>CM028757.1:31509211-32709211 GCA_016801395.1 Leptodermis oblonga | reverse complement strand
TTTTGGAATCGGAAAATTTCTTTTAGGTAAAAAATGACTGGAGAGCAGATTGGTTGGTTGTTGTTTGTATTTAGAGAAGAGATTTGTTATTTAAAGGATATGTTTTACTAAACATATGACACATTTTAAAAATTTGTTCACTGAAATTACTAACTTGCCCTTTGAATTTCTTTTCTTCTTCGTCGATCGTCTTCTTCATCGATCTTCTTCTTATTCTTCTTCTTCTTTCCTTTGTGAATCTTATGCCAAAAACTAAAAAAATAAAAATAAATTAAAAAAAGGACTTTCGCTGCACGCCCAGACCTTCGTTGTCCTGCAGCGAAGTTCCTGCTTTTTTTTTTTTTAATTTTTTCCGGCCATGGTTGCCGGAAATGGTTGCAAGCGAGAAGGTTTTCTTCTCGCCGGCAGCAATGGTGAAAAAAAAAAGTTAATTAATTAAAGTGAGGATATTTTTGTATTTTCACTACTTAAATTTTTAAAAAGTGTCATGCATGTAGTAAAATGTGTCCTATAAATAACATGCCCCTTAGAAAATAGTGCAAATGTGCATTTTTACCCTGAACATTTCTTACTAGGTGCAGATTTACCCTTATAGTTCTCTTAGTTTCAAAAATACCCTCAATGTTCATAATATAGTATAATTATACCCTTCCCATCCAACTCACCTGCCACATCACACTAAAATTAATGATGTGGCTAAACTCTTCTAACACAAACCCCTCCATCCAGATTCCTGAAATCGATGGTCCGTAAAAAATAGAACCACCACCGTGATTTATTTCGCCAAAAAAAAAATAAAACCCATTGGTTCCTTGAAGCCACCATCGGCCTGAAAATCCCCGACGAGCTCGTCGTGGATCCCTCCTTGATGGATGGAAATTAACAAGACTATTTCAGATTTTTAGAGCGTTTTAGACGGGCCTTATTGGCCATGGATAAAAGGCCTGATTCGGGTGGAAGAGGAAAATATTAAATTGATCAAGAACCGGAAACCGAGACTAGCCATTATTTCAAGAAAGGAGTACAGAGAAATTACGAACAAGAATGCCCTTGTGAAAATGGCTAAGCAAATTTGATTCTTCGTGATAATTCTCAAGGTGGAAAAGATGGCAGATCTGGCGAAAATCTACAGTCATGAATTCAAGTGACATTCTCGTCGGAGTTCACGGAGCCGCCATGACTTATTTTTTCTGTTCATGAAGCCCGACTCTTTTTTACCGAATAGCTATTGAGTATTGACCATTTTTGTCTATACACCTTGTGAAAACAGCTTTGCTTCATCTTTCTTTGCCCTAGATGAATGTTGTTGTATGTTGATCGATATATAGCTAATTATTTGCGTCTAGATTGGATTTTGTTTGGTTCTACTTTGATGTCATCGTAGTTTTTGTTTATTGATCCAATTGTCGTACGGAAACCTTGATAACAAGGGAAAATTCGAGAAGCATAAGAAATAGCAGTAGAGATGGTGGTGAAAATAGCTAGAAGGGAAGAAGTAGATAATTGTGGCCATGGTTCTGTCTAAGTTTCTTCTCGGATGAGGAATCCAATGGATGGATTTTCAAAAAAAAAATAAAAATTTATATTTTTATGTTTTTGGCCATGTCATTAATTTTAATCTGATGTGGCGAGTGAGCTGAACAAGAACGGCATATTTATACCAAATTACAAATGTTTAGGGTATTTTTGAGCTAAAACAAACTATAAGGGTAAATTTGCACCTAGCGAGAAACGTTAGCGGTAAAAATGCACCTTTACCCTTATAAAATACTTAGAAGGCGAAATTCGCCAAGCCCCGTATTTTTTTCCTAGGACAAATTCCGAGAGCTAAATCAGTTAAGAGCTAAACAAACAGGGAGTCTTGAGAGATTAGTAAGAATGTATCATTTGGCAATTGATACATCCACATTACAATATTGATGTTCAATCTGATTTATAATTACTGGGAAAGGAAGATTTTGATGAAAGATTAATTTGAAGTAGGCAAGGAGTTTGCGTTAGAAACATAGAGATGGTGGTGTGTAGGGTGGAGAGAAAGAAGAAATTTTAAAATTAAGTCTGATTGTAACTACAGAGTGAGTAATAAAAAATTAATATTTGGGTAAAATATTACTGCGGTTGAAAATTTAACTCATAACTCAATAATCACTTGTGGGTAGTAACAAGTGAAGTGATTACTTACTTTAAGTTTGGGTGAATTGCATTTTGTTGGACTTCTGAATATAAATATGAAATTAGCTTTATTATTTAAATAATTACAGTTACACTTCCTTTTGAGTTGTTTGTTCTACAATGGGATATATAAATTGTCCTACTCTATATTTTAGGCTATTTTTCACAAATGATAAAATTAGAGCTTAATGAGAACAAAAATCTAGGGCATGTTCTTTACAAAGTTTTAAAAACAAGTTTGAAAAAAGTTTTTAAAACATTTTGGTTTCAAACCAATTTTAAGAAACATGGTTTTCAAAATAAATTTTAAAACTGATGTTTTGGGATTTTTTTTTTTTTTTTTTTCTCTCCCCTTCCCTTTCACTTTTTCTCCATTTTCACCCCTTCCACCCCCACCCGCCACGCGACTACCGCTGATGAACCACCCCCGGCGAAGAAGAAGAGGAAGAAGAAGAAGAAGTTTGGAGAAGAAGATGGAAGAAGAAGAAGGAAGAAGATGAAGAAGAAGGAGAAGGAAGAAGGAGAAGAAGGAAGAAGAATAGAGTGAATATGAGAGTTTCAGATTGGCGGCAGGAGTGAATAAGAAGAAGAAGAAGAGGAGGAAGAAGAAGAAGAGAAGAGGAGGAAAAAGAGGAAGAAGAAGAAGAAGAGGAGGATGAGGAGAGTGAAGATGTGAGTGAAGAAGGAAGTGAAGAAGATGATTGGTTTGGGTTTGAAAAATGGGTTTGAAATTGGGTTTGTAGATGAGAGAGAGAGTAAAAGAAAGGTTTCAGTAACAATACAAACGTGACCTAACAATCATCATTTGTGATAACTAGCTTGTCGCAACCAAACATAGCCACGTTGCTTTTTAATAATTGGAGGTAGATATATCTTATAAGAGTATCAATAATTAGAAAATAGTAACAGGATTAGTTTCTTAAATATATATATTCACAAGTTGAGGGTAAATGTAATTCCCCTTTCAAGGGTTTAAAGTACAAACTACAAACAACATATGGTGGCGAGTATGAATGTCCTTTCAAAATATTAAGACAACATTAATTAGGAGATAACGAGCAAAATAAATTAATTATTCTAAGACTTAAATAGTAGTATGTCTCTTACATACCATAGCAAACAACACACCAATCTTTAATGTTCACAATGACAGCTCTACAAATTCTAAGAATTATCATCAGATCCACCAGGCAAGAGGCGGTGACGAAAGATGGAGATGACATCAGATAAGTTCATGTGACGAGCTAGGGAGAATGCAAAAAACTCTACCTCACGTCTGCTTAGTCCATCGTCCAGAATGAATGGGTTATAGTAACGGTCCATGATGTTACCTAAGGCAAAGAGCATCGCCATGACAGCGTCATTTCTGGTGTAACGAGAGTGGTGGAATTTGCCGTAGACTTTGAAAGTGGTATCTTCAACGGAGCGGAGAAAAGCTGTGGTGAAATAGGAACCCAATAACTTTGGTTTTGTATTATTGTACCCAGGGGGATTCCAATTGCACGGAAAGCATCCAAGATCCTGTGGACAGCAATAACATCGACAGGATTGGGTCCGTTCCTTCCAAACGAGCGAGTCTTAGAAGAATTCGGTGCATGTAGATCACTAATGTATCCCAAGACCCATCCGCAGAAATGCGGGTTGGGCCAATGGAGTTGAGGATATATGCTACAAAGGCTGGGACAGCAATGCTCCAGAGCCTGTTCTAGTGTGGAGATAGTGGGTCTCAGCAATGTTCCGGAGCTGGTTCCACAACTCATTTAGTGCTTGATGAATAAGATTATGGATGTCGCAACAGATGGCATCGGTAATATTAGCCTGGGTATCGTAGTCATCGTATTGGTGTCACAGGGGTTGGTGGTCCTGAAGGACTGATATGTTCATAACAGACTAGGACAAAATAAGGTAGCAATAAGCAAGAAAAGAACTCAGATTAAGAGAAGCAAGCCCTTATATAGGCATCACTTCATACAAGGATTAGGAGCCTGTTCTTTTGGTTTTGGTTTTGAAAACGGTTTTGGTTTCAACAGTAAATTTAATATATTTTAATTATTTTTCATCATTTTCAATACAATTTTTTACTATTCAGCATCTATTTTTTACATTTTCAATACACTTTTTACATTATAAAACTATTTTCCAAAACAAGTTTTCAAACTTAGTTTTAAACTTTAGATAAAGAACAAGCCCTAGAACAAAAAGAAAGGGACTAACTGAATGCAAAGATAATGGAAAAACAATTACGCAACAACATCCATGATCAGAGGCCAACCCAATGGTCACCTAAAAACCAGGTCTCTTCCTACATGTGATTGTTGACTAAATCTATTACTACCTGCAGTAACTCTGCAGCAATTATTTCACGTAATATTTTTTCCCGGTCGGATCATCCTTGTCCTCAAGGATGACGGTTAAGACCCACCGTCTTTGAACTGTCTTCCTCGGAACCCTCCAGGTCTATGTCAGGCGAGGCTCCTGCTCTTGGTCTGTATTATCGACGATCATGAAGAGCTGCGGCTGGGTGCAACGGTGGCCGGCGAAGTACCTCTCTTCGCAATAGTAACATAAAATTTTCTCTCGCCATTCCCGTGACTCTTGCTGTGTCAATCGATGGAATTATGGTTTTTGGGCCTGATCGGTTATGGGTTTCGCTAGTGGGGCAGTTCCCAGTAGGCCAGGAAAGGGTCCCGTTGCTGGCGATACAAGGGTGGCTCCGGTTGAGGTGGTGGCGGAGGAATGTGCGATGTGGGAAGTCTTGTGGCGTTGGATTTTGTCCTCGATCAATCGAGCCACACTCCGATTGCCATCGTTATGGTGCGGGGCTACTTGAGCTTCACTTCATAATGGATATCATCTTTTAATCTGGCAATGAAGCTACTTACGAGATATGCCTTCCGGCAAGTCGTCGATCTGATGGGATAACTTTTTGAAGTTCTCTTGGTAAGATTGCACAGTTGAGACTTGTTTGAGGTGAGCCAGAGCCTCCCCAGGGTCCTCAAAATTCAGTCGGGCCAAACCTGGCTAACAGGGCGTGGGTGTACTCCGCCCAGTTATGCGGCCCTTGTCGTTTGAGCAGCCATTAGTGCCACTGCAGGGCTACCCCGTCCAGGTGGAGAGCTGCTACATCAACGTATTCTTCTGGAGGGGTTTTCCGGTAGGCAAAGTATTGTGTTGCTTTATACAACCAGCCATTGGGGTTTTCCCCAAAAAAATTTGGGAATTGCAACTTAGGATCGGAGTATGAATTGCGGTTGGGGAGTAATGTTGGTGGGATTGTCGTGGACTTTTGAGGGATTGCCATCGGCGGCTCCGCCTTGGCGAATATTTTGGAGTTCGGTCATTATCGTTTGCAAGGCGGTGTGGACCTGTTCAATGCTCGACTCATGGTGGCCAAGAGCCTCCATTACAAAGTCACGGAATTCAGTTTGGGACTTGTTGCGGTTATCCATGGCGCAGAATCACTGCTCTGATACCAACTGATATGTCCGTAACGGACTGGGACAAAAGAAGGCAGCAAGAAGCAAGAAAAGAACTCAGCTTAAGAGAAGCAAGTAGGAAGAAGGGAATTGCAATATTATTCGATGCTCTCATTAGCTTCCATGCATGCCTTTATATAGGCATCACTTCACACAAGGATTAGAACAAAAAGAAAGGGACTAACTGAATGCAAAGATAATGGAAAAACAATTACGCAGCAGCATCCACGATCAGAGGCCAACCCAATGGTCACCTAAAGATCAAGTCTCTTCCTACAGGTGGTTGCTTTCTAAGTCTATTACTGCCTGTAGAACTCTGCAGCAATTATTTCACGTAACAAGGACATTGACCAGCATAATATTGAGTTCATTGAACAGAATGTCGAAGTCGATCGAAGCGACTTTTATGCCAGCAGGCCATCTACCGGGATCTTGAGGGTTGAGCCGACCTAGACTAGTAAGAAACTCTTCTGGATGGTTGGTGTGATCTTGAGCCATTGTTGAGGTGGATGAACAACCTTTTACCGTTAAGCCTACTATACAGTAGGTAGTCGCTCTTCCGGTATGTTTTGCTGCGCGAAGATTCCATTTTAGTCCGAATTTTATCGAGGTGCAACCCTATTATAATATGAATGTCGTGAAAAATACTTGAAAACGCCTTTCTATCCGTACCAATAGTATTCTTCACTGTGCATGTGCACTCTCAACCCTAAAAGACAATTGACATTAAAATTCTTCATATAACATAAAGCATTATATAAAAGATCATGTAATTATACAATATACAAATCATAAATGAAATCAATAAATAACTTACATGTTCGTTGTGTGTCCTCTGTAATGCTTTATACTTTTCGTCCAACAAGACACAAACTTGTCCTTGTGGGGATCCAACCATGTATTTTTTAAGTACGGAATAACATTTTTGAATCTAAATTTATTTTCATATTTAGTATCAATATAATCCACAGCTTCAGTGAACTGTTCATATGTCAAGGCTTTAACCACTTGCCCCCAACGACATAGAAACACATCCGTTGTAGTTTTGTCGTTGCCAACCGATACTATTGTTTCTTGACATCTATTTCAATGTGTCTCCTACACAGTAGCTGGGTAGCATGTGGGAATACTAGTTCCACAGCATTTATTAAGGCAATCTCTCGATCAGTGATGACCACGTGTGGGTATTTGTTTCGCTCGAATAAATTGCTCAATTGCGCCAATACCCAGTAATAACTCGGGGTAGTCTCATCCCTCATAAAAACGAACGCGATATGAACATACTGAGTTGTTGGTATATGAGCCACTATTTGCAGCACAGGCATCTCATACCTGTTTGTCTTATACATCGTATCCATAAACAACACGTACGGAAACAGAACAAGTAGACGAGGCGCCTTCTTGTGCGCAAAGAAGATGTGCCCAACTGCATTACTGTCGTCATCACCTGCGTACACATAGAAGTATTCGTGATCATGCAGAAGTTTGAATTTATACTGCATATTAGTCATACCTCCCCTCGCATCCCTTTTACTTTTTGCTGATTCGTTGTACACCTGTCTTATGTGGCTGACATTTTTCGGATCATCCGCTCGCAATTGAGCCAATATATGCTTCGGCCTGATGTTAATACTGGATATTTCTGCAATCTTCTTCTTCTCCAATTCTGTTAACCGTGACTGCGCTGAATGCCAATTTTGAACTTCTTCTAATTCATGATTGTGCGTACCGTTTATGACCTCTAACTTCCAATTTTTTCCAGCAATTTCTCGTCCCTTCAGGTGAAATGGACAGTTTGTCATCTTGCTGCTTATATTGCTCCGCCTGCTTTTCCCTTCCGGTACGGGTTGCTTCTCTCTAACTTTTCCTGATCTATCGCACCCTATCTCAACTCTACTTTTTCTCTCTCTTGTAAGGACCAGCCCCAACATTTTCGAAGAGGAAGTAATTTTTGCCGTCATATTATTTTCAACTGCTCGTGCTTTAACCCATGCAATCATATCTTCCCTACTTCTGAACTCTTCGTTCGTCTAAAATACTTCGGTGTGGCCAGCATAAATGTCATCCCTCTCACTATGAAAATCCTATTAATACAAAAAATCTGGTCCATCAAACTTAAACCTAAAAATTTCGATACAACAAATAAATTGCGCAATAATCTTATTGGCTAGAGCCGAAGTTCGGACAAAATTATGATTAGCATAGGTCAGAGGGATATTGCGAATGTCACGGCATTTTTGGCAAGGAAAATCGCTAGAAATACCGCCGGTTTTTTTCCCTGCTAAATACCGCCGGTGGTATTTTTTGGGAAAATATTGCAGGCTGTATTTCTAGGGGAAATACCGCCGGCGTCCGGAGGTATTTCCCCGGAGAAATACCGCCGGCAGTGTTTCGGAATGAAATACCGTCGGCGGTATTTCTGGCGTCCGTCGGTATTTCCCCTAGAAATACCTCCCAACACTGGCGGTATTAACCCGAGAAATACTGCCCAGTGGTCTGGTGGTATTTCTTCGGTCAATACCGCAGGACGCCGGTGGTATTTCCGGGGGATAAATATCACCATGTGCATGGCTGTATTTTCGCCGGAAATTTCGTCCGGGGAGACAATCTCCCCGGCCGAAATGTTACAGAAACAACAAAAAAAAGACCGGATAATCGCAGATACGAGAAAAAAATCCTCCTATAAGGGGTTTTTTTCCGAAAATGAAAGGGTATATAGATAATTTATTTAGGCAAACTAATTTCAAATAAAAATATATATACAGTATTTACTTACAGTGTAATATGGATCGTACTCGGGTATACCGGCTATATTTGAATAAACGTGTCAGTGATGAAATGGAAAACAAGTGTTTGTGCAATTTAATGTAAATGGAAAACAACTAACTCTGCAGGTGAAAAAATGATGGAAAATAAGGCACCTTACTTATAGGTAAAAAAATGGAAGAAAAATAATTTTTAACTAAAAAGGGTAATTCAGACTTTTCACATGGGAATATTACTGCAAATAGTAAAACGGTTACAGCATTTAGTATGCCCCTAAAATTAATTCGTTGAATCTCCTGATTTCCCTCTTACAATTACAACCAAGATCATAACGCACTAAATCAATTTTGGATTGCTGAGTCTGAGATTGATCAAAGTTACTTTCAGATTCGATATAATATTGTATGCTAAGCTATGTTATATGGCTGTACTAATTATAATAATTAGAGTAAAGTGCATAACTAGTCATGTAACTTTGCAAAAATTACAGAAATAATTACACAACTTTGAAAAGTTGATTTTTAATCATGTAACTTAATAAATAAAAAATTTTAAAAAGGTGCAAAATGGTCATTCCCTGAATTCCAACCGTTGAATCCCTAACAGAAGCTAATTTTTGAGGGCAAAATCATCCAATTTCCTTTTCCTGCCTTATCTTTCAATTATTTTACTTTTATTCGCAAATAAACCCTAATCTTTCTTTTGTTTTTTTACATATTCGACCATAAATAAATTTTACTAACATAATAAAAAATTTATTCTAAAATTTAAATTATTTTTTAAAAATAAAAAATAAAATATTAAACTACCTTAAATTATAAATATCGTAATAGGGGCCCAACTTATATTTAATTAAGATGGCAACAAATTTAAATTATTTTTGTAAAAATTAAATATGAAAAATGAATTATTAAACTATCTTAAATTAAAATTACTATAATTTAAAACAAAATTATTCATATCAAGTTTTAAATATATCATAATATTAAGAATAATTACTATTTTATTATTATGCAGTAAAATTTATTTTTGGTCAAATATGTTTTAAAAAAATGAAAGATTAGGGGTTTATTTGATAATAAAAGAAAAATACTTTAAAGATAAGACAAAGGAAAAGGAAATTGGACGATTTTACCCTCAAAAATTAGCTTATGTTAGGGAGTTAACTGGTACCCCTGACGGAATGACTTTTTTTGCACATTTTTTAAAGTTGCGTGACTAAAAATCGATTTTTGAAAGTTGCGTGATCATTTTTACACTTTCGCAAAGTTACATAATGAGTTATGCACTTCACTCATAATTATAATGACTTTAAATTAGGGTCGGCTTTAAGGCAAGATTGTCAGATCCAAAATTCCAAACAAAAATTGTAAATGAGAGAGAAGCAAAAGAATTGAGAGAAAATGGTAGAAATAAGGAAGAAAGGGGGAGATTGTCTTGAGGGAGAAGGAGAATTCACATACATAATTCTTCATCATTAAAAATCATGACATCGCCCTTGCTCGCTCAGCTATTTATCCTAAAAAATCAAACGGCATCGTCTCCTAATAACTAAATTCTAAATTAAAACTAATTCAATTTAATAATTCCGGGCCATGACAAAGATGAATCTAAGCAATTACAATAGTGTTAGAGATCTGATCGTGGGGTTTATGGGCTTAAAGACAAAACTAAAAATTGTAATCAATTGGACTAAATTGTTTGTTACAATTATGAATTTTTTAATTATTAATTATTTATTTTTTAGAAATAATATGTTTTAACTTGTATCACATTGTTCATACTATACTATAGTTAAATAATAATATTAAAGAATAATCATCTCTTTCAATTTATGTTGTGTACGAATTATTTTATTGTCTCTATTATTAATTTTTATTTAATTTTAAATTACAAACTATTGCTATTTTCCAAGTAGATAATTCCGAAGAAAATAATTTGTACATTTGGGTTTGGGCCGAAGTAGCAATATTCACGTAACCAATTGCAAAATAACAAGCCCACATGTCGATGGAGTCTCCGTTCGCCATTCCAGTTCCAGAGCTAGGGTTCTATCAACTTTCTCCTCTGAGAAGCCTTGGTTATTGGGTTTGATTTTCAGATCGCATACAGAATGCCCAAAAAGAGTGAAAGCGGAAACTCAGCTGTTTCTGTAGAGAGGAAGGTGAAAAAGGAGAAGAAGTCCACTTCTTGTAGCCCGTCGTCGGCGGCGGCGGCTAAGGAACAGAATAAAACTCAAACTCCCCGTGATGAGATTGATGCAATCTTTGCGGTCGCCGGAAAGAAGAGGAAAAAGCCCGATGGTGATAAAGAGAAGAAGGCCTATAAGAAGGACCCGGCTGTAAAAGATGTCGGCAAAAGGGTTTCGAAAAATTCTGCCGGTGATAGGTCAATTACGAAGAAGACTGAGACGAGCAGTAGGAGGGAATACAGGGGGCCGAGGAAGAAGACAGGGGACGGTTTTGCAATTTATACAGAAGAGGAGCTGGGGGTGGGGAAGGCGGATGCTGGAGGTACTCGTCTGTGTCCCTTCGACTGTGACTGTTGCTTTTGAAGGCATCTTTCCGATCATCAACTACATAACTCGGTGTCGAAATTCCTAGATTTTTCTTTGTGTGTTGTATTTTCTGTTAGAATTACGGATTTCGATATGAGCTGGATCATTGATTATATTTTTTTTTTGCTCAAAGATTGAGTTTTTGACGTCGGGAAGAACTTAAATTATTTGGTGTATTCCGCTGTTAAGCATTACCCAGTTAAATCTGTGATTTATACTCCTACAATTTGCTGTTTAGAACGAACTTGTTGTGTGCCTTGGTTCAGGATTTTGCCATTGAGTTAAGGTTGGCAAAAATTGCTTGGTTCTGGGATTGGATTGAGCTCCTTGATTTGTTTGGAAAGTAACAAACAGACATCAATTTCTAATGGGACTGCACAGAAGTTCATGATGACTCCCCACGAATGGAACATTGTTTTGACGATTATCACCAGTAGGATTTAACCACTTTGATGTCAGGGCAATTAGAGAGAGATTCATTCAATCATTTCTGAGTTAGTCAATGGAAGCTCCAGATGATGAAGAATCATCCTGCTGTGTATTAATCATGGCAGATATGTTTCTCAGTTGGCATATAAGTAGTCCCTTCCACGAAACTCAAAAGAACCAGCTGAAATGTAATGAAATATGCCGGTTGGCTGAGTGCAGTAAGATGATGGCTGCACGGTTAGCACTGGAGAATTCTGCAGTAGAAGTAGGCATGTAATCAAGGACATGAAGGTATGAATGTGATGATGATAATAAATATTTAGGTAATTTTGTAAGTCGGGATGGTGGAGAAGTTGCTATTGTGAACTAATATTGCTATATTTTGAGCATAATATTTCCAGATCAAAGGATATACTTCAGTCTTCCTTGTCCATTCTTCTGCTTTTAGTTTCATGCTACTTGCAAAGCCTTCGATTTTCATACGTTTGATTGTACTTTCTTCGTGCATTTTAAGATTCTAAAAAACATAGGCCATGGGAAGAAATCAGTATTGCAAAACCAGCCATTTTCTCTTTAAGGTGAAAATTAGACATAAGAATACAGTTACAATTCCAATAGCAAAGCTATAGACCCTCAAATCAGCCTAAATCGACCAGAAAATTACTAGTTGCAAAAACAACCAACTCATGGATTCAACAATGTTGATGATTTACAAAGGGAATTTTTTCATCTGCAAAGTTGGCTTGAACTATCTCGTGCTAATCCAAGTGTCTCAAATCAAATCTTCAACCATTGTCCCTTCATATCTTCAATCTCTGCATCTGTCATTTACCTACACTAAAGAACAAAGAGAACCATATCTAATCGAGCATCCATTATAAAATGAAGAGAATCAAGCAATCATTCACAGATGGAACCCAGAAAGAATCTTAAAAACACAGCTTTTAAAAGAATATAGCTCAGAAGCCAAGCGTAACAATTAGATTTCATTGAAGAACCATTCACAAAGAAGGCTCTTCTTATATGTTACTCTTCATCATTGCTTCAAATCGAAGCATAACCAATTGTTGGGATATTAGGTGGAAAAAAATAATCTTGGAAAAAAGATTTGGCCACTCATAATTTGAAGGTAAGCCGTGGCAAAAAGCTTCCTCCAATCGTGATTAAGCGGCTCTGTATTGGCACCATGCAAAAGGTGGCTTCTCATCTCATTCAAAAGAAAACCCCCGTGTCTGACTGAGTGCCTTTTTTCCAGATTTTTTCAGTCCATTCAATTTACATAAAATCCAAAGCAGACTCAAACAAAAGAAATCATCCCAATTTCTAAGAAGATTAAAGTAATGTGTACAGGCTATTGTGTCATGAAACTACCAACTGAAAATTTCATGGATCTTCAGCCTGGGAATTTCATATAGGCTCAATGCGGCAGTCGGGTTACCATTAATTAGGCACCTGCTGTTGACTCGATCGTAGAGCCGTATAACATCACCGGAAGATTAAAGAAACACAAAAATTTTAATCGAAATCCATGGGAAATTTAAGCATAATTTAAATCTGGGTTTATTCCCACTTTACCTTACAGATTTGTTGCTCAATTGTAGCAACGATTCACAGAATCTCCCTTCCATTTTCACTCTTCAAACTCATGGGTACGACGGACGGTCGCCGGAAACTGGAAACCCATGAAGGTTGGAGAAAGAAATCGAAAGCGAGTATAGAAGAAAAGGAATCGCTGCTGAGTGTGGTAGCGGCGAGGGGGGGGGGGACAATATATATAGATAATTGTATATAAAGGCTGGCCACATTTGATGAACCCTAAACCTTGGAAAAGAATCTGAATTTTACCTTTAAGGACAAAGATTATCAAAGTGTTGCATTTAAAGCCCTATAGATTCTAGATGTTTCTTTTTAATATAATTTCCTTTGGGGGAATTTGGGAATTATGGGTTTTCATATTTACTATTCTGTAAAAAATATTTCATTTTTTATTCCTTTTGTACATAGAATCATTTTACCTCCTTAAAACACAATTTTCATAGATATTATTTAATACCTTTTAATATTTTAACCATATTTTAAAAGCACATTTTTAGTATAATAATTTTGTATTATTCCCTTTTTTTATTTTTTAATTCATTTAATTGTTATAAATATATTTATAAAGTACACGTTCATGTCGTACAAACACTTGTAAATTGTAAGGAGTTTGATAAGGAAACCATAAATTTGAGGGCAACCACATTATTATTATTACTGTATCTATGTGTGTTTAGAGATGGACAAATGACACCACTAACCACTAAACTTTAGGTAATATGGACTTTTGGTCACTATTTTTTTTTTTTTTTTTTGGGTGTCATTTTAACTATTATGTTAAATTTGAATGTTAGCTTTAACTGAAATTGTTTGTTTCTTGCACTTCTGGGCGCCGAGGTTTGTAAAACGTAAAATTGTACTTATTTTGTTAATTATTATGTTTGATTTTGATCATTAAATTTGAATTTTAAAATAAATAAATTTTAAAAAAAAAAACTTATGTCAACATTGTCACAAATTCCATAACTTTTATTTTGGTCCAAAGTCATATATAAGTTGTATTCCTATGAAATAACTCCAATAATTCAAGAAGCATGTTTGTTATTTTATCCGCTTATTTGTTCTGTAATTTTCTAATGGGTTGCTTAGTTATTTTTAATAAAAATGTTCAACATTATTGTCTACTTATTATAATTATTAATAATTTCATTCCATTAAAATAGTTTAATTTTAAAAAATTTATTTTATGACTTTTAATCTACACATATAAAATAAGTAATTTATTATAATTTTAAGGTACAGTTCATGTAATGTTTTTTCTTGCATTGAGCCATCAAATTTAACATAAACATAATGGGTAAAATGTTATGTCTTAGAAAGTTCAGTGACAAAAAACAATCAACTTATAATAAAAATTGACCGTCAAATTTGACATAATTAATGGAACGACACATTTTTGCTAATTCAGTGACCAAAATAACAACAAACAAAAAAAAAATAGTGGCAAAATAATTACATAGCCAAAAGTTGAGTCACCAATGGTATCTTTTACCCTTCAAAAAAAAAAAAAAAAAAAAAGGAACTTGCCTTTTTCTTATGTCGCTGAGTCGTTCAAAAATATTAAATGCGTCACTAATTCAAACACACTACAAATTTATTAATCCCTTCGATCCATTAGAATAATCTATTTTGAAATTTTTTTTCTTTTATCAATATAATCATGTGTATTTCACAATTAGTCCATACTTAATAAGTAAATATATAAATAGAATAAAATGTGTCAAATTAACTATTTTGTATTATATATTTACACTCATAATAAGTTATATATTAATCAAATTAAAAACGGAGTGAGTATTTATGTGTAGGTTAGGCAGTTAGGCCCATGGTGTAATGACTAATTCGGTGGAGACAAGTGGAAGAACGGATGACCTAAGGTTCTCTTCTTTTCATTTTGGTTTTGATTCTATTTTTAGTTTCAATAGTAAATTTGATATATTATAATAAATTTTTATTATTTTTAATATAATTTTTTATTATTAAGTTATATATTTTTACATTTTTAGTATAATTTTTACACTAAAAAATTATTTTTCAAAAATATGTTCAAAACCGACTTCAAAACATTAGAAAAGAACCATCCCTAAATCAATTGGAAATTAGGAAGAGGCCAATTTAATAATTTATCATCCTACTTCCAAGTTCCAAGTTAGAGAGGTTTTTTCCCTCAAATTGTTCTGTAGTCAACGGTTAAAATCCAACTTGACTTGGCATAGTTGACTATGTTGAGCCTTTGACCTCCCTTTTTTATTTCTTTAATATTGTGTTTAGAAAAGTATTAATTTAAAAAAAGAATTATTATGTCAAAATTTGAAGGCTAATCACACTTAACTCCCATGTGATTTGATAATTTTAACAATATTTCCACAAGCTCTTCAAATTACAAATGTTGTTTTTTATATATATATATATATCAACCAATAGAAATTATTGATAATATGATAAAATTAAAAAATATCTATGATTCTAATTTAGGGCCTAACACGCATTTAGGAGATCGAACACAACCAAAAAAATCAAGTTAAGGTAGACACGAACACAAATAACCCGTTAAAAAACAGGTCGGGTTCATGCCAACCCGCGGATTTCCTGCATTACCCGTTTAATTTTTGAATCAATAAGTAAATTTGTAATTGCGAAGAAGTTTTAGAGACAATATTGACATTATGGCATCAGAATTAGACATCATATAAAATGAAAAAAAAACCCTCATTGTCTCATTTTTTCGATGCGGCCGTATCTCTTTTCATTCTTCACGGTTTGTATGGTCAGCCACTAGCTCCAATCGCTGGCCGCCAGCCGTGCGCTCACTCTCAACTGCTGCTCAAGTAATGAACTTGCATCGCGTCTCTTGGTTTCTTTTGGGTTAAAGCCGTCACTATCTCCTCTCACTTGATGTTGCTCCGACTCCGGTCTCTGGACAGCGATTGGCACCCTCTGCTCGCTTTCTCTTGTCCGATTGCAGCTTCAGGTCGAGTTCGGGTAATTCGTGCCAAAGCCACGTCGAGTTCAGGTCTAGCAACTTGACCCGAAATTCAAATCAGGTCGTGTTCGAGTTTCGGACTCCAGACCCACCAACACGAGACCCGACCCGATTGTCACCCTCAGATTTTATGAATAATACTGACGTTTGACCAAATCAGATAGAAAGTAGATGACAATATTTGGTTAATTTGAAGTTCGAACCAAATTCAAATTTATCCAATTCGTGCAAACCAATTTGATCCAGAATTAGAATTTGGTTCGATTTTAACCGAATTCGGTTTTCGACCAAATCAGATAGAAAGTAGGTGACAATATTTGGTTAATTCGAAGTTCGAACCAAATTCAAATTTATCCGATTCGAGCAAACCAATTTGATTCAGAATTAGAATTTGGTTCGATTTTAACCGAATTCGGTTTTCGAGTAGACTGTTTTAACCCGAAAACTGAATTGAACCTGAAACGGAAGAGGGTAAATCCCCCGAGGGGCGACCGGCCGGCGAAGAGCTCAGCAGCTTCGAGTTGATTCGATCGAACTCGGTTGGTCCTAGCTTCTTCTCGGAGTGCCGTGAATTCCAGCGATATTTTGCATCCTAGTGCTAAAAATGGAAGAATGGTAAATTCTTTTCCCTGCAATTTGTTAGTTTAAATGTGTACGCTTTCTTTTCTTTTTCTGTAAATTTATGTTTATGTTTTACTGATACCAAATGTTCAATTTGGTTCAAATTCGGTTTGGTCTAATCAGTTTGAATTCGAATCGGTTTTTGAATTGGTTTGAAAGAATTTTAAGAACCGATTCGAGTAAATCGAAAAAGTGGTAAAACCGAATCGCTGCATTCGGTGGGGGAAGAAATAGAAAAAGGGGCGTTTGTTGGCATACGGCCGACTCCATTGCTGAACACGTAGTCTTCTTAGACTTTTATTTGTTTCCATTTCCGGATTCCTCGTGTTCCTCACGCCTCCCTAAAAGATCAAGACGTAAAATTTTGGAGTACCGATCTCCTTAATCCTTGGGGAAATCAGCTGGGGTTTTGCAGCCATGGATGCTACAACAGCCTCTCGTGTTCTTCCTCAAACTAAGCTATCACCTTCCAAACTTCGTGGCTTCAGCAATAACAACGGCTCATCTTTGTAAGTTCTTGCAGAATTTTGTACTGTTAACGTGAAAGAAATCATCTTTTTCGTATGCAGTTGATGATTTTTAGTTGGAATATCAAAGGGGTTGTTGATCGATCATGGCATCGGGGATTTTTGGGTGGGGTGGTTTAGTTTTGTTTTTGGTGGATTTGGTATCAACTTCTCTCATTAAGAAATTAAAAAACAATAGGCTTTTTCAGTAACATCGTATGTTTCATGTTTGAAAGTTATCAGCAAAACCATTGTTTAGCCCTGCAGATATGTTTTATTAGAAAGATTAGATGGTATAGAACCTTGGATCACCTGGCTTTTTATTCTCTGAGTATAATGATGTGCACAGGAGTCCATTTGAATCAAATGGGAGATCAGTTTATTTTGTGGAGAAAATTTATCAAATTGAGAATTGGTAAAGTGGCCGATTCAGATTCTGACATTGGTAGATTAAATAGCACTTTTTCTTAGAAGTTTTCAAGGTAGGTTAGGAATACTTTTGTAACTATAGTTTCTTCCTGAACTTCGAATCATTTGCAAAGATTTAAATCTTCAAAGCATTATCATTTGCAGGGCGTGCACTATAAGTAGAGTAGCAGTACATTCTTTCAAGCTTTCGCATGAGAGGAGACAAATTCATTGTCAATCTAATAAATCATCAACTGTTACTTCATTTTCCAAGTCTGCGGATAAGGACAGAAATGTTCTTGGAGGCCCATCTCTCCGAAGGGACTCTGTTGTGAAAACATCTTGCTCGGCTGGGGTATTGACATATTCTGGAAGTACAATTGAGTCCCATTCATCCACTGCAGAGGAAAAGATTGGAGTGCTGCTTTTGAACCTTGGAGGACCAGAGACACTTCATGATGTTCAGCCATTTTTGTACAATTTATTTGCCGATCCTGTATGTGAGCAATTTGTCTTTCACTTAAATGCTATTAGATGAAGATATTAAGGGCTTTTTCAAATGAAATTGTTGGTGCTCTACTACAGGATATTATCCGTCTTCCAAGGTTATTTCGTTTCCTCCAGCGTCCTCTGGCACAGCTCATTTCTGTTCTCCGTGCTCCAAAGAGTAAGGAAGGTTATGCTGCCATTGGAGGTGGTTCACCTCTTCGTAAAATAACAGATGAGCAGGTATGCATTCCACGCTAATTTCCTTTCTCTATAGCTTATGTTATACTATGCATATTTCTTTTTTTGGCTGTTAACGATCTTCTTGCTCTGGAAGGCGAATGCTTTGAAGGATGCCCTTGACGCCAAAGATGTTCCTGCAAATGTTTATGTTGCAATGCGATATTGGCATCCATTTACCGAGGAAGCTGTTCACCAGGCAAGTTTTATACTTGTTGAGATGTTCTTCTGGTCAATTATCCACATCTTATGTTACATATTGTAGAACTGTAATAGAGAGGTTTCGGTGTGAAGATAGAAAGATCATCAAGTAAAATGTTTCCCTTTTTGCAGTAGTTTTATGCAAAGAATTAGCTACAGTGCACTTATTACTACTAAAAGGAAAGACATAGGTAATTGCCAAAGTATTTAGTCAAGTTAATAGCATAATGCTGGAGCCCTTAATTTTGCATATCTTTTGAATTTTTCTGACAAATGCATTAAGTTTAGTTTTGCTTTCTGGACTTTCACCTTTGCAACCAGAACCTTTTGCATTTCTAACCAGACTGCTTAAAGTTTGAGGGCTTTTTTAATTCCTTTTATATGATGTTAGAAAAGCAGTTATCCTCTTTCTTTTGTACAAGCTGAGTTCTCCATTGTGTCAATAGGTACATGCAGAAGGCTTCTAAACCACCCTGCTTCTGTTAGATACCACGGCTTTAATCGCTAAAACCAACTAGAATTTATTAAAGGAGAGATCAGACAATTTTAGGGAGAGAATAGAGAGAAATTGCTATTGAGAGAGAAACTGAATAATTAAATTTTCCAAGCTAATCCCTAATTTCCCTGTTCATTGCTATGAATAGTTTAACTAATCTAATTCAGTTTTGTATTACAAGAATGCCCCTTTATTAGTGAATATCATTCTTGACTCCATATCTGTGACGAATCTCCCCTGTTGAAAATAGCCTTGCCCTCAAGGCTGTGAAATCCAGAATGACTTGATGAACTGATGTCTGAAACTTAAAGTTACAGTACCCGAAAAAACTAACACTGATATAGAATTCATGTAGAGCAGATGTACCACTTTCCTTTCTAGCTATCCAATTAGGAGCAAACTTTTCAACGTGACTATCCTTATACCAATATCAATGACTTTTAACAAAGTGGCTGGATGTCTTTTGGTTCCATAAAATGTTTGATTGAATGCAGAAGTTTGATCCCCTCATCTTTCATAGCTGCATATTTGTTATCATAAAAATTTCTCATTTCCTCAATTTTACCATTAGATCCCTGTATCCCAAACAGTTCCAGAGAATTACCTTGACTGTTCTCTGTCTCTTTCCCATTTAAATGTGTGTGCCCGTCTTGCAATGGTGCTAATCCTTTTGGAAGAGAATCCAGTGTAGTAATCGTACCCGATGGAAGGATATTCAACTCTTCTTTAATCATAATAGTCTAATGATGCTTCAAAGATGCTGCAGTAAAGTGAACACATCCTATGAAACTAGTGCCTCCTCTAAAGTATGTCACCATTGTCATCCATGATTTGTGAATTGTTTTTCCACCATTCTTGAAAATTAACTGGTTCCTAAGACTTGAAATGATTTGTAAAATGATACCCCTGTACCTCTCATATTGCATGCGGCACTGTTGCTCTACTCTCCACAGTTCTACCATCTGCCAGCGTAATTTTGAGTAATTCTGTTGCTACTGTTTGTAGCTTCAACTTCTCGATCAGATCCTGTTCAATTAGCTGTGAGAACTCCCAGTATCCAAGAGTATATTGACTTCATGCTTCCTTATAATTCCTTTAAGGATAATTGCCATTTTGCATAGTATCAGATAAAGAATTCAATGGGACTTCTAGCATTGTATCCTCTCTTTCCAAATTATCCTTTTCTCCACTATTTTCTCATATTCCTTCGTTTGTTCTGTCGCTAGGAAATTCAGATTTTTCATTTTACAAACATGCCCATATTCGTACTTCTCCCCACACTTAAAGCACAAATTTAGATATCTTCTCCTTTGGATTTCTTGAGCTGGCTGAAATTCTACTTGGCTCTTCAACTATTTTACCTTCTTTCTTATCCAGTCTGTTGTTCTCTTTCCTCTATTTCCTTTCCTCAAAGTTAAAAGCATAAGGCTTTTGGATTGCAAATAAACCTCTTATGAAGAAATTCTTACTGATATCAACAATTAGGGTTGCAAGTAACTTGAAGGTTTGTGGTTCCAACAGATTAAGAAAGACAGGATCTCGAGGCTCGTAGTACTTCCCCTCTATCCTCAATTTTCTATCTCTACAACTGGGTCAAGCGTTCGTGTCCTTGAAGACATGTTCAGGTACTAGAGCTTCAAGTATTTATTTTATTATAAAAAAAAAAATTCACAATGATCCCTGTATTTGTCATACTCATTACATATTAAACCTTGGTCCTCCTTCAGGAATGATGCAAAATTATCAACTCTGCCTGTTGTTATTATTCAATCATGGTATCAACGAAAAGGATATATCAAGTCTATGGCTGACTTGATTGAGAAGGAGTTGGAAATTTTCTCTGATCCCAAAGAGGTCAGTCTCTTTACCTTGTGGTCAGTCTGTTTAATTTTGTTCAGCAAGCTTATTGGTTTGTTCATTATGGTATTGTTAGGTCATGATATTTTTCAGCGCCCATGGAGTACCAGTTAGTTACATTGAGAATGCTGGCGATCCCTACAAAGCCCAGATGGAGGAGTGCATATTGTTGATAATGCAAGAATTGAAAGCAAGAGGAATAAATAATGATCACACTTTGGCTTACCAGGTTTATCTTGGCATTCTAGTTTAAAAACCTTTCCTATTAATTAACACGTCAAAGGATGCCCTTGAAAACATGCTTTGGTTTTTTTGTGTTCCCTATGTACCCTTAGATATTGATCTCCACCGAAAGGCTCTCATTTCAAATGCTGCTTTTCCTCTTGATTGCTTGAAGTTGGCATAAATACGAATTTTAATTTGCAAGAACTACATTACACTTTCTGTTTCCTGATTTGATATCTGTTTTTTCCTTTGTATAGAGCCGAGTAGGACCCGTGCAATGGCTGAAACCCTATACAGATGAAACTCTTGTTGAGCTTGGCCAGAATGGTGTCAAATCTTTACTGGCCATTCCTGTCAGGTATGTTTTACAGAGTAGATTGTGCTTGATGTCTTACTAACTTTTTCTTGTGTAGTGATTTGCGAATT
The DNA here is from genome assembly GCA_016801395.1 of Leptodermis oblonga. Taxonomy (NCBI): domain Eukaryota; kingdom Viridiplantae; phylum Streptophyta; class Magnoliopsida; order Gentianales; family Rubiaceae; genus Leptodermis; species Leptodermis oblonga. The sequence goes on along the minus strand of CM028757.1, from coordinate 32,687,766 downwards.
TGCTTTTGTTCTGAGATTCTCTTCTTGCATGGTTTGTGCACTTTGATGCATAATCTTACCAGTAGCAATTAAGATCAGACATGAATATACCACCATACGCACTTGGTCGTGGTTGGAGGTGAATGTTTGATTGTTTTTGGTCCTGTACTTTTCCCAATCTGTGGTCTACTTAAAGTCAAAAGAAAAGTGATTAAGTTTTGGACAGTTATTTTACCATACACAGATGTAGTTTAGCAGAAAGATATGCCAGTCTCATTCTGGATCCTCTTTTTTTTTTTTTACTGTGCCTGCCAAAGGAATATCTAATCCTCAGGAGTTATCTGTTAAATATTTTCATAACAGGCCACAAAATACCTCTTCTTTACCCGGAATCGGTAAAAAATCCTCAGTGCAGAACAATGAAAATCCAATATGTAATACTATGGAAGTCGCAAAATAATATTTAGGTTGAAATTTTATTTTTTAGGTCATATGCATGCCACTTTTTCCAATAGCTGCTGATTCTTTGTCTTCTATGTATTCTTCTCTTGCCTTCTTTTTCCCATCCTCAGTCATTAAATTGTTAGTATTTTATGTTGAACATTCAAGAATTTCTGCGATTGCAGCTTTGTCAGCGAGCACATAGAGACCCTTGAAGAAATCGATATGGAATACAAAGAACTTGCTCTTGGGTCTGGCATCTCAAATTGGGGCCGCGTTCCTGCGCTGAATTGCACCCCTTCATTCATCAATGATCTGGCAGATGCAGTCATCGAAGCACTGCCTGCAGCCGCGGCTATGTCAACCTCAAGTAGTAGCGGCGAAGAACTCGATGATGACCCCATGAGATACGTTATCAGATTGCTGTTTGGTTCAATCTTGGCATTTGCTTTGCTTTTTTCTCCAAGAGCCTTATTGGCACTCCGGAAAAACGTTCTTTAAAAGAGGGTCAATGGTTTTTTCCCATTGCCAATAATAGTGTATAGACTAAAGGGAGCAGAGGGTTCTCAGTGAGTAATATTTGATGCATAGATATTTTCATAGAAAATTTTGACATTTTCCTTCAATACCGTATTAATTTTCAGCGGTATAAAAGTCGTTTAGATATTTACTTAATCTTCTGGAGACAAGGAGCATTAAGGCATGTGTTATCTGTTCCGAATCATTCAACTCCATTTTACATATATTTTCAAGGTAAATGTAGAGAAAGATCTCATTTTACACATTCTATTTTTGCTAAAATCTTCAATTAGGGTGGTGATTTGTGTTTTGTCTGGATTTATGTGTCGTTTCTCAACTAACTTTATTCTAGTTCATATGTTGATGCCTCAACTTTAACATTACACGTTCATTTGTATTATTTGTGTCAACTCATTAATGTGACGGCGTCAAATCTTAACCATAACGGTCCTGTCTTTTTAATGTTTTGGGGTTCCAGTTGGTCACTGATGGCGTCAACTATGGAAGGCTTTAGAGAAACAAGTGTAACTCGTAGCTACCAATTGGCCACCGCGACCATGTTTGAAGAAGTATTAGAGAAATATCAAAGCCAAAAATCAAGCACAAGTTTTATGAAATATTTGCTGCCATTGATGAATATCACTATAATTATAAGATTGTAATATAACTTCCACGCCAAGAACATCATCTAGACTAAAACATCCCGCATAATAAAAGCTAGACCTCATTTTTCTGGGAATAGTTTTTCCGCAACAAAATTGCTAATATAGTGTAAACTTGTAAACCTTTTAACATAAAGATTCTAATTATGAATGTGTTAGGGTAGAAAGGGGCAAATCCTCTACGCAATTCAGACATAGTAGCCGGTGAAAGTGAATCCGCGTCCCAAAATCTCTCCGCCACAAAACCAGGCAAAACACTCCAGCCCAAAAAGAGCAGCAATGCCGGCATCCTCAGTTTTCAGATCTTTCCTGTTCTTCCATAGGCCCTTCACAAACTCAACTTCTTTCTTAAGTGATTCGTAACGATGGGGAATGCTGTTACAAGTAAATCAGAAAAACTGTGTTGATAAGAGATTAAAGAACATAGATCAAGCATAATAGCAGTTTTGGCCACAGAAGAAAAATCAAATGCAGGAAAAAGCAACAGAAGGCAGATTTTCTGGATGGTTTCAAAATTGACACCAAATGCATCCATTACTAGAGTTTTGACTATTCTGGTATGAGAAGGAAGATATAACAGTACATTTTCCATTAATATCATGCAAACTCTTCCGCTATAAGCCTTTTCAGTTTCCACATATCTAAAGAGCAAAGACAGGCGTAATCATAATGAAAACACCATATTAATCCAAAAGAGGGTTTTAGAAAATTTGCATCTCCAAACACCTTTTCAAATGGTGTTCGTCTTTCATTTTAGCAAAGACCAAAAGTAATCTGACCCAAAAATTATTAGCCAACAAATTGTTAAAAGGATCAACTCCACTTGCCACAAGATAAATTTTTTATATTACTTGAGACTGCATTATTTTCAACAGACTTACAAGGTTACAATCCTATCAATGACAGGTGGAAGTGCTTACCAATTGAGCTGAACTTCTTCGTATGTTACAATCCTAGCTAACTACGCACCTAGGAAATTAGTTGGGCAGTATGGAAAGCCATTGAAATATAAATGGAATTCTCAAGAGATATAGCTTTCGTTCATCTGCTAGATCAATCATTTTCTTGAAAATTAAGGGTAGCATAATCACTTTTAATAATTGTCATCTACCACAGGTAATAATAGGTACTACATACAGCAGAAATGACAGTTCAATGTTTTTGAAAACAAAGGTTCCAAATACCTCTTTAGACTCAAATTTTCACATTCATATATTTTCATATTCTTTGGTAAGCGAGCAGAGCAGAACTGATCCAAAAGGCATTTTATGAATCCAAAAATAGCAAGCCACCTCCTATCTTGAGTACCCCAAAACACTTTGTCTAAGGTAATGAAAGAATAGAAGGCAACATAACAGATGAACCAAAACTTGACAAGCACAATCAATAACGGTTATTAACACATAAAACACAATCTCAACTTAACCATGTCATCCAACAGGGACATGCCTCAATTTCAGTCTTTGGAGCTGAACTATTGCATGACTGTTCAGACCAACCAGAAGGTATATATCTTCCAAAATGACATCATAAATGCAGAGTACATAAGCAGTGTGTAATGAAAACAATTGGAGCACATGACCATCCTATTCCAGACCAGCTTATGAACCAGAGAAAAAATTTAACTATGTGAACACAAGGTGGAGTGATTGACATCAAATCATAGCAAGTCAAAATAGCACATGAATGGATAAAAACCTGGCCAAACGTGTATAACGAAGCTGGTTAGCCAAGAGTTTGCAATTCTCCACAGTAGGTGGCTCCTTGATATGGTGTTTGTTTTGCAACAATAGCTTCGTGTAGTATTCAGTCCCATTCCTTGTAACAGCCTTTGACGCTTCAGCAGCTTTTGCCAGTATGAGATTCAATTTTGACGCCATAGTTTCCTAAGCCAAGCATCAAACACACATTGTCAAACTATCATCCGATCAACCAAACCCATGCCCCTAGCTACCGAAACTTAGTACAAGATGTACATTAATTGCTGTTCTTTTGATCAATACAAAATACACTTTCATTTGTAGGAGAAAAAAAGAATGAACTACAGCTCTCCACTGTAGCTTTTCATTCATGCTGTTTTGAAGTTCCAATTATCCTTGAACAGAATTTTTTCATGAAACAATATCAACCCTTCATTAATAATATATAAAAATTAAAATTAAAAAAAAAAACCCAGATTCTTTTAACAATTCTTCTAGCATGGCATAATAATAGTATAAAAAATTATTTAAAATAAAAAAAAAAACAAACATAACAGCACCTAAAACATCAACAAAATTCTAGAGGCTAAAAATTTCCTTCAATTAGAAGCACGAATAACTGTAAAACAAGCTTAAAAAGACACAGAGGAAAGCACAAGTATTTGTAACTGAATGATCAGGGGGGAAGTATTCTCGTTTTGAGGGGGGAAAAAAAAACAAATAAACATAGAACAATAAGCCCCGCCCCACGCCCAAAAACAAAAAAAAACTCTGATTCGAAAAATTCCAAGCCAAAACTACATAAACCCATGATCACAGTCACCCACGTCCAGGCCCAGATGATCAACAATATCACAATTCAAAACAAAAACACAGTAGACTAAAAAAAAAAAAAATTTTTTAAAAACATGAAATAAGCACTCGGGGAAGATGAATTGAATGCCTTTTGATTTTGTACCTAAGACTGATGCTTTCAGCAATGCGAAATCGGTCGGAAACTGGAAGAGAGGCCCCCCAACTCGCCGTGAACCGGTAGGGTTTAAGGAGGAACTAATACACAAGGAAAAAACTTCACCTTTGCGGAAAAGTTTGCTTGTGGCTTAATAAACTGCCGTAGTAATTGCCTTTCTTTTTTGCCCTTTTTAAATATAAATTAATATTTGAGTAATAATAATAAATTGATATACTCCCTCCGTATTACAAGGGCAGTTCTGTTTCAATAACAATTTTTGTCCCGGTAGAACTGAGGTCTCTTGTGTTATTTTATTTTATTTTATTTTATTATATATATATATAACATTTATACCTTTATAATATTTAATCTGATCCAGAAAAAAAAAAGGACGTTTTTATAATTTTTCAAACAAAATAAAAATAATAATGACAAAAAATAATAATAATTATTATTGTAATTTATTACTGCTAAGAATTTTGGGAGTGCAGTTCAATTAATCCAATTAATATGAGAAGGGATGATTATATGACTAGAATCAATCCTAAGATATTTATAATAATTAGTAGCTCATAATTGGATAAGATAAGACAAGGTAATTTAGAGAAAAAAAAAAAAAAGTTTTTCTGTCACACCCTCATTTATTTTGAATGTGTTAAATCCTTATAACATATTTTATTTTGGATCAGAGAAAGTAATGATTTGTTATTCATCATTAATTCGTACTTAAAATGTAATAGTATAAGTAAAAATTAATAATGTTAAATTACTTATAGTATCTTATTTTTCATAAAAAAAATTTTATATATATCAAAAGTGAACTCTTTTAGTGACATGGAAGAAGTAGTAAATTAGTACTAATATATACGTTAATAATTTACTTCATTCGTTTCATTAGAAAAGTCCATTTTGTCCTTCTAATGGAAACAGAGGGAGTATATTAATCTGATGGTAATTGATTTTCTGTAGTAAAATTTTGATTGGTGTGTATGAAAGAATCCCCCCAAATTAACTTTTGGCTTTTAATTTCAACAATTTCGTTTCAAAATGAATGATATTTTATTTTAAGAAGTACTTGTGCATGTTCTTCTAAAAATATCCTATTTATTCTCTCTCCCCAAAATAAACATTAATTTACATTTTCAATACAACAACTACCATTATTTTTAACTTTGTATATTTATTATTTTGTTAAACCCGACACAATGTTATAATTAAATTTTACTAGATTCGTTAATTTTGTGTAAAAGTGTTAAAATAACACATAATTTGGACGGAGGTTATCCTTAATATTCCGTGAATAGAGTTTGATCTTAATATTAGTAAAAAAAAAAAAAGAATTGTGGAAAATTTCGGTCAAAAAATGGAGGATTTTGAGGCAAAATAAGGATCGAGAGCAAATTTGCACACGATGCAAAATGTTTCGCCCAAACACAAATGGCATTAGGTTTACAAAAAAACCTTTTTGAGTTCCAAAAGTGAAAAAATAAATAAAAATCCAAAACAAAGTAAACTAATTAAACCATAACATTATCCAACTTTTTAGTCCCTTCCAATATCTCATCGATCAAGCGTTTCCAGATTCTGTCAACCAGTAAAAAGATTAATAATTTCAAACCAAGAAAAATTATGGCATGATTTTGCCAAACTATACCAAATTAGCAACTTGTCCACAGCTTCAGAATTTTAGAAAATTTAACACTAATAGAAACACATCAATAAATTACACACTCAAAAATGAGTCTAACAGAAGGCAAAAACTGTTTTTGAAAGACCCTCAAGTTCATTCCAATACGCAAGGTGAGATTAAAAGTATCTTCAACACAGCATGTCATCTGAAATAAAAGTTGATACGGAAAAATATCAGGTAAACTGTTTACAACCATTCGCAAAACCCCAAAACCATTAAAATAAGTTTCGAAATTAAAGACAATACAATACCTAAAAAGACCTAACAGTAACCAACATAACATACCTAAGACCGCAGAATGCCCTAACCCGTCTAATAGACAAAAAGGACAACAAGCATCACCCACCACCTGACACGCATCAACTCTGAGGTGACGCTTTAGAAACCCCACTTGGCTGGCTAGCCTGAGATGCAGGAGCGGCTTCGTAGGATCCTCTAGCATTACCACCTGAGCCGCCATCAGAAGAGTATGCCGCTGGCTGGGAGTAACCACCACCATAAGCACCACCGTATGCGGGTGCCTGCTGTTGCCCATAATTAGACTGAGATGCCGGTGGGGCACCATAGGCAGCAACCCCATATCCTGCTTGGGATGTTGGAGTCCCATAACCAGTTGATGGAGCTCTCTGAGTACCAGATTCTGGTTGTGCATAACCAGACTGAGTTGGGGGATACCCAGCTTGCCCATAACCTCCGAGTGCAGTAGGTGACTGCTGTGGTTGCCCATAGGCTTGCTGACTAGCTGGAGGCTTTTGAGTCTGAGGGGGGGCAGCATAACCTGAGCCATATCCAGCCTGTTGCTGAGTCCCATAACCAGCTTGAGAAGTTGGAGGCACTCCATACCCAGGTTGGGCAGATCCTTGAGTAGGGTAACTAGTATTAGGACTGGGCTGTTGACCAGCAGCATAACCTTGTGATGGGTGGGCGGGTGGAGCTTGGGTAGCATCAGCTTGAGTTCCATATGAAGAGGTATGCCCTTCAGTTGGTGGGTTTGTACCATATCCAGAAGCAGAACTATAACCCTGTTGCTGATCATACCCTGCAGTAGTCTGTTGGGACTGCCCATACCCAGACTGAGAGGTAGGTGCTTGGTATCCACCATAGCCATCCTGAGCATAACCCTGCCCTTGACTGTACCCAGCAGTCTGCTGATTATAACCATAAGCAGCATTGTCAGTAGCAGCAACAGGAGCCCCAGGAGCCTGCTGCTGCTGTGAAGCCTGCTGCTGGCCATAGTAATCGTATCCACCTGCCTGGGAAGTCTGTTGATTTGATTGAGCACTTGTCTGATCCCAGCCAGAGGCATAGCCACCAGAGGGAGGTTGAGGAGGATAACCAGGGTAGGCTGGTTGACTCATGTTATACTGGGGAGCAGTGCCAGGGTATGCTCCAGGCTGAACATAACCATAACCAGGTTGTTGCATTGGTGCACCAGGCGGAGCCCAGGAAGTAGGGGGTCGAGCTTGATAACCTTGCTGGGAATAGCCTCCAGCCATAGCTGAATTTCGCATACGGTTCTGCATGAATTTGTTATCTTAATGAACAATGAAGATTTGAACACATACATACTATAAACCATTTAACAGTAAAAGCAGAATATGTACAGAGGCTGCCAAGGAAAAAACAAGATATAAAATAAGCAAATAACAGAGTAACCGATATCATATTCTGTACACCAAACATCACAACTCATACATACTTCCATTAAGCAAAGTTTAGACGCCTACATACCGTACTGGTGGGCTGGCACTATTGAAATACTCCAGCAGAAGCCCATCATCTCCCTATTCAAGGGGAATAGGTACAGAAAGGAGTATGCAAGGAAGGGGAGAAAAGAAACTATACAGCTTTGAAATATAAGATCACGTGGCGAACTCCAGCAATAGGCAAAATATAATATATCAATTAAAAGCTACATAAATTAACTACCCAAAATCCCTGACTAGAGGATCCAGTTCATTTGAGCAAACTTAATTGTTAATAACAGGTCATGCAAGTAATTTGTATCCAAACATGTGAAGCATACTAATGCCAACCCAATATTGTTGATGTAACATAGTACTCTGCCCACTTGGAAAAAGCACCTATCCAAGCTCTATAAACAAAGGATATGGTCACGATAACAATGGTACATATGCCCATACATAATAATTGATGGAAACATACCATTTAGTGATCTTCAGGACATAAAACACATCAAACTAATCAGAGGATGCATAAATAGAGCACAATTATCCAAAAAACAAATACACCAATTAATTTTTCTACACCAAGAAAGTAGTAATTTCAACCAATGGTCAAAATCTACTACTTAAAAGTGAATCAAAATCACAAAAGCAATATATACATAAATGATACCAGTTACCAATGGTATGTCAAAGAAACCATCTTAAAACAAACACACGTTCAAATTCAATCGAACTTTCATGAGAGATATAGACAAATCACAATACAAAGAAACAATAAAAAGAAAATATGTGAACAATAAAAGTCCTCAAGTGTAAGCAGTTTGTTATGAATAATGATTTCTACTTGGAATGAGCGGCCATGTGTAATGCAGGTTAGCCACCAGTGAGATTTTTCTCAGGGATTAGGCTTTGCTGGTCATGGAAAATACACTAAACTCGGGATTCACACTTAAAGATCATCAGGAACTTCACGAAGAAACTCAAACCACCCAGCGCCTTATCAGGACTAAAACTTATAACAAAAAACAAAAAAAAAAAAAGCACTTATTTGCCTATAGTTTATTTGCAGTCAAGATATTAAAAAAAAAAAATTAGAAGTCAGGCCCCTTGCATTCTGGCATAAATTGGTCCTTGCTATCTCCAGATTATGAGGACAGTTATCAGGAAATAAGTGCAGAACCATACCACAACAATGCTGAGGGAACACCAACATTAAAGGGCTCAATGTTGGTGTCAACAAGTCCATACCCACTAACCCTACAACAGTTCCCAACAACATCATCAGTATTCAGATACAAAATGAACCAGCACAAACCACGCAGGAAGGCCTACTAAGGACAAACTGCAATACTTAGCTCAATATATATCCTTGAATATCACAAAAACTATTATATTGTCTCAGTTACCTCATGAGAAAGGCTGATGTTATACCTGTGACTCAGATAAAACCAAATATCCAAATATCGAATAGTTGAATAGGTGATTAAGCCATAATCTAAATTATCAAACAAACAATTATCGTTGTAAAACCTGAATTTTGACCTCCAAGTTCCAAAGATCCCCATGTCTTATTTCCACAACTCATCCCAACTGATCTGTGAACAAATGACAAACTGCAAACCATATATATAGCTAAGGGAAGCAAAAAGAACGATAGGACCCTGCAGAGATATTCCATATGCAAAGAACTCTTTCATCTACAGTATAAAAGGTACTTTCTAGGAGAATACTATGTCACCAAGAGCCTATTGGGCTAGAAAAAGCTAAGCATCTAGGCAGTTAATACTTCAAAGACATACTATCACAGTTTAGGAAAAGTTAGGAATAGTAACTAATCTTTCCCTTTTCACATCTTTTAGTTAAATACAATTTAGACTTAAGAAAATACCTCATAAGCCAATAACAACTTCCAACATTATCACATCTTCAGAAATGTTAACCACTATAAGAAGAATGCCTCGATCAATAAGACAAAAGCACAGTAAAGTTTCCATGTAATGCAGCAAAGTGACATGGTAAGTTCAACTAGTTCTAAAAACAAATATGAAAACAAAATAAACAAAGACATACACATCTGCAAACCGATCACAATTATGAACAAATGAATTAAGGGCAAACTGAAAAGGAATTATCAGAAGAAACAATTGGCAATCTATATGAACCCAAGAGCAAGCTTGCTCTCCCAATCTGCATGTACACACTCATACCTCAGAAATGACTTCAAAGACAATTTGTTTTGCAGCCTCAATCTGATCACTAGTGCCATCAATTTGCAAAGTTCTCTCAGTTGATGTATCACCTGGAGGTAAGTGCAAGGGTATCACCTGCAAATTTTTAAATTTCAACATATTCAGTCAAATTATTCATACATTATAGTCATGGAACAAATCAAAGAAAACATCCAGAAAGCCAAACATTATGGCTAATTATTAAGATTTTGAATACCAAATTCATTAACTAATGGAAACTCAAACTGGGTCAACAAAATTAAGACCAAAACATGGTTAAAAAGAAACAATACCTGAATACGAGCTCCTGTTCTGGCCTGCATATTTTTTATGGTTTCGCCTCCTTTGCCAATAACGAGTCCAACCTGTAAAGCAGATATAAATCACAATGGATGATATAAATAGAACTCTGACCAGTATCAAACACCATACTTCAAGCAAACACACCTTGTTATTTGGAACTTTCATGACAAATTGCTCAGTTCCAGCTGGCTGTCCAGCTACCCTTCGAGAAACTATGCCTGAACCCCCTGCTTCAGCCTGCAAAAAATATCACAAATCTGACCCACTAAATTGCTGATCCATTGCCCATAATTACAAAAAACATCTTCATGCACCCATTAGAATGAAAAGATAACATCCCCACCCCACTTTAAAAAAAACCTCATAGATGTTGGCATTAAGCAGCAAAATATACCTCATTGAGAACATCTTTAATCAACTGCTCAGCTTTGGAAATCTGTTCAGGAGTGCCCATGAGCTCAACCCCACGAGTTTGAGAATGAGGATCCGCGTCCATATCTCTTGTAACCTGGATCTTCGCACCAGACTGGATCTGAAGGTACTTAATAGTCTCCCCACCTTTGCCAATAATCACTCCAACCCTTCCGTTGGGTATCTCAATTTTCTTGCTCGGACCCGGGTACCCATATGAAGTTGGAATCGAGGGGGCACTAGTTATTCCCAACGGCTTTTGAACGACAGCTGCGAAACAAGTTTCAACTCAAAAGTTCAAGGGCTTGTGTGGTTCTTTCACAAATAGGTTAGAAAACGGGAACCAACTTCACGGGACACAACTCCACAAGGAATAGAGCCTTAAACAAACTACTTCGAGAATAAAAATCAAAACACCGACCCGCCCAATACTCAGGAAAGCAAAGAACACATCAAATTTAAACGACGTAGGGTAGAAAATAATTTTCAAATTTTAAAACTACAAAAAAAAGAAGCCCAAGAACATTCGAATTTAAACGACAGAGAATTAAAGGAAAAATACTCACGCTCCATAGAATCAAAGCCACCGTTTCCGCCATTCTCAACCCTAGGCCTCTTAGTAGCCTCGGCGTTGTTGAAAAGCCTAGCAGCGATTTCCTGAGCCTTCTGCTTAGCCAATTGGATTTCATCCATAGGCGGCGGCACGCTGTTGTAAGACGAAGTCTGGTGGCCGAGAGAGGAGTCCGGTGGCGACTGAGAAGAGATCGGAGCAGAAAATCCAGTCTGCCTCCGCAGCGGCGGAGGGGTTTGGCCGTCGTCGTACTTCCTCTTGTTGGAGTCCGAACCGTAGTGAACCTCGTCCGACATTATCGCTTCTGTAGATACGGATGGGACAGCAACGGAGAAGAGGGTTCTGTAAACCCTAGAGAGAGAAATCGAGTGTCGACTGAAGAGAGGGATGCAGGGTAGAAGTAAGCCCTTATATATCAGAGCTGGAAACTTCTTTTTCTTTTTTTTTTTTTTAGTAAAATTATTTATTTTTCGTCTCTTTCTCTTTTTGACAACAATTATGAATGAAATTACACACGGTAATAATATTTTTACGTATGGTAAATTTTATTTTTCATTGAGTCATTGACGATTAGTAAGATTACACGTGTGGTAGAATATTATTTTTCTCTGTTATATGCATCCTTTGTTAATTTCTTTGAAGAAAAAAATTTTAAAAAAAGGAATTCTTATATTTAAACTTTTTTTCCCCAATAAAAAGTATTTACAGTTCTTTATTAATAATTTTGTGATCAATAGATTAGTTTTTAAGAACAAATTAACAAATATTAGTGATTAAAATGATATCTTTAAATGTAAGTGAGATCAATAGAAACATAATAATTCTTTCTTCTTTTTTTTTAATCTCAAAACATAATAATTCTACAATACAAGTACGAATTTTTTCCATAAAATTTTTTTTTTATTCATAAATTTCAAAAATATGGACAATTTTTCGGGAATTCCCGATTTAGTGAAGTCGAAGTTAGCAACTTCGCTTTCCTTGAAAATAGTTTCGGACTGAAATTTGTACTGAAAGCGAAGTTGATAACTTCGCTTTCTTTAAAAATTGGGTGGTGAGGAAATTTGTAAAGAAAGCTCAATTGCCAACTTCGCTTTAAGAGAAAAAAAACTCGACTTTGGCCCCTTGGCCACTTTTCAAAGAAAGTGAAGGTTTCAACTTCGCTTTATTTCGAAATAGGGTGAAGCGAAAATTTGTACTGAACGCGAAGTTGACAATTTCGCTTTCTTTAGAAATGAGGTGATGCAGAAATTTGTAAAAAAAAGCTCAATTGCCAACTTCGCTTTCAGAGAAAAAACTCGACTTTGGCCCCTTGGCCACTTTTCAAAGAAGCAACGGTTTCAACTTCGCTTTCTTTCGAAACTAGGTGAAGCAAAAATTTGTACAGAAAACGAAGTTGACAACTCGACTTCACTTTCTTAGAAAAAAAACTCGACTTTGGCCCCTTGGCCACTTTTTAAAGAAAGCAAAGCTTTCAACTTCTCTTTCTTTCGAAATAGGGTGAAGCGAAAATTTGTACTGAGAGCGAAGTTGACAACTTCACTTTCTTAAGAAATTTGGTGATGAGGAAATTTGTAAAGAAAGTGCAGTCGGGAACTTCGCTTTCTTAGAAAATAGCTCGACTTTGGCCCTCTGGCCACTTTTCACAAAAAGCAAAGGTTTCTTTGGAAATTGGGAGAAGGGGAAATTTTCAAGGAAAACGAAATCTACAACTTGGCTTTATTTGGAAATTGGGTGAATAGGAAATTTTCCACGAAAGTGAAGTCTACAACTTCGCTTTCCTACAAAATAGCTCGTTTGTTCTCCACTTGGCCACTTTTCATAGAAAGCGAAGGTGCAACCTTCTATTTCCTTGAAAAGTGACCATTTTATGCAACTTCGTTTTCTTACAAAATAGCTCGACTTTGGCCCCTTAGCCACTTTTCATAGGAAGCGAAGGTTGAAAAATTCCGGTATCCTGGAAATTTCACAGAAAGCGATGGTGCAACCTTCGCTTTATTTGAAAAGTAACCATCGGCCATTTTATACCTAGAGCGAAGCTGGTATAAAATGGCCCTCGGAGAGCTGAGTTGGCAGCTTCGCTTTCTGAACAAAATGACCCTTGCTCGACCATTTTACACAGAAATCAAAGGTATCTGTTACGATTTCTGCATTTCGCATATTTTCAAAAAAAGTGAAGCTTTCACTTATGCTTCCTGTGTAAAGTGTCCGGGGCCATTATTTTATACTTGCTTTGAAAGTGTTCCCAAAAAAAAAGCAAGTTTGTTTGAAAAGTTCCAACACACCTTTCGCAACATTTCCTTATTTGCCTTAATAATTTTGTTCAAATTGTGGTAATTTAAAAAAAAACAAACGATGTATCCTGAATTCATTTTGGTGTATACACAATTGCCAAAAAGTGAATTTGGCACATCGATTTTCTCATAATAGTGGAGACATAATATATTTTGCTCTTTTATTTTTGAAATATAGTTAACAACTTTGTATATATTTAGAAAACATATTTGTAAACAATAAAAGTTTGACATACAACAATTTTAATAAAAAATCGACAAGTTTCCCCTGTAACTGGATCAAACTCCCTGTTAACAATTTACATCAAACTACAATTATATCACGACATTCATTCAACCATTAAAATAAACAATCACATCACAACAGTACAAAACCATCCCAAACTACTATCTAGAAAACCTATTCAACTTGAACCAACAAAAGGAAAAACATTGGAGCAGCCATTAAATATTCAAAATAAACATTCATCATGCAAATAATATTTTCAAAGGCACCCTCCCTTCCCACAAGGGGGAGGATTTCTCGGTCTACACGGTTGTTTCCTCCCGGGTTCTTGAGCATTCGATATGTCAACATGTAAAGAGAGACGACATTGGCCATCCACATTGTTAGCGGGCTACGTACACTCATGCACATTTGGAAGAAAATGTATGTTATGGAAATGTTGTGTCTGCCAAAAGCCTGAAAGGTAGTTTCGAAAGAAAGTGAAGTTGACAACTTCGCTTTCTTTGAAAAATGAAAAGTGGCAAAGGGGCTAAAGTCGAGTTTTTTCTCTGAAAGCGAAGTTGGCAACTGAGCTTTCTTTACAAATTTCCCCACCACCCACTTCGCTTTCAGTACAAATTTCAGTCCAAAACTATTTTCAAGGAAAGCGAAGTTGCTAACTTCGACTTCACTAAATCGGGAATTTCCGAAAAATTGTCCATATTTTTGGAATTTATGAATAAAAAAACATTTTTGATGGAAAAAATTCATACAAGGACCTTTGCCCTCACTCAAATGCCCTATGCAGAGTTAGTGAGTCATGTAATAGGCGATCGATTCGCGCAATTTGGGGCACTTGAGTTAGATGCCGGCGGCACCCGACAACGTATTCAACCCATCCAACTTTTGGGCCAATTCTCCTTTTTTACTACAAAAAATGAGATTATTGTCGGATCCGAGTTTGAGTCGTTGAAAGGTCCCTTGAATACAAGGTCGAGAACTACCATGCATGATTGCCCTGTCCTTTCTTTCTTGGTCTCGCACCACAAGGTACGATAGGCTTCAGCCAAAAATAGGATCATAGTCTACATTATATCATAAGAACCAATTATTGCATGACTATTGTTCAATCAATTATTTTTAGTATAACTCACACCACTCCATAATTTCTTGCTACTTCATATATAGGTTCATGCAACTTTATCACTCTCCTATCATGTAAACTTATAATGTATACATTTCATTTGTGATCTTAAATCTTAAAACCAATTTTACCTTGAAGAAACAAATAACGAGTTACGTAAACGAAATGAATGGAATTATAAATAAAAAAAAGTACAGTTTCGTTAAAAATTTTCCTGTAAAAAAAGGGTAAAATTACAATTACTTTCATTGAGTTTTGTTGAAATTGCAAATACTCTTTTGAGTCTTGGGACAATTACATTTGCCTCATCATCTTGAATTTTGATAAAATTACATATACTTTACTTAAAAGCAAAGAAATAAACTTGATTTTCATGTGCCTATTTGTCATCTTGAAAAATATTGAAAAAAACCAGAGAAGGGTTATAACTATTAAAAAATTCGACTAGGTATTTGTAATTTCACCAAAATTTGAAGTAGTTAAAAAAATATAAAGAATAAGAGAAGGGTACCCTCAAGATGAGACTCAACCACAGAGGACGAGCTCTAATGTTCGCCACTAGTCCATTTGAACTCACTTGGACTTGGGTTCGCCACGAGTCTGACACCATTTTTTTCCTGGATTTTCTAGAGAAACCAGACTTTTCATAATATTTTTTTTGGGAAAATTTCGAAAACATAATTTCAAAACTTGTTTTAAAAATTATTTTTAAATACAAAACGTTGTAGTTGAAAAGTAAAAAATATGTATTAAACCGATTAAAAATATTATAGAATTCAAAATTACAAAAATATATGGATGAACAATTTGCATGGTACGTTGGTATTCATTCACTTCAAACCTCAAAAGAAACAAACAATAACTCGTATATCATCAAAAGCAATACAATCAGATGTACTCTGAGATGATGATTACAACACCTTAGTTATTATGTTCTACAGATGAAAAAAAAACGTGCTCCTTCAACACATTGCGTCTTTATTGATGAACAAAGGTTGAAACAAAAAAAACAACTATTGCTTGTGCAACACCGCTCTCTGTGGAGTTCAAGAACATACAAAGGTTCATGCAAGCGATTTAAGTATCGGCGTCTCCCAATACATGCTTTAGCAAGGAAAACGACCATGTTGTACGTTAGTGGCCTCACTTTGTCCACCAGTGAAGGAAATCCTTACGCCTATTGATTTTCTTCTGCAGCTGGAGAAGTCCATAGAGAAGAGCCTCTGCGGTAGGTGGACAGCCAGGAACATAAATGTCAACTGGGACAATCCGGTCACATCCTCTAACGACAGAATAAGAATAGTGATAATAACCACCACCATTTGCACAGCTTCCCATTGATATCACCCACCTCGGCTCAGGCATTTGATCATAGACCCTGCACGATAGATTTCAAGGATGAAAGATGAAACCAAACAATCGTAAGAATTCTATCATAATAAGAAACTGCAAACAGCATCCCTAAAGGAGTAAGCAGCAAGACAATAAACATTGTTCTACCAATGACCGGTGTTGACACTAAAGAAGATAGCA
This sequence comes from Leptodermis oblonga, assembly GCA_016801395.1. NCBI lineage: Eukaryota > Viridiplantae > Streptophyta > Magnoliopsida > Gentianales > Rubiaceae > Leptodermis > Leptodermis oblonga. The sequence continues at coordinate 32,671,446 of CM028757.1, read as the reverse complement.
CTGCAAGACAAATGCCATCTCTCACCTAGAAACCAATTAATTACCTTACCTGAGTCCTTCGGCCACTAAAAGACCGCCTTAGAAACAAACTAAGGTAAAGAAGAGGAACACAAATACCACTTAGCAACAAACTAAGGTAGTGTAAAGTGAGCATTACTTAGCATTAAAATGAGATGCGGAGGAGAGAAGCAATTTTCACCATACAATCCATTTAATTTGCGCAAATGACCCTTTAACGGTACTAGAGATAATGTTTGTATACTTGTTCCTCTCAAACAGAACAAACCATAATCTAAACAGTTAGATTTTACTCTCTAACTTATACTCAACATGTATGACAGTATGACACACACCAAATGACAAGTACCTTGCAATATGGTATTTAAAACTAGTTTTTTAGAAAGAAGAAAAAAAAAATCCTTTTCTTGCCAAGAGCAAGCACACTACATTCAAAATTTACTATTATATAGCTTAGTTAATTACATATTAGCAACCTATCTGACCATTTAAATAATTACTGGTCTGAGAAAAATCAAGGACAGAGGTTTGCCAAACAAGATCCTCAAACCAATCAAAAGAGTACTTCCATTCTGCTCTCATCATATTGAAATTGAGAAAGCAGAGGGAAAAGACAAATTCAACGACAGATCAAACACAAAATATTTTATTCAGCAAACTTCAGATTTCAAATGATTCAACATTTGGAATGAAAATGTTTGTCTTAATTGTCTTGGAGATTGACATGCATGATTAAGATGGGTAAAGAAGAAACCCATCCATTGTTAAAATGAAGCTACAAAGCTTGTAAAACAAACTGAAAGTCCGCCAAAATAAAAGTAACAAACCCAGTACCCATCCATCATGAAAGGGTTTCAAGTCAGATACCAAATTCCGAAAAATAGGACCATAGAAACCAGTAATAATAACGAATCCCCTCATGTCAATGCAAGATAACATACTTATAACTTGAAATTTGACATTCATTCATCTTGCGCCTATGCTTCCTGATTCCATATCAGAAGCACCACAAAAGTCTTTCACGGTTACTAAAATTTATAACATTCCAAAACAACAAAAAACTTCATTCAAGCGCGGAATGCAAGCATCAAAGAACAATTCTACACCCGCCAATGCCAAAACACAAAATTACTGGCCAACATAGTCCTTCTACCTTATGACAAACCCAATAACAATAAGTTCAAAGCCAAAAACCCTAATAACCTATCCCAGTAATGAAAATGCTCAAACGCAAAATCTCAACAAAAATTATACAATCAATAACTTCAACTACCAAAAACCCTAAATTCATTTTCCTACCAATGAAGAATACATGTTTAATTAATGACAACAATAATAAAATTAACAAACATACTTGCGAAGAGCGGGAGCCATCTTATTGGTCAGAGTTCCGGCAACAATCATGCAATCGGACTGCCTAGGGCTCGGCCTAAAGATGATCCCAAATCGGTCCAAATCGTAGCGAGCGGCACCAGTATGCATCATTTCGACGGCACAGCAAGCCAGACCAAAAGTCATGGGCCAAATGGACCCCCGGCGGGCCCAGTTCATCAGATCATCGACCTTCGAGATCACGAACTCCGCCGCCTTGGGAAGCCCTGTCGGGGAAGACGTCGACGGAGGAGGAGCTCCGGCATAAGTAGACGGTGCAGAGGACGGTTGAGAGAAGGCCGCCGGAAGGGTTGTGTGAATTGCCGCAGCTAAACCTGCCCTCTGGTACGACGCCGTTTGCACAACGCTGTGAGCGTTTCGAGCTAAGAGAGCCATTCTCGAGCGGTGCCAGCAAAAGGGAAGGGATCTCTGATTAGTTTGAAGAATTTCATTTTCAGTTTGCGCTATATCATTCATTAGTTAACAAAATCTAAAGGGCATAATGGTAAAATGATAGTCAGCTGTGAGAGTGAAGACGAGCCACGTGGACCTAATACGGAGCAGGCTGTATTAATTTCCATTCTAATTATATTTTTAAAATGTAAAAAATTTATATTAGTAATTATACTACAAAACAAAACAAAACAAACAAATACAGAATGTTTGATCTTATAAATCTAATTAAATTTGATTACTTTCTTTCCAAAACAAAATATTCTTTATTAATAAAGTTTGAGGTTTTCTCTATTTTGATTTTTTTTTTCCTTCAAAAAACACATATGCACATTACAATACATTTCAAAGTTAAATTATCTCGAACTATAATTTCATACTCCCTCCATTCCACTAAGAAAGTACAATTTTATTATATTTTTTTGGTACCATTAAAAGAGTCTAATTTACACAAAAATATGGTAGCTGTTGAAACCTCTTTCCGCACAGAGGCTCCTAGAATCATTCTACGCTGTGATATGTCATGATTTCCAGTATCTCACATGGAAGATATGAGACTTCCATGTGGTATATAAAAGGAACTTGAGGCTCTTCCCCGTATGAGCTAGCTTTTGAGGTGGGTTAATGCCCAAATTCTTGACACGATACCTGCAGTTAAGTGTAACTCCTCGATCAGTGCCTAAGTAAATATCTCAATATGAGACTAATTCACTAAATATTCATTACCTTCCTTTAGGGAAATGAATAAGTATTTATAGGCGAAAATGTAGGAAGTATCTTTAGGTGGAAGGAAGGGGCCACGTCAGCCCCTGACATCGTCCTTCCCTCAACAGATATATTCATTCTTATCCAAGAGTAACTATCTCATCAATTCTTGCATCAAGTCATCTAGTGGAGGACACGTGTCGCGTTTCTGGAAGATTCTTTGTACCAAAGCCCACTCCCTCGCTAGGCTATGTCTAATTAATTGGGCCTCGAAAGCCCAATTTGGCATTTGAGCTCGTCCACAACCTGGCTTCGTCCCGTTCTTGGTCTCGGCAACATTTCTATATCTAACAGTAGCAAATACAATCTTCCCTTTTTTTTTTCTTTTTTTTTTCTCTGTTTACCCTTATTTTCCCTATCTTCTATCTACAACAAACTCATTTACTTTTCTCTTCTCTCCCGTTTTCCAGTAATGGGGAATGGGGAAGACCTAGCAATTATATATCTTTTTTTCCTTTTGCTTTAGGTGTGGTGTTTCTTTAAGAAATTATTTCTCTATCTTTTACGAAGTTATTTTGTCTCTGTTTATAATGATATTTTGTCTCTCTTTATAAGAGTGATTGGTTTTCATATTTTGAGTGTTGTTTTTATTCACTTCAAAAGTTTTAAACTTCATATCTATTAAAGGAATAAGTTGATGATGAAGATGAAGTCGAAGAAGAGGAAAAAACATAGTGGAAGGCAATCTCACATGGATTGAGGGACTAATTTCCATAGTGTTAAGGTTAGAATTAACCTCTGGAACATAAGAGAAGAAAATAGAAGAAGAGAGGGATCGAAGAACAAAGGTTGAAGAGATATTTGATATATTTCATTGATATCCTTCTCACATGTTCAAGGCTGGCTCTATTATATAGAGACTTAATCAACTAGAATACTACAATTAAGGGAAGTGGCAGAGTGAGATAAATAGTTCATATATACAAGGAATTACTAATAATGATAACCACAGGCAATAAAGACTAAGTCCTAACTAATCAGATGCAGACTAAGTCAAAATTACTGAAACCAAACATAATAGAAGACTAGTTAATCCTAGTCACTAAATTATGCACGTATCACATAGCCGCTGGAATATCTAACATAAGTGTTAGGTATGGTTCGTGCCCAGTAAGCTTGATGTTACTTCCATTAAAAAAAAAAAAGAAAAGAAAAAGAAAAGAGAGAGTTAGATATAGTACCAAACATGCGATGTTGCTAAAAGGATGAAATTTCTATTGATATTTTATTCAGTTTAACTTTATTTGTTGTAACAATTTTTTTAAGTACTAGTAATTTATATTTAGAAGGTTTTTAGAACTTTACCGGCAATGTATCATGCCAATTGTTATCGAGCTAAACGTTAAACTAATATTTTTCATACAACTTTGAAAGTTGAAGAAAGGTGAGGTCTATTTAGACCATTGTGTATTATAATTTAATCCATCAAATTTATTATTAATAAAATCTATCTTATTTATGGAACGAAAATACAAGAGAAGATTATAGTTTTAATTTATTTACTTCTTATACACTTACTAATATAATTATATACAGTTAACAATAAATTCATCTTGCAAAGTATGGACATTGGTGAAAAGAATGGTAGGCAAGTTATTTTTTTCACACGTACTACTAAAATATATTAGTGACTATGCATAATAGTTAAAAAACATTTTTTTTCCTTTCCAAATAAATGTTTTGAAATATGACCTTAATCTTACTGAGACAATGAGGGAAATAAATTAGTTATATTATACTCATTCCGTTCTATTAAAATAGTCTATTTTGACAAAGATATAATTTATTATGAATGTCAAGGTATAATACTTAAAATAAATAATTTGACATTATTTGTTCCATTTATATCATTACTTTTTAAGTATAGACTAATTATGGACCATACATAATTATATTAGTAAGGATAAAAGTTATCAAAAAAATTGAAAGCGGATTCTTCTCATAAAACAAATAATATTTCTCAAAGATAGAAGGGAGTATATTACAAGTTAAAATTCATAATATATTATACACGTAATCACATGAGTTGTCTTGAAAGATTATTATATAAAAATGTGTAAAATTAAAATTGATTAATTTTTAGATGACGAACTATCGACTTATTCAATATAATAGTAAAAGGACATGATATCGGTATATTAACTCATTTATCTCTCGTAATCGTATACTATTGACATATCATTTAATGAAGGCGTTAAACAACTAATTCAATAAAAGACGAAAAAATATTTTTATATTTCATTTTTAAGATTTATCGTAAAGAACATGCACTGCCCCAAAAAAATAAAAAAAAAAGGAAAATTAAATAAATAAAAAAACAGAAAAAAGTTCAAAAAAGAAGACCAAATTCAAAAACTGTCCGTTAACGAAGAGCCCAAGAAATTCCCTCTCTCGTTCTCCGACCAGGGCCACCACCGCTCAACCACCTCTTTAGGGTTTTAAAAACTTACCGTTAACCCCCAAAACCCACTCCACTCTTCCTCTCCAATTCCCTCAATTCAGGCTGTGCCCTAGTTAATCCTTTCACAATTTGATCATCCAAAAACGCCATTAAAGCTCACTATGGATCCACAATCACAAAGCTGTGAACCCATGCTGAGAGAATCCATCAAACACTTTCTAGCTGCATACCGGAATGGGAACTCAAATTTCTCTGTTTTTCAGTCGATTTTCTTCCGTTTGGTCCAAACGATGCCCGATCCACCCCTTGAAATAATTTGGTTCTACTCTGCGGTCACATTTCATGCTGCAAAAGCAACCCCAGATAGCCCGCCAAATAAAATGGTTGTCATAGCCAAAGATTTGTTTCAGCTGCTAATTTCATGTAATGATTCGAGGAATGCGTCAAAAAGAGCTGCGCTGCTGGCTCCTGTCGTGTCTGTGTTGTATGAAATTGTGCGGGATTCCTTTAATAATGGGTTTTGTTTGAGGTGGGAAGTTGAGGATATGTTGGATAAAATGGTTAGCTATATTCAGATGAGTTGTTGTGATGACTTTCAAAGTGGAAATGAGTCTGACCTTCCCGTCGTTTGTTTTGAGGATTTGGTGCGGGTTTGGACAATCGATAGAGTGGATGAGGGCTGCGTTGTTGAAGAGAATTTTAAAGTGCTTTTTCCGGCATGGAGCGGCGATGTCTGGAATGGGGTTGATGATGGGAGATATGGAATTGATCGTTTGGCTGGGGCTGTTCTGTGCGAGTTGTTTTGGTTGAGATTATGCCTCAAAATCAGGTTAGGAGTTTTGCGAGAGGAGCTGCAGACGGATTTGCAGAACTGTGCAGTTCAGACAATGAAGATTTTTCAGAACAGTTACTTTCTTGGTGAGATATATACAGAGCTCTTTTAATTGTCATTTCATTCTAATGGAGTTTCTGCCATTGATAAGCTTGATTGAACGTTCATAACTTTTTTTATGCTGTGGTTGAACATCTGATATGAGCCACAAGTTTGTAGAAATCCCTGTACTTTTACGTATGTGTTTTCTCCATGCATGAGTTCCCTATGAGGATATGAAATTAATAATGATCCCTACCAGTTCTATTCCCAAACGCATTCTAGCTTACCCTTATGTCAAAATGTCATTCTGGGATACAATATAATGGCATTTATGCATTCAATTTGAAGTTAGCAATTTCATATCGTTGTTTTAGATATTGTACCTTTAATTGGAAAATCATTCTAGTAGGTAGTCTGGATTTGGTCTGGTTCTCTCTTCTCTCCCTTGCTTGAATTGAAGTGGATTAAGTATCTTTGACGTGAACGAGTTGCTTCCCTTTCTCTTCGGGTTTTGATGCTCATTCTTCCACATTCCCTCCGAGTACCAAAGTTTGTTCTCCTTTGTTCCTAACTCAGCCACAATATTCTTATATTAACAGAAAAAGCTATACAATTTGGTATGTGGTTAGTTAAATGTAGTTTTGGTTACAATCCTGATTTCCTATGCTGCCTGCCTGCCCAGATATGCTTCTTAGAATGCTGTTGGAGCCAACCTTGCCAATCACCAACCTACTGGTCAGTATTGCACTTTTTGGTTTCATTAAGGTAGAAGTATAAGTAATTTATTTCCTTTTAAGTGTCCAGACGTAAAAGATCAGATGAGATTATGAAGATAGTTTCTCTTTTAAAGGCGCATACATGGTTTCTTGATTCGATCATGTTGGACTGTATGACTTTAGTACAAAGCTATTTCGATAGGCGATGGAAGAACATGCACTTTGTTTCTGTTGTTTTTTTTACTATGTGTCATCAATTTAAGCATATATATTTGTCACTGGAAAGATTGTACTCATAATAGTCACATAGCTATAATTCACTTAAAGATAATCTGCCTTCTGCTGCAGAGTTCTGAAGATGCAGTTTCTCTGATTAGGGTTCTCTATGATACTGTGTTACTTGTTGAATGTCCATTTCCCAGTTATGGTAGATGGATTCAGCTGCTTGACAATCAGTCTAGAAGTTTGGCTCTTATGTGGTCGCTGGTTGCTGATAATGCTGTGCAGTTTGCTAGGTATGGTAATTCTGAAAGATGTTCATAGATGGCATCACTGAAATCAAACAATAATTCTGAAAATTTTGGCGACAGGGATTCAAGTGATCACAACAGGGCACTTTCCTATGCTAACTCCTTCTGCAAATCTCAGTTATCTAGCCAGTTAATCAAATGGCTCTCCTGTGAAGCTGGAATTGAAGAAAAATCTAGACCTTATGTTGGCAATCCAAAAGATCTCATACGTGAGTTGCTTCACTAACCCCCTGAGTGGCCACTTTAGTTCTTTTCTCCTTTTTTAGTATCATAATGCAGTTTCTTTAACTTGATTATATATCTAAAAGTAATGATGAAGAACACAATGGGATTCACTGTCTCATTCTTGAATGCTATTCTTTTGAAATCTCAAATGTGTGTTCATGATTGTGCTTTTCTTTTTGGGGTCAAAATATACAAATGAAGACAATGCTGCCAAGTTTGTGTGGCTATAGAAGAGTGTGACTGTTCTACTGAGTTTTTCCTTTCATACAAATAGACTTTTATTTTACCAATTTTTATGTCTAGCTTTTCTGCTTCTCAAGAAAGAGGTGTAACTAACTGCATACTCATTGGCTTACAGGATGGATATCTTTCCTTGAAGATAAAGAGCTTGTAAAATTCGATAAAAGCGTTTCAAATCTCTTCAATAAAGCAGCAGTAGCATCTAAATTGGGGCATGATTCTACATCCCTAAGCAGCAGCATCTTCAGTTACTCTGATGACAGCAAGAAATGTGCGTGTAAACCTATTTTGGATGAAGAGATGGTTGATCCCACCCAGGATACGGATCCAGCTGCAATGATCACTCCCGAAAGACCAGGCGAAAGCAGAAGAAAACGAAAAGAAGGGACGAGAGAAGAATGCGAGAGGATGAAGCTTGTTAAGTATAACTTTCATGGTAACATAAATGTACAGCAACAAATGCAGCAGTGGGGTTGAATAGAATTTACTGAGCTAAGGCATATGTACATTCTAGAAGATAATGAATGTTACTAATTTACTGTCATAGAAAGGTAAAAATGAGTAAATCAAGCTTCCTGTCCTCCCTTTGTGTAACTTTTTTTGTTCTTTTGGGGCTGATATAAGTACACCATTAGATTCGGAGGGTCTACTAACTCTTTCACAGTAGGACATGCTTACACAATTGAAAGACAAGCATGGCAGTACTTATGTCTTCATGGCTGTAAAGATGATAACCAGTGTTGTTATTAACATTAGGCATGTTTGTTGGTATTGAATTTCATTTTGTTGTGATTTTGTTTCTGCTGCTTACTGTATATTTTAAACATTATAATTATTTTTCATCATTCATATTTTTATTATTTTATTACACCTTTCTTTTATTAAAAATTTTAATATATTTTTCAGATCAAAAAATTGCTAACTGTGCATTCAATGTGCATCACATAACGTATCTAAGGGGCCGTTTGGTTGGGTATTTAGAGGGGTCAATGAGAATGAGAGGAAGTAATTGCCATTGTTGTTGTTTGGTACATTAGTATGAATATGAAAATCTCATTCCCATTCCCTGATATTTGGATGTGCCTCAAGGTATTCGGAGTTCAATCCCGTCCGGAATCAACAAAAATCGTCCTTACGAAAAACACCCTTGCTCCTTCTTCTCTCTCCTCCGCCTCCTCCGCCTCCTCCGCCTCCAAGCTCCAACTGATGCACATCAACGCAGCCCCCTTCTAAGCAAATTTGTTTCGGCTATACCGATTTAGATGGGATCCATTTACGGTTTTGATTTATTCATCGGTTTTACCGATTTGATTTTGGATTAAAAGTTGAAGCCTTTGGTCGGGTGAGTTCATAGGTTGAATTCCGTCGAAGAGGTGAGCTCCACCCGAAGAGTGTAACTCCGGTGAAGAGAGGAAGCTCCGAGATGTCTTTGGGCGAAGCCAAATGGATGTGGGTTTTTTCTCAGATCTGTGTTCGGTCGGTGATTCCAGCTTGGTGTTGCTGTTCGGGGCTATATTTGGTGCTGATGCTTTGTTAAATGGTGCTGATACCAGTTTTGGTTTGAATGTCTAATTTCATTTTGGTGAAATGGAAGCTTGGAGCAGGAGAATGGAAGGTAGAATTGACCAGCTCCTTTTATTATTACTGCTTTGTCCAACTTGGATTTTGGGTTAGCTTGATAAGCTTTGTTTTGAGCTGAATGTTTTTCTAACCCTTGCTACCGAAAATTGCTGGAAATTAATATTTTTGGTGCTGGAAAATATCTTTCTGTGATGGAATTTTTGTGCCATTCTGTGTGCTGGAATTGATGAGCCATTTTAGTGCTGGAATAAGGTTCTGGATTGTGTGGCTACCGGAATTTTCTTCTGGTTCAGGAATGGTTATGCTGTTGAATTTTGGCTGATGGATTTTGCTGAATTCGGGATCTGTTTCAGCTGGATTTTGGTACTGCAATTTCTCATCGTTCGGTAAGGAATTCTTCATCCTTTTTGCTGGATTTTCGAATTTGCAATCCAGAGATTTCTGAAGATGAATGCTGTAGACTGCTTCTGTTTTGAGTTTGATGGAATCCAGCATGTCTGCTGTTTGAGTGCTCTGTTTTGAGTTAGAATGCTGGTTCGGTTTGGACTGGTTCTGTTTTGCTGAACTATTTTGAATGAAATTAGAGTGTGCAATCTGGATTTTGGCTAGCTGAACCGTTTTGAATGGAATTCGGGTTCTAATTTTCTGGATTTGCTGGAATTTTTGGTCCCTTTCTTGCCAGAATTTGGAAGCCTTGATTTTACAGAGCGCAAAAGGAGAAGAAGAGAGGAAGAATTGATGCATGGGACGCAGAGAGAGGAAATGATAAATGTGTTTTTTTCTATTTAATATAAATTAATTCATGAAAAAATTAATATGGATAAATTTGTAATTTTGACTGATTCCTATTACTAATATTCAACTAAACCAAACATCATATATGAAAATGATATCCATTCCGGGATTTGAACCAAACAACAACTATTCATTCTCATTCCTATTGACTCCTCAATCAAATTCATTCCCATTCCCATTGATTCCTCAATCAAATTCATTCACATTCCGATTGACAGATTTGAACCAAACGACTCCTAAGAACTAATAGCTTGTTAATAAATAGTAGTTGATTGTTAACTATCCTAGTTACTAGTAGCCACGTACCTTTGGTTTATATACAAGTCACTATTTCTCTACATTTTTTTTAAAATGTAAAACGGATGTTATAATCCCAACCGCTTAATGCCCTTATGTCACCACAAAGCCCAACATTTGTTTAACCCTGACTTTTCCTGGAACATAATTCTCTAAAGATTGCTTTTGTGCGTAACACCTAACCCCGTTGTGGGTTCTAGAATTGACTTCTGCATGTAGCACTTAACTAACAAACCAGATCAACTCTGATACCAATTATAACGATCCAAGTCTACACATCTCATGTAAGAAGATGCTTCACATAAGAATTTTTATATTGTTAAAACTAAAAATATAATATTATATTAGTTGAAATGTTGAAGAGTACTCCCAATAGTAACAAAACAGCAATGCACTTGACTAGATTAAGCTTGTTTTTTTTAATTTTTAATGTTTTAATTTTAATTTTGAAAATATGTTTTTAAAAAATAATTTTATAATATAAAAAAGTATATTATAATATTAAAAATAATATCTGAATAATAAAAAATTATATTAAAAATTAATTATAATATATTAAATTTACTGTACAAGTTGAAAACGAAACCAAAACTAAAAATAAAAGAACATGCCCTTGGGGTTCAAGATGAGGATCGAAAATACAGAACATAGGTTCGCGAATTCCTATGAGCATGGATGAGTGCAAAGTGTAGAGTGTAGCGGATAAGTAGATAAAATAAGTCCTCTACACTTAAATAAATAAGGATAATGTTTCTTGCACATAATATATGCACATAAAGTAGTACATGTAGTGGGTTAATAAATTTTATTTTTTATTTTTATCCTTTTATTCCTCTTCCCTTCTCTCTCTTCCTGCATTCTTCCTCTCTCTCCACCATCCTTTCTGTTCTCCTTTTTTTTTTTTTTTTTTTTCGTGTGATCCACTATACCAGTTCCTAAATTTTAGTTTTTGTAATTAACCCTCTAAAGTTTAAAATTTTTGTAATTAACTCTTTAAAGTTTTAATTTTTGTAATTAACACCCTAAAGTTTTAGCTTTCACAACTAATCCTCTAAAGTTTAAAATTTTAGTTACTAGCCCCCTGAACTTTTACCTTACGCAATTAAATCCCTAAAGTTTAAATTTCTTGCAACTACCCATTGAAGTTTAAAATTTTAGCAATTAGCCCCCTACACTATTACTTTTTGCAATTAACTCCCTAAACTTTTTGTAATTGACTCACTGAAGTTTAATTATTTTGTAATTAACCCTCTAAACTTTAAAACTTTTTCAATTAACTCCCTAAAGTTGTAACTCTTGCAACTAACCCCTTGCAATTTAAATATAGCTCTAGTAAAACGTAAAGATAGATCCACAAAGAAATAGTAACGCCGTAATGACATGTGTTACACACACTAATCAGTAACCTTTAATTGCAAGATATTCGTAACAACAGTCACAGATTAAAATATGGGTTAAGTGTAAAGAACCTCCAATGGTTTAAAAATCTATGAAGAACCCCTCGTCTTTTGCCCAAAACCATAAAGTAACCATTCACTAACAGCATGGACTAAAAAAAAAACAAAACAAAACTAACAGCATGGACTAAAAAATTTATAAAAAAAAACTAACAGCATGGACTAAAAAGAAAATTTAAAAACGGTACTGTTTAATTTAAAAACCTATGAAGAACCCCCCCTCCCCCCGGTGTTTTGCCCAAAATAATAAAGTAACCATTAACTAACAGCATGGACTAAAAACAAAAAACTAACATCATGGACTAAAAGGAAATTTAAAAACAGTACTGTTCATCATTTTCTTCCTTCTTCTTTTTTTTCCCCTCTTTTCTTTGTTGTCTCCTTCGCTACCATTCGCTTTGCAATTTCCCCCTCCTCCCTGCGTCTTCGAGTCATCCTTCTCCCTCCCGTCGTCGTCGTCATCTTCCGGGTTGCTTTTTTTGTTCTCTTTCTTATTTTTGGCAGAAAATTGCAGAACAGAAGCTCTGCAATTTAGTTCTGCAATCAAGAATTTGCATAACCGAAGTCTACAATTTTTTTTTTGAATTTCTTTTTTTTAGTCCCTGCATTTTTCTTTTTTTTTTAAAGTCCCTACTGAAGTAATTTCCTTTTAGTCTCTGCTATTAGTTTTTTTTTTTTTTTTTTCAGTCTCTGCTGTTAGTTAATGGTTACTTTATGATTTTGGGCAAAACACGGGTCTTCCTTATTCTTTTTTTTCCCCCTCTTTTCTTTGTCGTCTCCCTAGCTCCCATTTGCTCTGCAATTTCTTCCTCCTCCCTGCGTCTTCAAGTCGTCCTTCTCCCTCCTGTCGTCGTCGTCATCTTCCGGGTTGCTTTTTTTTTTCTCTTTCTTATTTTTGGCCAAAAATTGCAGAACAGAAGCTCTGCAATCAAGAATTTGCAGAACTGAAGTCTACCAGTTTTTTTTTTTTTGAATTTCTTTTTTTTAGTCCGTGCATTTTTCTTTTTTTTTAAAGTCCCTACTGAAGTAATTTCCTTTTAGTCCCTGCTATTAGTTTTGTTTTTTTTTAGTCTCTGCTGTTAGTTAATGGTTACTTTATGATTTTGGACAAAACATGGGTCTTCCTTCTTCTTTTTTTTCCCCCTCTTTTCTTTGTCGTCTCCCCCACTGCCGTTCGCTCTGCAATTTCTCCCTCCTCCTTGCGTCTTCACGTTGTCCTTCTCCCTTCCATCATCATTGTCTTCGTGTCGTCGTCATCTTCGGGGTTGCTTTTTTTTTTTTTTTTTTCCTTTCTTATTTTTGGATGGAAATTGCAGAGCTTCGGTTCTGCAATTTTCTGATTGCAGAACTGAAACTCTGTAATTTCAATGAAAAATTTGCAGAACCGAAGTTGGCCAGTTTTTTTTTTGAATTTCTTTTTTTTTAGTCCCTGCATTTTTCATTTTTTTTAAAGTCCCTGCTGAAGTAATTTCCTTTTAGTCATTGCCATTAGTTTTTTTTTTTTTAGTCCCTGCTGTTAGTTAATGGTTACTTTATGATTTTGGGAAAAACATCTGGGGAGGGGGGTTCTTTACAGGTTTTTAAACCACCGGGGAGGGATGGGGGATCCTTATTAGTTTTTGAAACCACGGGGGTTATTTACACTTTACCCTTAAAATATTAATTGGGTTTCGTCTTTGACTATTGTTTTAATTATCTTACCATCAAATGTCACTGATTGTTGGTGTATAAGGCCCGTCATTACGGTGTTGCTATTTCTTTGTTGATTCGTCTTTACGTTTTACTAGAGCTATATTTAAACTTATGGGGGTTAATTGTAAAAATTAGAACTTTGGGGGTAGTTACAAACATTTAAATTTTTGGGGGTTAATTGCAAAAAAAAACTTTAGGGGGTTATTGCAAAAAAATAAATTTTAGGGGTGTTAATTGCAAAAAATAAAACTTTAGGAGGTTAATTGCAAAAAAATAAACTATAGGGAGTTAATTGTAAAAAGTAAAAGTTTAGGGGGCTAATTGCTAAAATGTTAAACTTTAGGGGGTTAATTGCAAAAATTAAAATTTTAAGGGATTAATTGCAAAAATCAAAACTTCAAGGGGTTGATGACGAAAACTAAAACTTTAAGGGTTAATTACAAAAATCAAAACTCTAAGGGTTAATTGCAAATATTAAAACTTTAGAGGGTAAGTTACAATTTTAGAAAAAGTTTAGGGTTTTTTTTGCAATTAACTCTAAAAAAACAGGCCTTCAGAAATTAGGAGGAACCGAGGAAGATGAATATGAAAGAAAATAGTTTGGAAGGGTAAAAATAGAATATAAAAGAAGGGCTCACTTTTTATCATTTATGTGTACAATTTCTTAGACACAAAAATTTTAAATTTTAGGGGATTAATTATAAAAACTAAAACTTTAGGGAGTGGGATAGTGGATCCCACAAAAATGAAGAACATAAAGGATGGTGGAGAGAGAGGAAGAATGCAGGAAAAGAGAGAGAGAAAGAAAGAAGAATAAAAAGATAAAAATGGAAAAAAAACTTTTATTGAGCCCACTATATTTCCTTTATATGCACAAATTCTTGCACATATTATGTGCAAGAAACAGTATCCAATAAATAAATGTGAACTGAGATCTGCTGAATGGGCTGCACATAATCCGCATTTAACCTCGTATTCTACAACCTTAATTACTCTCTCTGAGTCTCTGACACAAAGCCCACTTTGCATGGGCTCATCGCCTCTTTCCTGGGCTTTTGTCGTTTCTGCCCATTTCTCCCTTCTGTCACCAGCTCCTCACCATCTCTCCCTCTCCCTCCTATTATGTTTCCTTTTCTAATGCTCCCTTGCATATTTATTAGAATCTCGATCCGATTTTTATTTATTGGATACTGTTTTTTTGCAATAGAGAGTTAAGTCGTAGTTGGGATCGTGCCTTGAGGAGAGAGAGTTTGTAAGTGTGTAGAGTAAATAACGAGAGAGTCTTTATCTCGTTTCGATGACCTTTACATAGTGCTCCCTTTGTCTATTTTGTAGACAAATGAGGTCTTACCATTTGGCTACCTATCGTCATTTCATGGTTTAGTTGGATCATGTCATGTATAAGTGTGGTACATAGGCCTAGAGGTGACCACGGTTCCAAAACTGCCGGTTACGGTTATAGAATCGCCGGTTCCCGGTTCCAAAATAGATGGAACTGTAACCGAACCCTTATAGGACGGTTCTAGACGGTTTCGGTTCCACACGGTGCCTGTTTCGGTTACGATTACGTTTTACGACGGTTCCAATTTCAGTATTAGTAATACTTTAAATTTATTTTATATAAAATTTAATTACAAAATGAAGTTTAAAGATAAAATAATATTAATGTTCACAAGATTCTCATTTAAAAAATAAATTATATTACTAATAATTTATTGAACAAGCAAATTTTAATACATTCACTACAAAATAGTATAGATATAAAATAATTATAGATATATATAACTTAGAAATATAAATTATATTTATAAATAAATATTATATTTGGACGGTTCCGATTTCTAAAAATTAAGAAGCTAAACCGAACCACAAGTCACCGTTTAGGAGCCATGTGCCCTTTGGATGAGATCCCATGTAAATGATACAAATTGTATGCAAATATATTCAAAAAATACCAACTCTAATACATTCACAATACTCTTATGTCTCATTAATTTTTTTTTGTTTTCAATAGAAAAACAATATTAGAAGCAAAGCTCTTCCAATAACAATGAGAGAATTAAAAATCCACTTCATATAACTAAAATGTACAAAATATAAATATATACTTACAAAAGTGTGTGCAAAATATAGAGTCAATCACATTTACCACCTCTGAATTATTGTAAAATTATAAATACTTCCCTACCTTCTTCACAAATTACATTTACATCCTCCGAATTCTAGTCATAGTTAAATACATCCCCACTTGAAGTTAACAAATGAATTTTTTTTTAAATAGTTAACAAATGAACTTGGCTTCGCAAACTTATTTGTTACTCCTTCCGTTCCATTAGAAGAGTTTACTTTGTATTACTAAAAATAATATTACAAAGTGGACTCTTCTAATGAAGCATACGGAGTATATTGAAGGACTCTTCTAATGAAGCATACGGAGTATATTGAAATCTTTTGAACAAATTAATTTATAATTTCTGTTTTTAGAAAATTTTGTGAGGTATATATAGTTTCACTAAAATTTAAAGCACCCCCCCCGCCCCCCCCCCCCCCCCCCCCACCCCCCGAGCAGAGAAATAAAAAATAGCATTTATTTCAAAGCAGCTTTCAAATAAACCCAGAAAAAGCATTGGACAATGGAGGCATCATCAAAGAGAGCTTTCAAATTGCGTGAGAAGATGTAAAATCAATCAACAAGGACAGTTTATCCTCCGGGGTGGGAGACCAGACCATAACCATAACCATAACCCATTTTCTTTATTTTTTAGTATTTGTTTCTGTCTCTTCATCAGTACTTTAGTGCCCGTATAATATACATTTTGAAAGGTATTTTGAATTTTAAAATTATTAAAATTATATTGAAAATGTAAAAAAGTGTTTGGGAAATATAAAAAGGGGTTTGGGAAATGTAAAAAGGTGTATTGAAATTGATGATAAAGTATTAGAAAATAAAAGTGAGAGTGAAATGATATGGAAATAATTGTTGCTAGTTTAGTCTTTTGATTGGAATAAAATAAATGGAAGAATGACATTTTTAGTACTAAAAGTTTGGGCTGTTTACAACTTTGGTACTAAAAGTTTACTTAATTTCAAACTTGTGCTTTACGTTTATACTTGGTTCCATTTTTAGTACCGATACTGCTATAGCAGGTTTTACGTAGTCAAATCGAAATCAACGGTAATTTAAGGATATTTTACAGTTTTACAATTTTGTAGGAGGTTGAAAATATAATTTTTTTAAAACAATTCGCGGTTTTCTTTCTCCCCAGTCGGAAGAAAACTTATACGTTGACGAAGGAGAAAAAAAACAACGAAAATGTTTTGGAAATAATATTAGAAAAATTATCTTTTCAGCATACCACAAAATTGTAGAATTTGTAAAATACCCCAAAATTACTTTTGATTTCGGTTTGACTACGTAAAACCTGTTATAGTAGGTATTGATACTAAAAATGCAATAAAGTATAAACATAAAGCACAAGTTTAGAACTGTGTAAACTTTTAGTACCAAAGTTACAAATAGTTCAAACTTTTATTACCAAAAATGACATTTTCGCTCAAATAAATAATTAATTATTAAGATGATTAGCTGAAGAAGAAAGCTCTCTGTGATTAGGATGTTAAAGTTAAAGCTCTTGAGTCTTAACAAGTTACCCAGAGACAAATGGTCCCACCATTATTCATTGGAGGGCCAAAGGAAAAAGCTGAAAACAAATACTAATTCAATATCACTTTCATATAAATATATATATATATATGTTGTATCGTGTCTTATACAATACTGGATGAGACTACCATTAATTTGAATTTAAACAAGTGAGGTGCAATTTGCACTTGTTTTGTGCGGCACTCTAGTAGCGAGGTTATGGGTTTCGAGCTCGACAACTTGATAAGAATATAATATGGGGGAAGAGAATGACGGTAAAATAAGACAAGAGGGAGGGGTAATTGTTCGATAATTTCACTGATATCTTATTGGTGTGCATAAAAATAGGTGTTCATTGGGCCAAGCCCAATGAACAAAATAAAGGATAAACAGTTAAAAGGTAAAGATACATGAAAGGTATAAAACCAATTTTAGGTCGGAAAGTTTCATAAAGCTGAGCCAAAGACATAAGCTTAGATCGGTTTAAACCTTAGGTCCGTCCCACTAAGTTTTCCTATATTCATCTCAACGGGCATCACCACCGAGCCATAGAGGTTAGGTCGGAACAAGTAAAGGCGCTGACACAGTAGGTAGAAGTCATAATAAGATTAGACATATATTTTGAATGCATGCAGAAATCACTCAGAACGATGGCGTGAAGAAAGCCATAAGTCAGATTATGATGATAGGAGCAGTTAGATATGCAGAGAGACGGAGCAGTTGGGAATGATGATCATTACATTGCAACGAGCATAATCTGAGTCTTGATATAAATACTAAGTCTTCAGACTTAGAGAGATACGCAATCTTTTACATTTTGAGCTCTTAGTGCATACTGTTTATCTTCTTCAACCTTACTAGCTTGACCGTCGGAGTTACACCGGGGGGAAAGCCGCACATTTCTCCTGGGCGTTTACTTTTGTCATCAGAATATTCCACAGTCTTGAGTTTCCCCTTCATCTGTGTTGATCTGAGCCATCCAGCCTGGATTCCAGCATTGCTTCTTTCCTCTTTGGTTAGCAGCTATAGGAGTGGACCTTTGCCACACAAGATTTCCTATCGGGCCACAAGAAGCATCCATTGACGGACGATTTGCGTCACATCACTTATCTTACGTACAATTTATCTATTTATAATTAACTTAAACACTAACATAAACAAATAAGAGTCCTATGATTTAGGAACCTATGCAAGTAAATTCTGACACCCGCTAACTCCTACAAACTAGAAAGATTAACCTGACTAATCTACTCATCTCCCAAACACACCATCAGAAAACACACTATCACAACTCACCCCAAGGAAAACCAATTTCGAAGTTTTGGTGGCTGTTTGACTTTGATTTTTAGTTTCAGATATTGTTTTAAAACCCTCAATTATTGTTTGACACATGTTAATTAAAAGAAAAAAAAAATCACCAATACTTAGTTTCATAAACATTTTTATATAATGCCAAAACTATTTTCCCTAATTATAAATCTTAAGGGAAAATATTGTTTACAACATGCTCCCTTACCAAACAAGACATTGGATAAACTGTTTCATAAACTTCTTTCATTAGACATAGTTTTTTGAAAAATTTTCCACCTATTTACTTGCATATTTTATAAAACATATTTTGAAAACACATTTTCTAATATAATTTATCACAATAATGAGATATTATATATTTAGACAAATAATCCTTAATAGTGTGCTTATTATAATGTTTTAGTTCCCAGTTGAAGAACTAATTCCTAGTTTACTACCATTTAATTGTGCATGCCACGACCGTTTTTATTCTTTAATTATGATTATTATTTTCTTCGAATATTTTTTCTTTTTCTTCTTTATGAATGGGCTGAGAATTCAACGAAACTGAACTGGCATGGAATCCAAAGTCAGAAACTCACACAGAGATGGGGAGTTGTCGCAATGACGGAAACATTTGTCCTCACCAAACAATTATTAGTTATTTCATCAAAAAAAAAAAAAAAAAAAACTGTTTGTTATTAGTGACCACACAGGCTCCTTTCTTCTATTTTAATTATTTTCCGGATATATTCAAAGTTCGAAAGAGATTTAATAAGGTCTTTCGTTAGAAATTCTTTGTTGTTGAAGTCGAGATCTGGCAAACGGACTTCGATACTTGTAAAATAGAAAGAGCCGATTAGACAGACTAGTGGCTGACAGTGGCATAACCAGGACAAAAATATAAGGATCTAACGCAAAAGAAATTTCTCACATAAGTATATAAATATGTCTGAACCCCACTAAGAATTGCCTATGGTGGCTGTGATTTTACCCCAGACGAACTCAAATGGCCAAACCAATTGGAGGACTTGAGCAATAGGAAAGAATAGAGAGAGTACTATGTAAATGTGTAGAGTAAATAATGAGATAGACCTCTTTTATACAAAATCTTAAAACATGAAAGTTTATCAGAAAAAAGACTGTTATTGAATTCAAAAAAATAATAAAAATTATTTGTGATATTTTTTTTTACAGAATTTAAATAAAATATAAAATAATTTTTAAAAAAAATCATTTCAAATCTAAATATGAGTAGCTTGATGTTAATTACATTAATCCCCCTGTATTATAAGTTATTTGAACTTTTTGTCTCCATAATATTAAAATAGACATTTTTTATCTCTCTTAATCATTAGTCGAAGGGATGAAACTACGTAAATGACAAAAATAACCATGATTTTACTCAAAAATCCAAAATTACATTATCTATGATGTTAGTATTTAATCGGTATAAATTTGTCTTTTTATAAATTTGACTATAGTGATTGAAGGGTATCACATTAGACGAAATATAAATGACTTATAACATATGGGAATTTAATGTAATTAAGCGAATATGAGAGCGTTCAAAAGGAATTTACTTTAACAAAATTTAAATTCTTGAGGCTCTGTTTGTTTTGATACTTTTTTGAAATTTTTTTACCTTTCTAAAAAAAAAAAAACCTTTATAAACAAATATTCTCATATTTTCTTAAATTTGTTTTCAATTTTAAATTTTTTACTCACATTCTTTTTTTAAAAAAATATCATCACTATCGTTTTTATACACAATTTTTCATAAAAAAAATTCACTCCAAAAATATTTTTTCGCAAAAAAAAAAAAATTCCCTAACTAACCTATTGATTTGGGTATTGAGTAAAAGGGCAGATAACAAAATAAACGTGACGAATATTAATAAAAGTGGTTAGATCCACGAGATGGGGAATGATTGGATCCATTCGAGAAACTACTAAAGTGGCCCTAATTACAAGGGTTAATTTCTGAAACCTTAGGGTGCTTTTGGTTTGTGGGACTAAGGGCATGTTCTTTTTGTTTCGTTTTGAAAACGATTTAGTTTCAACAGTAAATTTAATATATTTTAATCATATTTCATCATTTTCAATACAACTTTTTACTATTCAGTATCTACTTTTTACATTTTCAATACATTTTTTATATTATAAAATTATTTTTTAAAATTTGTTTTCAAAATCGTTTTCAAAACGCCCAAAAAGAACATGCCCTAAGAATGGCGTGAATCATACTATCCAAGATTAAGATTTCATGAAGAATCAATTAAGATGTAGATTGACATAGATAGATAGGATTAGATCGTGAGATTCTACAAAAATCTCATGCGTCAAATTATTAAAAATTAGTTTTATTTGAACTATTTTAATAAAACGATTTAGAGTGAATCATCTATAGTTCAACTGGTAAAATACTTAGTGTACAAACTGTGAGGTGAAGGATTTGAATTGCCACTATGGCAAGAATTGCAAATTTAAAAAAAAACTCTCATTAGGATTTTAAGAGTTACTCCCCGGTGGTAGTGTACTGATGTGTGATGTACATGTGCCCCGACCAGTGGTCTCCAGTACCACCCATCCCCGATGTGGTGCAAATTTTAAAACAAACTTTTACAAGAACTTTGTGTAGGAAATTTTTTTAGAGAGAATTATTTTATGGGAGATTGTATAGGAAAAAGTTAATGATGATGTTATGTTTTAAATAATGTGAATATAATTTTAAAAGAGAAAAATTTTAAATTTTGAAACTGAATTTAGTGAAAATAGAATATTTGGTTGTAGAGATTTTTCTCAAGTGTAATTTTTTTTCCTAAAGAGGAATGAAAAAAATCAGAGCCTAAAGCTCTCGTGAAGTTTATTTAAATGACCAAATTAATTCCGTGAGATCGATAAAAATAACATGCCAATTCCCTAGAGTGACTATATTAATTTCTTTGAAATCATAACAATTAAGAAATAAAAGCAGGAGTAGTGCCCCAACCATATTCAACAATGGGTCATGTAGTCTCAAACTTCGCTAGAGTATGTGCAATTACGTTCTTCGTTCTCTCTACACAAAAAATACCCACACAGTTAGCTTCTTTGAGGCCTCACACCACCTGCCCGACAGCCCCATCGCCCTTGGTGCACAACATCCTCCTCTTGCACTGCCAGAATCATTAACACCGCGTCTCCAATGAACAAACAAGATGTCCGTCCCCTCTGAGTGATCAACTTCATTGCTAGCACTGCTACTCCTCCTCCTTCGAAGAGAAGACATTAGCCAACTTCCTAGCCCCTCCCCAAAATCACTTTCCCTCATCGTAATAGGAAACCCTCGCCACTACCTGCCGGGTAGCGGGGTGAAACGCCGCATCAAAGAACACCCTGATCCCAGAAGGGGAGGCTGTAAAAGTGTAGAACTCTGCAGCATGTTACAAGTCTGTTCAGGGCAGGTGTCTGTTGCCCAAAAGTTCCTGAGTGCCGTCGAGGCCGACTGTGCACACCCACCGGAATCTGGATGGGCTCTCCATGAATCTTCTTATTCCTTTGAAACCAAATCAAATCCAAGGCGACTACCACAATCTTTAGGACCTCGTGAGTTTTTTTTTTTTTTTTTTCGAGTAACTTTATCGAATTACAAAATTCATTTAATAATTGAGATAAACTTTAGAGAGAGTTTACATAATTTTTTCTCAAATTACAAAATATCATCAAACTTCAATTGGAGTGAGAGTTCTGCATTGTATGAGACAAAATCCTTCTATAATGAAATTGTTATAAAAACAACTCAAGTGAAAACCATACACCCACCGATAACTCAAAAAAAAAAAAAATGCACGTGCCATAAAATCCCGACCTCTAGTTTACATAGAATTGCCTTCTACTCTTTTCGTGTTTGATTGGTTATTTTTCTCTTTGCTTTTTTAAAAGTTAGTAAAACTTAAAAAATGATGTCCCAATAATGACTTTTCAACAAATGTTCATGTCTAATTTTTATTGACTTTTTCGTCATTTTCCGTCATCAAACAAATCATTAAACGTATCCAATAAATCCATCATCCATCAACCGACACTTTTTCTTTCGTTTTCTCCTTCTCTTCCCTCGTGGATCGTTTACTAATCGATTTTAAAATTATATATTTATTTATTTTCAACCCTAAGTATACTTACACTAAGGGGGTGCTTGGTTGGGGGTTTTGGGGGAGGGGAATGGCAATGGAAATGAAATGGGGTGTTTGGTTTTGGGGTTTCATTCCCCGGGACCCACCCCCATATCCAATTTTCTTTCCTTCCTCCATTCCCCTCCATTTTGAGGGGAATGGGAATCATTCCCTCATGAAATCATTTTTTGTGTGTATTTTTTATTTTTTTAAAATTTTAAGTGCTAAAATTCATCATTATAATAATTTTAACACAAATAGTTTATAATATATCAAAATTTAAATGTAAAAAAAAATAAAAATAAATTTTAATCCTAAAAGTTTATTTGTGAACCAAACACCATCTATCATTCCCTCTACTATCATTCCCTCTACTATCATTCCCCACTATTATCATTCCCATTCTCATTCCCATTCCCCTCTACGAACCAAGCGGCCCCTAAGTTTTTTCAAATAAGTTAGCGGTCAATAAGCAATTTGATATAAACCGTTTAAAAGTTAAATGCCGTCAATTTCAACTCAAATTATAAGAGGTGAAAGTCATAAAAGATTTTTAGACCAGAAATTATTAAATTGTCAAAAGTGATAATTTTAAATACATAAATAAATACTCAAATTGTTTTAAAGAAATATTGAATAACAAAAAATATACCATTTGAATAAAATGATAGCTCTGTAAATAATTTGGCCTTGATAATATTATTGTGGCCAAAGTCATACAAAGCGGATGAAGTTTTAAATCAAGTGACAGTATAAGAAAACGATTGCTTTTAAAGTCGCCAGTTTTTTTTTAATATATATATATTTTAATTGATTTGTTGATTGAAAATAGAATTTTAACGACTTCTGGTCCTTAATAAAACAAAACAATTAGTAAAAGGTTTATTATATAATTTTACGAGAGGTCAAAAGTGTAATTTTCTCATTACAAAAATAAAATAGCTATACTTTTTTCCCTCCTAAATAATAATAAATGGTGTAATAAAAAAAAAGAGACAATTAAATTTACTTCTCATAAGTTTTGGTAGAATTATTAATGCCCATACAATGTATAAATACTATAAAAATATATTTTTCGTAATTTGGTTAAATTATCAATCTATTTCTGTTACAAAAATATATGACACAAACATCAGGAGTATCAGAATTTGAGCGATTTAGAGAGACATTAGTAACGTTCAAAAATTTCGAAAGAGGTAAATGTAAAATTCTATAAAACGTTTACGGTTACTACATAAAAGTTATATATCTTTAAAAAAAGAACATATACTTAATTGTAGGAAACGAGATAAAAGCTATACCCTTTGTTTCATTAGATTAGAAGAGTTCGGTTCCAAAATGTACGATTTGTTATGGATTTTAACGTACAACATTTAAAATAGCTAAGTTACCATCATTTATTCTACTAATGTCCTAATTTTTTAAGTGTGTGCTAATTACGGTCTACATATTTTTATTATATTAGTAAGAGTATAAATAGTAAAAAATTTAAAAATGAACTCTTATGTTAGAACAAAATAAATTTAGAACCTGACTTTTCTAATGAAACGAATGGGAATGGGGAGTATTGAACGATGGCATGGCATGAAGTACATAAATGAAAACGTGCACTCAAACTCTAATAAGTTCCAAGTTCCAACTGCCTAACTCCAGTTAAGCAACACAAAGTCAAGGTGTTTAACCCATCCTGTCCCTCGCTACTTTTACCATATTTCATCATCATTTAAAATCTACCCTACTAGATTTAATGCCAAATATTTTACTACATTCATTTTATAAGTGTATGTACAAATATAACCTCCACATAAAGTTACAAAGATACCCTTACTAATTAAGTGCGGGCGAGGCACGTGGCTACATCGATCCTAGTGTGTCTCTGTCGAAGTCACGTGTCAATCTGCTACCTGACGTAAAATGTGTTCCACTCACCGTATTATACCGCGACTTCACTATGTATGCCTGCAGTATGGATCGAAGTTGCGTTTACATCAATCAAAATTCCTCTCGATTCTTATTATAGGAGTAGTGATTTTAGTTGTTTATAAGTTGACGGATCACTTTAATTTTCATGCCATATCAGAAATAGTTACTATATATCTCTCCGTGTATTAACGTACACATAATATAAAATATTGTATCCAGAAGAACCGATCTAGTCCTCACTCGACTACCCCACCTCAATATTAAACTTTGGAAAATTATCAATAGGCTCCTAAGGTTTAAGAATGTTACGTATCATTTACATCCAAAAAAAAATAATTGTTATGTATCATATTCAACTCTTCAAATAACAAATTTCCTTCATATTTATATTCGTATATTTTTTTCTAAATTGACCGATTAATAATATAACAAAATCAGACGGAACATATTAATATGAGGTATTGATATTATTTAGAAACCTCTAGAGAATAGATGATTTTTTCAAAACTCATAAGAGGTAAATGTAATTAACGTCCTCATATATCTTACACAACTATAGGCTAAAAAGAATAATTTTGACAATGACTTATATTTATACGTATTATTTCCCAAGACATTAGAAAATTAAGTAACTAAAGACGGCAAAAAAACTTTAAAAAATGAAGAAAAAGTAGGAACATTAAAAACCATGTTTTTCCTTATACGGAACACTCTGCGTTGATGAAGTCCCATAAGAAATTACGTGGGAGTTCACAAAAGTCATTAATGTACAGAGATTAGCATGATTTGCAAGCAATTACAAGTACCATTCAATTTACAAATGCCCTTGTCATCAAGTGCATCGAATTTTAGAAGAATTGGTCACACGAGGAGAACTAACGTTCTCTTTGGGTGGGTAAGGTAATATGTTCGAAACTCATCACCGTCTTCTCTAGAGTAAAATGTGCATCGTTTGTGAGATATTTTCTAGCTATAAAAGCAACAACAATTAAGGAGATGTTCGTTTTCATTGGTTTTGATTCTGTTTCGTATAGTAACTTAAATGGTAATTTCAAATCGGGTGATATTAATTTTCCGAAACCTTATTTTAGGAAACTTTGGGGGAGGTGAATGTAATTTTTACCCTAATTAATTTTCCGAAACCTTATTTTAGGAAACTTTGAGGGAGGTGAATGTAATTTTTACCCTAATTGATTCAATTTACACATCAACTCTTTGTGGTGGCCAAGTAGAAACAAATTTGTGTACTTGGCAAAGAAGATCATTAAGGTGGCACTTGCTCAATCATTGGCATACCGAAAGCCCACATCGTATCGTATCCATGATAAACAAACAAAACAGTAGTGGCAGTCAAATCCACAATTTTGTTTGAGAGAACATTCCAAAGTGGGGTTTTTTTTTTTAATACTTTTAGTTTAGTGTCCGCTAAAGGTGTTTTTAGGTACTACAACTTCTTAGGGCCGCTTGGTTCGTAGAGGGAAATGGGAATGGGAATGGGAATGATAATAGTGGGGAATGATAGTAGAGGGAATGATAGTATTGGGAATGATAGATGGTGTTTGGTTCACAAATAAACTTTTAAGATTAAAATTTATTTTAATTTTTTTTACATTTAAATTTTAATATATTATATACTATTTGTGTTAAAATATATTATAATGATGAATTTTAGCACTTAAAATTTTTAAAAAATAAAAATACACACAAAAGGAGGGAATCAAACCCATACCCCCAATATGCTAGGATATGGAGGATTGCCTCAAAGGAGGGAATCAAACCCATACCCCAACCTAACCAAACAACAACTTTCATTCCATTCCCATTCCCAAACCTCCAAAACCATCAACCAAGCATGCCCTTAAAGTAATCTGGAGTCAGGAGAAGAAAGAGTTCTAGACGTTTTACTCTATACACAAATTTGCGATAAGTCGTATCGTCTGATGCAAGTGTTTAAGTACCGCAATATTATTATTATTAGAAATATATGATAATTTAATACTTTTTTGTAAGTAAAAAAATAGAGTTAAGCATTCAGATATAAACATTAATTTTTATCAAACGGACAGTAAGTAACATTGAGATTTATTAGGTTGGGGGATAAAATATCAAGAATTAAAATAAATTTCTTCCCTTGAAAACCCTGGTGCAGGTGGAGCTAGGACGTGTGTGGAATAGATCTCTACTAGATTTAATTATCTGGAAAGCTTTATATATATATATACACACCGGGCGAAACTTAATTAAATCAATTGAGGAGCCAACACTACTACAGAAATGCTCAAAGGAGGCGCCCCTTTGGAGGCGGGTGTACAAATAACCGCCTCCAGTAAGCTAGCAGCTTATTGGAGGCGGGTGAAGGGGTCACCCGCCTCCAATTTCAAAACACGAAAACAATTTTTTTTAATTTTCAATACTAGATAAAAAATTGTCTTTATTTTGGACTGTTGAAAATAATTTTAAAAATTTATCGAGATTCTAGCGAAGCGAAAAATTAGTAGATAATAAAAATCACAAGTTTTAGAAGAAATATATAATTTCGATTTTAATATTAAATACATAAGTATATGTAGCGTAGTGGTAAATTTAATGTGCAAGAGTTAAGTGAAACTCCAGGCGCGAGTTCGATTCCTACTAAAGCCATAAAGTGAAAAAAAAGAAATTAAATTTTTTTTTACGAGGGGTTATTTTGCACCCGCCTCGAATAACACTTAATGGAGGCGGGTGCAACAAGCACCCGCCTCCAATAGAGGAGCATTGGAGGCGGGTGCACTCTAATGCTCTATAATTGGAGGCGGGTGCACTCTGCACCCGCCTCCAATGATCTAATTAACGGAGGCGCTGATACAATCCCCCTTAGGACCCGCCTCCTAAGGGGGATTTTGTAGTAGTGCAATAACAATATATATATTTTTTTGTAGCCAAATATGTATATAATTTTTCTATCCTAAAATGTATATACTTAAAAAGAAATTTTTTTTATATACATATATATTTTTATAAATATTTTTCAATCATTGATTATTGACTTACGCAATTGTGTATGTACGTAATTACATAAGTAACGCATTTAATACCAAATTCAATTACTGAATTATTTTTTTAAAGAGACTAGAGTCTTTGATACAGTATATATATAAGTGACAAATCCAAGTTTAAAGTTTTTTTGCGTATTATATGCTCCAAAATGTATAAGAAAACCAAACCTGGGTACTGCTATTAATTGCTTCACCTGAATAGAAGAGACAAAATCACATGCAAATCATTAATACAGCAGATCACTAATTAATTAGTTTAATCAACCTTAAAATCATGAAACTTTGTGAAACCTATAATTAATCCTTCAGTATTTCCCGAGGTTTATAGCTGGAGCTGAGCAATACCTGCGGGCATCCATGGGGATGGGGAATATATAATCTAGGAATTCTAAGCATTATTATTATTATTATTATTATTATTATTAGTGATTAATTATTTCCTCAATGGATTACCAAATCAAATTCCGAAAATATTTGATGTACTTGATGCACAGACCATGAATTACGAGTTCGAATTGTCCCACTGGTAAGATATTTCAAATTTTAAACAAATATTTGTTAGGACTTTGGGGATTCTGGTGACGGAGTGTCGATCCATGACATGGTGTATTGTTCCGGATCTAGTGCAAAGGCCAGTGAGTAGACATTGGGTTCTGGAAGGGTTTGAAATCCCCTCCAAACCCACAATTTTTCTTAGTAATAAAGTTGATCAGTGGTTTCCGCTTGGTATCTTCTCAAATTACATCAACTAGACTAACCCCTTAGAATAATACTTTATGAGTATGGCACTAGGCGTCTCCAATGTTATTTCTGTCGTAGCAGTAATGATGTCCTCAAAGGTATGTGATACCTCAAGCGTATTAGAAAATATTTTTTGGTGTATATAGGGTCTCAACGTGAATTGTATTAAACTCTGCTCTTATGTTTTTAGAAAGTTCAAATTTTGAAAATTAATCGAGGCCAGTGGTAAAGTAAATTTATTTATTTATTTATATATAAAATACCAATTAGACACTAAAAAGTGAGTGATTTGATCAAATCAACGTACTTTGGCATTTTGCAATTGAAGTAAGCGTGTACGAATACATTTTTGGTACCTAGCCAACGATACCATAACATTTAAAAAGAAATGGTTGACCAAACAATTAATCAGATAAAAGCATGGCATATTCTTTAATTATATTATATTCCAAGAATATATGAAAAAAAATACATTAAGGAATATAAAGAGTTGAAATTTGATAATTAAATTAAATTTATATGTGCTATATATTCTTTCAAATTTGGTAACGAGAATTGACTTCATAATTATTAATTCTTGCAAGACTTGCAAGTCTACCCCTTTTTTTTTTTTTTTTTTGAAAATTAAAAATTTTATTAATGGTATTGGAAATCGTCCAACTGCGATTGAAGAATACAACTAATTATAATATATTTAATCTAATAATTAATAGATCTGAACCACAACAGTGTATCTAATCTACTAAACTGTAAATCTATACATATTATAGATATGAACATAGTAGATATATATCGCTGAACAATTCTCGCACACAGATAGTCACGGATCTGCCACTAATTGTTGATGAAAGTTTTAATACTGAATCTTCAATCAAGTTTTTATATGCCGTGGCCATGAATCGAATCACCATAGCTAGGAAGAAAATCACTATAGATGGAGAAATAAATACCATTCATGAAGAGAAAAACACCATAAACGGAGAGAAAAATAACATAAACATAGATAAAAATTAAAGCTAAAGCAAACTAAATAAATAATTGCAGGAACAAAAGTAGAACTACTTCTCTCATCCTCCTTTATCGGATGAAGGAGGATGAGGGAAAAAAATAAATTTTAGGGTTCGGAGGTTTGGAGAGAGAGAGAGAGGGAGGAGGCCGAGGGAAGAAAAGGATGTTTTTTTATTTATTTTAATGACTTGCAAATCTACCTGTTTTCTCACATTGCATGCGTGAAAAGGAAATCCCAATGTTGAACAGAAAATTATTTTTTGCTATCAAACAAAAATTACTTAACTAATTTAATTCAAATGCATTGTTTGTTTGAATTACCCATACCCATTTACTTATTGTACGATTAGTGGTGATCCAAATTTTATTTACAAAAAATAAAAAATTTCGTTAAAAAGTTGTAATAAATATTTTAGTTTAGTTGTATTTTATTATTTATAAAAGTTATATTTTTCATCTTATTAAAATAGTTCAATTTATAAAAATAAAAAAAAATGTTTTTTAAGTTTTAAATATAATACATAAATGACTAATTTCTTACTATTTTTTTTCACTTGTGCATTTGCCGCCTTCTTAGATATATTTGTACATTTACTTTGTGTGTACATTATGAATCAATCGCACATAATTATATTAGTAAAAATATAAAATGAAAAATATAAAAAGTGACTCTTTTAGACTTATAGGGACATTAAATTGTGAAAAAACATAAATTTATAATGGAACGGGCGCAACATGAATTTATCAAAGCACATTTTTTTTTTCTTCAGACAAATGCAATAATCAATACTTATTTCGTAAGAACGAGTTAGTTCCCTAACGATTAGTGCGTAGAGCGGGTCACCTAAATGTTGGGTGTTCGATTCCCTACCTTGCTAAACTTAATAAGTGTGGTCTCAATACGAATTGTTTTAACAAAACACAATATTTCGGAGACTCATTCGATATACTTCTTTCGAACATTAAACTCGATACTTAATAATTCAACCACCTAACAATATTACATATACTGAACTTGTTAAAATGAAGATGTAATTTAAAAAAAAAAAAAAATTGGTCAGACAATCAAACATATCATATACAAATTTCTGCAAACTAAAATCAGTGAATAGTCATAGAATCTTTAGATACACAACACAACGTTAATTATGATTCAAGTTTTAGTTAATGGATTGGTTTGGATACATCTAGAACCTATTAATTAAATTTGACACATGATAAAATAAAAATAAAAACCTCAAGAACTAGTAGCTGGCTAGGTAGCTAGACAGATGGATGGAAGGTAGGTTAATGAGATTAACGTTGTAACATATTTGATGTATGGCTAACTTAACTGCAACTTAGAGAGTTCAGTTTGGGTCAAAGATACCTAATCACTATTAGTATTATTAAGTACCATTAGATTTGGACGCTTGATCATCCAACTAACTCATACCTTAACCACCTTAATTAAAATTAACCAACACCTTCGTCTTCTATTTTAACCTTTGTAGATCATCTACAAGATTCAAACCCATAATCTCGGTACAGTGGCGGAGCCAGGCCCCAAAAGTCAGGTGGGGCAAAATATTCTGGACAACAAATTTTTTTCATGCCATGATAAAGTATCAAAATTTTATATTGTAAATCTAAAATTTGCCCCAAATTTTTATAATTTCTGGTGGGACAATTACTCAAAAACTCTTAAATTTTAAATAATTTATAATGTAATAAGTGTGTTTTTGAAAAAATGAGACACTTAAATAGTTAATTTGTCGCAGTTTGTTATATTCATGTCTCTAATTTTGAAATGTAAGTGGATCATTCTCCAATGAAAATGAAGCGAAACGTGTTATCATTTTGAGTTATGAATAATTTGCAAAAATTTTATAAAAAAATCAATTTAAATAAATGAATTAATAGCCAGTAAATGCTTTCCTGAACTGCCGGTTTAGATCACCGATTTGCTAGCTGGATTTCAACTTTCAAGCAGGGATTTTGGATTTGGTGCTGGCTTTCATAATTAATAACAACTATTCGAAACTACTCAAATATCGAGGTTGGATTCTTACCTCTATTAGTTTTGCCTATTTAAAGTGCAAGCCGGTCTTCGCAATCATCGGAATTTATTTTCAGATTTCAGAAATGTTTAATTATATTATCTTTTATTGTAACATTTTATATTATATTATATTATACTCGTATTTGTTTAATAAGCAAATTTGCTCCATTGGACAATAATATGATAAATATGAGGGATAATATTGTTTAGTAAAATTATTAATAAATGAAATTGTACTTTCCATTTGATTAAATGACGCTTTTGGATAGAGAAACCAAATTAAATCCCCTTTTTCGAAAATTATAATGACCTTTTTTGAAACAAAATGTATTGTTAGTGCTGTCGTTCTTTTTTAAATATCTCAATTGAAATGAGCATGATAAATTAGAAATGTTTTTAATTATCTAACTTATGCATAATGTTTTTTACGGGAAAATTTAGAAAATCCAGTTAGTGCCAATAGATTTATACACAAAAAAAAAAGGAAATTAATGAAGAGTGAAATTGAACTTTAATGATTTTTTTAAACGTAATAAAATTTGCAAATAGATATTTAGTTGAGGAAAAATATTTGTGCTCAAACATTTTTAAAAGAACGGAAACAGTGTGCAAATTAACTAATGCACATGGTCTCCGATGGTCTGATATGTGATATTTTACTCTTTTTTAAATTAATACACGTATTTTTTCGCACATGTGATATTATATATATATATATTATTTTTCAGCTAATCTCAATATATTATAACATAAATTTAACACGCATTATATCAGTGATAAAAGTTGATACACATTATCTCGTAATATACTCGTAATACTTTTGAAACTAAATTCAATACATGTTTGATACAAATTTTTGCGAATAAATATTGATCTGGCTGTATGTATATCCCAGAGAATTTATGATAGTAGTGAAGTGCCAGATTAGACGACCTAAAAAGGAGCATCTTTACCGGGCATTTCTCCCCGAGATTTAGAATTAGAAGTCTACTAATAATAATACTAATTTCATCAGTCAATTATTTACGTGTATTTAATTAATTATTTGATTCAGTAAAATAATAAAAATATAAGTAGTAAATTGAGTTTTGACTTTGACCTGTTATACGTCACGCTCATCATTTGCTTTCGTCATTCGCGTGGTTAAATCAAGATATTTTAAAGTAATTAAATTGTCAATTTCATTTAATAGTGTAAAGTATAATATTAGATGTGACTCATCGACCATCTTTTAATTAAGCATTAATTACTCGAAAAATCCCTTATTTTGTACCCAAAAAAAATAAAAGAAATGGAAACTTTTATTTGTTAAATTATGCATTGTTTTTTAAGGAAAAAAAATATTATATTTATATATTTGTTTACATTTTCAGTTATTTATTTATTTATTTATTGTCTCTATAATTTTCACGTTGGATTTTTCTTTAACATTTTATTTGAACACTAAATAAAAATATATCCCATACATATAATTAATTAGTTATAAAATATTCAAAAATTAAACTAAATTTCTAAGAATTTAATTGGCAAACTATAACGAGTAACTGATTTGTATAAATATCAAGTTACAAAAAGTATTACAACAAATATTACACCAAAAGTGTTTGTGTTATCGTTTATAATGTTAGTTCATAAAAAAATACTTCATCTGTTACTATTAGATGAGTCCACTTTTAAATTTATTTTTATTTGAAATAAATAGTCAACTTTTAATTTTTTTTTCCTCTTTATACCCTTACTTGTATAATAATGTGTGGACTATAATTAGCTTACACTTAAAAAATAAAGATATTTATGAAATAAATGGTGATGAATTAACTATTTTAGGTGTTTTCTATTAAAATCCAAAATAAGTTGTACATTTTAAAACTGAACTCTTTTAATGAAAATAAGAAAGTACCACACACCTAAATAATTAGGTGATATATTCTTAAGTAGTTTTTTCACAAATTACTACTCGACAGTGTTGGAAAAACACAGAGTCTGTGTCTTCACTATATGTTTCTTGGTGTCACATGGGTAACACTTTAGATCGCCCATTCGTGTCGATGAATTGCTTCCAATATATTAAATTTGTTTCGAGTTTTCGTATCGTGTCTAAACTGTTAGAAATAATCTATTAAAACTAGCAACTTTAACTATTTTCAAGATAAAATATCACCCGAAGTCAAAGTTTGCTGGCGTTTTCACATTGTTTTCGGATACGTTTATAACGTGTTAGTTTCATATCGAGGGAAGATTACACTTTTGATCACTTTATTTAAGTCATTTAAAAAAAGTCACATTTGTATGTATGGTGGTACACTTTTGGCCATTTTAACATGTTATTAGTTGTTCGTCTGTTTTGAACAGTCAACGCCCCAATTATGGTTCTTTTCACAAAATAAAATTTTTTTAGGGGTTAATTACGAATCTCAAAATTTTATCTAAAAAACAGATGTTACATAATTAGCCTCTACAAACTATTTCATTTTGTAAAATGAATCATATTACCGTTAACTTTGGTGTTGACAGTTGAAAACATATAATAACAGGTTAAAATGCTTGACAAATAAATCATTTTATAACAATATAAACAAAAGTAACAAAAAGTGTAACGACCCTAAACAAAAGTGGCTGTGATTTTCCCTCATATTGATGGTGAGAGATTGACACGTGTACGTCCCTCCATGATGGATACATTATACTGCCGACAAAAATAAAACAAAGCAGGAAAGAAAGAAGTAGAAAATTTGAAAGGTAAATGGTAGCAGTAGCTGTAGCTATGAAATGCCGATTGCCGGCCCGTTTTGGGCGAAAAAAAGGCGACTGTTGGATGCGCTTGTAGATTTTATATAAGTATTTATTTATGGTGTTGCCGGCAGCAATTATTATTATTAGATTGAAAAAAGTGAGATCATTAGAATGTGAGGACTGAATTTTTAATTTTATTATTTTGTAAGCCCTTTTAAATAAAAAACTGATGATATTGTACCGTTAAGTACCGTTGTACCCTTGTAAGCTGTGGTCCTTGTTCACTTGCTTGCAATAAGTGTGCTAAATGTTTGGACCATTGTGAGTGACCAAAATCAACATGAATCCAAATCAACTTTCGAATTGAAAATCTAGTGTGACCATTCTTGGTTGGTGCATTTGAGTTTGCGGCAACTCTTACAGGTCACTTTTTTGAATCATTAAAATGAGCTAACTATGTAATAAACAATGATCACTAGCAAAACCTTAGCCAACTCTTAACCTACACCTTACAACTAAGATGCGCCTATACACAATATCCTTACGAACACGATGTGTTAAAAAATGGACTCGTTCCTAAAATACTTATATATTGCATTATGGACATAACAAAAGACAACGAAGGCAACTCATAAGCTAAAATTTGATTTTCATTAATAAATAACATTTACAAGAAACAGTAAGAGATAATAGGGGGCGAGTTATTCTTAATTTTTAATTTTATTCATTTAATTATTCGTGTTGGTTCATTTAACTTGTAATTCTGTCAAGTTTAAACCTTAACATGTTTATATGGTATTAGATACGTGTTGTATTTCTAATTTAGCTTGAACTTTATCGGGTTTGGGTTGGCAATTTATGTGCATTGACATTTCTAACCCAATTATTATCTCCTTAATTATATTGTCAGTTCATTTAATTTGCGGATCAACCAAGTTAGAGTAAATCTTAACCTGTTTGTATCGTATTCGATTTCGTCGCCTGAACGTATTGTTTACAGTTTTGGTGGACACAGTTGAATGACTCAAAATAAAAATTATACACGAGAGATCTTTTGGATAAAATTATCAAACTAATTATAGGTTTTAGATAGATTAGCAATTTAGCATAATGATTGAAACCAACGGAAAGTAATGGCACTAACGAAAATTAAGTACTTTTTAAACAAACAGATAAGTAGTATAGTGTACTTTTGCCTTGCCAGATAGAAACTCAAAAAATATATATTTATTTATATATAAAATATATTTAAAATAAAAATCTCCAAGAAACAGTTGTAAATTGTGATCAAAATTCTCTACCGACAACTTAAATGGTGGCAATTTTAAGGTCACTGTACGACGACAATGAAAGACACCTAGTATTTTTATAATTAATTAAAACCAAAATTGCAAACGCAAAAAATATATTTTCCATGTTTGATGATTCGACGATGGATTTTTTTTTGTTCTTGTGAAGTCGTGTGTATTGAATTTATTATCAAAAATATCACGTGTATGTTATGAAAGTACAAGTATTGCTTATCTTATAACTTGTTATATACTACATTTTGCATATAATATCTGATATATTATGTGTAATTACTGTTAAAGTATTATGTATCAAGTTTACTTGATGATGTGTTGCTTATTTCTAGAAATTGTATGGTATGTAGTGAGAAAAAAAGTATAGATTTAAAAGGTTAAATCATAGATAATTTTTGCGTATCGCTTATTTTAAAAAGTATCAATGTCCAACCATCAGACGATTGAGGATAGGTTCTTAATTGCATAGCCAAACTCGCAGCATTTTTACCATAAAGTAGCATCGACTGTAGTAGTTACCTCCACCAACTGGATATTCCAAACCCTCCACGGGGCCCACCCCCACAGTAAATTTCGACAGTTATCAAAATTTACAGTGGATAATGATATTCTTTTTTCACCCCAAAAATTAAATCTAATTAATTAATTCACACGATAATTTCATTTAATTATTACGTCTTTACGGTATATGAGGCTGACGTGGGGGCACATTCTTGTGGACCGTAAGTGGTGGCCCACACGGCGCAACGAATTGTTGAAATCAACACAAATTTAGGAAAAAGAATTTCCAAAAAAAAAAAAAGAGGAAAAGGCGAAAATCGTCATTTGACAAGGAAATTCTGTCGGTCTCTCTCTTACTCAAACTTTACTTAACCATGGTTAAGGGTTCGGAGAAAAGGACTCGTGAGCGTCGGTGGCCGGGTTAACGCTCCGGGTCCGACCCGGAAAGCGACGGGTTCTCAATCTGTCTTTCTCCTCTTAATTACTTATATGGTTACCCAAACACTGCCTAACTTAATATAATAATTATAAAAATAATGAGTCTTTATTTTGTTTCTCTAAAAAGAATAAATATTTATGGGTTAAAATTGGAATGATTTTGAATTAAATAAATACAGAGTAAGCATAAGTTTTGGCAATGATATATAGAAAGAAGCCAGCGAGAGGGAAGGAAGAGAAAAGTAGGAGAGAGAGAGGGAAAGAGGGAGTTTCTGGATTTTTATATATATATTTATAGGGATTTTGGCGAGCTTATCGTATCAATGGTGATGATTCTCCATTTCTAGAGGAATTTGTTGTTGTTGTTGTTGTTGTGTGGGTGTGTTTTTTTTTCTTCTAGAAGGAGAAGGAGAATTTGAGGAAACGGAGAAATAAAGCAACAATGGGGGACTCCAGCTACGACTCTGTTTCCATTGACATGGAGTCCGTTTCGTTTACCGGAAAGGTTGCGCATTTTTTTTTTTCTTCACATTAATCTGTGTTTTTTTTTTGAGGAAGAATAATGGTTTTGTTTTTGGGTTTTGAATTTTGTGTGTGGGGGAGTTGTTATTTTTTTGTTTGAGTCGTTTTTGGTTTGAATGAGATGATTGTGTGATGAACTTTTTTGAGTTTAAGCGGCAAGAGTTTGAAGCTGCATTTTGATTTTTTGGGAAGATTGAGATATGATCAATTTGATTTTTGTTGTTTGCCAATTGGGCCCTTATTTTCATGAATGTTACTCTTCCCTACGTTGATTGATATTAGTGGCTATTTTTGTTTATTTATTTAATTTTTCCGAGAACAACTTGATTTTTCAGACGGAAATTGACCTGCAAACGCCTGTTTCCTTTCTATGTGATTCACGAAGTACTTTTTACTGCTTTATGTTGCTATGTCAAGAAACTTGCATTCTTGTTGGTTCAGTTTACTATGGTAAAATCGAATGACAATTCCCTCTTGGCAGATTTTTTTTTTTTCATTGTAGCATTTAAATATTTAATTTATACTTTTTCTGCGGATGAGAAGCTGGATTGTGTTTATGGAAATTGTTATCGAGATTTATTGCCATAACCAATTATCACAAGTTAGATTATTGCCAGCTTAAATTTAAAAGGGACCCCTGCAAATGGGGTGCTTGATATAGGGATACTTAGCGTGGTTTTGCATGAGATGAATTTTCCCTCTTTTTAGTGATCTTGCATGCCAATTCTTGTGGTTTTTTACCAAAGGAAGTTTTGGTTGTTTGCCTTTTTGTATTTGTGTTTTTGTTTTGACCCTATATTCGTTGACTTAATCCAAGGTTTATTGTGTCTTCAGGAGCACATTGTAAAGACTAGCCTTGGTTTGGTGTCTGTTACTGTGGTTGGGGATCCAGACAGGCCGGCTCTCATAACGTATCCTGAATTGGGGTTAAATTGTGAGTAAAACCAAATCGAGTTTGTCGTATATAGTAAGTTTTGTGCTTATGCCAACGTTCCATTGTTTCTAATATGTGTAGCTGTTGCTTAACTCATTGTCTAGCTGGTATACAATTGTCTCAAAATTTGTTCCCATTTTACCTTAGATTTTTGCCTGAATATTGGATTAATTCCATTACCATTTTGGTTGTTTCGAATAGAAGTTGTATATGATTTGTTGTCTACGTCCCATTGCTTTGCATCCATCAGGAATTGAACATACGAATTTTCCAATATTTTAAAACGGTCCCCATCTATAGAAAAGATATGCTGCAAAAAAGGTTTATATTTGGAGTTTTATATTTGTATGGAGTACTTGCAGGCTTTGAAAAAATACCTTCTTACTGGCTAAAGAAGAATAGATGTTGAGACTTGAGAGTGTTTCTCTTTCTCTGAAGATGCTGATGTTGTTCTCTTTGGATGTATGTTTTTGAACAGATATGTCTTGTTTCCAAGGATTATTCTACTGTCAGGAAGCATCGTCTCTTCTGGTTCACAACTTCTGTATCTATCATATCAGTCCTCCTGGCCATGAGGTCTGCCTACTGGCTCCAGCATATATTATTTCGCTTCTGCACATTAATAGACTTCTTCTCTTTTTTCCCCATTCTTTTATTTTTCTTTTGAATATCTGCACACAATGTTGCTTATAGTTGTATTTCTTTTCCTTGCAGTTGGGTGCTGTTGTATTGAACTCTGATGAGCCACCTTTATCTGTAGATGATTTAGCCGATCAGATTGCTGAGGTCATTGACTATTTTCGGTAATGATTTGTGTATCTGCTACATATTTTGCAGATAGCTAGTTTACTTGCTTTTCGGTTGGATTTATTTACTTTTTTCCACGATGTATTGCTTCTATATCCCCGTTGTCAACTGAATAAACTCGTCAATTTTCAGTTTCTTAAAACTATTTACATTTTGGTGATTTTCCATCTATGACAAACTTTAAAATATGGAACAAGAAGCTGATATTCATTTACTTTTTGTTGATTTGTCCTCTTTAATCCAGACTTGGAAGTGTGATGTGTATGGGTGTAAGTGCTGGAGCTTATGTTCTCACACTGTTTGCTGTAAGTGGAGCTGGACATGTTCCTGCTTTTCTCTCTAGAGCATCCCTTCATACTTGCCTTTTAGAGTACTAGCAAACTTAATCATCTAACTTTGATGCAGATGAAATACCCTAAGCGAGTTATGGGTCTGATTCTCATTTCCCCTATATGCAAACCACCATCATGGACAGAATGGTTATGTAGTAAGGTTCGTTGGCTAGACTGTTTAACGTCTCCGCTTCATCTCCTCTCTCAATGCATTTGTGCAGTCTGGGTGCATTGGATGACATACGACATTGCTTACTTCTTTCTTTTGATTATTAGCAGGTGATGTCAAATTTACTCTACTTTTGTGGAATGTGTGGCTTGGTGAAGGAACTGTTGCTTGCAAGGTACTTTAGTAAGGTAAGGCTCCACATTTCTTTTTAATTATTATTATTTTTTTTTTGGTTTTAACTAGAAACCTAGGCCTTCAAATTTTAACTGGATTTGAAATCACATGGCAGGGAGTTCGTGGTAGTGCTGAAGTACCAGAATCAGATGTAGTGCAAACATGTCGCAGAGTAAGTTGTAGTAACTTTGTCATGCACGTGCATTTCTAAGTATGCTATTTTAGCATAGAAACACTGAAGTCATGATTGCTATTTGGAATTCTACTGTTACCTGACTTCCATGAGGTGCTTGATTTCTGTTGCAGTTTTTGGGGGAGAGACAGAGTCAAAATGTCTTGCGGTTTCTGGAAGCTATGAATGAGTAAATACTCGTCTTTACTGACAACTTGAGAATTCAATGTGAAATATCTGCTTCCGATCTGATGACCGCTTTTTAGCCTAGATTGGAAAATTTCCATCTAAAGGGATTGGTTTTGAAATCTTTCTCCAAAAAATGAAAGTAGTTAAATAGCGATATTCATTGCGGCAAACTGTTTTTTTTTTTACAATTACGTGGTGCTTGTCCTTGGCCTGAAAAGAACCTTATGTTTTCTCTTGCAGGAGACCTGATATTACTGACGGTTTGAGAAAACTAAAATGCCGGTCATTGATAATTGTTGGAGAGAACTCTCCTTTCCATTCAGACGCTCTTCATATGACCTCCAAACTTGACAGAAGATTTAGTGCCTTGGTTGAGGTATGCAAAATTGGGTTATATCATGGCCTCACTTGGCTGCATAGTTTTGGCAAACATGTATGCGTGCCGTGCTATTATCTCACGGAGGTTGTCTGTACAGGTTCAAGCGTGTGGATCAATGGTGACAGAGGAACAGCCTGACGCCATGCTGATACCAATGGAGTACTTTCTAATGGGATACGGCTTCTATAGACCGCCTCAATTGAGTGTGAGCCCCAGAAGTCCCTTGAGTCCAACTTGGATATCCCCAGAGCTTTTCTCACCAGAAAGTATGGGTTTGAAGCTGAAACCGATAAAGACGCGAATTTGTGTAGAAGTATGACAAGAAGAATGAGAAGTGGGGAGGCCAGGTTCCTGTGATTGATGGTGAGGAGTATCATGCCACCAATTTATTGAAAGGGAGTATAGCAGAAGACAAAAGAAAACTCTTTTATTAGGACTGTAGATAAATATTGAGAAGATAGAAAGCAAAAGCAAAATGGAAATAGGCTTTAGATTGAATTTTCTCTTCTACATTTTTGTGGCAAGAAACTGTGTAATTAAGGGTAGCAGTTTCAGTTGTATTCATATCATCTGTACATCTCTTTTTCTGAATAATTATTCATTAAAACAACAGGGGCAAAAATAAAGGAAATAAAAGGTGGGAGGAATTTTGTCTTTTAAAATCTTCAAGTTTTCAGCTTTGTATAGTAGAATTTTGCAATGTTTTGTTGCTCTTGCCTCTTGGTTCTTCTCTGCTGGAAGTGGAAATCTTGTTGAATAATGGAGAAATGGTGGAAATGCCAAGTTCAGAAATCAGATTGGGGCCAAAAAAGAAGAGGAGAATGATTCGCTCAGAGAATGATGCATTGTCTACGTGACAATAACTATTAGGTAGTTTTAATTGTAATCATATAATGATATAGGGCCACGTAATCTTATGAAAATTTTCACTACGTGTATCACAGCTCAAGAGAAAAAAGGCGAATTATTAACTAGTGATGACGTCATGATGTTCTAGGAAAGTATCGGCAATGCAATAGTTTAGTCACAAAAATAAAAATATGTCAATGCCAATCTTGTTTTTCCTCTGGTTTTGTTCATATACTCCCTCGTCCACACAATTAATTTAATTAGCTTCGCATTTAAATAAAAAAAAATGTATAAAAGATACTCCTTATGTCCCACTCAAAAAATCCACTTTCAAAAAAAATATTTTTGTCACATTTAAAAAGTCTATTTTAAATGTATTTACATTACATACCCTTACTAATATAACAATATGTGTTTCACAATTAACTCTTACTTCTAAAATAAGTATATAAGTGAAAAATATGGTGGTAAATTACTTATTGTAAGTGTTGTACACATTTCAAAGTAGACTCTTTAAGTGGGATGGAGGGAGTATAATTTACCAAATATATATATATATATATATATATATAATTGGATCAAAACTATAGTTATATATTTTGGAAAAAGAAGGGACAAAATAGAGGTATTAGCTACAATGATTGAAGGGTTGTTGCGAAATGGCAAATGCATTGGTAAAAAACAATCACAAAAACAGCCATGGTTACATCTTTAACTATAGATGGTTTTCAAATATGATTACAACAACAAAACTTCTGTCTCAGACTCTCGGGTTACGTGTGAGTCTGTTATATGGATCGTAACTGGGGTCATCGTGTATTTACACAAGAGCTCCAAATATGACGTCCAAGAGCCTCTTTACTAATTTTGTTTTTCACCAGCTTTTTTCATCTCGTGTAACACTGACTCTATTCTCTTGTGGCTTTGGTAGAGAATCTATCACTTTTTTTTTTTCAAAACTTTACACAAAGAAACAATTTTACTTTTTCAACAATTTAAAATTAAAATTTTAAAATTCCCTCTAAATACCTACTCACATAAATTCAAAAAATAACACAATCATTATACTTTTTTATCTTTTACCTACACAATTTTTCAAAAAAAACTTCCCTCCAAAAAATTTCTAATAAAAAACTTCCCTTTAATAAAATTTCCTCTACCAAAGCCACAAGAGAACAGAGCCTCTTCAAATGTTCTATACCCAGCAGCAGCAGCGCCTGCGAATTTACCGAGTTGGGGTTCGGCGGGAACTGGGTTTAGCGACAAAACTAGAAGGGGATTTGAAAATTCATCCAACACATTCCCGGTAGCAGCAGCAAAAGCTGCATCTTTGGAAGCCATTACAACGAGTGCTGAACGCTTCTTTTTCGAATTCGTGATCACAATCGAATTCTTGATCACAACTACATCTTCAACAATGCAGAACTCACCAAACATTGCCCTCAATCTCTGAACACTACAATCTCCACCAATCTTTTCCCATGACACTTTAAGAATCTTCTTCTCGTCAACAACACTAATTCTTCCATCTTCAGCATTGCCAGAAGATATGTTGCTGCTGCGAAACAATGCGCGAATTCTAGCAATCTCGTCTTTTAACTTCCTAGCAATTCTCTCCTCTTCCTCTGTTCCCTCTGCAAATGACGTAGATCGTTCTCATTTTCCGTCTCTTTGAGGAGTTTTGAAATGACTGACTTTGAGTAGTCTTTTTGTTCCTTCCACGAAGCAAATCATCAAACAGCTTCCTTGCGTTTTCATCTTTTAGGATCTCGTGAGAGGTTTTAAGCATTTGGAAATTGGCGTGGGCGTTGGGGTCATCAGGGTTCTTATCAGGATGCAATTCCAAGGCTTTCAAACGATAGGCTTTGGAAATTTCTTTCTTTGTAAGTTTTGCCCCTTCTTCCCCGGACGGCAATCCCAGCATCATGTAATGATCCAGATTAACGTCCATTTGCTTTTAAACTTAGTGATTACCACACCGGAAACTTAGACATGAGATGACAGGGATATAAGGTCAGAATTCGGCGTTGATTGTTACGACCTTACTTGAACAGGATCTGTTCTATAGGCTCGTACTTCTGTATCCTTGAGTTCTAAGGAGACAGGAAATCAAATCTGGTTGATGAATTACGGCCGCAAGACCAGAGCGTGATTAACAACTCAGCTGACGCCGGTGGCGGCTTCTGGGTGGTAGATGATCGTTCTCAGCCGTGCTTGGGCGGTGGCTGGGGTGGTCTTGCGGTTGTCTGACAGACCTTTTCAATCTTTTATGGATTATGGCGCCAAACTTTACTTTAAAATTCCATTCCTTTTCCTTCTGGTGATGGGTTTCTCAGTTCTTGTCATAACCGTTGGACATGCGATACTAAAATTTTAAACATCAACATTCATGTCTTTCATGATGGGCAGTTCTTTTTGTTTTCTTAGGACGAGATTGTTATTTTATTTCTTGAAACCCGAGATACTTTTCTTATAGCCAATGCTTTAACGCGTACATACAATATTTTTTTTTATTACGCATAGAAACATATGGTATATCAACAATTAACCTCAATATATCAAAGGTTATATGCAATACACGATATTTCAGTAGCTACACACATAAAAGTGATACATAAGATGTTATATGCAATACACTTATACTCCTTAGACGCGATACCTTTTAGACTAATATCGATATTGTTGAGTATAGTTTTGTTTTGCTGAATTAAAGTGTGTTTGATATCGAACACTGTGTGAAACGTTGGGAGTTTGGAAACCGGTTTTTGAAAATGCTTTTCAGTTTTAGTTTAAAAGTGAACGACCTTTAATATATATTTACTTTTCGATTGTGTCCGCTTTGGTACATAATCTTTTTTTTAGCCACGAATGTATCTATACTAATTTAAATGGGCCAAAAATGTACTTTGCCGTTAATTCCGGTTAATTTTGACGG
This sequence comes from Leptodermis oblonga, assembly GCA_016801395.1. Classification (NCBI taxonomy): domain Eukaryota; kingdom Viridiplantae; phylum Streptophyta; class Magnoliopsida; order Gentianales; family Rubiaceae; genus Leptodermis; species Leptodermis oblonga. The sequence continues at coordinate 32,627,758 of CM028757.1, read as the reverse complement.
AATAGCTATCACATGCTACTCACTTGACATACTTCAAGGATATATTTGTCAGTTCACTATTCATCATCTTCTTCCTCTCTTTTTAAAATTTTTTTTTTCTTCTTCTCACTTCTCCAATTTTACTGTGCATCATATTCCCCAAATTCATCCGCCCTCCACCTTCCTCCTCCTCATCCCTCCTCCCAAAATAACCCACCACCATTGCCGCCCCTCACCACCGTAAATGCAGCCCCAACAAACCCAAAAAACAATCACCTCCACCTCAGAAATTATCCAACCCAATTTTAAATATGCCGCCTCCCGCAGGACGCCTCCTAAACTCGACCGTCAGCGACCTCAAATCTGGTTTCAAACGACGACCATAGAAGTTGGTGGTGTTCGTTGTGAATGTTTGAAGAATTAATTAAGGAAACAATTTTAATTTCGCTTTCCTTCTCCTTCGCAAGCCGCCGCAAACATAACCATGGAAGGAGGAAAAAGACCATTTGCTGATCAATTTCCAACGTCGGGAAGACAATCATCATATCCTTAGTTCGTCTTCAGGGGTGCCGCCGACGGTATTCAACGAGTCCAAAAAAATGCTTGAATTACTTAACAAAATGGTCCTATATCGTTTCTCATATGGGCAGCGGGTTGCATTTGCTTCATCTACCGAACCTGAAACAGAAATTGTTGCCCAACAGCTGCCGCAGTTGTCTATTTGGAGTCCGATTACTCAAAATCAATTGGGCTACCTTCTTTAGGGTCTATTAGCCTGCTAATCATCTATCTTTGTTTGTTTGAATTTTTTAAATGGGTGATGATCCGCTTTGGTTAATTAGTGAGAAAATCTGGAGAAATCGGTTGTTCTTTATAGTGAGATTGCTGATAAAGGTGCCTCTTACTTACTATTGAATAAAAGAGTTTGTTTTCCTTTTGCTTCTGGGTTTAGATAGCAATGGTGGTGGGTTTTTGCTTTTGGATTGAGGGGATAAAATGGCAATGGTGGGTGGTGGTCTGACTTTGGAGGAGGGAGGCAGGGGAGGGGAGGCAGAGGGATGTGGAGGAATTCAGGGAAGAAGACATGAACAGTGAAGGGACAAAAATGCCCCTGAAAAATGGCGTGTGATGGCAATTCCGTCAGGTATATTCGTGGCTAAAAAAAAAAAATTAGGTACCAAAGTGGACACAATCGAAAAGTAAAGGTATTTTAAAGGTCATTCACTCGTGGTTTAAAGGAAGAGTTGAGACTCTTCACGAACGGATTTGTTCATATTGATTCTCAACTTCTACCAATGGCTAGTTGCATTCAAACTCTATAAACAGATGTGTCTGCCTAATTATTAACAACACGAAAAACACATAAGCAACTCTCAATCTTGTCCATATATCAAAGAACTTCCTACTTTGATATATGTTTGAATCTATTGTATCATAGGAAAATCTTGCCATTAACTCGGTTTAGCAAAGATAGCGGGGACAATAATTCTCTAAGGACAGTGTTTCATGCCTTAGATTCATTGAAATTGCTCTGTGCAATCCATGAAATAATTCCCTCAGTTTTATACATTTCTTTAGTAAATTTTTTGCAGTATTTTCCATTGTTGTTTGGGTACTGTAATTAGGGGTGATAACGAGCCGAGCCTAGCCGAGTTTTGACGTGTTCATTTATTGTTCATTTATTTATCGAGCCTAAAATCTTCTTCGTGTTCGTTTATTTATTAATCGAGCCGAGCCGAACTTGTTCGTGAACATTCATGTGTGTTCTATCTCGCATTAACTAACAGAAAATTGTAATGTTTAATTAATTTAATATACTATATCAACTTACATAAAAATTAAAATTTAATTTAAACTCATATATTGATATCTATGTACATATAAATATATATATAAAGATTCAATTATTTGTATTATTTAAAATTTTAATATTGTATATACTTATTTTATTTATATTATATAGTTAATATTTTAATCGAACATGTTCACGAACATTAACGAGCTTTCAACACCTTGTTCATGTTCGTTTATTATCGAGCCTAAAAATCATGTTCATATACGTTTTTATCGAGCCGAGCTTGTTTGTGAACGTTCGTGTTCGTTTTCTCAGCCCTAACTGTAATCAACTTTCTCCAACAGATATGCATGTCTTTAATAAGAAAAGGAAAATGTGCATCGTGCTATCTAGTCAAATACAAGTTTTTGCATGTTTTTCATCTTTTACTTCGGGTCACGGGGTTTCCGATTCAGATCCTTCCTATAATAATATGAAAATTTTGCGATGGGGAGAGTTAGGGTGGCAATAGTGGGAGAGCCTTGTAACACAATATCATGAAATTTTCGCAGCATTTGAACGGAACTAAATCAGCAATAAGCAATACAACAGTATTAGAACCCTTTAGACTATATTACCAAAGTGTTGCACATTTCTGGAAAGTTTGATAGTGTGTTTCAAAAAATTTGGTTCTCTTAATAATAAATAATAAAAATAAAAAAAGGATTTTTGGTTCTTTACCGAACTTTCTCTAGATTGTCGCTAATTTGACTTTCTAGGATGATTTGAGAGTTGGATGCAAATGAAGAGAAGTACGAGAGAATATCACATGTAGTATACGCGTATATTCGCTCATAGTCAATAGAAAAATTATATTTTTATCATTGTTAAATATGAGAGAATACACTTACATTTTTGGTATATGTGATCCGTACTCGGGAACTTAACATAGGGAATATGTTATAGACAGCAAAAGCTGAACCTCCAAGTTTGCATTATATAAGATGTAGTAGTAATACTATATACTGTGGAGGATAAATAAGTTGTTGTAAATAACTAATACTTTCTTTGGCATTTTCAATACTTAATGCATCATGGTGAATCTGTGATTGTTCATGGCCATCCGATTTCTTTGCCGGCTGCTGCGTATTTCTTCATCGTTTTGTTGGTGTTGGCTTCTTATTATGCTCATCTCACAATACATTTCCTCTATCATTGGCTTTCTTACTCGTACTCGAGCATTTATGAACCATTTGACACCGGTTTTTATAACAAATACTGTAAACCATAGCCTAAAAATAACTCAAAAAATGTACTTAAAAACATCGGCCAAATGTTCACTTTAACTCTTATGTTTGGTTTCGTAACAATTTTCTCTTTTTTGAATTTGATATTTTTTGCCCTTTATATTTGCTCAATTTTAGTCCGTTTTACTTCATATAGAAAATTTTCAAGTGATTTAGACCATTTAAGAAGAAAATTTAAAATTTGGGGTCTAAATATAATTTTTCAAAATTTATCGCAAATCTACGAATTATAAGTTTTATTTTAAAACATTTTATTAGATTTTGAGTTTTAAATATTAAATTTGGACCTAAATTTCATTAAAGTTTCTCACAAATAGTCCAAATGACTTCAAAGCTTCCTCTTATTTCCAAATCTAAAGGGCAAATACGTCAAACTCAAAGAAAAATAATCCAAAAGTGTTAGAAGGCGAAACATAGTTACACTAGAAGTGTAATATTTCATTTCAAACACAGATTATAAAACCAAAGTCTAAAGATATTCAATCAAACTAAAAAAGAAGTGCTCGGAATTCAGAAACTTGCCACTTTACCTGGCTCTCTGCATCCTTAGGATACCTGAAATTCATCAAAATAACCTCCATATTTCAAAAACTAGAATGAACAGGCCCATATTACTAGAATGAAGTCCAAAAACTCATTTTGTGTGCTTCTGAAGATATAAGGTCCATCCAAACTCGCAAAGGTTACAGGCCTTTTCGGTGGTATTTGTGGTGGAGCTCTTTATATGTTTGGAACATGACTCGTGATCGTGTAAAATATGCTGAGCCTCTCTTTAGTAATTTTGTTTTTCAGCGGCTTTTTTCATCTTCTGTAACACTGAATCTTCAAATGTTCGATACCCAGCAGCAGCAGCAGCGGTGAATTTACCGAGTTGGGGTTCGCCGGGAAACGGATTCAGCGGCAAAACCAAGAGGGGATTTGATAAATCACCCACCACATTTGCATCTTTCGAAGACATTACAACGAGTGCTGAACGCTTCTTTTTTGAATTCTTGATCACAACATCTTCAACAATGTCAAATTCACCAAAGATTTCCCTCAATCTCCGAGCACTATAATCTCCACCAATCTTTTCCCACGACACTTCAAGAATCTTCTTCTTGTCAACACTAAAGCTTCCATCTTCAGCATTGCCATTGCCATTTCCATGAGTTGGGGAAGCAGAAGATATGTTGCTGCTAAACAACGCCCGAATTCTCGCAATCTCGTCTTTCAACTTTTTAGCAATTCTCTCCTCTTCCTCTGCTCCCTCTGTTCGGGCTCGGGCTGCAAATGTTGCAGGTCGTTCTCTTTCTTCAAGATCAGACATCATTTTTCGTCGTCTCTTTGAGGAGTCTTGAAACGACGACTGACTTTGAGCAATCTTTTTGTTCCTTACACGAAGCAAATCATCAAACAGCTTCCTTGCGTTTTCATCTTTTAGGATCTCGTGAGAGGTTTTGAGCTTTCGGAAATTGCCGTGGGCATTGGGGTCATCAGGGTTCTTATCAGGATGCAATTCCAAGGCTTTCAAACGATAGGCTTTGGATATTTCTTTCTTCGTAAGTTTTGCCCCATCTTCCCCGGACGGCAAACCCAGTATCACGTAATGATCCATATAATCGATATCCATTTGTTTTTAAACTTAGTTTTCCCATACCGGAAACTTAAACGATTGACAGGTTTAAAAGTTCAGAGTTCGACGTTGAATGACACGACCTTACTTGAACAGGATCTGTTCTATAGGCTCGTACCTCTGCATCCTTGAGTTCTAAGGAGACAGGAAATCAAGTTTGATGGATGAGTTATGACCGCAAGACCAGAGCGTGATTAACGGCTCAGCTGTCTCCGGTGGCGGCTCCTGGGCTGTAGAGGATCGTTCTCAGCCTGGCTACGGCGGTGGCTGGGGTGGTCTTGCGGTTGTCTGACAGACCTTCCTTTTACTTCTTGTTTTTGGTTCTGATTTGGGAATTTTTCACTCTCCGGTCATAGTAATATAGAAAGATTGGTGCTTTACTGCTTTTCCATTCCGGATATGGATTTTTTCTTTTAATTCGGGTCATGCCGGTTCGTCTGGTCATAGAAATAAGAGTAGGCCGAATTACATTTACCTCCCCCGAAGTTTTGTTAATCACGAATCATTCCTTGTAGTTTTTAAAAATTATAAACGCATCATTCTAGTTTGGTCCTAATTACATAATTAATCTTTGTTAGTTGTGATTGAGAACAGACACGAACTTTCACGAATAATTTCAAAATTGGCTAGGTAAAAGTTTAGCTCGAGTTTATTTATTTAATAAATAAACAAACATGAATAGAATCTTAAACTCAATTATTTAATAAACGATCAAAGTTTAAAACTCTAAATCTCGGGTCAAGTTAACTCGACACGATATCACTGTCACTTTTAGTAAAAAGAATAAACACAAATAAAATAACCTTTTAATAGTTTGGAGAGATATTTTGTAACAGAATTGTTAATTGAAGGACATATTTTACTAAATAAAGGATACTTTTTAAAAAAATTTAGACTTGAAATTACTTTTTTGCCCTTCTCATTTCTACTTCCTTCTACAGTAAAAGTAAGAAGAAAACAACTTTTAAAAAGAATCGCCCTATCCGGGTGATTCTTTCCATAGAATTGCCTGATTGGGGTGATTCTTTTTAAAAGTTGTTTTCTTCTTAATTTTACTGCAGAAGGAATGGAGATAAGTGAAAGAAAATTTGAAAAAATTAAAATAGAAAAATGAGAGTGAGTTAAAGAGTGAAATGGAGAGTTGAAGAGGAAATGAGGGTGTAAGTAAAAATATTTACGATGGTAGAAATGTATAAAGATATTATTGTCTTTTTCCCACTTAAAATTTTAAAAAGTGTCATGTATTTAGTAAAAAGTGTCCTGCAATTAACATGTCCTTTTGTAATTTTCAAAAATTACAAGAACTTGGGTCGCCCAAGATTATGACTGCAAAGTTTCATTTTTTTTTTTTTTCCTTTGGTCATGGGGTTCCCTTCTTTCTTTTTGCTAGCATCCTGTCATGCCGTTTGATATTTTAACCCTTAAAAGTGATATATTTTTTAATTGTTATTATTATAGGCAAATGTTTTTTTTGTTCGTTTTGTTAGAGACAACTAAATTTAATACATCAAATGGTATGTGCAATACACGATAGTTCAGCAGTTACGCACATAACCACAATATATAAGAGCCTATACACGATACGTTATTACATTATGTGTTATATGCTATATACATGATACTTTTTGGACTAAAGTCGATACGCCTTGTCTTTAACAAGGAAAAAATGAAAAAAAAGTGTACCATACTATCTGATTGGTCAAATACAAATTTTTGCATATTTTTATCTTTTATTTAGGGTCACGGTTTTCGAATTCGCATCTAGGGGTGATAACGAGCCGAGCCGAGCCGAGCTTTAACGTGTTCATTTATTGTTTATTTATTTATCGAGCTTAAAATTTTGTTCATGTTCGTTTATTTATTAATCGAGCAGAGCCGAGCCGAGCTTTGACGTGTTTATTTATTGTTCATTTATTTATCGAGCTTAAAATCTTGTTCGTGTTCGTTTATTTATTAATCGAGCCGAGCCGAGCTTGTTTATGTTCGTTCTCAGCCCTAAGCGTCATGCTCATCTATTTATAAGGAATTTTCCTCCCAAATCTTCTCTCATTTTCGATGTGGAATTGGGTGAAATTCACCTCAAAATTGTGAAATAAAATAAATTTGGCCTTATGAAGATTCAAACCCTAGTTCCCTTGCTTCTCCTTTTGATGTCTTACCACTGCACCAAATTTATTTTCATGTTATATATATGAATGATAAATTATATATCTATTTTATCCTTCTTAAAAATTGTTTTTTCTTATCGAGCTGTTCACGAACGTAATCGAGCCGAGCTCCCTTTTGTTCATTTATTGTTCGTTTATTAATCGAGCCTAAAATTTTGTTCGTGTTCATTTATTAATAAATAAACGATCTCGAACCGAGTTTTTAACGAGGCGATCCCGAGCTTGTTTGTGAACGTTCGTGTTCGTTCTCAGCCCTGTTCGCATCCATACGATAATAATATGAAAACTTCGCCAGCCCTTAAGGTTTAATAAATAAATAAATAAAAACCCTGCCAAACAGACTTTATATTGCCAAATTTTTGGAGCATTTCTGGAAAGTTTTAAACTCTCTATCCCATTTAAGAAGTTTACTATTTATAACTATGATACAAAGTAAATTTTTGAATAGAACCAAAGAAATATTTTAGAAATTTTTGTTGGCTTAATAATTTGAACAAACTTTCAGGGATTTTTTGTTATTTACCCTATCAACTTTATTTTGCTAGTGTTGAACCAAATAATCTTACGCTAATTTGACTCCTTGGAAAATCACAAGAGAATATCACATGTAACAAAAATATAGACGTATAAGTGAATCATCTCATATTCAATAAAAATGAAGTTACATTTTTATCCTTGTTAAATATGAGAGAATACACCGACATTTTTCGTACAAGCGATCCTTACTCCAGATAATATATTATAAACAACAAAAGCTGAACTCCAAGTTTACATTATACAAGATGTAGCAGTACTACTATATACTGTGGAGGATAAATAAATGTTTGTTATAAGTAATACTTTCTTTAGGTTTTTCAATACTTAATGCATCACGGTAAATCTTTGATTGTCCATGGCTGTCCGATTTCTTTGCCGGCTGCTGCGTGTTTCTTCATCGTTTTGTTGATGTTGGCTTCTTCTTCTGTTCATCTCACAGTACATTTCCTCTATCATTGGCTTCCATAGTCTTACTCGAGCATTTATGAACCAATTTGACACCTGTTTTCAAACGCATATTGTAAACCAACAATGTCTAATAATAACTCAAAAAATGTACTAAGAAAACGTTGGCAAAATGTTCGTTTTAATCTTATGTTTTGTTTCGTAACAAATTTTTGTATTCTTTTCTGAGTTTGGACATTATTGCCCTTTACATTTTACTATTCAGTTTTAACCTATTTTACTTGATATCGAAAATTTTCAAGTGTTAAAAGATGTGGTTTAGATATAACTTTCAAAACTTCTTAATGAAAAAAATCAGAATTGAGATGAACAGAGTGCAATTGTGACCGTTTTTATCGTGAATCTACGAATTATAAGTTTACTTTAAAACATTTTACTAGATTATGAGTTTTGATAATTAGATTTGGACCTACATTTTCTCAAAATTTCTCATAAATGGTCCAAATGACTTCCTCTCAAAGCCTCCTCTTATTTTCAAATGTAAAGGGCAAAAACGTCAAACTCAAAGAAAAATAATCCAAAAGTGTTAAGAGGGCCAAACATAATTAGACTAAAAAGTGTAATATTTCATTTCAAACACAGATTATAATTTATAAACCAAAGTCCAAATGCCAAAATAATCAATGAAATTCACAGAATTCAGAAGCTTGCCACTTTACCTGGCTCCTCGTCAAGCCACTTTTCACTGCAAGCAAGTGTTTCTCTGCATCCTTAGGATACCTGAAATTCATCGAAAATAATCTCCACATTTCAAAACAATCAAAAACAGACGCAGAAAATTGCAAGAATGACGACATGAGGTTCATCCAATCCCCAAAGGTTACGGCTTTCTAGTGGTGCTTGTGATGAAGTTCTTTATATTCTGTATGTGCACGTGTTGCGTGTGCGATTGCATGTGTATGCTTATCGATAGGGAAGAAAAAACGAGTCCAAAAACTCTTACGGGTGGAGGAAGTTCTGAAACATCCATGCCCTTAAAACAGAGACGGACTTCTCTGGCAATCCTCTCTGTGGCCTCCATAGCTGATTATCTTTCCTTTTCAGCTGCTGAAGAGCCCATTGCTTCTGAATGAAAGATGCCTCGAAAAATTTGTTCTCCTCTTTTCTTGCAATTTCTTGACTCGAATAAGATGACGCCCCCATTGCCAGAATCTGGTTGCTGATCCTTTCCCTCAGGTTCTTGTACATGAATGAGATTGTTTGCAGGGAAAATCGAGCATGGATGGGAGGATCCAACTCCGTCACGGCGTGAAATGCAGATATAACTGTGTGGATCTCATCCAGGCATTCGTTGTATCGATCATCCACCTGAGAAAAGAAAAAACGTTACAGAAATTTCTGACACAACATGAAACCCATTCTTTATAAGTCACCCGTCAACATCCATATATATGACCCGAATTGTCACACAGTGTACTAAATAATCAAGTTTGGATAGAAAAAGAAAAAGGTTTCACTTTACCACTTGTAACAAATCCAGCAAATGCATTTTCTTCTTCTCGGGGTCAACTTGATTCATAAATCTCCAAGATGGATTCCGAAACTCATGATCAGAAACTATTTCTGGGTAGCTTTCTCCGGCTGTACAGCTCGAGGAAAATGAAAGATTAGGCCTGTCCTCCATTTCAATGGCAGAGGAGCTCGAAAGGTCAAGATTTCCAAGAGAAAATGCAGCTAATTCAGCGAGTATTTCTTGGATCACTCTAGTGTATCCCGAACCGGACAAAAACTGCGAAAGCTGAACCGGCTTGTATGAACCAAAGCTCAAAAAAAGATTCCTACTACTGCTAGGAGTCTGTTCCGAGCCCGAGCCTGAGCCTATACATCTTTCGTAAGGGGTGCCGGAGCAGCAAATTTCCGAACTCTGATCCTGAATAGAACCACCAGTACCACTAACAACCAAAGGATTAGAACTAGAAAGACTGAGCGAAAGCTCATTGCTCAGCCTAGATGAAACAGGGGAATTTTCGAAAAATTGCATGTCTGATCTTCCTCCTTTAACAATTCCAGCAAGTTCTTGATGAGCTGCAGCAAAATTGCTGAAATCCCATTTCGAATTCGTGCCATCAGAAAACATCCCATCATTATGTCTCATAGTGGTCTGAGACGATGAGTGCAAACCGCCATAGTTATCATCATTAGGGGAAATGCTACTTCTTGGGACTTCCAGGGGAAACAGGGGATTTGCTGCCATGAGAGTAGCAATGGAAGTACCCGAACCCGAAACCGAAAGGGGTACTCCCTCCATGTATGGATCTTGAACATGAATGTTACTTTCTGGATATGCAGAATCATATGCATAAACGCCAACAGGATCATGGATGCAGGGGAGTTGTATATTGTAGTTGTTGTTGTCATTTTGCCCAATTGAAGAAGGGTTGGAAAATCCAGAGACAAACTGACCCTGGTTGTTCATGGATATCAAGTTCGTGTTGAAAGGATTTCCAGAATTTGGGTCGTTCATTTCTCTAACAAAAAGGAACAAAATGCACAAATTCTTAAACGACAATGCAAACAAAAACACACTACATTTTAAACACAATCTGGAAAGTTCTGAAGATCCTAAACCATCACCCAAAACAGCAAGATAAAACAGACCAAGAATTGATTTTGGAAGAAAAAATAACCTTAAAGATAAACAAGATTAAAGTAAAACAAACCTTATTATCTCGAAGATAAATTAGTAGGAGTAGTAGTAGAAGTAGGATCTAGGAAAATCCAGTCTTTCTCTCCATGATGGACCTTCCCTACTACTAAGCTTTACAAGCCTTGTCAAGAGAATATACCGGATGAAGAAAAAATTGGAAGGTTTAGACCAAAGATGAACATAATTTTCCTTTAAAGGGGCTTTAAATTTGTGCTTGTACTTAGCCCTACAAGCAAAAAAAAGTTGAAGGCTTTGAAGCCGTATACTTTAGCCCTATATGTACTGAACCCCCAAACAAACAACAAATAGTATGCAAAATCAGAAGGCAGCAAATAGTAATTTCAGCCTTGAAGAATAAAGACAAAGAGGGGTTTGTTGCATTATCTTCATCAATCAATTATCCCACACCATTTTTAAAAAGGGCTCAGATGAATCAAAAGGCAAATGCAAAAAAGTGAGCTGTTTTTGCTTGCATGAAGAGGCAAAAAAAGTGAGATATCATTCAGGAATCCAGAACCCAAGAAACTCTCATTAGAGACAGAATCTCATGAAGAACGAAAGAAAGAATAATGATGCATTATTATATTTTCCCCTCCTCTTGCTTCTTTACAGTGTAGACAAACCCATAAAGAATTTAAGGCTAGAACGGCAAAAAGGCTCATCATTCATGGAGGTTATTAATACTACTTACTCAACTGGAAAAAGCTGAGGAAAAAAATAAAAAATTATGGGCTTTCTTTCTTTCTCTGCAGAGAAAAACTAAACCAGAAGAACTGTGACCCCATTAGAACAGGATAGAGGAAATATACAACCACATAAGAAAAATTGCAATACTGCTACTTGCTTCTGATGCTGCAGTTCCACTCATTTGTTTTGCAGCCTTTTGGTAGAGGGCCCATTTCATAATTTTTTTTTTTTTTTCTTTCTCTCAAAATCTCAAAGAGAAAAAACCCCAATTTTCATTTCTCTTTCATCATCACACACAATCCCTTAAAATATCTGGGATTCCTTCTGTTCAAACTCTCCTGTGCATGGCATGGCATGGCATGGCAGGGTTTTTTCTTCTTTTTCTGATCACCATTTTGGAGAGAGGGGAAAAAGTGAGAATGTGATGAGAAATGAGAGTGAAAAGGGTAAGAAAAGAACATGCTTTTTTTTTACCTGAATCTAACAACTAAGAAATAAAAGCAAAGTTAGTTCATGGGAGAGAGAGAGAAAAAAAGAAGTGGGAAACTTGTTTGTGAGACTGTTGCAGTCTGTGAGAGTGTGTACTTTGTTCGTAGTAATTATACGTAAACTGATCTCTTTATTTATTGGAGAGAGAAGAAACAGAGGGAAAAATACAAAAAAAAAAAAAAAAAAAAAAAGGGAGAGAAAGGAAGAAAGAAGATGAAGATGATGATGATGATGCTGATGCAAGCAAAATTGGAAGAGAGTTGTAAGAAGATCTCTGAAGTGGAGATCTTTGACGAATTTATTGGTGCAATTACACTGCACATCTACTGCTTTCTTTTTCATTTTATTGGTTTTATTCATTTCACATTTTTTTTTAAAAAAATTAGGGAGAATTACATTTACCTCCCTGAATTAAGGTGTATTTATGAAACTAACCATACTATTTATGTTCTTTTTTAAGCCCGGTAGGACACACTTTGTGAAATCCCTCCGTATTGGTTTCGAGCCCATTCTCTCGAGGATGCCTATTTGCGAATGTTAACGTTAGGATGAACACTCAAACCCGCAAACTTAAATATTGTAAAAATACTCTCACATATGGTAAAAGTATGAACAACATGATTTGTGTTGCAGATTTTACACTTCGCAAGATTCATTTTGCGATTTTTACACTCCATGATTTTTTTTATTTTTAATATGAACAGTTCAAGGGATATAAATATAATTATTCAATAGTATGATTGATTTTGTAATTACACTTATAGTTTGGGGAAATAAATATAATTCACCTATTCTAAATTTTTTAACCTTAAAAAGGTATTTTATAATTTTGTATAATAACAAATTTGGTTTTGTAATTATACCTGAATTTAATTTAATTAACTCTAACAAATTGTGGGTGGGGGTGGGGGGTGTTTGGATGGGAAATCCTAAAAAGTCCACCACCAATGTTTCACTCGTTCACTTCCCCTCTGATCAACGGTACATATTAAACGGCATATTAGCGTAGAATTCAGGTATTTTAAAATGTCAAAAAGTTTTTTTTATTTTTTTGTTATGACGCACATTTTTTATGGCTACTAAAGCTTTTAGGGAGTCAAATCTTGCATTTGTTACTTAATTAATGATGAAGTCATTCATAAAAATAAAAATAAAAAAATACTCTCAACCCAACCAAATTAATATCTACTTTGCTATGCTAAGGTGACAATCCGACACTATATGTGTTGTTGACCACTTTCTATATGTTTGTTTAGTATAGTGTTATAAACTATTACTAATTTCTTTTATGTTTGATAATTTGAATGTAGAGGAATTACTTAGTCAATTTTAATGTATTGTGTCCCTATTGTATTTTGGCATTATATAGTAAATTATTACTCTATCTATTCTATTAAAAAAAAATCAGTTTTAGTTTTTTGTTAATATTAGAAAAATAAAAGTCTAGTTTTGATTTTTTTTTTAAATTTTAATTTCTCATACATCTGCTTTTAAAATTAGACTATTATATTGAAACAGAGAGCGTGAAACTTATTACCACTACACTTATACTAAAAAGAATGTAGTTGAAAACTCCACAACTGAAGTTTCATCCTTGAGAAACTAGTGAGTTCAATAGTGATGGGCAGAAATCACAACTACTTTGAGCTTATCCTATAAATTCCACAAGATATTCTGACTGGAAGTTGTGGTGTAGATTGGTATTCAATTGACTGCCCCCCACCCCCCTTTCCTCCCGCCATTGGTTTTAAAAATTAAAAATAAATAAATAATCTATAGGTATATTCAGGCTCTGTTCTCTTGTGGTTTTGGTAGAGAAAATTTTATTAGAGGGAAGTTTTTTTTTTTGAGGGAAGTTTTTTTTGGAAAATTGTGTAGGTGAGAGATAAAAAAGTGTAATGATTGTGTTTTTTTTTGAATTTATGTGAGTAGGTATTTAGAGGGAATTTTAAAATTTTAATTTTAAATTATTGAAAAAGTAAAGTTGTTTCTTTGTGTAAAGTTTTGGAAAAATAAAAGTGATGATTCTCTACCAAAGCCACAAGAGAACAGAGCCAATGTTTTAAAGTTTTGGTGTGGATTCTCTGTATCGAATATTTAGGCTCTGTTATCAAGAATCATCACTTTTTTTTTTCCAAAACTTTACACAAAGAAACAACTTTATTTTTTCAACAATTTAAAATTAAAATTTTAAAATTTCCTCTAAATACCTACTCACATAAATTCAAAAAATAACACAATCATTACACTTTTTTATCTCTCACCTACACAATTTCCCAAAAAAAACTTCCCTCCAAAAAATTTATAACAAAAAACTTCCTTCTAATAAAATTTCCTCTACCAAAGCCACAAGAGAACAGAGCCTTAGCGTATCATCTCACATAGATTAGAGAGGTAAAAATGTAATTTATCTCCCTCGTGCATGTAAGAAGATACATTGTATAAGATGATATATATAAAATCTCCTCTGACAGAGTCTCCTTCGATATTTGCTTAATCTAAATTTACTTGTTTAATTGTTTATGTTATTTTAGTAAAACAAAACTTTTTATACATTATAAAGTATAACATATAAAATAAATTATTTATTATATTTATAGTTATTTTTTCACTTATTCTCTTAATCACTTATTATGATTCATTTATGGACTACATGTTATTATCTATTAGCAGGAGCGTAAAATATTAGAAAGAATATAACTTTGTTTTCAGATAATAAAATATTTTGAGACATATAACTAGTTAGAGGTTCAAAATATAAATTATATATATATATATATATATATATATATATGGAGGTTAGATTCAAAATCTTAACTAAGGTTCCTTTAGAATCTAGAATGTAATTTTCAATTAACTCACCGAGATTTCGTAAAATTATTATTACTTTTACAGATCTGGAAAAAAAAAATTATCATTAACTCTCTAAATGTTAAAAAAAAAAAAATAAAAAACCTTTTAAAGTTTGTGTTTCATTTTTATAACTAATAGGAAGCCAATGGTAATTTGAGCAAATCACGAAGAATTAATTGTTTGAATATAAATCTTAAATGGTAATGGTGATTTACCAAACCTCGGAGTGATAATTGTAGTTTCGTGAAATCTCGAGGGAATAAGGTCATGTTTAGAAACGTGATTCAAATCATGATTTAAATTTCATAATAATTTTTTATCATTTTCAACACACTTTTTTTACATTTTCAATACACTTTTTTGCATTTGTAATACAATTTTAATATTTTAAAATAAAAATCATGATTTAGATTACGTTTCTAAACATGGCCTAAATATCATATAACCAAGTCTAAAAGAGTAGGGTGCAATTAAAGGACAGAAACCACTTGTGTTTCCAATCTTCCAGGCTTCCAGCATAGACAAATCTTGTTTATGGGGCATGATTTTGATATGCTCGGCCTGGGTTCCGAAGCCCAGTTTAAGTTGACCAACGAATATACGGGCTTTATTTTGTACTTTGGGCTTACATTGTTTGTTAAACCCAGTTCTGATATAAGCTGTCCATTAATTTTTACTTCCTCCGTCCACTTTAAAATGTGTACAACTAATTATGGGTTATGAGGTACAACACCTAAAATAATTAATTTATCACCATATTTCCACTTATATCCTTACTTCTAAAGTAAGGGTTAATTGCGAACCACACATTGTTATATTAGCAAGGGTATGTAATGTAAATAAATTCAATGTGGACTCTTTAAATGGGACAAAAAAATTTTGAAAGTGAACTCTTTGAGTGGGACAGAGGGAGTATTTATATTTTTATGGAAAGTACCGGCATCATTAGAATAGTTCAGATGTCATGAATCATGTATCTCTCAGGATTAGGACCTGAAGAATCAAAAGAAGAAAGAATTGGGGAAAGAATGGAAGTTAATTGTATTATAGAGAAGAAGAAGAACTGAGTTCATACATCTCAAAACTAGAGTTTCCCCTCTTTCCTTTCTTGACTTTTATCTGTGAATGTTCAACCGTAATCCAGCTACTACTTTGGTTTATTACAATTATTCCCCAACATTTATCTATTCTCAATTTGTACCCTAGTTCATGACAGTATCTCATATGAAAGGAATGAGATGTCTATGTGTGATATATGTATATTGAATTCGTGACTTTTTATCTTATAAACTAGTTTCTAGAGAGGGTTCTCCCTAAGCCAATGATAAATAGTATCAGAGACAACCTTATGATTCATCCACGTTGCAGAAAGAAGGGATGATATGAGAAAGGGAAACCTAGAGAGCTAGCAATAGTAGTACTAGTGACACATACATCCGTGACACAACAATCAATGATAATTTTTTTCTTGTTATTGTCCTTTATAAAAATCATTATATTCTCGTTAACAAGTATATTATACATGCTAAATATATATTTTAAAATTAATTCATAATATTTTTTTTAAAGCTTTTATGGTTATGAAGCATGTTTGTAAAGGTTTACTAATTTGTTAAACAGGTTAATTAGGTTATTCGGGTTGACCTGATGTGACGTGTTTAATTTTTGTGTCATTTGTGCTCGACCAAGTTTTGACCAAATTCTTTCGCGAGTCTTGTTAACTCACTAAATTCGTGTTAGGTCTCTATCGTGTTTTCATGCCAAGTCCCATATTACCACCCCTAATACATTACCTTCCTAATAAATCCACATCTTTAAAATGCAAATGGTAAATTAATGTTTTCCCTAAGATTCAATCAAATTCTCAATTAATTCATGTACTTACACACAATTATTACTACTCTTACTGTGATTTGGTCAAATTACAAAATAAACTCGGTCCATACAATTTTCAAAAAGCTTATTGTTATTTGAAAAAAAGAAAAAAAAAGTTTGATAAACATTAGTAATTGTTCTTTATCTCATGTTTAAAACTAAGTTTGAAAACATGTTTTGGAAATTAGTTTTATAATGTAAAAAGAGTATTAAAAATGTAAAAAGTAGATGCTGAATAGTAAAAAATTGTATTGAAAATGATAAAAAATGATTAAAATATATTATATTTACTATTGAAACTAAAACTGTTTTCAAAACCAAAACCAAAAGAACAGGCTCTAAACATATGGAGAAAATGAAATTACGCAATTAGACAAACATAGAGAAGCATAAACAAGTTTCACAATTAGTTCACTATTCACATAGAATGACTCAAAGGTTGACCCCTATACCCTAGCAATGGACATCTAAGGCTCTGTTATTTTCTGAACATAATCAGAAAAAATATCACTTTTTTCTCAAAAATATTATACAAAGAAATAACATTATTTTTACTAAATTCACAATTCAAAATTTAAAATTATCTCTAAATTCTCACTCACATAAATTCAAAAAAAATATAATCATTACATCTTTTTTTCTCTTTCCTACACAAATTCTCAAAAGAAATTTCCTCCAAAACAAATTTCTTCCCTAACCAAAAAATAAAATAATTTGCAGTCAAGATCTTTTGTCCCCATACATAAGGTTGTTCGGGGCGGGATGATACATACATTGAAAGATCTTAGGAAATAATGTGTAATTTTTCCGAGATTTTTTAATATGAATATTATTGTTCTGAGAGTGAAATGCACTAAATACCACTTAATTATCGTTTTTACAAAAAACACCACTTTTTTTTAAAAACTGCAATTACAAGCACTTTACTTGCAAAATGTGCGAAAACTATCACTCTGTTAGTCAATTCCGTTAAGTGGCTAACAGTAAAAAAAAAGACTGGCAAAATCGTCATTTCACACATTGTGACACTGTTCATCGCCTTCCAAAAAAATTCGGCACTGTTCATCGCCAATTTTTTTACTATTCCCGCGACCTCTTCTTCTTCTTCTTCTTCTTCTTCTTCTTCTTCTTCTTCTTCTTCTTCTTCTTCTTCCGATGAAGACCCAAATTGGGCCAAAATGAAGACCCATTTAAATCGGGTCGTCTTCTTCTTCTTCTTCTTCTTCTTCTTCTTCTTCTTCCTCCTCCGATAAAGACCCATTTAAATCGGGTCTTCTTCTTCTTTTTCTTCCTCCTCCGAAGAAGACCCAATTAAATCGGGTCTTCTTCAAATTTTTGCAGATCACGCGAATGCATCATCTCATGGTCTTCTCGGTAGCTATTACAGAATGTTCTAGCTAGAGTTCAAGGTACCATTTCATTTCACATTCTCAGGAAAACAGTCCACAGACCACGAAATCTACTGGGAAAGAAAACAAAAGAATACCGTCCTGGAGGTGGCCTTTAGCAACAAGATCCATAAAACAATGAATAAATAGTGGATAGAGAACGCGAAGCAACTCATGCTGAATGTTGAGAGAATAATATACATCAATAAGCATTCAATATTTCTGATTAAGTCATAAACAACTCGCTCAACATTTCTACTGTGCCGGAACTAGAAAAGCAACTCATAAAGATTAAACATATCACAAGCAATATAAGTCAACCGATTTAATTGGGTCTTCGTCGGAGGAGGAAGACGAAGAAGAATTGGGTCTTCATTTTGGCTCAATTTGGGTCTTCATCGGAATAAGAAGAAGAAGAGGTCGCGGGAATAGTCAAAAAAATTGGCAATGAACAGTGTCGGAAATTTTTTGGGGAAGACGATGAACAGTGCCACAACGTGTGAAATGATAATTTTGTCCCTGACTTTTTTGACTGTTAGCCACTTAACGGAACTGATTAATAGAGTGGTAGTTTTCACACATTTTGAAAATAAAGTGTTTGTAATTGCAGTTTTTAAAGGAAAGTGGTGTTTTTTTGCAAAAGCCGATAGTTAAGTGGTATTTGGTGCATTTTCACCCTTTTCCTGATGTATAATCATTGAATCGACGTTGTTTCTATTAGTAGGATGATAATATTTGATCTTAAAACAACATTAGCGATATCGCTCTGATATGTAATGATACTTGGGAACACTATTGCAAGATTACCCTATACAAGCTTTAAAAAGTATGAAGTGCTTAATTATTATCCTAGTTTAACCTTGAAGAATCACTAAATAAGTTTTGATTAGATGTTAAAATTGTGTCCAATGGATAGTCTTTTATGTTAATAATGTCAAATTAATTATTCTTATACATCAACAACTCTTATTGATACTCAGTTAGATCATTACTAGCTAGGTATTCAAAATAATCAGTAACTTTTAGTAAGATGGGTTAAAATAAGGTAAGTTGAAGGAAAAAAAAATTACGCTTTTTATTAACACGTTATTTATTTTGAAGATTGTTACTCACTCTAAAATAACTTCTTTTTTTTTTCTTGATCGGAGGGAGACAATATAATATAATTAGTATTTTTATTTATTTATTTTCACATACCACATGATTTTATTTATTTATTTTTTGGATTACAGCATACCACATGATTGATTTTGTTAATGCACGGAATAATTTTACCAAAAATATAAGTATGATTATTTAAAATTTTTTTTTTTAAAGAGTTGCCGTACCTACTTAATTATTCATAAATGATAGGGAATATGAAATAATGAAACAACCGAAACTTGAGAGTTGACTTTGTTCGATTGTCGCAGTCAATTGCAAGCTGTAGAGGATTGAAAGCTTGTGGTGTGGATAAGTAGTAGGACTAATAATAATAATAATAATAATAATATTTGTGTTTATTTAATTATTATTAATTATTTGGACTCTGAATTTAAGGCTCTTTAGTCATTACTGTGTTCTGTCAACAGCGTGGCCAAATCCTCGCAGAAGTTTTTGAATTTTGAGGACAGATCCTTGGTTTTTTTTTAATTACTTAAATACACTTACAAGTTTGACGGAAGTGTTATTAGTCTCTTTTTTTTTTTATTTTTTTTTTATCTTATAGAAGACGTTTGTTTCATTTCAGAATATATAAATATATATAATATAGTTATTTATTAGCGTTATTGTTTTTTGTTATACGCAGTAACCGTTTTACTATTCGCAGTAACATTCCCTTATGAAAAGTCTATTTTACCCTTTATATAAAAAAAAATTACCGCACAACATTTGATTTTATAGTTACGAGTACGATTTATATTACACGATATGTAAATAACCTACACACGGTTACTGCGTATAACAATTTCGTTAAAAGGAGGGATAAAATTTTGCGTATAACAACATTTGATTTTATAGTTACGAGTACGATTTATATTACACGATATGTAAATAACCTACACATTTTTTCAAAACGGGATAAAATTTTGCGAAAATACCGCTCACAAAGAGCGGTATTTCAGAAAATACCACCCTTAGTGGGCGGTATTTTCCCAATGTTCCTGCGAAATTTTATGAAAATTTTTTTTTTTAATACTTAAGGGTAAAATAGACTTTTCACATGGAAATGTTACTGCGTTTAGTAAAATGGTTACTGCATATAACATGCCTCTTTTTATTTTACGGTCAAGTTCGTTTTACATCTAATATTGCTCCTATTCAACTAGATTTCAAAATTGAACATAATTATTAACAAATTTTCTATCATCAGAAGATGTAGGGTTATGGTGTCGAAATTGAACTGAGAATATGCGCTTGATAATGCATTACTTTATATTGCTCTCACAACAACAAAATAGAAAAATATTACTCCCTCCGTTACACTCAAAGAGTACACTTTTAAATTTTTTTGTCCCATTTAAAGAGTTCACTTTGAATTTATTTACATTACATACCCTTACTAATATAACAATGTATGATTCACAATTAACCTTTACTTTTAAAGTAAGGATATAAGTGAAAAATATGTTGGTAAATTACTTATTTTAGGTGTTGTATCTCACAACTCATAATAGATTGTACATACTTTAAAGTGGACTCTTTGAGTGCGACGGAGGAAGTATGTTGGACTGAATATTGTTTCATGATCAAAATTTTTTATTTTGTTTTTGTTTTAATCAACAAAGCTTTTACTTGCATTTTTTAATTAATGAATGCTTATAAATGGGAAATGAATGATTGTACACTTCGTAAATTTTAAGAGTGGGATTGAGGAATGATAACCCTTAATCAAACAAATTATTTTCATTGTTAAAGACTTCTTCTCTCTCTAAACAAAGTTTCTCCTCCTTCTCTCTAGAAACTTCCCAAAACCCATTTCCCTCTTCCCCCTTTCTTCCCTTCGGGAGAAGGGGGGGCTAAAACCTTTCATCTATTTTATCTTATTTTCCTGTTTTGTTTTCGTTTTATCTTTCTGTTTTGTTTTTTTCGATTTTAGTTTGTTTCCTTCTTGTAAGGGTTTGTCCCCTTCCTTGTAAGGTTTTTTGGACTCTCTTTTAGAGAGGTTTTGGGACTCTCTTTTTAGAGAGGTTTTTTGGAGAAATGCCTGTTCGTAGTTATCGGAGAAGGATGGAGATGGAGATGGACTGGAGTTTTTGGGGACTGTTTGGGCAAAAGTTGGAGTTCTTGCGGTGGAAGTGGAGGTGGAGTTGGCGTTGGAGTTGGACGGCACGGAGGTGGGTGAGGGGGACAAGAAAGTGTTTTTGGGGAAGCATGAAATTAAAAAATGGAGTAAATGGGCAAGCATGGGCAAGACAACATGCACAAGGAAGCAAGGGCAAGTTTTTGGGGAAGCATGGGCAGCATGGGCAAGGAAGCATGGGCAAGTTTTTGGGGAAGCATGGACAAAAGCTGTATTGGTGGCTTATGGCACCCACTCTTGTATTTCAAACGTTACTGGACGATTTCCAGTATTATTAATATAAAAGTTTTTTTTTTGCTTACCAAAAAAAAAAACAAATTATTTTCATTCCCCTTCTTCGCCTCCAAACCCCTCAAAAAAGCACCCTAAAATGAAAAAATTAAGCAAAAAATAAAAAATAAAAAAGAAAGAGAAAAAAGGCAATGAATTTGTGAGCAATGTTATTAAATTTGTCTTATCCAGTCCGAGCTAGCTGCTTGATTGGACTGTGCCTTTATCTGAACCCAAAAAGTAAAAAAATGAAATAAAAAGAAAAAAAGAATAGCATTGACTTTGGTGAAATTGGGTTTAACTAAAACTTTCGAAATTATTATTTATCGTCAATAGTTTACTTGAACTCATATGAATCGACCCCTAAAACTCCTAAAATTTTGACTATGATATTGTTCGATCCGAGTTTTACAACATTGTTTTGGTAAAAATGAAACAAATCTCTTGCATGTGGTGCGCTATGATGAAGAAGGAAGACAAAATAATTGTTGGAGAAACTATAAATAAATTAAAGGGAATCAAACTAAAAAATATATTGAAATACTTGTGTTTGGACATGTTATAATAAGGTTGTCATCTTTGATGTGTCTGAGCAGATTAAGAAAAGAGGAAGGGCATTGGAATGTGTGAAGGATTGTTCTGCCCACACGCGTGAACTTTCCACTTTCGATTTTTTAGAATAAGTAATTCAACAGAAATAAATTAATTATTCTTATATTTATTGTGTTCAAATGATTAAAATAGAATAAAATGACGCAAGCACTGTGGACCGTTGCATATATAAAAATTTGGTTGGTGTTATTACCAAAACAATATACTATCTATTCTTTAAAAAATGGTCTTCTTTGTAATACAATTTTCATTAGAAATTGGACTTTTCTGATAAGAAATTATTAAACGCATCCCATATATCCTTAAAAATAGTGTAGTTAGTCGATAGTAAAATAGCAATTAAAAATTTTATTTTTATTTACGAGTTCCCTACCTTTTCATTTATCTCCCAAAAAATAGCAACTATTCTCTTATTGTATCTGACTGTGCCGTCCTAGGTAATGCACAACAGATGCACGAAATAATTATCTGATGAGAAAATTATTGAGCGCATCTCATATATTTTTAAAAATAGTGTAATTAGTCAATAGTAAAATAGCAACTAAAATTTATTTTTATTTCTAGGCACATTTTCCTTTCCCTCTCAAAAGAATAGTAATTATCCCTTTATTATGTCTGATTGCACCGTCCTAGGTGATACACAGATGTACGGAATAATTTATCCTTCTAATGGGACAGAGATTAGTTCATTATTTATGTTAATGATAAATTTATATATTATTTTTATATCAAAGTAAATTTATTGCTTTTTTAAAATCGTTATTCATAAAATTTTATTTCTTCTTTGCACAATTACCATTTAAAAAAAATATTTCTGGATGTATATATAATGGTGCGAGTTTCTTGTCTAATCATCTGATGGTTTGACATACGCGATATTCCAATAGCTAAATATGGTACTCATGTTTTCTCAAGTTCGACACGCGTGTTTTCTCAAGCTCGATACGCATGTTTTCTCACTGCTTGTGTTCAAACTCAATACTCATGTTTTCTCAAGCTCAATCGTGTGTTCACGACACATCTGCAGCCAACTTCAATACACGTGTTTTCTCAATCCTTGTAGTTGTTGCTCTAATATAATCATGATACATAAAATATTAAACTTGATACACGATACTTATTACTTCAGAAGCTAAACACGATACATGCACATGTATTCTCAATCCTTGTGCTCTAATATAATCATGATATATAAAATATTAAACTTGATACACGATACTTATTACTTCACAAGCTAAGCACGATACATGCACGTGTTTTAATATTACCATTATATTCTAGTAGCTAAATAAGATACATCGAAAACTAAACTTAATACGCGATACTTTAGCAGTTAAATTCGATACTCGTTTTCAATACATAACAATAATACTTTAAAAGCTAATTTTAATACTATATTGTGTGACCGTTAGACCCGTCAAATACAAATTGTTGCTTACATGATACACCTTCTTGTAGGATTGTACTTGAGATTGTACTTTTGATAAAAACTACTTTTGAGCTTTCTTCTCTTTGGATTCACATGTGTTTAGTGGTGTTTTTTTTTTTTGGTTTGTCTCACGAGTTTCTCAAGATCCCTCTTTGCCATGTTTGACAGCGATAAAACTGCCTTTGCAACTTGCTCATCCATAACAAAGCAGCCCCCCCCACACCACATTGAAGCCACAACTTAAACTTAATTTCTTATTATAATATCGGATTCCTTTTTTCTTTTTTCTTTTTTTGTGGTCACTAATTAGTCAACTTGTTGCAAGTTGGCCATAGTATTTGGTTTTATTTTAATTATCTTTTCGCCCCATGTATTTTTATACTTCTTTGACTTTCTACCCTAATATTTATCAAATATATTATTTTCCTCATTTGACCATTGGTATTTTAGGTTTTCAAAAAATATATATTTTGTTTACATTCTTTAATAATAGTTTAAAAATTACATTAAATGTTATTAAACACTTTTTATTAGTGGTCAAAGAAGGCAAATAACCTATTTTATAAATTCAAGGAAATATAAATCAAAATATCAGGAAATACAAGGACAAAAGATAATTAAGCATTTTTCCCTAAACGGAAGATTCTTATTTTGAATCTTAAAGAAAGATAAATCTTTTCCATATTATTGTGATTATGTAGATGCAGCTTACAACTAATTAACCTCCAAAAATTGAAAGTGTAATTTAAAAAATATTTATTTATTTATTTAGATGTTTTAGGTAAAAATTAATGACAGATTATAAATTTTAAAATAAATATTTTTTTATTGCCTCTTATGGCTACTAGCTAGGGGAATGTGGTATTTACCAAAATAGGAAGGATTTTATGAGTTTATTGACGGATGCAAGTTCAAGCAAAGAAGAACTAAAGTCTATTGACAGAGTTAAATATTCATGGATTCTTCCATTTATATTTTATATTAATGGATTCTTCTGTCATTATTGTATCACTTCATCCATTTTTTACGAAACAATTATTGTTTATATATGAAAAATATTTAGTTTGAAATATTGTACACTACACTATTTTACTTCACCCTTTTTCACTAAAATAGTTCACATTTAAAATTTATTTTTATTTTAATATACTCATGTATGATTGATTCATTATTAATTTACACTTAAAAAATAATGATATTGGAAAATAAAAAATAAAAAATTATTTTAAGTATTTTATCTTGAACTTTATTACATTTTCAAAATCAAAATCAAACTCTTGAAAGAGAAAGAGTAATTATAAACCATGCACACACAACTATATTAAAAGTAAAAATATGATAAAAATATTTTTTGAGAAATCCATTTCCTTTTATTATTCTTATTTCTTGATTTCCATGGACAAATAAATAAGCTTGATAAGGAAAATCTCCAAATATAGGGACAAAAAAAGAAAAATGAGAAAAGGATGCAAACAGCACTAGTACTAGTAAATAAAACCACACAAAATATCTGAAAATCAAACTTTTCCAAATTAATTTATTTCAAAGACAGAAAAATTGCAATTTATATATATATATATATATATATATAATTCTTGAATACCTTTTTCCCCCCTTACATGCAAAAGATTCTTGGATGAAACTCCAAAAAAAAAAAAAAAAAAAAAACCTTCAAAATTCAACAAGAACAAGAGACTTTATCCTTACTCCTCCTCCTCCTAAGATAATAAAATTTATAACCCAAAAAAGAAAAGAGAGAAAATAATTTCATTGCAACTTTGCAAGTTGCAATGAACCACCAAGAAATTAAATAGTATTCAAATGGAGTTTTGTTTTCTTTTTCAGAGAAATGGGACAGCAAGAAGTCAGGCTGAGCAGCATCTGAAGAAAGAAACGGAGAATTAATGATGATCGCCACCGCCCCACGGTGGTCCCCGCCACCGCAAAATCTCATTCATTACTCGTGTCCATGCAAGGAAGCCATAGCCACCACTCCAAGCTTCTGCAGATTCAGTTTCACAACCGTATCCGTAAACATCTTCGTGTCCTCCGCGGTGTTCCCCTCCGGGATATCCACAATATACGATTCCAGCACGACGGTGTAGACTTTCCCGTCCCTGTCGAACTCGTTCACCGACGTCACAGATCGGTAATTGTTCAGCCTGTGCTCGCCGCCGACCACCCGGAAGCTGAGGATGTGGTTCTCGTCGTCGAGAATCTCCAGCCTCTCCGTGCTGGTCGACGCCGGGAGACCCGAAACCACCGTGACTTCCCGGATGCTCCCCACGCCGCCGTCCCCCGTCATCCTGCAGCTCTTGATGAAGTGCTTGTACTTTTGGGGGTTGTCAAATCGCCTGACGAAGGGCCACACCACGCTCACCGGCGCGTCAATGCGCTGCGTTATGAGGGAGGTGCAGGTGTTCGGAGTCGGGTCGAAGGTGTGGTACGTTCTGATCAGAGGCTCCAAAACAGAGTATTCTTCCACTGTTAGCCCGTGTGGGATTTGGCCAGGATCCATAGCCAATTCTTGATTAATCAATAGCGATTCAAACACCAATCTTCAAGAAAACAAAAACCCAGAATTTATCTTAACGATTTAAGCAAATTTCTCGAAGAATAAGAAGAAGAAGAGGAGGAGGAGGAGGGCAGAGGAGAAATACTAATGGGTGGCGTGGTGGGCGGGGGGGGGGGGGGGGGGATGGGTGGGGGTGGGTAGGCAAAATGGGGATAAAAAGGGCGGAAAAGGGAGGCATTTGTTGGGGATTGGGCTTAGTTTCTGCAAACGCATTTAATTTATTATTATTTTAAAAAACAATTTATAATTAAAGAATGGAAGAAAAAAGTAGTAGAACTTTAGCGTATCTTATTTAGTGGCCATTGGGAAGAAAAGTTTGTGGACTCATATGCCCCTAGGCCTAGGCCTTGCCCTTGGGGGGATTTTTTCAATTTTTATTTTTTTAGGTGTTTATTCTAAAATGGGCATTAACTCCAAATCATTGGGTCATGGACTGGGACCATGCCATTCCTAAACAAGGAAGAAGAATATGAATATGTCTTGACTACCATAAATGGATCCAATGGAGTAGTTTCTAGTGCATTCTATTGGTTTATTTTTTTTTTCTTAATCATTGCATGCACTCTTGCAAGTTGCAACCTTACTTTTTAATATATATATATATATATATATATATATATGCTTCTTTCCCATTTAAAAAATCTAGTTTTAGAAGAATTCTTTTTTCTTTTTTTTTTTACCGAAAGAGTTTAGATTAAATTTGTTTAGAAAGCATATTTCTATTAATATAATAATATGTGATCTATAATTAATTATTACTTAGAAAGTAATGTTATAAATAAAAAAATATGGTATCAAATTACCTATTTTAGATGTTGTATATTCTAATCCATGCTAAGTTATATATTTCTAAACTGGACTCTTTTTATGGGACGAAGGGAGCATCACATTATTTGTACTTTTGTTTCATAATTTCCATGGTAATTTAATATAAGAAATATAAAAAGTTTGAAAAATTACAGTATTGTAATTGGACTATTATGTCATTTGACAATGATTGCGGATGCATTACTAGTGCCACTACAACTGTCATTATTTAATGAATGAATGGTCCAATTATAAAATCATATTCCATAAAATGATGCAAAAAATAAAATAAAATTTACCAAAAGACATAATCATGTGCCACATTCTTTATAATGATGATGTACACAGTACAAATTTCTAATAAATTCTTATAATGATTGACATCATAATCAAATAAAAAAAAAATTAGATATTTAAAATTAAAATTTTAACTGTTATAATTTTTACTCTTTCAATCAATTTTCTGTTTATTTACGTCAAATTCTTTATTATACTATTTAAGTAGTACTTTCACGGTTCCACTAAAACAATCTACTTTCAAATTTATTTTTGTTGCAATAGAAGAGTCTATTTTCAATTATTTTAAATACTTTTTATACTCTTACTAATATTGACCATCCTCAATCAACACTTAAAAAGTAAGAAAATTAGTGAAACAAATCAGCTATTTTAAATATTGTACACTAAAATTCATAATAAATTGTATATTTTGAAATTGACTGTTTAAATAAAACAGAGTGAGTATATCATTAATCATAATATCTTTCCTATTCGATAGAAGAGAAAAAATAAAAGAAAAATTATTGTTTTCTTTTTTTAGTAGAAGAAAAGTGGAGGGGCAAAATTGGAAGAGAGGAACAAACAAAGAGGAGGAGAGGGGGGCTGTTGATAGGAAGAGTGGTCGCAATCGTTGAAAAGGGGCAAAGCTGCAGATGTGTAGAGAGAGATATTACATGGATCATGTGACCAGTTTAACAAACTCCCCGCGTGATCCAAACTGCACTTTGCAGTTTGCAGCTCTCCGTCCCCACTTTTTTTCCCATTTCAACTACATTTTTTTTTATAGGGCCTCTATGTATAAATTGTTTTTTTCAAAAGGGTTAATTAATTTCCACTCTATTTTTATCAAATTTTCAAAAATTTTATTAATATTTTTGAGTTTTTAGATTTATAACTTTTTTTTTTTCGTGATTAGCATGGATTTATGGTAATATAACCAAATTAGAGATACATAAAGGGCCTTTACCTTAACTGATTTTAAATAATGCTTCTAAAAAAATGTTTTTAAACATAAAAAGTATATTGCTAGTGTACAATGGTGTTTGGGTATTGGTGAAAAAATTATTATAAATAGAAAATGTACGGTGAAAATTAAAGGGTAAGGGCATCTCTAACCTTCCCTTCATTTTTGTGTGCACTGTTCCACAATTTTCTAGCAGCTACAATAATTTTACTATAACCCTCACTCTCTTTTTCACAATAAAAAAGAATATTTTATTTAGATTCTTTTTTATATTCAATTTTATTATTTTTACACTATTACATTTATTTTTACAAAACACACCCCAAAGTTTCTTTAATGTTATTTATTAATCAAATACAATAAACACAACAATTAATTGATTTCACGAACAATATAATTAACACACACTTTTTATTAATAATGGAACAAAGGTGTATGACTCGTTTCAATTAGCCGACTTCATTTATGTTACGTTATTTTAAAGTTTAAGTCATATTTTCATATAATCAAAATAAATTGTATCCTTAATTAGGTACTTTAATTAATGAACATGAATTGTATTTAATTAATTGATTGTAATTTAAAAATAAAAAGATAGAAAGTAATTAATAAAATAGAATAGAAATAATAATTAATGTATAAAATAACAAACAATAAAAAACTAAATCAAAAAAAAAAAAATAAGGATCAATACGCAATTATAAAAAGTATTTACAAATTAAAAAAAAGGGAAACTGCATCCCGCAGCAACAGTGCCACGCTCATATAGCGTGACACTGTAACCGCGCTCATATAGCGTGACACTGTAGCGCGCTCATATAGCGTGACACTGTAGCTGTGCTCATATAGCGTGACACTGTAACTGCGCTCATTTAGCGTGAAACTGTAGTTGCGCTCATATAGCGTGACACTGTAGCCGTGGGCGTGAAAAACGAGCGTTTCCTGTTTGGGTTGGAGAACCCAAAAACGGGAAACACGTTTTTTCTCCAAAAACGCCAATCACCCATTTGGGTTGGAGATGACCTAAATGATAGTTATTTCCCTGTAAAAATAGTTTTAATGATAGTTACCCTCATATATTTAGAAATACACAGATATATCGCTGTATTTATACACGAAACTATCATTTGATAGAAAAGACTAGAAATAAAGATAGTTAATCTTAAAATGTATGAAATACTGAAACTAGACCTAATGCATGACATAATTAATTTGTTTTTAATTTATTAAGGTATGAGGTACCAAAATTAATCCTAATGCGATGTTGTGTATTATTTTCTCAAAATAATATCTTAAAAACACACACAAAAAAGGAATAATGTTGCATGTTAGAGTTAATTTTGGTATTTCATACCCTAACAACACGAAATTTTTTTTAATAACATTACGCATTATAATTAACTTTCGTATTTCACACGTTTTAAAATGAAACATCATTATTTATAGTCTTTTATATTAAAATGACGATTCATGTACGTATACATAATAGACGTAACTATGTGTTTTTAAAATAATTGGTAATTGTCATTGAAGGGTTATTATACATGGCGGTAGACGTCATTTCTCAAACTTATAAAAACAACTCAAATCATAATCATATTCAATGCTAACTTACTGGACCTAAAAATTTATCGAGACAAAAGAAGGAAAAATATTAGACAATGTAAAACTTAATTTGAAACACATCCTATAAATGATATCATAACAGAGGGAGGGTTGAGGTTAGAGGATCATGTAATCTTGAAATTATGAGTTTGGGATTGCAAGAGTTTAAAATATAAAAAGAAATGATATCCTAATATATTCAAATTATCCTCTCATATTGGAATAGTACTCCTCAATATCGCTTATGATGTTGTAGTCTATTCTTTTGAAAACAAATAATTGAGTTTAAACACTTTAGTCAATGATCTAATAAATTACAGATATTATGTAAGTTTGTGGTGAAAATTGCACAATTCAGGGGTACTTTGGGCAAGATTCATGCGTGGTTTGACCCCTTCGGTGCGCATATCTAGGGTTTGGAGTCGAATGGAGGATGTCGGACACTTATGGCATATAATACATAAATAATTATAGGGGATGACATATAGCTGTTCTAGTACACCAATTGGTCAGGGGTTAGGTTCTTAGTAGAATTGGTGGAGGATTCGGACATCGAGGACCCCCTACTCACCCTGTGCGGCTTCTGCTCACGGAAACATGAGTTGATGCCACATATGGAGTTTGTCTTTTCGAATGAAGTTTTACAGGTGATTAAGGAATTCAGGTTCAACTTCCTAGCAATTCCGGATCGCCAGGTGTGGAAGCCAGACTCTAGGGGGGACTTCTTGGTCAGGTCTGCCAATGACTTGGTTCAGCTGCGAGGCCACAAAGGGTTTTCAACTGCTTTTTGGAGAAAGCTGCTTCCGATTAAAATGTCAGTTTTTGTGTGGCGGTTGAGGAATCAATCACATTCTCCCACTGGATTATGTGTTGCGTCGAATTAGGTTTTCGCTTACCTCTACATGTCCCTTCTGCGACATTGGGGGGGTGGGGGTGGGGGGGTGGGGAGACACCTTTCTTCCACTATCAGTTGGCCCAGGAGATGTGGGGGTATTGGTTCGAGGCCCTACGGTTGAGTCATAGGGGGTTTTCCAAGTTAGATGAGTGTTTTAGTTCGTTCTAGTCCCAGGATAATGAGGCTCTTTGGGTTCTGCCAAGAAAAGTCACGAATATTGTTTCGGTAACTATCTGCTAGGAGTTATGGACATCATATTGCAGAAAAGTGTTCGAGCGAGAGCAGGAGTCGCTGGATCGGGTGCAATTCAGGGCTCGAAAACTTGTGTGGGAGCTGTTTGAGGTCCACTCTCCCCAATGTAGTTCAATGCGCAATTCTTGATTTGGTCAATTCTGCCCCGTTGGGCGTATCAAAAAGAAGGTGGCGAAGGTGGTAGCATAGGAAGGCCGCGGCGTGCTAAGTACAAGTTGAATGTGGATGGATCTTGCTTGGGGAATCCAGGGCCTGCGAGAGCGGGAACGGTTCTGCGGACTATAGCTGGAGAGGTCATTTTTGTGGCTAGTATATTCCTAAGTCATATGGCAGCTTTCCAGGCTAAGACATTGGCCTTATTATATGGTATCATGACTTGTCGGCAGCTTGAAGTTTCGGCAGTAGAGGTAGAAACGGACTCACAGTTATTGGAACATGCGATCAAATCAAGAAAGAGGCCCTGGAACTTGGCGGCTACCTTATTCAGGAGTGGGGACTCATTGGAAATTGCTCCCTGTGGCACATCTACAGTGAAGGAAATGCGGTAGCGGATGTGTTAACCACGAGCACAAGTACTACAAAATCGACGTCCCTTTACCTGATGTGAACTCTTCCCCGACATGTGAAGGGGTTGGTGCTCCTAGATGCTTGGAGTTTTCCTTATATTAGAGTATAAATACTTCTTTGAAACAGGGTTTGGTTGCATGTTCCCTTGATTGTAACATTTCAATTTTCCAATTTAAGGGAATAAGTTCCGGCCGCCAGTTTCGGCTGTTTTCACCAAGAAAAAGAAAAAAAGAAAAGAAATTAAAGATATTAACAAAAAATCATGGGTTTTTATGTATTTTATTATAAATACTAGCTACCATTATTATTTTCTAATCATTAAAAGAACGACCTATGCACATGTACATACTGGCATGGAAGGAAAGACAATACAACTTTCAATGAACCACCACTAGTGAATGGTGATACTGTACATAATTTTCAATGTGTATATATTATAGAATGTAAAAAGTAAAAAATGTGTTTTTTTAATTTTTAGGTACAATATTCCCATATTCATAATTGGATCTTATATACAGTAACATATCACAGTTTACGAATATAAAGTTATTGTAAATCACACTTCAATTATTCACCTACAATTTTATTGTAAATAAGGATCTAGTTGATAAGAATATTTTTGTTTATGTATTTTTATATATTTTATTAAAGCTATATTATTGGTCTAATAATTTGTTACTTCGACAACTGTTAATGTTTTTCTATTTTAGTAGTGTAATTTTGTATTCTGATCACGTTTAAAGGTGACTTCATAATTTCATATTTTTACAACTATTGGTTTGTTTGATAATTTAAACAAACCTCGATAGGGGAGATACATTTAGGGGGTGCTTGTTTGGGGAGTTAGGAACGGGAAATGAGAATGAGAATAATTGCTTGGTTGAGGGGTGTGATTTCCTATAACCCACCACCATTATCAGCTTTTGGCCAATCTTTCATTCCTCTCAATTTTGAGAGGTATAAGAATCATTCCCCTACAAATTTATTGTTTTAAATACAATATTTGTCTTTTAAAATTATAATTAGTTATAATTATCATTATAATACATTTAAAGACAAAGCTTACGACATATCCAAAGTTTAATACAAATAACATGTTAAAATAAATTCCATCATTAAATGATTTTTTTTAGTAAATCAAACACCATAAAGCTTTTTACAACACAATTGTAATGATTTTCTCTACTATCATTCCTCATCCCAACCCCCTCAAATAAATACAAATTTATTTTAACATCCAAATATATCTAATATGTAATTAATACGTATATATTTACGTTCAATATATTACAACATTTTGATGAGAATTTAATATTTTAAACACTAAAATTTTACTCCTTATATAATGTTTTTTTCAAAGAAAATTAAAAACTAAAATAAAATAAATAATTTCAGCTAAATTATGTTATAAACTAAAATTGTATATCACTTGGTATTGCATAGTAATAATCACTTGATAATTGTAATTTTAAATATTTATTAATTTTGATTATATAAAATTTTCTGAAAACTATGATAATATTGGTATCTTGGAACAGGAATGACAGTTCCAAGAATAAAGAGATATTTCTGAAAAAACATAACAGATCAGACAATAAACAATTGGGCTGGGCTCAAAATGCATCATAGGCCAATCAAATTTGAAATATATATATATAGGTAGCCCACGAAAGTGTGACAAATTGTGCGCTTGAATCGAACCTGTTCGGACTGAGCTTGAATCGGTTCTTGCTAGTTTGTTGGTGAATGTTCGTAGTTATTATTCAACTATATATTTTTTTATTATCAATACAGGATTTCCTATGTTTTAAGAATAAAATAAAGGGCAAAGGTGCACTTTTGCCACTAAAGTTTTCTCTAAGGTTTAACTTTGACATTAATGTTTAGTTAGGTCCAAAATTGCCATCAATGTTTTGAAAATTGGTTCAATTTTGCCACTTTTCTAATAGATAGCCACATGGAAATAACTCTCCCCTAACCGAACTGCCAGATGGAAAAAAATAAAAAAATAAAAAAAATGCTGAGGTGGTAACGTTTATTTGGGGCTGAAACTTGCTCAAATCCTTCCGCAGCGAAAGAACTATCCGCCCAAAACAGTCAAAGGTTTTCTACTGCCAAACCTTTGACCGTTGCAGACCCCTCTCTCTATGAAGTATGCTGGGACGTGAGCGAATTTTCTTCTGCACAATTGAAAATTGAATCCCTCGTTCTCATCCTCTCCCACTCAATCCTCTGCGGACAGGCTTCTCCTTCTCTGTTCCAGCTCCGCCGCCAACCAACTCTACGTTCCAAACTCCTTCCCTCGTCCAATGTTATTGTTCAGTCCTTCTCAGAGCAGAAAGATCTTGCACATACACCTATGATAATTGAAAGGTCCTGTAATTGAAATCTCATAATCAGCTCATAAACAGGAGATGGAGATGAATTTCAATCAATTTAACAAAAGAATAATTGGGCAATGAAAAATGATTCTCAATACTGGAGATAACTCTGGAAATGCAACTAAAATAACAAAAGGTAAGTTGATGATTAGTTATCTTTTAATATTTCAATGTAGTGAAAGAACTCCCTCAGGATTCTTATAATGTACGATTGTACAAATCGGAGATGCAATTGCAGGGTAGAAGTAGAACATGCTGAAGAGCCACGAGGAAGCGATTGGAATTGTGTTGCCTCGAGCGCCACGTTGATCAATGATCGATGATGAGGTAGTGATAAGGTGTAGACGGAAGGTACATCGCTGACGGCGAAATCCGTGAGGGCATCGACTGAGAGCTTCATAGCCACCGTCCCCCAATGGAAATGATTGACTTTAAAGGACAATAGTGAGGGAATCTGCATTTTTTTTTATGGATGGTTCTAGCTGGAGGATCGAGCTTATGGTGTTTGTGTGGGGGGGGGGGGGGGGGGGGGGGGGTGTAGAGAGGTTTTTTTTGAGAGGTGGGTAGGAAAAACGCTCTCTTCAGAGCATGGAGAAGAGAGCGTTTCTTTTTTTCTTTTCTTTTTTTGATTCTGAGAAGAGAGCGTTGGATATTGGATCAAGTTTTTTTTTTTACCGTGTGTCCGCAGCTCCACCACGTCATTGAAGCATCTCAGCATTTTAAACCAAGATAATGATATTGATTAACACCACTTATCCTATGTGGCTATTCTATTATAGAATTGGTAAAGTTGAATTGCTTTTCAAAATATTGGTGGCAATTTTGGACCTAACTAAACATGAATGACAAAGTTAGACCTTAAAGAAAATGTTAGTGGCAAAAGTGCACATTCGCCCATAAAATAAAATAGAAGTATGCTTTATAGTGATCTCTTATCCTTCTTGCAACGCTTTCAAAATTTAAGGTGATATGCTATGTAAACGTACTTTCCCCTATTTGCGGGATTAGATCCCCTTCTTTTGATGTCGTTTGTAGGGTTGTATAGTATCCATTTGCATTCATGTATCTGTGTATATTTAAGGTAAAACTCATTATGTTTCCTTAGACCTTTTTAGCTTTTTGCCATTTCATTTTAAATAAAGGGTCCCCATATCCTCAATCAATTGATCGACTGTTACAAAAGAAAAGAAGAAGAAGAAGAAAGAAGTAAACGTACGTTCCACCCTTGCCATGCATCTATTGAAGCTGAAATCCCAAGTTTAATTAGCAACCTAAGAAGAACCTAAGAGGGGGAGGGGGTGAATTAGGTTCTTAACCCTTTAAAAATATTTCTTCTTGCAAAGAAGAACTTTGAAAAACAATTTTCAAAGACAAGTTTTAAAGCCAATTTAAAACTAGATTTCTAAGTTAGGTGTGTGATTAGTGATTTACAAAACATGAAAGCAAATAAACACGAAGCAAGACACACCAAATTTATAGTGGTTCGGATTCCCTTTGAAATCCTACTTCACTCCCCAAGTTCTACAACTTGAGATTCCTAATCCTCTAGGAAACATTTAAAGGAGTGTTTCAATCCCTTGCACTTGCTTAACTCTTTCTCGAGAGATTAAAACTTTTTCCTTGCCTAATCTAACTCTAGACTTAGGACTTTACCCCTTTGCTTAATCCAAACTCTTGGATTAAGACTCCTTTGCCTAAGGCTAGCAATGGATCTTTTGCCCTATCATTCCTCAAAGATTTTAGGTCTTGCTCAAAGCTCCCCTTACTTAGCAATTAGGACTTTTACAAATGCCGATAGGAGTTCTCCTTCTCTTCTTTCTCCCTCTTACTTCATGCGTAACTATTAATCAAGAGTTTAGGACTTTGTCTCACTTACAAGATGCCTACAACACTTACTCAAGTGTTTAGGACTTCCCTCAATGTGTTTACAAAGTAGGAAAATAATGCTATGAAAAATAGCTAACAATTACAATGAAGTTTTTCTATTCTAGCCTAACTTTGAATGCTCTTTTGAGAGCTTTTTGAACACTTGAAAGTGTTGGAAATCAGATGGGAAGAAGTGTCTTTGATGTTCTTCAAGTGGGGGTATTTATAGGAGGAGAGAACCCTTCAAAAAGTGGAAAAAAGGGTAAAAAAATTGGCCTTCCAGAAGCCCCTGCGACTCAGCCCGCGACTGTCGTAGGGCTAGCCCTACGCGCAGCGCTGTCAGCCCCTGGTCGGCTTGATTTGACATCTTCTTTCGTTTGCTTGCCGTTTTTTCGTTTTAACTCCGTTTTCTTCGCCGTTTTTTGCGTTGGTTCTCCTGTGACCTCTTCTCTTCATTTTTTGACTAAGAAATACCGTGGATCCACCTAGGGATGTGCTCGAGACTCTTTTTCTTCTTTCTTCATTTGCGTAGCTTATTTTTCATTGCCCTTTTTTGCGTCGGTTTTTCCGTGAATATTTCTTTACATTTTATTACTTGGAAAAATTGTGGGTCCCACCTCGG
Organism: Leptodermis oblonga; assembly: GCA_016801395.1. Lineage (NCBI taxonomy): Eukaryota > Viridiplantae > Streptophyta > Magnoliopsida > Gentianales > Rubiaceae > Leptodermis > Leptodermis oblonga. The sequence continues at coordinate 32,591,567 of CM028757.1, read as the reverse complement.
GACGTGTTTTTCTTCTTTCTTCATTTGCTTGTCGTTTCTTTGTTTTAGCTCATTTTTCATTGCCCCCTTTCTGCGTCGGTTCTTCGGTATACATTTCCTTACATTTTCTCAATTAGAAGAACCGTTAAATTAATTATCATATTTGTTAACTCATCAATCAAAATAAGGATTAAGACCACCTGGGTCTAACAGAAGCCCCTCAATTCTTTCACCCATTTCGTACGTTGTTTTGAACCAGAAACACAATATTCTCTAAAATACTTAAATTCAAAAATAGTAATAGCATGAAATTCACATCAAATTTTGAAGATCAAAAAAGTTAATAGTGCGGAAATTAAGATTTACCTCTGCCGATAAAATTAGCGACGAAAGCTACCAAACAAAATAGTGGGTGCAACTTCATTCTTCCCGTCGACATCGTAGAAAACTATAAACCCAAAAAACAAAATAAAATTTTAAGTATTTTAAAAGAAAATGTTGAGTATTAATTCCGTTCAAAAAAAGGGTAGAAAAAAATTGAGGGGCTTAAATAGAGATGCATGGCAAGAGTGGAGCGCGCACATTTCCCTTAAATTTTGGAAAATTGATCTTATTTCCAATATAAATTGATTTATAATAATATATAATATTTTTTTAACCCAACCTTCCATTTCATTTGTTTCCTTTCGACCATTAAAAATCCCCTTTTATCTTACAAAAATTTAAAGTTTTTTAAAACTAAAAAAAAAAAATCCTTCCAAGTGTAATATTCAAACAAAGTATTTATGAATCAAATATTTGTCAATTTTAAAGATGACATTCAAGCATTAATATTTTATTTTGTGTTGAAACAAAGCATTACTAGTGAAGATTTTTTCTTATATGATAGCTTCTCCAAGAAATCCACCCCTTATTCATTGAAAGTTTGATGAAGAAATATATTAACCAAAACTTAAATTTACTGACTACCAGTTCATTTTGAAGCGCTTTATCATTAACAAAAGTGAGTAAATTATATAGTATTACGTACGTACCAGAGTAGGTATTTAGTACTTACACATGATATCAACTCTGAGAATGTGTAATTCAATTAATATCTTTTATTAATTTTAATTTGAAGGCAACCATTCAGATTGAGGAGAATAAGATAAAGAGTTAAAAAGAATAGAAGGAAGAATAAATAAATAAATAAATAAATAAAACCCTGAAAGCAAATCGGTACTAAAATCTATTTAGTGGAAGATGAAGAAGTTTAAGAATCAAATTGTGGAGGCAGAAGTTATTTCTCTCTCTTCTCTCTTCCTCTCAAACCCTAGCCTCCATCTTCTCTAGTTAGTTTTTTTTTTTTCCTTCTATTATTTTCTAATTAGTTTATTTTTGTCTTCTTTCATGATGAGAGTTTTTCGTTCTCTTATAGTGAGAGATTTCGTCTCCTCGAATAAACGAGAGTTTTTCCCCATATTAATAAATGGGTATTCTATTATTATCAAGTGATAATTTAGTCGGTTGGAGGCTTTCATCAGAAGATTAGTGGCAGATTCGAGATCGGATTAATACTTCTTTACGTGATTTGTCCAGCGCGATGGCGATTTTTTGTTCCACTAGATAGTATATGGATTACTACTTGTTTAGATCTGTATATGTTTGATTTGGTTTATTTGCAATTGTTTGTATTCGATTATTAGCATATCAGGTTGTATCACCGATTCTATCTTGAGTAATGAAATATGAAAGTTATTATAAAAAATTAAAAAAAAAAAGTTTAAGAATCAGATCTAACAATTGAAAGCTTAAAAAAAAATGTAAAAATGCGTAGTTGTACGGTAAAATATGTATTAGAAATTATGAAAATTTATTATTTTCTTTATTTTATAAGAAGAGTTCACTTTGTAATACAATTTTCAATATATAAAGTGGACTCTTCTAGTAAGACGAAATGAATATATATAGCAGGTAATTTACAATGAAAATCTAAAACACGAGCTAAGTTTACATCTATTATTGATTTAAGTCAATATACTAGTGTACGTTATGTGCGGCCTAAGTTTAGAATGAGGATCCCCTGTCTACAAAACATTTCTGCCCCAAGGGACTAGCTTGCTTTCACTTCTTCTATCTTTTTCGATTCCGACTCTTCTCCACCTCTTCCTTCTTCGTGAAAAAATATTAAATATATTCGATGCATCCATAAAAACAGTACAGTAAAATGAATGATGGATCAGTATTTCAATTTCTTGACTCCCTACATGTACATTATTTTCCTTTCAAAATAGCACATTTACACCTTATGTGGAACATATGATGTAGTGAATAATTTCTCTTTCTTCATAGTCAAATTCTATTGGTACGAAAAGAGTAATTCATTAACCTTTTATCTAGCTAAGTGAAGCATATATATATATATATATATATGTGGATTATATTTTGTTATGTTGTTTGATCAAATTGCTAAAAATTGATGATGAACATGCAATTTCGCTAGAAGCAGCCTTCAAATCCCACTGACTAGTCTAGGCATATTCGAAGTTGATGGAATACGGATTTGGCGCGCGATCAGCCCAATATAATAGGGAACAGCCCAACGGCCTGGAGCAACCCGACAGCCACTCGGAGCCCCGAAGAATAAGCATTAATCCCTTAGTGGGCCAGCTCCTCGACCCAGGACGACGCGTCAATGAGTCTCACTCAATCAGATCACTACCATAGAGTCGTTTGGATATTAAGTTGGGAAAGTCTTATTTCTTTGTCCTGCATTTATCATTTTTTGTCATGCATTTCTCCCATAATTTATTATAAATAAGGGATTTGGTTAGTAAGTGTATTTTTTAGTCTTTTTTATTAATGATATATTGGTCTAACCATTTACTACTTCGACATATATCAATAGTTTTCCGTTTCAGTCCTGTTTCAAATGGAGTAATTTTGTATGTTCGTCACATTGAAAGGTGCTTTCATAATTTCAATCCTGTCTCCTACCTTAATTTTTTCGAATTTATAGTTTTCTACCATGTCAACAGGAAGGATAAAGCTGTAGCTACTAGTTTGTTTGGTAGTCATCGTTGCTAATTGATGTGACACAAAAATGTCCGGTGTTGGATGCTCCGGTTGGCCCAATGGAAGTCTTGAGTATTCAGGCCCAAGGTAGGGATTATCGGCTGAAGCAAGTAGCAACAGAGCTTGGATCTGGGCTTCCTTAGCTCGGATCCGTGTTGATGAGAATGTATGGCTCGGATCTGCCTGAAGAGGGTCCCGTTACCGGAAACAAACAGTAAAACAAGCGGGGCTATCCCCCTTATTCAACTCCGACGATCAAGTCAGTAAAGATGAAAGTGATAAATAGTATTCACCGAGAGGTTAAGCGTAAAGAAGATTGCGTACCTCAGTTAGTCTTATGACTTAGTATTTATAGCTATACTTTGACATATGATGATTTGTACTTCCAACTGCTCTCCCCTTTTTACGATGACTTTTACGCTCCTGTCTATCTTGGCCTGACTTTGGACTCCTTTTCCATCATTGCTCTGTGTACTTCCTGCATGAATTCAAAATGGGTTCCGGGTCCTCTAATGATTTCTTTCTATTGTATCAATGTTATCGTTATTCCGACCTAACTTTCCCCAGTTCGGTTTTTATGATGTTAGTAAGAAAATCCTGTAGGACCGACTTAAGCTAACAACTGACCTAAGTATGTTTCTTTGACTCGATTTTTAGAGAGCTTTCCGACTTAAGTTTGGACTTGAACCGTTTATGCATCTTTTCCTTCTTACTGTTTATATATTCCTTTTTCGATTGGGCCAGGCCCAATGAAAACTTATTTTTATGCACACCAACAAGCCCCCCCAGTATTGTGTTTTACTGAGCTAAAACATGATACTTTTTTTTTTAATTTTTAACTCACCCTTTCTGCCCCCCAGAGAATAACTAAGGCCGTGACTTAGGTATTCACTATGTATTCAATCGACCTATGCTTATTCCGACCTTAAAAGTTTCTTTTCCGACCCAAGCAAGCATAAAATGCAAACAATTTTGACTCCAGTTTATTAAAGGTGTTCAAGCTATTCTGATCCAAGCAAACTTAATTTCATCAAGGTAAACCGACCTATCGACTATCATAACTACAAAAGATAAAGCATAATAACTTGACCAAACTAAAATATAAATAGCTGACTGACTTAAAGGAAATATCTTATGAAATGTGTCCCTTTACAATTCGACCCTACGAATTTGAATTTGAGATACCTTCAGATGGGACGTGAAAAGACACGTTTAGCGCTTTTCGATGCATCCGATACAACTTCCCATGCTTATCCGATTCTCGAGACGGCTTTTATTGCCAACTGCTGTGCTCTTTTTGCCTCTGCTTCTAGAATTTTCTGTCGGTTGAACGAAAGTAATAAAACGCCAAGGCCCTTTCAGTTTTGTTTTCACGTCTTCATACAGTTTTGACCCGTCTCTTTCTCTCTTTCTGCTTGCTGCTGCTGTTTGCTGTGTTGCCGATTCTGCCGCTGCTCTACGTGACCTTATCAGCTCCGCCGCTCCTTCATCCCTGACTTAAAGCAATACATGGCCGACGAAAGAAACTCCGGTACTACCGTGCCCTCTCAAAACCTGGCTTCAGGTTAGTCAGTTCCTCTTTCTTTGTCTAGTTATTTAAAATGTCGTGACTTACTGTAATTGAATCGCCGGTTAGGATTAGTTTTTCGGCAAACAGTATGCATGATTCCTTTTTTCTGGTGCCATTTTTGTAGATTATTTGTGTTCTGTTAAGTAGTGGTTTAGATCTAAATGTGAAATCCTCTAATTTTCCAAAATTGTGAAATTATACCAGATTCTGCAGCTATTGTAAATACGCCCGCCACTTCTAATAGCTTTTATCCAGATGAAATAGCTTCGGAACTAACCCTAAGAGACTTAGAAACCCTAAAATTGCCCATTATTTTGACCCTGCTATCCCGATCCGACTACCCACACCCGAAGAAAGAATAAATAGTACCGCTAACGGTTGGGTCGGTGTATATGAACACCATAATAGGTTTGGGCTTAGATTCCTGATCCCACCCTTTATCGCCGAGCTATGTGATTACCTAGAGATCGGCGTTAGCCAGTTTGTTCCTAACTCCCTTAGATTTTTGATCGGTTTTTTGTGTGTATGTTCCGGGGCTAAAATTTGACCCTGTATAGACTTATTATTTCAGTATTATACTATTCACCAATATCCTTATAGGCCGGGTTGGGTTCATTTGCAAAGCCGAAAGAAGGGACCTACCCTTATATCCGATACCACACGATAAAAAACTGGAAAACACGATTTTTTATGGTAAAGGCTGAAGAAGCTAACCTTCCTTACCGATGGATGGGATTCACCGCGCCATCAGATCAAGTCCGAGCTGCATTTGACCCCGTAGTGCAGTTTCAGTATAAGAAATTAAATTCTTATACTGATACACAGAAATACTCAGCAAAAGATCCTTCCGAGGGTCTTCTGGTCTGGGCCGGTCTAAGCAAGCCCCCAATGTTGAAAAAGAAAGTAATAATCTGCATTTGAACTTTACCTATGTGCTTGATGTCTTTCAGATCAGTTCTCCTTATGTCTTTGTGTTTGACTTTGCAGGCGGCTTCAGTGGTTACGGTCGGAAGAGAAAATCAAGCCGGCAGTCGGCGACGACCTCAGGACCGATCCAAAGGCGGCCTGCCGATATTGATTTGACCCAAGAAGGAACCGACCCTTCTACCGATGCCTTGATTCCTCGTGCTCCCAAGAAGAATAGGCCGACTCCTTCGAAAATTCAGGCGGCCAAGAATGCCAAGGCTCCTCAGGCCAATTTGACAGATAGACCTTTGGAGCCGAAATACCCAGCCCGGATCAATTGCTGGGGCCTTTGGACTCTTCAACTAAGGAGAGGATAATCATTCTGAAGGACCCAAAGGAAAGATCGGCCCCCTTAGCTCGGCCCATCTATCAGCCTCACTTATCGAGGCCCCAACTCGAAGATGTCAGACCCTACTCTGAGATAGTGAACGACTCCCACAGCTCCTTCGCGAAGATTATTGAGGTGAGTACCCAGATGCAGCAAAGCATCGAACAGCTGACGAAGCAAGAAGCCTTTTTGGCTTCACATCTTAAACGGGTAAATTCCTGAACTCTTAACTTGTCTCCTGAAATATGTGAACACTTGTGCGATATCCTATAAGGCTCATAGTTGCGTTTTACAGGTCTGTATAAATTATGGAGCCACGGCCGAGAGGACTGCATCTTTGGACATCTTATCCCAAAGCTACGAGCAAGAAAGGATGAAAAGGCCGGCCGAAGAGATAGAGGACCTGAAGATGAAGCTAGGGGTCGAATCCAGCAAAGTGACCGACCTCCAGGCCAAAAATACCGAGCTATATAAAGAAAACCAAGAGCTCGGTACCAAGGCCAGCCAGTTGGATACCAAATCACAGGGCTTAGAGGCGGAGGTAGAGGAACTAAAGAAGGAGAAATCTGATTGGGGAAGGAGATTGCCGACTTAAAACAGGAGAAGGCCGACATGCAGAGGACCTTGGAGGAAGAAAAGAAGAAGTCTGCAAAGTTGCTGAGCCCGACGGAGGTGGAAGTGGCGCGTCAAGCTGCCATGAGATCTTTCAAAGAGGGGCCTCTGCTGGATTTGATGAACCGCTGGTTTATGGAGCTGATCCAGTGCGGCTATACCATATGCTGGGATGAGTTCAAAGGCCCTAGGTCGGTGGATGGCCTTCCCGAGGATTCTTCAGCTCATACTTCCCTACTGGCTCAGGATCGGGATCCATTCGACCTGATAGATGAGGTCAAACAGGAGTGTCGAGATACCGGCATTCCTTTGCCGGAGAATGTGGAAGAAGAAGATCCTGCGGCCGACCCAAATGGGGCAGCCGATGAAGAAGTGACTTCCCAAGCTCCGCCGTCCTAACTCTGTGTTGTATTTACTTTAAACACTTTTGTCTTTTCTGAATACTTTACTTGAGCAATTTTGTATTGGGCCGGTAAATGGGTTTTTTGGCATAACTTTTTTTGAATAAATGATTTAACTTTTCCCGTCATGATCTTGACTTCAACTTACTTAGAGATAATATTTTTTCAAGTGTGTTGCATTCCAACCTCACGGAACCAACTGTCCTTGTGAATCTTCTAACACATAACTGTCACTAGGTCGTGCTTTTATCACCCAGGGTCCCTCCCATTTAGATACCAATTTGCCTTGATCTTGGGCTTACTGATAGCCCGGTTTCGCAAAACCAAGTCTCCTGGTACAAAGGCTCGATGTTTGACCCGGGCATCATAGTGTTGCTGAACCAAATTCTTGTAATTCAGTTGGTGTACGTCGGCTGTGTCCAGAGCTTCCTCCACCAAGTCCAAGCTAAGCTCCAAGTTTTTTTGATTCTGGTCCTTTTCGAAGTGCATCTTTTCTTTCTTACTGTTTATATATTCTTTTTTCGATTGGGCCAGGCCCAATGAAGACTTATTTTTATGCACACCACTAATTTTATTAGCAGAGGTAAATCTTATTTTTCGCCCTACCAATTTTTTGACCTTCAAAATTTTTACGTAAATTTTATCCAACTGCTATTTTCCGACATAGGAAACTTTTTCTTTTTTCTTATTTATTATTTGTTATTTCTCACCAACCATATACCAATTTTAAGGGTGTTCAAATTGGCCGACTCAGGCCGAACCAAACCAAACTTATATCAAAGCGAAAATTCTGTTTGAGTTCATTTAGTTATTAAATAAACAAGATGGAACAGAATTTTTAACGAGCCAATTTTAAACTTACTCGTGAATATTCGTGTTTATACTGATCAGTCCCTCTCGAGAAGTGTAAAATTCCAAATCATAATTAATAATAAAATGCAAAAGGGAATGCCGTTTTATTTGATATATAGGATAAACCGATAAACCATGCAAAAATTAAAAAGATGGCTCATAAAATGATCGATCAACTTCGACACGCAACTCTACTAGAGACAATCTTCAAATCCCACCGGTGAGTCCAGGAGTACCGGAAGCTGAAAGAGGTGTACGGAGCAATGGCGCCGCCGTCATTAATCACGCAAAAGATGCCACGTTTCACCAACGTGTGTGGGTTAATCTCGATAAACGACTGAATCTGAGGGCACCTAAGCAAAACAAAACTCTGGGCGCAGTTGCATTTGTTGAAAACCTCTACTTTGTACTTCACGTAAGCAGATTGATAAATCTTCCCAGTTTCAGTCTGAACCAGACTCTGATTGTTCCGATTGCATTGCTGGGATATAGGGGTGATAAGCCGAGTTTTGACGTGTTCATTTATTGTTCATTTATTTATCGAGGTTAAAATCTTGTTCATGTTCGTTTATTTATTAATCGAGCCGAGCCGAGCCGAGGTTTGACGTGTTCATTTATTGTTCATTTATTTATTGAGCTTAAAATCTTGTTCGTGTTTGTTTATTTATTAATCGAGCCAAGCCGAGCTTGTTCATGTTCGTTCTCAGCCCTAAGTGTCATGCTCATCTATTTATAAGGAATTTTCCTCCCAAATCTTCTCTCATTTCCGATGTGGGATTGGGTGAAATTCACCTCAAAATTGTGAAATAAAATAATTTGGCCTTGTGAAGATTCAAACCCTAGTTCCCTTGCTTCTCCTTTTGATGTCTTACCACTACACCAAATTTATTTTCATGTTATATGTATGAATGATAAATTATATATGTATTTTATCCTTCTTAAAAATTGTTTTTTCTTATCAAGCTGTTCACGAACGTAATCGAGCCGAACTCCCTTTTGTTCATTTATTGTTCGTTTATTAATCGAGTCTAAAATTTTATTTGTGTTCGTTTATTAATAAATAAACGATCTCGAACCGAGCTTTTAACGAGTTGATCTCGAGCTTGTTCGTGAACGTTCGTGTTCGTTCTCAGCCTTAGCTGGGAAGCCCCTGAAAATTTAACCACTTTTATTTTAGCACAGTTTAATTGTTAGGGTGAATTAAGTTTATAACCCTTGAATTTTGGACAAATTATGAAATGGTCCTTAAAATGTTTTAATAATTACTACTACTTCTCCGTTAATTATGTTGAAATACGACAATAGTAATTGCCAATTGAAAAAAATATCATAGATCTCAAAGACTTTCTTGTTATATATGTATTAAAATTCAAAAATCGATTAATAATTATACCAAATTTCGAAAGATGTAAATATAATAATTCCAATTTTTATCCTTACAATCCACTAAATTCAAACATGAAAATTAGTGTTTATATATATATATATGAGGACTACCAAACAAAATAGCAGCTGCAGCTTCATTATTCTTGGCGACATCATCGAAAACTATAAACTCAAGCCTCCCCAACCACTTAATAGGCTGTTACTCAAAAAAAAAAAAAAAAACAAAAAAAAAAAAAACTATAAACTCAAGAAACAAAATAAAATTTAAGTATTTTTAAATAAAATGGTGAGTATTAATTCCGTTGAAAAACAAAGTACGGAATGGGAGAAAGAATTTAGGGGATTAAATAGATGAATGGCAAGAGTGGAGCGTTGCATGAAGGCATATAATTTTCCTATATGAAGAAGGATAAGATCACTATGATTCAGGAAAATTGATCTTATTTTCCAATATAATATTATTTATAAGAATATTTGTTAAAATAACACAAAATCAAACCATATTCCTTTAATAACATTTACATTGCCACATTCAACTTAATTATATTCTCTCGAAAATTTTGGTCAATTCATTTTTATTTTTTTTTTCATTTCATTTGTTTCCTTCTGACAAGTAAAAATCACATTTTATCTAACAAAAATTTAAAGAATTGAAGCAAAATATTAAAGAGGAGTAAACATGTCAAAATTGATATTTTAAAATCTAAAAAAGATTATAAACCATTTTTTAAACTAAAAAAATCCTTCCAAGAGTAATATTCAAACAAATTATTTATTAATCAAATAAATTTCTATTCGTCCATTTTAAAGATGGCATTGAAGCATTTGATTTTATGTCGAAACAAAGCCTTACTAGTGAAGATTTTTTATATGATAGTTTTTCGACAAATTCACCCTTTATTCATTGAAAGTTAGACGAAGAAATTAAGCAAAAATTAAATTTATTGATTATCATTTCATTTTGAAGCGCTTACTATCTAACAAAAGTGAATAAATTATACACTAAATATCAGTGTAGGTATTTAGAATTTGACTAATGATACTATTAGCAACTAATTTTAGTGACTTATGATCTCAACTGACGAAGATCCTGCCTCCCTCTTCTTCTTCTCGGAGGAAAAAAAAAAAAAGAAAAAAAAAACCCTCACTATCTCCGATTCTCTATGCCCGTGTTGCCCCCATCGCCAATTGATCAGTGAACAACAAAAATTTCAGTTGCTTTCATGTTGCCCTGTTCTTCGTGCAAAAAAGATAAAAACTGCATACACCTCTTACAAGCTTCTTACAAGTTTGCAATAAATCTGGATTTTGTTTTTTTTATTTTAATCGATGACGGTAGCGGTGACAACTAGCCGAGTTTTGACGTGTTCATTTATTGTTCATTTATTTATCGAGCCTAAAATCTTATTTGTATTCGGTTATTTATTAATCGAGCTGAACCGAGCTTGTTCGTGAACATTCGTGTGCGTTCTATTTCGCATTAACTGACAAAAAATTGAAATGTTTAGTTAATTTAATACACTATATCAACTTACATAAAAATCAAAATTAAACTTAAACTCATATATTAATATCTATGTACATATAAATATATATAAAGATTCAATTATTTGTATTATTTAAAATTTTAATATTGTATATTTTATTTATATTATATAGTTAATATTTTAATTGGGCCTGTTCACAAACGTTAACGAGCTTTCAACACCTTGTTCGTGTTCGTTTATTATCGAGCCTAAAAATCATGTTCGTGAATATTTTTATCGAGCCGAGCTCGAGCTTGTTCGTGTTCGTTCCCTGCCCTAGATGACGGGTAGACAATGAGAATCTGATTTTTGGGAATCAAATGAAATTTCAAATTTGATTGATGTAAGAAATAGAGAACCGAGAATGGCACATGAAGAAAACGGCAGGAGTATACTGGATTTTATATAATCAAGTTTTGTATATTCATCAGGTTTTTTTCAACTTCATTGATTAATTGGAATTGATTGAGAACATATGTGTAAATGGATTTTTTTTCTTTTGTTTTTTTTTGAAACAAAAGAAAGACTTAAATTAACGGCCTACGTAGCAACGATTTGACAGTAGGCCATGAGCTAAGCAATACAATCTAGAATTAAAGTAGATCTGAAAATCAAATCTACAATTTAGAATCAAATTAGATCTGAAAATCAAATATAGCCTATAGCTAAGCAAAAAGTTGCAAAATTTCCAATAGCTGAGCAGATCATCAGATCGGTGGTGCTGGATTGCTACTGAGTTCTAATATAACACCAAATTTGACCCATAACACAAGGGATCCATGACGAACAAGTGACGAAGCCAACAACTGTCGGTTTTATTTTCACCATCTTCTTCATCAACAACTTCATCACGCAGACAGAATGGACTTTTAACGGCTGTGCTTTCAAAACCGCCATTAAAAAGAAAGTACGGACTTTCTACGGCGGTTCTATATAGAGCCCCGTAGAAAGACATTATCTATATTTGAAAACTGCCGTAGAAAGAGACTTTCTACGGCAGTTGTAAGAAAACCGCCATAGAAAGTCCCCAACTTTCTACCGCGATTTCTTACAACTGTCGTAGAAAGTCCCTTTCTACGGCGGTTTTCGAATAACCGCCGTAGAAAGTTACTTACTACGGCAGTTTTATTTTTAACCGCCGTGGTTTTAAAAAAACCGCCGTAGAAAGTGTGTTTCAAAAATCTTATTAGTAATTCAATGAAAATTGCTATTTTTAAAGTTTTCTTATTATTATTATGTAACAATACTTCAAAAGTTTTCTTATAATTATTATGTAATAATAGTTGAAATTATTTATTGTTTATCATAACATAGAGGCATGAGTTTGTATATAATTAATAAATATGATGAATTTTACTATAAAAATTGATAAATAGTAAATTACATATTTATTATTAAATTTAAAAAAATTTGGGGGTTATTTACAAAAAAAAGAAAAACTAGAAATTAATAGGAATAGAGGAACGGGCGGAAATTCACAATTACGGGCTTTCTACGGCGGATGTAATTAAAACCGCCGTAGAAAGTTACTTTCTATGGCGGTTTCTTAATAACCGCCATAAAAAGTTACTTTCTATGGCGGTTATGAAGAAAGCAAGTTTCTATGGCGGTTTTAATTATTTCTACGGCGGTTTTAAAAAAACCGCCGTAGAAAGTGTGTTTCAAAAATCTTATTAGTAATTCAATGAAAATTGCTATTTTTGAAGTTTTCTTATTATTATTATGTAACAATACTTCAAAAGTTTTCTTATAATTATTATGTAATAATAGTTGAAATTATTTATTGTTTATCATAACATAAAGGCATGAGTTTGTATATAATTAATAAATATGATGAATTTTACTATAAAAATTGATAAATAGTAAATCACATATTTATTATTAAATTTAAAAAAATTTGGGGGTTATTTACAAAAAAAAGAAAAACTAGAAATTAATAGGAATAGAGGAACAGGCGGGAATTCACAATTACGGGCTTTCTACGGCGGATGTAATTAAAACCGCCGTAAAAAGTTACTTTCTATGGCGGTTATGAAGAAAGCAAGTTTCTATGGCGGTTTTAATTTCAACCGCCGTAGAAATAGACTTTCTACGGCGGTTTTGATAAAAACCGCCATAGAAACTTGATTTTGTTTGAATTTTAAGGGTTTCCCTTTGTTTTCATCTCTAGCCAACCGCGGCTTCCCCCTGTTTCCATCTCCAGCAAACCGAAGCCGTTCTCTCGTCGCCGGCGCCCATCCTCTCGCCGCAGGTTTTTTCTCTTGTCTTCCCCCTAAGCCGTTCTTCCGGCGGCGTTGATAACAAGATCCTCCGTCACCCAACTCCGGATATGGTTTCTTAATCGGCCATCACCCACCACTTGGAGTTAATCCCCCATCATAATTTCACCACAATCGGTCCTTGTTGTGGGCTTCAAATCATAAAAAAGGTTATATCGAATAGTTTCAACTTTATTTAAGCTTTACAAATTTTATTGTTACTTGATTATTGCGATTGGCCTAGGGTTTATTATTAGTGTTAAATTTGGGTTTGGTGAGATGATGAATGATTAAATTCGGGTTTGATTAGTGTTAAATCGGTGGTTTATTGTATGTTCCATTTTATAATTTTTCCTACTGATTTTGGTTTGATTTATTCTCAAAATTGATTAGGTTAAGATTGGATTTTTGTATATATATATTGGCTGTTTACTTCAGGATTATGTTGTTATTGTATTGTTCTTGTTGTTAATGATTAAATTAATTAGAATTTGATGGATGCACGCAAAAATTTTGTGAAGTTTGGTGGTTGTTCGGTTTATTAGCATGGAAGTTTTTTGATATATATATATATATTTTTTTGAATAAAGTTGAAATATATATATCAAAAACTTTCTACGTCTGTTCTTGCTATTTTTGATATATATATTTTGAATGCAGAGATAAAAAAATGAAATATTAAAATTTTTTTTTACAAATTTTTTACTTTAAGCGAACCGCCGTAGAAAGTCCTTTCTATGGCGGTTTTGAAAAAAAACGCCATAGAAAGCCTAACTTTCTACGGCGGTTCGTTTAGGAACCGCCGTAGAAAGTCGGACTTTCTACGGCGGTTCCTAAGCGAACCGCCATAGAAAGTCCGAACTTTCTATGGCGGTTCCCAACCGTCGTAGAAAGTCCGTAACCTTTCTTCGGCTACCGGATAGATGGCGGTTCAAAAAGGCCGAAAAACCGCCATTAAAAGCCCTTAAAAACCGCCATTAAAAGTCATTTTTGTAGTAGTGAGATTTCAAAAATAAGTGAAAAACACAACTCTAACAAAACATAAAACTCTCAATAAGGAGAGACAACAAAACTCTTAACAAGGAGAGACTTATTAGAGTAGGATGATGGGGGAGAAGGAGGGAGCTCCCCCATCCTCCATTAATGGAAGATGGGGGAGAATGAGAGAGGAGGAAGACTAGAGGGATGTGAGAACTGAGAAGGGAGAGCGTTTAATTGTGTAAATTGATATTTTGTTAAGAGGTTTCATTGCTTCCATGGCAGCATTGAGATTGCGTAGGATTCTTGTTCGCTGTAGGAGGAAGAGATAAAGATCATGGGTTTTGATTTGAGGCGTGTAAATGGAAGAATATACGTTGGATGTGACACGTTAGTTGAGATGATAAGTCGATAAAATTAGTAGCTAAAAATGTCATCTGGTATTTACACACGATATCAACTCCCATACTATATGTAATTCAATGTCTTTTATTAATTTCAATTTCAAGGCAACCATTCAAATTTGGGAGTAGTGCTTAATTTAATTGGGAAAATTCTTAAGGTGCAATAAAATTTAAATATTTTTAGAAGAGTGTAAATTTTTAAAAATTTTTTTGAAGGGCATAAAAATATTTCAATGTTTTAAATAAATTGTTAAAGACAACTTTACCTTTCTTAAAATAAAATTTTATATTTCATTTCCTTCATCAAAATTTAATAAAACTAGGAACTTGAATCATTTTAGGACTGTTAACATCAAGCAAACAAAAACATTTCCCTCCTCGACTCAAATATTAATCAAAATTCTTCTATCTTCATGTTTCAGGAATTTATTCAACCTTCGCCGGCAAAAATGGTGTTGAAAAATCATTTTAGATCATTACCATTAAAAAAATCTTAAAATTAATCACTATATATAAGAAAACTGATACTCTAAGACAATCCACTCAAATTGCTTTGTTTTTGTGCTTTTTTTCTTCAATAAAAGCTATGTTTGTCTTGAGATCAGTTATTCATATATATATATATATAGATGTAGATTATATTTCGTTATCGAGATTTATATATTTATATAGAATACGAGTAACCATGATTTGCTCGTTAACATGCAATTTCGCTGTAAGCGACCTTCAAATCCCACTGACTAGTCCAGGCATATTCGAAAGTGATAGAGGTTCTTGGAGCAAAGGCTTTGCCGTGGTTAATTACACATTTATCGCCATGTATATACAGAGAATCTGGGCTAAGCTTGATATACGACTGAATTCCGGGGCAATCGACCAAAACCCCCCTCTGGAAGCAAGAGTTGCATGGATTGCCAATCTCTACCTTGTACTGCACGTAAACGGATTCATAAATCTTCCCCGTTTTTGTCTGCGTTAAAGTCAGATCATTCGTGCTTGTAGGATATAAAAGTAATATATATCCAAAATAATATTAAAGAGATTAACTCACAGCGGAATAAAACTTCTTTGTAATAACGAACAATAAAGAAACCCGCACGCACACAATTTGTGCGGCGCACCTAAGCCGAAGCTTGGTCGAGAAACAACCCGAAGGCTATTCAGTTTCTCCCTAACAACCTCTGTAAATCTCTGTGATCTCTGTCTTTCTTTGTACTAAAAACTCTACCTCATGGGTTCTTTATATAGACTACAGAGTTACCCGAAACCTACTAGGATTCACTTACCAAATCCTATTCATAAAACTATTTCTTAAAACAAATAGGTTACCCAAAACAAACACTAAACCAAATAGAAAATAGACTAATAACAAATCCTACTACAATTATAATTAACTAATTAGTAAATACAAGTTTGGTTTAATTAATTCCAACAGTGCTACATTCTTCTGCTTGGCAACACCCTGAAAAAACAGAACAAAATCTTGTCACCAACCATGCAAGATATTAAACGAATTAATATAAATTCCATTTCCATACCAAGAAATCAGAAAAAGAAAAAAAGAAGTCCAGGGTTCAATTTATATATCCCTTTGGGTTTCTAAAGTAACACTTTGTCCCCCTTGACTAGTGATCAAATGGAGAAAAGTATCGAAATGATTGGGGGCAAAGTTTTAATTTTAAAACATAATGGGGGTAAATTGTTAGTTGTAAAATTATAGAGGAATAAATAGAATAATATTGATAACATAAGGGCTAAAATGTAATTAACAATATAATTTACACATTGTTTTTAAACTAACACTTTACTCCTTCAAACGCTCTGGTCAAAGTGCATGAGAAAAGTATTGAAACGACGTGGGGATAAAGTGTTGATTTTAAGGGGGTAAATAACCCGTAAATATATTGATAGTTTTTAAAACACATGAAAATAAACTCTGAAGTCTGAAATTTGAAGTCATTAGATTACTCTGTTTGATAAAATTTGAAATTTAAAATTTGAAATTAGGACTGACGTCTGAAATCTGAATACTGAAGTCTGAATCTTATTAAATTATTAAAAAAATATATTTTATTTTATTTTTAACATTAAATTTACATATATATATTTTTAATAAAGTTATAAAAATAGATGATAATTTATTTTTTAATTTTGTAATGGCTATTAAATTAATTCTTTTTGATTTTTTTTTTGAATTGATAAAATTTAAAAAGTATAAAAACATTAAAAAAAGAAATAATGATACAACAAATGAGAAAATTGAAAGAGAAAAAAATATTTTTTTGATTCAGATTTAGTGATAAATGATTCGCTAACCACTGATTTGCTAAGCCGGAATTATATTTGTTTTTCAGACCTACTAAATTAAGTAAGTTACACGGGTTTTCGTTATAATACGCACTTAATCGATTAAGTACTTTACTTCAGAATCACTTAATTCATTATGACTTATGACTAACATTTATCAAACACACTTAATGCGAATAAGCTCTTAACCATTCATTTTAAGTGTTGAATCTTTGTTATCAAACGAAGCCTTAGTCTTAAAACATAAGGGTAAATAGTAAAATGTAACTAAGCCTTTGTTTATTATTAATCACTTCTGTTTGGAAGAAATCAAACGTTAGAAAGAGAGTGGAAATATTTACCTTTGCCGATTAATTCAACGACAAAGAGTGCCGCACAAAATAGTAACTGCAGCTTCATATTTCCTGTCGACATTTGAGAAAATTATAAACCAAAAAAAAAAAAAAAAAAAAAAAAAAATAAGGTGAGATGGGGGAAAAGATTAAGGGGTTTAAATAGATGGCGAGAAGGAAATAATGTAACGTACGTATTTAGTTAGGGGTGTCAAAAAAAATCATTAGCCCATAAACCGCCCAAATTCATTGGGTTTTAACCCAATAAAACCCATCTATAAATATAAAGGGCTGGGCGGTTTTGGGTTAAATATATAATGGGCGGGTTTAGGGTAACCCATTGGGTTAGGGGTGTCAAACGGGCGGGTTGGGCGGGTATTGGGCGGTTATTAAATGGGTATTAAGTTAATGGGTAATGAATACCCATTACCCATTAACTTAATGGTTTTAATATAAATGGGTAATGGGTACTCATGGGTACCCATGGGTACTCATAATACCTATTATACAAATGTAATGGATATTTAATGGGTATTATAATGGGTACCCAACAAAATTATTTACTAATAAAAAAATTTCAAAACTTTTAATTTCAATTAAGTTTTTTTTAATCTATTTTAAAATTAATATTATATACTTTTATATTTCATTGTATAGTTTTTTTGTACTAAACATAATTTTAAATTTTTTTATACTTATATAAAACCCTGCACCTCGTTCCTGCCCCGACCCTGGACTTGGACCCATACTTTCGATCTGGGCCCGAACCCCGATCCGAGGCCCGAACATCGGCCCGACCATAATTGTATTGAACACATTAGAATATAAAAATAAAATCTTTCATTTGCTGTTCCAGAACACCATCCCGGCTCAAATCAAAATTAATTAACAAAACTTAGAATCGAATTCAAACGCAGAACACTGTTCTTTCAGGAAATCTTTCAACTAAATTTCTCCTTTAAGAAAACAGAAATACCAAGCTGCTGAACAAAGTTTCAGAAGCACAAATTAATTCAAAACTAGGAAGAAATGTAATTAAAATTTCAACAAAACTATGTCAAACAAACCGAAAAATATACTAACACAGTTTGCTCACACACTAAGACACTTAATCATCAATGCTCAGTCTAGCAACCCATTTTTGTACGTCAATGGAAATATTTTCATCTTCATCATCTTCATTCTCACCGTCAGAATCTCTATAAACTAGCACAATTAAATAAATAAATAAAACTTTATAAGTTATCAAAAAATTCATAAAAATATACAAAAAGTAATTAATTCTATTAAATTATACCTGTGCAACTGTAGATCCAATCTCTCGAACAAATGAGTGCCTCAACATTGCTTGGCAAGATAGTACTTCGATATGGACTAAGAACTCGACCACCTATACTAAATGCAGACTCAGAAGCAACTGTAGTAATAGGAATGCTTAAAATATCTCTCGCCATGGCTAACAATTCTGGCCACTTATTCTTATTGATCTTCCAATATTCAAGAATATCCAACTTTTCACCTCTTGGCATCAATGCTTCGTCTAAATAAATATCTAACTGAGATTTGTTTGATGTATCTCCATATTGACTTTCAAACCTTTCAAATTCCTACACCAAATAAAAAGGTAATTATTATAAATAAAAACTTAAAATAATATTTGAAATAAACAGTAACAAAAGCAATGGTACATACCAAGTCCATGTCATCAGTAGGTATATTGGCTTCATCCAAATCAGTCTCAAATGTAGGCACAACAGTCCTTCGGGCGACGTGCATATACTCACGAAATAATGCTTCTAGTTTTCCCTTAACATCTGCAGCCTTTGTTGCAGTTGTACTAGGATTGAGATATTGAAATACAACTTTGACATGATTAAACTTGTAACGAGGATCCAAAATGATAGCAAATGATAAAACAACACTATAGCAATCCCAATACTTCGTGAAATTTAAAGACATATATGCAGCCAAATTGTGAATAACATCATCTTCATTTGTCAAATTCTTTTCAATAAGCTGCTGGATCTTTCTAATACTCGGAAAGTACAAATTCGCAGTAGGATAACTGCCACCAGAAAAGAGTACTGTAATATCATAAAATGGCTTCAAGATAGATGTAATCTTTTCAACCCTATCCCATTCTATCGAAGTAGGAAATTTTTTTGTTTGCTTGTACACATCATCAAAGTGCTGCAAATGATTGAAAGCCAACCTATATGCTAGAAAACTTTCAAGCATCAAATGAGTAGAATTCCACCTTGTTAGCACATCTTGACTCACTTTCCTAGTCACTTTTAGTTTTGCATGTTTAACACACTTAGCAAACCTTTCTTTTCTAGCTTGAGATCCTCTAACATACTTCACACTCTCCCTTATTTTGCTGATTGTATCATTAATGGCTTGCAATCCCTTTTGAACAATCAGATTCAAGATATGAGCACTACAACGCACATGAAGGTAATCACCATTAGCCAATAATGAATTAGTAAATCTCATGTGATCCTTCAGAACTAGAACCATTCCATCTTGATATGAAGCATTATCTAATGTGATGGTAAAAATTCTCTTATCAATTCCCCATTCAGCCAAAAATTTGACTAACAACTCACCTAAAACCGGACCACTATGAGGGGTGGGTACATGTCGAAATATCAAAATTCTCTTCTGCAATATCCAATTCAAATCTACAAAATGAGCTGTCAAACACATATAACCATCTGATGTTGAAGAAGACCATAAATCAGAAGTCAAACAAATTCTTCCATGCACTAATTCTAGTTCTTTCTTCACAATCTCTTTTTCCATATCATAACAAGCCAACACATCAGATTTTGCAGTATTTCTTGAAATTGTACCAACATTAGGATTCAAAATTTTATGCACCTCTCTACTGCCTTCATGCTCCACTACATTAAATGGATAATTATGTCTTAGAATTGCCTTAGACACAACTACACGATACATTCTATGATCAACAATAGGGTATTTACTATCCTCCCTCATGGTACCACAAACATCTATGTGTCGTTGCAAACTAGATGTTCCTGAAGAAGGATCTGCCATCAATAATTTTCCACATTTTCTACACTTGGCCCTCCTTCTTCCATCACCATCAAGAGGAAGTTTCTCAAATACTTCCCAAACAGCAGAATAAGAAGTTCAAGTTCGTTTACCCTATACTAGAAGAACTTTCCTCGCTGGGCATAATTCTTTGATTTGAACTTTCAGTCAATTCCATGTTGAAAAATTAACTAATCGGTAGATATCCTGCAAAGATTACTAAAGGAAATAAGTGTTTTGATCATGAAAAACCAAAATAAACTAAAAATTACATAACTTGCAATTAAAAGAAATGCCATAATCAACAAAGAGGGCTGAAACAATTTAATTTTACAGGGCTGAAACAAAGGCCTCTTGTAGTTTAAATTTTGAAGCAAATACATGTTTGTGTTCCCTTTCCTTTTAGCAACTTCACCATTGACTTTTAATTTTCAGTAATGATGTTTACAAGTTCAAGCATGGGATGTACGATTACAAAATACTCCAAACATAAGCCCCATGTAATTACAAGTCCAAACAGAACAAAAGCACAAACAAAAGTTCAAGCATGGGATGTACGATTACAAAATACTCCAAACATAAGCCCCATGTACTTACAAGTCCAAACAGAACAAAAAGCACAAAGAACAAGCAGAACGAAGAGGAATTTAAACAAGAAGTGAATTACTTACAATCAAAACTAGTGAATGTTGTAAGTATCAAATACCCATCATCTTTTCCTTTTCCCAATTTCAGCAACTCCAATTCCCAGAAAAAACAACCACGTTGGAGAAGTTGAATTTATGCCCTAACGAAATTTCTATTGCTGCTTCATTCTTCCCAGTAAAATGACGATTTTTGCTATCCACAATCCAAAAAAATGCTGGAATCCCAGATTAGAAATGAATCGAAGGAGAGCGATGGAGGCAGTGGCGATGGTGGTGGAAACAGCGATTGTGCAGTTGAG
This sequence comes from Leptodermis oblonga, assembly GCA_016801395.1. NCBI lineage: Eukaryota > Viridiplantae > Streptophyta > Magnoliopsida > Gentianales > Rubiaceae > Leptodermis > Leptodermis oblonga. Next base: position 32,570,608 of record CM028757.1, on the reverse strand, counting down.
AAGATGAGGATTGAGGATCGATTTTTTTTTTGGGGGGGTGTCAGAAGGAATGGGTATTTGAAACCCGTTAATCGGGTACCCATTGAGTTAGATGAATGCCCATTTGGGCGGGTTTTAGGGTACCCAATGTAGGGGTGGCAAAAAAAAACCATTAGCCCATAAACCACCCAAATCCATTGGATTTTAACCCAATAAAACCCATCTATAAATATAATGGGCTGGGCGGTTTTGGGTTAATCATGTCAAAGTTGTATTTCAATATCTCAATCCTAGTACAACTGCAACAAAGGTTGCAGATGTTAAGGGAAAACTAGAAGCATTATTTCGTGAGTATATGCACGTCGCCCGAAGGACTATTGTGCCTACATTTGAGACTGATTTGGATGAAGCCAATATACCTACTGATGACATGGACTTGGTATGTACCATTGCTTTTGTTACTGTTTATTTCAAATATTATTTTAAGTTTTTATTTATAATAATTACCTTTTTATTTGGTGTAGGAATTTGAAAGGTTTGAAAGTCAATATAGAGATACATCAAACAAATCTCAGTTAGATATTTATTTAGACGAAGCATTGATGTCAAGAGGTGAAAAGTTGGATATTCTTGAATATTGGAAGATCAATAAGAATAAGTGGCCAGAATTGTTAGCCATGGCGAGAGATATTTTAAGCATTCCTATTACTACAGTTGCTTCCGAGTCTGCATTTAGTATAGGTGGTCGAGTTCTTAGTCCATATCGAAGTACTATCTTGCCAAGCAATGTTGAGGCACTCATTTGTTCGAGAGATTGGATCTACGGTTGCACATGTATAATTTAATAGAATTAATTACTTTTTGTATATTTTTATGAATTTTTTGATAACTTATAAAGTTTTTTTTATTTATTTAATTGTGCTAGTTTATAGAGATTCTGGCGGTGAGAATGAAGATGATGAAGATGAAAATATTTCCATTGACGTACCAAAATGGGTTGCTAGACTGAGCATTGATGATTAAGTGTCTTAGTGTGTGAGCAAAATGTCTTAGTATATTTTTCGGTTTGTTTGACATAGTTTTGTTGAAATTTTAATTACATTTCTTCCTAGTTTTGAATTAATTTGTGCTTCTGAAACTTTGCTCAGCAGCTTGGTATTTCTGTTTTCTTAAAGGAGAAATTTAGTTGAAAGATTTCCTGAAAGAACAGTGTTCTGCGTTTGAATTCGATTCTAAGTTTTGTTAATTAATTTTGATTTGAGCCGGGCTGGTGTTCTGGAACAGCAAATGAAAGATTTTATTTTTATATCCTAATGTGTTCAATACAATTCTGGTCGGGCCGATGTTCAGGCCTCGGATCGGGGTTCGGGCCCAGATCGAAAGTATGGGTCCAAGTCCAGGGTCGGGGCAGGAACGAGGTGCAGGGTTTTATAGAAGTATAAAAAAATTTAAAATTATGTTTAGTACAAAAAAACTATACGATGAAATATAAAAGTATATAGTATTAATTTTAAAATAGATTAAAAAAAACTTAATTGAAATTAAAAGTTTTGAAATTTTTTTATTAGTAAATAATTTTGTTGGGTACCCATTAAAATACCCATTAAATATCCATTACATTTGTATAATAGGTATTATGGGTACCCATGAGTACCCATTACCCATTTATATTAAAACCATTAAGTTAATGGGTAATGGGTATTCATTACCCATTAACTTAATACCCATTTAATAACAATCCAATACCCGCCCAACCCGCCCGTTTAACACCCTATATTTAGTGTACATTAATTAATTAGCAGTTCATGATTCTTGAACTTGATTAAGCTTTGAAGGGGTTACAATTTTAGGAAATTAAGAAGAATAAGAGAATAGTTAATGAAAGTTTTGATCGATTATAAAATCTTATTCTGACATTGTTTTCCAAAAATATACTTTTATTTTTATTTTTTTGTAACAGCCGATTAAGTGGTTGGGAGGGTTGGAGACCCTTTATTAAAAGTAGGCAAAAAGCCTGCAAAAATGGCTAAGGAGAACGTAATGAGCCTTACCTCAACAGTACAACGATGCTAAATGCACAATGCGGCCTAAACAAAAGGGTCTATGATAGTGAAATAAACCTAGATACGTAAAAATATACTCTCTACGTTCCATTAGAAGAGTCCATTTCACTAGTGTACAATTTATTATGGATATCAATGTACAATACCCAAAATAGATAATTTGACATCAGTTATTTCATTTATACCCTTACTTTTTAAGTATGGGCTAATTGTGCACCACATATAATTGTATTAGTAAGGGTAGGAAGAGTAACAAATTTGAAAGTTGACTCTTCTAATGAAACGGAGGAAGTTTTAGATATGTTGAAAATTGCTCAATCACAAATGAACAATAAAATTCGAAACCGTGTTCCGCAACTCATGGACATATAAGAGAGATTTTTCATGCCCCGCCAGATCGTGCGCGACAACATTCTCGTTACGGCTAACCCAAAACACCCCTACACGCGCCTGTTCTTTTTATTTATTTATTGTTTTGAAAACATAGTTTTAGAAAATAGTTTTATAATGTAAAATGTGTATTGAAAATGTAAAAATGTATAACTGAATAGTAAAAAGTTGTATTTAAAATGATGAAAAATTATTATGATATATTAAATTTACTATTGAAACAAAAAACAAAACCAAAACTTAAAAGAACAGGCTTATCTTCATGTATTTATTAAATTGATATTTTAAAAGCAAAATAAAATTTAACCGCGCATATGCCTCTCATAGAATACAAATTTTAAAAATAGGAATGAAATATAAGATAATACCTTCAATGCCTCATAAACACAAAATAGTTTCAGGTTGAAACATAAAAATTATTCAAACCCAACGCACAAGTTACAATATTTTCATTCAAAAGTTTGAAAAAATATACAATCAAACAACCACTTTGAGAGGATGAATAAGTGTGAGAGGGGACAAAAATACTAACCATAATTTGACCGATTTTCAGCTCTTGTTCGTTTACATATTTTTAAAAATCTGTTTTCTAAAATCTCCTTTAAAGCTTGGTGACGAACATGCTCTAGTTAAGCACGCATGGGTTGCGGAGATTTTTGTTGGCAGAGGAAAAACTAAGCTTGGCTAGGGAAATGAGCGGACAATGGAGAGAGAGCAATAAAAATTTTAAGTTGTGAAGTGTGACTAAAATGCAGATCATTTGCACTATTTTTTTTTTCTTCTCACCGGTGTAAATTAATCCACATCAATAAAATAGCATCTCGTTTTTTCATAATAGCTTTTCAATCTCCTCATATAAAATCAATTATATCCCTTAATAAGTGAGAGTTTGTCATTTCAATAATAAATAAATGAGAGTTTACTTATCTTTATACGAAATTTAAATCAGTTTGAGACTTCTATCAGATGATTAGTGACATATTCGTGATCAGGTTCTTGCAATGGTATGAGATCTATCAAGCGCAATAACGATTTTTCAATGTATTATTTACATCGATCTCATGTTAAATTTGTGCTCATAGTTGTAGTGAATTTTCAAATTAAAACAACTACAAATTTGATTCAAAAAAAAAAAAAAACAAAAAGTAATGTTGGTATATTATATTGAGAGCAACAAATTTCTAAAGAAATGACACTATTAAATGACAAAAGGAGTATATATAATATATATCTACATTCCATTCATAAATATTTTTACTACTATAACTATTATTTATAATAAATTCCTGTTCTTCATGTAGAATATCTACAGGTGAAGGTCTATTATAGTAATTAATTCTTTGAATTGGCCTATCTGCAAACTTATTCTTTTGAGCAATTCTTCCTAATTTATTTATTTCATCTTTTATAATTATTTTATAATTAGATTATTTTCTATTTCTCTTGAAAATTCCTCTTCAAGAGTATTAAGTTTTAAATCTTTAAATTTTGATTTATTAAATTCTCTAAATGTGTAGTTGATTTAAAATTAAAATATTTTATTTCAGGAGGAGGTTGAAGACTTGGAGAAGCTATTACTCCCTTAGTACCACTAGTACTAGCTATAGTTGTATCTTTATTAAGAAGTCTATCAATTCTTTCATGTAAAGATATAATTGCTCTCCTAATATAATTAAATATAAATTTGTATAATTTTGTTGTTCTATTATTTTATTTATCTGTTTTATAGTAATATGAAGAGTATCTTCTTCAAACAATTTAGAAAAAGTATTAAAATTTATTGCTATTTTATCTTTTTCCATTTGGAAAGATCCTTGAGGAGGATATTGACTTTTTAAAATATTACCATTCAATAATCTATAATCTCTTTCTATAACAGAAATATATGGTTCAATATAATTTGATACAAACCATGGTACAAACAGAAATAAGATATTTTTATCTCCTAAGAACTTATAAAATTCTTCTTGAATATTTTCTTTTTCTTCCGCAGAAAAGGATGGTAAAAACCACATTCTAAATGGTTCCATCTAGGTAAGCTAAATTCAGCTCTAATTTTCTGCCTAGCTACAGACCCTTTTTGAAAATTTATTTTGGTTGTATTACTCATATGGAAAAATTCATTTCATATTTGGTTATATCTGCTTCCTTAGTATTATAAATACCTCGAACAATATTTTCTCTATCTTTATATAATAAATCATTTCATATTTGATTTCTAGTGAGGATTTTTCTCCTCACTAGAAATCTTATGATGATTTTCCTCATCACAAAAATTTCTGGGCAGAATATAATCTGGAATATAAGAACAAGAAGCATTATGAAGGTTATTCCCATCACGTAAATTATTAGAATTTAAATAACCAGAATTTAAAGATGCAGAATTAAATGACTGTGAATGGTGATTAAGCTCACCACTTAAATAATTATTCGCAGTATGAAAAGATGCATTAGAATTAGAATTATGGTGATTTTTCTCACCACATAAATTAGAAGTAGAACTTCTATGAGGAATATTATCCTCTATGAAAGGAGAAATAAAAGATCTCACAGATGCGGATCTTGACAATCCTGATTTATGAGAATTTCCCAATAATCTTTCTGGAATATTTTCCATTTGTATGTAAACATCTCCATCTGGAGTTTGAATAATGTTTTGAACTTGAGTTTCAATCCTTGGTTCACTATGAGCAACCTTGGTCATCTTCCAATGCTGTGGAATAGGGATTTCATCCCATTTGATAGTCCTTCTAGTTGTAATTTTAGACTTATCATAATTAGATTCAATTATAATGGTTTCATTCAATTTCTTTTCATGCTCTTTCAATTTATAACATGGATTAAGCGTATGTAAAGGTTTATAATAAATCTTATAACATATACACATTAATTCAGACCCTGGTTCATAATCATAACCTTCAGTCTTAATATTTAATGTTAAAGCATTTAATATATTTGCATCCGCTAATGATAATTGAAAATTTGGATGAACATTAAAATATACTGAACCTTGGGCCAAACTGGATTGTATAACCCCTACGATAGATTGTCTCCAATTTTTATTTCTGCCATCTCTTAAAGTTACTATAAAACTTTCTGGCAAATTATCCAAAGTTAATAGTTTAAAAGCAATTTGCATTAAACCAATATGTAAAAATTTATGAGTAAAACGATATGCGTTTATATCTTAAGACAGTATCCTGATCTTATAAAGCAATTGATTCTTCAGTAGTTTTACAAACTTGTTTTAAACCAATTTTATTAAAAAATCCTTGGTGGTAAATTACCTTAGGTTCCACATATGGAATTGTCCATTTATTTAAAAGATCTAAATTTGGTGGCAATTCAGTTTCTATTTTCATACTGTTTTTAACAGTATCTTTCTTCTGAAATATATTCATTTCAAAAATAAGTGTTAAACTATGCAATCAGTGTACACTCAACCTATGGCTCTGATACCAAACTTGACTGGACCTACTATGTGAAGCCATTAATCATAAGTAATAAGGCATATTTCACAGAACAAACCATCTGTCAACTAATATCATTATTCAAAATGAAAAAACGAGAAACGCCCTAAAACGCCATCACACGGCTAACAGCGGGCAACATCCTGGTTCATTATGAATAATGAATAGTGCCAGATAGTTTCTCTAACCTATACTCATAATTAATAGATAAACAAAGAAAGTCCATTCATGCCAGAATCATAAATCCATAAACAAAGTATACAAACTGACTAGCATAGTCTAACACTTAATAATTTAGCCTGCCATTAGGTTGAATTTATAACAAAATTATAAAAAATTTAATGGAACTTACACTCAATTCAGTGTCTTCAAGATATCCAAGATGGAAAGGAATTTATGGAAATTTTTATTTACTAAAAGAGGGAAAGCTGAGAGGGAAGCTGAGAGGATACAAGATATACAAAGGAAAAGATAAAAGAGAGCTAAAGGAGTGGATGCCTCCTTCTGCCAAAACTCAGTCTATAAATGGGCGCCAATTGCAGGATATGAAGCCTATTACAAACGGATTAAAAAATTTAATTTAAAATCCGCAACAGTATCTGTTAAGAATTTTTTGAAATCCGTGAATATCACGGGTCTTGATTGCTGAGCTGTCCCTATGAAAACAACTTTTCTTTCAATTGTCGTGTTATACTGCTTTTTTGGAATTCTGACTGGCAGAGCCAGTAATAGCCCTTTCGACTGTTTTGAAAATTTCTTCGAGATCCAAATCTTCTTCATCATCTGGATCCTGAGATTCTCCCGCAAGGCATTGGCCTATTATTTGAAGCCATAGAAACATCGGATTTAGCATCACATAAATTTTTTGCCAAGTCTTTCTTGAGCTGCTCCACGTATGACTGGATGATTTCTTCTCTAGAAACAAATCCTTTCTGCATTTGCAATCTTCTTGAAATTTGCTGGAAAGGACTAATTTCCTCCCTTTGTTGATTTTCTTGTTGGTGCTGGTATTCCTGCACTTTCTCCTTAATTTGATCAATTAATTCCTGGCCGTATAAAGCTTTGGTCTCCGGATCAATTTTTATCAATTTATCCCAAAACTTAGTACAACTAATTATTTTGAGACATGGAATATGATGTTGGGTATGACCCACTTCTGGACTCCATTTCCAAATCCAAGGGATAGAAAATTCCATGAAAAAATGCATTGGACCAATATTATCAATCCAGTATTGAGTTGTATGATCAAAATTCACAATTTTGGTGAAACTTTAACCCATTCAACATATAATGCTTTAAAGGCTTCAAGTAGAACCTTTATTGATGGACCAAAATTAATCCACCAATTTAAAAACCAATTTGGTATGTGTTTACTATAAGTTTTCCCACAAATCTTTATGAACCAAGAATGTTTTCTTTTTTGGTTTTCATATAATAAAACCTTTGATAAAGCATCGATATAATCCCAGTATTTGAATTTAATCAAAACTTTTTGTTCAGGATGAAGATATTCCTTATCCTTGAGAGTAGATAAACCCCATTCATCAGCAGATATAATTTGTCTAATTATAATTTTACTGAAATTATAAATATTTGGTGTTGCTGAAGTAAAATGTGAAATTTCACAAATCCCTGAATATTTCAGGATATTTTCATAATAAACCCTTTGCTTATAAGCAGTTTCAGCATATGATATTGAATTAAGATACCTTTGCATTAGCATCCAAGGATCACTGTCCCACTGGGAACCTTTATTTTCTAAGAGCAATATTATCTCTTTGTGAGGATTCTCATGATAAGAAGAAATATTATCTTCTGTTTCTTCATCACCAAATGCCTTAGCATAAGAAGAGGATGGATTATTACCTTCCTTTTGCTTTATGAATTCCATAAATTCCCCATATAATGGATCATTTGGAGAAATACTCCCCCTTGAGCTGGAAGCCAAATTTTCAGCTATAAGCCTTTTTTGTCCTTGCTGGGCGAGGATATTTCCTCTGCCTCCTCGTCCTCTATAGGGGCCAGAGCCCCTACCTCTCGGTAGCATATACCTGCAAAATTTAATTAAATTTTTATTAAAACATATCTTTAATAATTTATTCATTTAAATATTCTCTAGTTAGAAAATCTGGAAGACTATTATCTTCACCCTTTTGTATTGAATTTCAAAATCAAATGAGGCTAAATGAGCCTCCATCTTGCAAACATTTGTTTAGAAACATCATGTATAAAATCTTTATTAAACATGTATTCTGCAGATTTACAATCAGTTTTTATAACAAACTTTTGATTATATAAGTCATCTTGAAATTTTATAACACATTTAACTATAGCAAGAATTTCTTTTGCAATAGTTGCATAATTCTTTTGACCACCAGACCATTTCCCTGAATAATACCTAACAAGATATTCTTGTTTATTATCAGGAGATATTTGTTTCAAAATTCCTCCATAGCCTATATCAGAAGCATCCGTTTCCATGGTTGTCAAACTCGCTGCTGGACTCGTAGACTCGCCCGAGTCTACGAGTCCACTAGCTGAAACGAGTTAGACTCGTTGAAATTTAGGGAAATGGCTGAACTCGGTCCAGACTCGGTAGACTCGGACGAGTCTACGAGTCCAGCCGAGTTCAACAAAATGTGACTGGGCTGCATATTTTACAGATTGGGCCGCTGCTGGAATTATTTTTTCCAAAAGTAATTGGGCCAATTTTGGCCCAAACCAGCCAAAATTTTTATTTTCACGGTTTTGTTGTTGCACTAGTCAAGTGACTCAAGTGTGCTTATCAGATTCAGCCTTAGGACTCAGGAGCTGTAATCAGGGAAGGGAAATTGGAAACAGAGAGAGCCGATTCAGCCGAAGGTGTTGGCTGCCCAGTGCCGACCATAGATCTGAATTGAGTGTTGCACTCTTTCTCGATGAATTTCTGCTTATGCTGAACCAATGAGATAAATATTGGTAAGCTTGGTTTTTTGGTGTGATGTCCGTCCAGTATTTATTCAAGAGATATTGCTTGATTTGTTGTAAATTGAACAGTACTAAGTTATTTTGGCTCCAGTAGATAGTGTTTTATTCATGGATTTCCTGAACTTACTTTTGTATTTAATAAGGGAGTTGTCCAAGTTGTTTTATTCCCTTTGTCTGATTTGTGCAATTAGAGTAAAATTATACCATTGTGCATAATGATCAAGCACTTGTTTAGTGTTAATATCAATTTCAGAAGAGTTTTTTAGAATTTGTGATCTATATTCATGGGTTTATTTTAGTCTTCCAAAATTTGCTGTTAAATTGGGTTATTGCTGTAAATTTGGCCCCTTGAGAAAAGAAATGATTAATCATTCTTTTGGTTATGAGACAGCAAGCATCGTGCTGCTAGTTTAATAGTAGTTTTACATTATATCCTGATGCATGGTTTTTCTACTGTTACTTGTCTTACTTGTTAAAAGAAGCTTTGATTCCATTAAACTTGTTTAGCATGGTCATCACTGACTAGTGGTAATTAACCTTTCAGAGTTTTTTGAATGCATAGCTTTGGTCTGATGTATATTATGCTCATGACTGAGTGTGGCTAACGAAAATGCCACTACAGCAGAGGATGGGAAGTGTTGTCATCTTCTGAGTTCTGAATGTTGGATTGCATGACAAACTTTACTAGTTTGACTTTGAGAATATTTTATGGTATTGCATTTTTTACATTGGGTTTCATACTGTTGGTGTGTCTTGACTTATCTATAAATGGAAAAATTTACAAGGAGAAGATATATCAGAAGCTGGCTTACAGCCATGTGACCTTGTTTGCTGGAATTGGTATGATCTTACTCAAATCCTAATTTTGCTAGAGTTATTTGCTTTTGGGCTGAATGTAGGATGATAATGAATATTATAGTTGAAAACTTGAAATTATTTGCTTCAGAGTTCAGACAAAGTTCAGAATTAGTTAGAATTAGTGTTGATTTCATGCTTTGTCTATGGAATAATTAGAATGAGTGTTGTTTTGTTTATTTATTTATTTTTATTTCAGTTAAAAATGTCTTCTTCTGGTTCTGCATCTGCTGCCGCATCTACTTCTGTATCTTCAAAGAAGCAAAATGCTCGTAGTCTTGGTGCACGTTTAGATGTTGGTTGGAAACATGGAATTGAAGTTGCTGGAAAAAAAAAAAAAGTTAAGTGTAAATACTGTGAAAATGAGTTTTGGGGAGGGATTAATAGGTTAAAACAACACCTTGGTTGGACTCATAAAGATGTTGTTGAGTGTGCTCAAGTTCCGGATGATGTTAGAAGAGAAATGTTTGAATTAATGATGCCTAAAAATATAAGCTTGGAGACCTCCAAAAATAATAGAAGAAAGTTTGATCCTTCTTTAATTCCATAGATGAACAAGATGATGAAATGGAAAGTTTTGAACAAGGTCCTATGGATAAATTTGTCTCTAAAAAAAAATGTGGAGGAAGACAAACAACTTTAAACGAGAAGTTGAAAAAGCAACAAAGTGCTGAACTTGATGATACAATTGCTAAATTGTTCTGCACAAGTGCTATTCCATTTAATGTTGCGAAAAATCCTCTTTATGCTCTAGCGGTTGAACAAATTGGTGCATTTGGTAGAGGATATAAACCACCTTCTTATCATAGGTTGAGAGAGCCTTTATTGAAGAAACAAGTCCAAGAAACCATGAATGTATTTCAAAGACATAAAATACATTGGAAATTAACTGGTTGCTCTATTATGTCAGATGGTTGGACAGATAAAAGAAAGAGAACAATTAGCAATTTTCTTGTGAATAGTTCGGAAGGAACTGTGTTCATACGTTCTGTCAATACGACAAGCATTTGTAAAACAGCTGATAAGATATTTGAAATGCTTGATGAAATGGTTGAAAACATTGGAGAAGAGAATGTTGTGCAGGTTGTTACAGATAATGCTGCTAATTATAAGTTAGCAGGGAGATTATTAATGGAAAAAAGACAACATTTGTATTGGACTCCTTGTGCGGCTCATTGCTTAGATTTGATGATAGAAGATTTTGAGAAGAATGATCCGATTCACAAAGACACCATTGGTAAGGCTAAATTAGTGGTTTCTTACATTTACTCTTGGGGTACGGTGGTTCATTGGATGAAAGAGTTTACGAAAGGCAAGGAGTTGGTTAGACCTGCAATGACACGCTTTGCTACATCATATTTGACTATGAGACGCCTCAATGAATTGAAAGCTGATTTGATTTGCTTCTTTGCCTCAGAGAAGTGGAAATTTAGCACTTATGCTAAAAAGAAAAAAGGAGAAGAAATTTGTAGTATCATTTTTGATACTCATAGTTTTTGGCCAAATGTTGAGGAGTGTTTGAAGATTGCAGATCCACTTATTAAAGTGTTGAGGTTGGTGGATTCCGATGCTACACCAGCTATGGGTTTTCTTTACAAAGCGATGGATAATGCAAAGGAGGAAATCAAGGCAAATGTGAAGGGCATCAAAAAGAGGTATGATCTTTAATTTATTAATCTCATATTATTATTGGAGTATTTGCTTATTAGTTTTCTTCTATTGTAGATATGAACCAGCTTTTGCTATTATTGATAAGCGATGGGAAGATATGCTTAGTCAACCTTTGCATGCAGCTGGTTATTTTTTAAATCCTCAATATCATTATACCCCCGGTTTTAAAGCAGACTATACAGTCTTAAAGGGACTTTATGCATGTATGGAAAGGATGGTTCCTAATAAGCAAGATTTAGATAAAATCAATGAACAATTGGATTTATTTAAATTTGCAAGAGGTATGTTTGGTCGTGAAGTAGCTGTTAGATCAAGATTCAACAAATCTCCAGGTATTCTTCATTTTTAAATGTTAGAATCAGTTATTTATTCAAAATACTCAAATGATCTATTGCTTGTTATTCTTTGTTTTTAATCTAGCTTATTGGTGGCATGCATGCATTTGAGTTGAGTGTCCAGAATTGCAAAACTTTGCTATAAGAATTTTAAGTTTGACTTGTAGTTCTTCAGGATGTGAACGTAATTGGAGTGCATTTGAAATGGTAATGCTTTCCTTCTTCTTCCATTTTATTTTTCATTTTTATGCAATCTCATTTCTTAGACTGGTGTTAATTTAGGACAAGCTCTTTGAAAATGTGTATGGTTTTACTGACAATTAGGTTCACTCAAAAAGGAGAAATCGATTGGAACACAAGAAAATGAATGATCTGGTTTATGTGATGTACAACTGGAAATTGGAAAGGAAAAGGACAGAAACAAAAAAATCAATTGTGGTAAATGATGAGGAAAGTGTCATAGAAACCATTTCATCCGATGATGATTGGATAACAGAGAAAAATGATTCTGTCATGTCCAAAGACAGAAGTTGGGCCAAGAGGTTAGTTGGAGATCAAGATTATGATGCTTCAGATGAAGAAGAAATTGGTGGAGAAGAAGATGAGGAAGAGGATAATGAGCAGCCTGAGATCATTGCTTCTCAATTCCGAATATGTATGTTATTGTTATTCATAATTTTATGAAGTGTCATTAGCTTTCATATATCAGTGCTAAATTTTTAATATGCTATTTTTCTATTTTGTTGTTGTTTAATGTAGCTGATGAAGGACCTAGTACTACTGAATCTTGTCGAAAGAAAAAACAAGTCAATCAGTCGCAAGGGTTTCGCTTGATTGATGAAGATGAAGATGAAGAGGATGTTCGAATAACATCAGATGTGCATTTCCAAGATGTTGGGCAAAATGAAGAAGGCAATGAATGAAGCTTTTGTGGGTTACGAATTTGAGAAAGATGTTTAATTATTGGTATGATTATAACTGAACATGTTATGTTATTGTTATTTTGCTATGGTTTGTTGAATTAATGACTTGAATTTGATCATGATGTATTGAGATTTAAGTGCTGGGATGATGCTCTGATTTTTGGAAATTAAGGGGTGCTTTGCTCCTCTGTTTTGGGAAATGTTTCACTGAATTCAGTCATATGGCTGTGCTACTATGAGCTTCGAAATTGATTGATGCTGAACTCTTATGGTTCTCCTAGAGTTCATGGATTTTGCTGGTTGGGATGACTGGAATTGAATCTGGTATACTGAATTTTAGTGCTGATTTTTTTCTGGAAATTTTGTGTGCTGAAGCTGAATTGTTATGCAATCTGAATCTGGATTTGTGTGCTATCTTTCCTGTTCCACAAGAACAACAGAACCACATTAATGTTTATAAGAGGATGAGCAAGTAAACTCCCATTTCTCTTGAAGATCGTCACTCTTTGCTTAATATGATTTTTTTTCTCAAGTTATTACCTTTTCTCAAACAAAAAAAAGTATAGTTAAATTGTGTATGTATTGTGATTGAGAAAACTATTAGAATTAATTATACACTTGAAACCTATTTTTCGAGTCTAGGTCCGATTCTACGATCCGATTCTACGATTCCGATTCTAGACCCCAAACGAGTTTAGGCCAATATACGAGTTTAACAACTTTGTCCGTTTCTATAATTTTATTCCAATGTGGGTTTGCTATCATTAAACATGGCAGAGATTTGACTCTAGCTTTAAATCTTTTTACAGATTCCGTATGTTTATTAGACCACGGTTCTGGATTCTTTTTAAGCATATCATATAAAATAGCTGTATCTTTTACCAAATCTTTATAGTAAGAAGAAATATAATTCAAGCTACTCAAAAATCTTTGTAATTGAGTTTTATCGGTAATTTCATCTGGAAATTTAGAAGCAAAATCAATACTTCTATTAATAGGAATAATTTGTCCTTTTTCAATATTATGACCCAAAAATCTAACATTAATTTGAAATAAGGACATTTTTGATTTAGAAATTACTAAACCATTTTGTATAACCAATTTTTTAAATATTTCTAAATGTTTAAAATGACTTTCAATATCTTTTGAAAATATCAAAATATCATCAATATATACAATAATAAATTCACTATAAGGAATAAAAATATCATTCATAATTTGTTGAAATTCTGAAGAAGCATTCTTCAGACCAAAAGGCATAACTTTCCATTCATAATGTCCTATAAGAACATTAAAAGCTGTTTTATACTGGTCAGCTTTACTAATTTGAATTTGCCAGTATCTTGACTTTAAATATTGAAAATATTATAGAATCATATAATCTATCCAACAAATCCTTTTTATTTGGAATGGGATGTCTAATCCATTTCAAAACTTTATTAAGAGGTTTATTAATAACCAATCTTGGTACCTGTCTTTCGATTTCACTATGTTTATTAACATAGAAAGCAGTACATGACCATGGAGCTTTATTAAATCCTTATTTAATAAAGAATGAATTTCCAATCAATCCTTTGGAATCCTTTGGAACTGAAAAGTAACTAGATTATTTTCATAATTTCCAATCAATCCTTTGGAATCAATATGAGAAATAGGATATAATTTTTTCAAAAAAGGAGTTCCAAGTATTACTTGATTAGTTATATTTTTCACTAATAAAAAACTTTCAGGAATACAAACCTTATTTTTACAAATATATGCTCGTGGAAATTTAAACTGAATATCAAGTTTTTCACCACCAGCATGTCTCAAACTATGAGTCGTTTTCTTATAATATTTTGTAGGAATTAATCCTTCCTGTAAAACACTTATGTCAGCACCACTATCAATAAGTGCTGTAAGCTCAATTCTAAAATCATTATCTATTAATAAAACAATTTTTGTATACCATTTTTGAGAAGTAATAATATCAAGAGTACTTAAGAATTTTTCATCAAATTCTTCTGTCTTATTTTCTTCAAAAGATATTTCTTTTTCCATTTCTAATTTAGAAATTCTTTCTTCAAAACCAATATTTTCATGTTTTAAAAATTGTATTTCTCTTTTTAAGTTATTAACTTCATTATTTAGATCATTTATAGTTGTATTCAAAGAAATTATATTACTTCTTTCTTTTAAAAGTTTATGAACTTCTGTCATAGAATATGGATCATTATTAATTGAAAAATCATTTTCCTCAGACTTCTTACTAGTAGAGGGCATATCCTCTATTTGATCAATAATATTTGATCTTAGTTCTGAATTTTTTATTAATTTTAAAAATTCTAAAATATTATTATTAGTCAACATATTACATCCATTTCTTTAAATTGTAAAAGAATTTTATAAAATTCTTCATTATCCGAATTATCTTGACTTATTCGTTTTAAACATGACTCACCTTTATTACAGGGTTTACAACAATTATCTTCAGATGATCCCTCTGTTAAACTTTGATTATCACTTTCTTCAGATAAACTTTCTTCTGATTCCTCATTTGACTCAGAAGCAGTATTTAATAATAATTTTGATAATTTATCTTTTAATTCATCGTCTATATCAAGATTATTAATCTTTTTCTTCATTCTGCACCTATTTGCATAATGACCTAATTTTCCACATTTATAACATTTAATTTCTTTTTCATTATTTTTCCTATTATTTTTTCTTTCTAACTTTTTATCTATTTTCTTCTGAGAATATTTTCTCTTTTTCTTTTTATAATTTCCATCTGGCTTTTTTTTATATGATATTTTTCTTTGGACTGGAATATCCATTCTAAATTGACTGCAAAATTGACCTAATTGGTTTCTCTCAGTCAATCTTTGTCTTTTAATTTGTTGATTTAATTTTATTTCGTTACATAATGATATACCTTCTTGTACACATGTTGCAATTAACCTACCATAAGTATATTCCTCATAAGGAATAGTCACTCTGTCTTTTCTAAGAGTTTTTCTAATTTTTTCAGCAAACAAGCTGAGAAGACCATCTATAAATTTTGACTTCCAATGATTATTATTACTTTCAGGAAGTTCCATAACCCTATTAAGGAAAGCATCCTTATACCATCTAAAATCAGACAATATTTTACAACGTAAATTCTGTAATAAAGTGTGAATATTTTCACTATTATTAGAAATTCTTCCTATGAAATGTTCTAAAATAGTAACTATCAGTGTATAAACTGCATTTTCAACAATTTGGTTACCTTTCTGTTTAACAGTTCTATAAACTTCATCTTTATTTGTTTGTGATAAATAATTATCCCACAAACCTTTAAGTTGGCCAGTAAGCAACAATCATTTTTGCTATATTACTATCTGTATTATTATTTCCCTTTGTTGCTCTAAAGAAATGACACTATTAAATGACAAAGGGAGTATATATATATGAAGTGCATAACTCATCACGCAACTTTGCGAAAGTGTAAAAATAATCACGCAATTTTCAAAACGTGCAAAAAAGATCATTCCGTTAGGGATAGCCGTTAACTCTCTAACGGAAGCTAATTTTTTAGGGCAAAATCATCCAATTTCCTTTGTCTTATCTTTCAATTATTTTACTTTTATTAGCAAATAAACCCCTAATCTTTCATTTTTTACAGATTCGACTAAAAATAAATTTTACTGCATAATAATATTACTAAAATAGTTATTATTCTTAATATTATGATATATTTAAAATTGATATGAATATTTTTGTTTTAAATTATAGTATTTTTAATTTAAGATAGTTTAATATTTTACTTTTCATATTTAATTTTTACAAAAATAATTTAAATTTGTTACTGCCCTAATTAAATAATAAGTTGGGCTCCTGTTATGATATTTATAATTTAAGATAGTTTAATATTTCATCTTTTATTTTTTAATTTTTTAAAAATAATTTAAATTTTATAATAAATATTTTATTATGCAATCAAATTTATTTTTGGTCGAATATGTTTTTAAAAAAAAGGAAAGATTAGGGGTTTATTTGCTAATAAAAGTAAAATAATTGAAAGATAGGACAAACGAAAAAGAAATTGGACGATTTTGCCCCCAAAAATTAGCTTTCCTTAGGGAGTTAACGGCTGCCTCTAACGGAATGGCCTTTTTTGCACCTTTTTTGAAAGTTGCGTGACTAAAAATTAGCTTTTGAAAGTTACGTGATCATTAGGTTTGCCACGCAACATGTGGTTGTCCACCATAATAGTTATCACATTTTTTTTTTTCTCTATTACATGTAAAATAGCTTATTACGAGTAGTATTAATCATGTGTTACAAAGAATTAAAAATTAAACAACAAAATTTAATTTCAGTGTTCTTAAATATTCGTTTCTTTAGACATTTGTAATCAATTGGATTTTAATTCTAAATCAGGGGAGATAAAGGTTGTATTCACAAAATAAGGAAGAAACTGTATATATTTCATCAAGTTTCTAAAACAAAATTAAATGTGAATCTTGATCTTAGAAAAAAAAAAATTTTCTATTAAGGGCCTCTTTAAAAGGGTGCTAAAATTTTGTAATTCCTCTTAACGGTCATAAAAATATTTTATATAAATTATTAACGACAAATTTATCCTTTTAAATAAAAATTTTTTTCCTTCCTGATATAGGCTTGTTTCAAAAACAATTACTTAAAAATAAATTGGTTTGAATTGATAAAATCAAACAAAACTAAATATCATGCGTGATAAAGCTCAAGCATCCAAGTAATTCAGTCTTATGGTTCGTCATTATCTGCATATGGCCGCACATACTACTACCGCGCTATACTGCATTAGTAAGACAAGGCTATACTGCTTTGTTTAAAGCCTTAAGCTTGCCTCAATCTTAGATTTAGCCTACTCTTCGTAATGGTCGCACTGGTAGGGATGGACAGAATGACTACTATAACTTGGCCAAGATAGAAAAAAAGAAAAGAATTTCATTGCCTTTAGCTCAGACTGTGGACTATTTCGACTATATCCTAAGGTACCGGGGTAAGCTAGACCTTGACTTATGCCTACCATGAGCAAACTTTAGCGCAAGAATCCAATCTTTTTACAAAACAAGATTAAAGGAAATTAGTTTTCAAAACTAAACCAGCAACTGAAAGATGAAGGCAATAAAACCAATTTCGATTGAATTAAGGCACAAGTGTTTTGGCTTTTTGATTGAGTGTCCACACAAAAGCTAAATATTACTTTTTTTTTTTATAAAAATAAAAGTAAATTTCACGCATTTAGAAAGAATTATAAAAATTTAACATCCTTTTAAGGAATTTTAAATTTCACTACGCCCTTAGTAAGAATTTTCTCTTAAAAAAAACCTCACTCATACATTAACTTACTTTAAAAAAAATATAAATTTGAACTGCAATATAAAATTTTATGAGTAAATAACAATACCATATTATACTAAAAACCAATTGGGGTCTTGGACGTTCCTCTGGGCTATGGGCTGGGCCTGCTGCACCAATACCTTTGATTCCAAGAAGTTAATTTTTGCACGCTCATTTTTAGACTAGAAAGAAAAAATTAGTGCTTTTTTAATACTGGCACTTTTTAGTGAGATTCTTGAAAAAGTAATAAATAAATTTTAAAAAAAAAAAAAAAAAAAAAACGCCATAAGAGCGACATCAATGTAAATTTGGTCGATCATACTTTTATAAATTTCATTTTGGATCATCATACTTCAAAACTCTTAAAATTAATCACTATATCTAAGAAAACTGATCATCTCTATTCTCTAGCTAGCCAATTCAGTCAAACTTTTTTCTTTTTTAATTGTTTTTAAAGCTATAACGTCCATGTTCAATTGATGTTTTCAAAAAAACATGTTTTCTAATTTTGAATTTTGTAATAATTTCTCATTAGTTCGAATGCACATTTTCATAGTTTCAGTATATTTTTACATCTAAAAATTATTTTTAAAACCAACTTTTGAAACACGTTTTCCAAACTCTCCCAAACCAACATGGCCAATGTTTGTCCGACACCAAAAAAATCACATTGGGATGGGATGGATAGGATATATGAACTAGAACTCACTTCTACCTTTTCCGATTCCGACACTTCTCCACCTCTCTCTTTCTCTCTCGTAACCATGCATATTCTAGTGGAGCAAAATGAGTAGTTAATTAAACATTCTATCTCGTTGCGAGAAGTATATATAAATCAGTTATTTAAATACATACATATTATATTTCGTTATCGTGTCTAATAAGAGTATGAACTCAAAACTTATATTATTAAGTCGTGTAAAACAATGCTAAAAGTGATCGTGGACAAAGAACATAGCTAGAATCGACCTTCAATTCCCACGGGCTAGTCCAGGCATATTCGAAGGTGAGAGAGGTTCTGGGATTAATCGGTTTGTTGGTTGTGGTTAATAATACATTTATCACCGTGAACAATTAGAGACCCCGGGTAAATCTTGATATACGAGTCAATCCCAGGGCATGCAGTCAAGCAAAACCGCTTCCTGTGCGCACGACTCGCATGTATTGCTAATCTCTACCTTGTACTCCACGTAAACCGATGCATAAATCTTCCCTGTTTTCGTCTGCGTCACACTTATATCTTTCGTACTGCATCCTTGGCAAGCCCCTGGGGAAAGGAAAGAAATTTATATTGAAAATATATATAGTGGCATCAAATTTACGTCGTAATAATAACATTAATTAATGCAATTGATGAAGAGGAGTGCCGCACAAAATAGTAACTCCAGCTTCATATTTCCTGTCGACATCGGAGAAAACTATAAACCCAAAAAGAAGAATAAAAACAAACGAAAAAAGAAGTGTTTGAAGATAGAAAAAATTAAGGTGATATGGAAGAAAGGATTAAGGGTTTTAAATAGATGGCCAGAAAGAAATTAATGCAATGTACGTATTTAGTGTACATTAATTAGCAGATCATGATTCATGAACTTAATTTAATTTTAAGGGGTACAAGTTTAGGAAATTAAGGGAGCGTTTGGTTTGAGTCGAGGATTTATGATTTTTGGTTTTTTTTTTATTTTTTTATTTTGTTGAGGGGTTTGGTATATGTCCAGCCACAATTGATACTTTTTGTCAATTTTGGCAGGTCAACACACTACTACTGGGGGGGTCCTAGCAAATTTTGTTTTAAAATTTGCAAATCTTGCTACATGGGTAAATCAAACCCTTGACCTTAAGTTCGAGAGGTTATTCGATGCATCCGTTGTACCACGTAAGATTGTGCAACCATATACATTTAGGGAGAAAAGGATATTTTTTGGGAAATGTGATGTACATATAGGGGCCCTTGAATTAATATAAATCACAATTATTGATTTATAGTTGGGTGGATACACTACTTGTAAGGATACATTCGATGCACTCAATAATTTTCCCTTAAGTTCTATGCAGCATGCATATGTTTAGCACTTGAGTTTGGGATGATTCGGAAGAGAATATACAATTAATGAAAGTAATTCTTATCGGTTCTAAAATCTTATCTCGATCGTTATTAACGAATTAAGTTAGTAATTTTGATTTTCTGTATGCCGGACCTTTTACACTTTAATTGTTATTCAAAGAATAGTTTTTTTTTTTTTTCTTTCTAAAAAATCAAATTACCATGTAATTTTTTATAGTCATACATTTCTCAAATGTTTGGCTTGGGGTTATAATAGCATCACCTTTGTGTGAGTCAATATCAATCGTGCCTGAACGAATTTTAATACCTTTCCTTTAAAAATAAAAAAATTAAAGTGTGTAAAGTTCCAAACATGAAGTTATTTAATCTATTTTTTATTAATTAAAATTAGGCTTAATCACTATTTACCCCCGTGTTATTGGCCTTTGACTATTTGCCCCCTCATATTTTTAAAATTAACTGGTTGCCGCCCGTGTTTCTAAAACTAACTGTTTGTCCTCCCTCTTACCAATCAAACCATAAAAATTCATGAAAAGACAAAAATACTCATCTGGAATGCTAACATAACACTCTCAAATTTAAGTAAAAAATTTCATACGAATATACCCTAAGCATTGGGAAAAACAGCCGTCGATGATTTTTCCCTGAGAAAAACGCTCAACTCCGGAGAGACTGTAATGGCAGCGGGTTCTTTGTGAGAACCGCAATTGGAGCGGGAAAAGTGCAGCGTCGTCGAAAATGAAGTTTGCAACTCGACTCCGGAGAAAAGACAGCGGCAACGGTTTGGAGCGGGCAAAGTGCAGCGGCGACTGTGTATCAGAGAAACCTTTGCCTGTTTTTTTCTTTCTTTCTTTCTTAAGTAATATGTAGTTAATACTTGGGGTATATTCTTCTGAAATTTTTTACTTAAACTTGAGAGTGTAATATTAGCATTCCAGAGGGGTATTTTTGTCTTATTATAAATTTTTATGATTTCACTGGTAAGAGGGAGAGCAAATAGGCAAAGGAAAATTATTAAAAAATTAAGATGCTTTAATTTATTAGTGTTATGAAATCTTTAGTTAATAAATAAAAGAATATAAACGTTATCTCATCAAAATCAATTTTTACATTTACCATATCAAATTTTTTCGACTAAATCTTGTCATAACAGAATCATAATAATGGTCTTTCATTTATAATACACTGTATAATTTTGTAGTCCATCTCCTCCGCTCTGACGGACCATACTTAATCCCATAAAACTGATATACAAGTTTTTTTTTTTTTTTTTTACCACGAACAATGATTTCTTTTTTTTTATTTTTTATTTTTGAAATGGGCAATATATATTTTTTTATTACTCGCCTGTACTTTTGTAAATATATACATAAGAAGTTATACATGTTACCTTAGCAGTTAAAGCCAAAAATGGGGATATATCACTAGTTAAACTTGATGAGATTCTAAAATTGATACATGTGTTTTCGTAACATACGCACAATGCTTTTGATCCTAAACTTTAGTGGATATAGTCTAATCAATAGGTACACCGTCGAAATTCCGAGCGTGGGATGAAAACGATCTCAAGTCTGCATAAGGTTTTGATTTTGATTTTAATAGTAAATTTAATATATTATACTCAGTTTTCCATCATTTTGAATACAACTTTTACTATCCTATTATACATTTTCACATTTCTAATATATCTTTTACATTAAAAAATTATTTTTTAAAAACATATTAACATGGTTCGAAGTTATAATTTCAATATTACAAGGCGCTCTCATAATCACCACCCAATCCTCCCGGGACCATGTTTTATTACGTGGCTCAGCATCTACCAACTTTTTAACCTTAAATTAGTACTGTATGTTTTTTTTTTTTTACTGTATGTTTGGAGGCTATATATCATTGTATATAAAATAGAACTAAAATCCCTTTCACATGGCTTAATTAATTAGTATCAATAGTTCGAGTATTATTATATATATTAATTTAACATCATGACTAAGACACTGTACTAATTGAATATATTAGTTCGTACTATATAAGGCATGATATTGACTGCAGAGCAAAAAGTCACAAGCGCCAACTAAAAGCAAGATAAGTTTGAGAGGGAATTTTGCATCGTCGGGTAGTCTAATATGCACGATCTTAACAGACAAGTAATACTTTAAAAGTCTAAATTTAATGTTTCAACACTTTAAAACAGTACTTGATACCTTAATACATGGCATACACAGGATACTGCAGAAGTTAAACTCAATACGCGCCCTCTCTGACCATCAAACACTTCGAATATGAATTTGCGTGTAGGTTTGGAATTATTAAGGCATGTTCTTTAAGTTTTGATTTTTGGTCTCAGTTTTGGTCTCAAAAGTAAATTTAATATATTATAATCAGTTTTCATCATTTTCAATACAGCTTTTTACTATTTAACTATACCTTTTTACATTTTCAATACGTTTTTTACATTATAAAACTATTTTTTCCAAACCAAAACTCAACCCAACCAAAAAGAATAGGCCTTTATATGCAGAATATATTACATGGGTAATGCAGAATATATTACATGGGTAAATTATACTTTAGTTTGTACTCTTTTGCTAAATTACATATTTTGATCCCTAGCTATAAGAATAAGAATGTTAATTTTGAATTACATTTTAGTTCTTATTATCTACTTTAAAAAATAACATTTTGATCCCTACAATTAATTTAAAATTAACTTCTCGATCCTCTATACTATGTAAACTGGGGTATCATTTGCTGAAAATTCAGGCGCTGTTGTGTAATTTAGTAAAATGTTAAGAATCGGAATGTATTTTGTCCAAACATGATTATACACAATTAAACCCTATATTTCTTTAGTCAATTTTACTTTAATCCTCGACCGCTTGCTCCTCATGAGTCAGCAAAATGAAAAATTAATGTTTAGTTGATAAGTACTAAGTTAATTTGCAGGAATGAGCTAGTGTCTCAGCGGATGTGATGCATAGTAGACCACCCTTATGTCGGGGGTTCAATTTCCTTGTAAAAAGTGTGTAATGGATTGGACAAAAGCAACCAGGGGAAGGTATAACTGGGAAAAGTGTGTTCTTCTATCTTGGTTAGACTAAAATAGTTTATTTTTAAAAATGTATAAATTCTTATAAATGATAAAGTATAAATTTAAATTTCAAATAAGTAATTTAACATTATTTTATGCACTTATACTTTTTAAATATAAATTAATTTTGAATAATATATAGTAATTAAGAATATGAAATGTAAAAAAATAAAAATAAGATTCTTTGAATAGAATAAGAAAAATATTTCGTTCAAAACACAACTCTCTATACGGACGTAAGGAGTATCATATATCTTCCCTAGCTAGCTAGGCTGGCTATATATAACTAATAGCTAGTAATTTTATACTCCCTCCGTTCCATTCAAAGAGTGCACTTTGCAATGTGTATAACTTATTTTGGATTGTGAGGTACAACACCTAAAATAAGTAATTTATCTCCATACTTTCCACTTGTATATATTCTTACTTTAGAAGTAAGGGTTATGTGAACCACTCATTGTTATATTAGTAAGGGTATGTAATGTAAATAAATTTAAAATGGACTCTTTAAATGGAATCAAAAAAATTTTGTTAGTGAACTCTTTGAGTAAGACGGATGGAGTGTTTCTGAATTCCAATCAGGAGTAGTTGATTGATTTGTAAATAAATTAAGGGTTACTCAAACTGGTGTGTAAGATTAATTTGGGGATTCCTCCATGTTTATTTTAATTATTTTTTAAGGAGCAATCGATTAAATAGTTGAAGGTACGGAAATAGAAAATTGGGCGATCATTAAAATTTTGAATGGACGACATAATAAGTCTTGCCTCCTCGATGACACAATGCAATAATGCAAATGAAGTCGGATAAAGGAAAGTATCATATCATATTTATTTGTCTCGTGTTCAAATGGGGATGCCTAATTAATTGACTAGCACCATCCCACATACATACATACTCTCTTTTATTTTATTCTCTTTGACAATGATATAAAACCTTAATTGTGAAATAAAAAAGAATTGGCTCTATGTCAAAGTCCCCATTTCCATCATGAAACATGTATAATCCTCCAAAAGCTGCATAATTTAACAGATTTTGGCTGCCTCTGTGACAGTGCTACCTAGCATGTCACAATATTTATGACCTAATTAGTATATAAAATTGGAGTGATGATACACGCACATAAAATTTATAAGGAATTTTTATCGTGAATAATGTGATATTTACGTGACAAAAAATTACTAAAAACTTAAAATTTAAATTACCATTTAGTAACTATTTTGCATGTGATATCATGCCATATTATTTTTTAATTTTTTTTTTTTTACATATTTGTACTTTTTAAATCATCGATAATATTAATATATAGTAGATGGATGGATGAATATAATTCATGCATAAGTTTTGGTGTAATTAATTAGCAAGGTGATCATCATCAAATCAAATGCACATTTTCTGAACAAAAGAAATTCAGTTAGCTAGGTGCAATTGCATATTTTATATATCTCAAAGAGAATGTAGTACACATGCATTCCTAATTTCATGTACTTTTTTCGTCTCAATAAAAAAACGTTTTGTTTAAAATTATACTTCAAAACTTACAAACATATGTACTTTTGAACACGTTTAATGGGATAAAGTGAGTACTTATAAATATAAGATGCATATAATTTTATTTTCCTAGATATTGCAAATTAATTAACCCTTTGTCATGATGATGAAGCTATATATTTAAGGTGGCCTGTTCTAGTCTATAGACCATAAAGTGAGTGAGGGCAAATGAAAGGTATAAGGCTTAAATCTTGAAGCAGTTGGAAGTTGCAACTTCTAATAAAGTTGTGTCTTGGATAACCAGCATAAAATGGACAATGCCGGCAACAATTCAACATGTATGGTGTTAGTTTGATGGAACATCAACGTTACAAATTAAAACAAGAATTTCGTGGCGACAGAAAGAATTTTTTTTGGAGGGAATTATTTTCTACCGAACTATGTAAGAGAGGGAAGAAAATATGTAATGATTATATTATTTTTTGAAAAAATGTTGAGTAAAGATATAGTGGGAAATTTTAAGTTTTAAAATTTATAGAGAATGAAGGTGTTTCTTTATGTAAATTTTTTAAGATAAAAAGTGGTGATTTTCATGAAAATGAGTGAAACAGAACAGAATGGTGCATTTTATGACATTAAGTTTAGAGATCGAATCATGACAACTCTCACGTGCATAAACCCCATTTGCAAGTACAAGCAAGAAGGCATGCATGGTGCAAGCGGCAACAATTACAAGTAGTCAGTCCTCGGGTACCCCATTGTTATATTGTCCGGAACCTTATGTCACATAGTGTGAAGAAGAAAATTCATATCGATTGATAAAAATATATTTAAAAAAAAAGAAAAAGAACTGTCATCCAAGATATATAATGATCAATGTTATTAATTAATGATGCACTCTATAATGTGCCTTTTCCCACCTCTGAAGTTATTGGAATTGGATCCACCAAACAAACTTCGGCGGAGCTTCCGGGTTTGGAAGTCCCCATCTCATCTACCTTTTCTTTCATTTCTCAGACTTTCGGTATATATATTAGGCCCTAATTTAAACGTGCCTTAACCCCTAGAGACAGTGAATATACATAGACAAATACATATGTCTGGTATATAATGTTGAAAAATAATAATTTAAACCAAACTTGTATTAATTAGGTAATTATAATTGTAATAGAATTTGCTATTTTGTCTGTTTCCTTTTTGGTTTAGTGTTTGTTTTGGTAACTTATTTGTTTTAGAAAATAGTTCTGAATCAGATTTATGGTAGGATTCAGGTATAGTTTAGCCTATAAATAAAAGTATTTGGTAATCATTGTAATCACAGAGATAAATACAAAGAGATACAGAGATAGACAGAGATAGATACAAAGATACAGGAAAAACTGAATAACCTTCGGGTTATTTCTCGACCAAGTTTCGGCTTAAGTGCGCCGCACAGATTGTGTGGGTGCGGGTTTGTTTATTGTTCTTATTACAAAAAAGTTTTATTCCGCTATGCGTTAATCTCTTTAATATTATTTTAGATATATATTATTTTTATATCCTACAAGTGGTATCAGAGTCAGAGAGATTTTGCGACGGTTGAAGAGTCGTACAAAAACTTGTATTCTCAGGTTAAGGGAAGGTTTACAATTTATTTTTTTTCTCGTCTGCCGCAGACTTAGAAAAGAAAAGGAGATAGAAGCAAAATTACGAACTTCTAATTGTTCAATTGGCGCAGTGAGCGTACTGCACGAGTTTCCTGAAAAAAGCTTGGGTGATCAATTGGATTGAATTGCTCTGTTTCGTGGTCTTATATTTGCATGCAAGTTTGCTTTATATGGTAGCTTTATTCCGACGGTCGTTTGATCAAAGCCAGCAACTTTGATTGTTTTATTGTGGGTGAATTATTTGGGTACTGCATCTAGATGGCCACGGTTTTGGTTCGAACCAGAACTGACCCGAAACCAGATCGCCGATTTTGGAACCGGAACCAGAACCGTGGCCCTCGGTTCCAGAACCGAAACTGGACCCGTCTCTGGTGGTTAAGGTTCTGGTTCCTCTTGTCTGAGAACAAGAACCGGCGGGTCGGAACCGCCGGTTCCAACCCTCCGGTTCCAAAGGGTCCAACCCTCCGGTTCTAATATGAGAACCATAAAAAATAATAATTTTTACATTCCTCTTGCCAGATTCGAACACACAACCCTTTGTTAAAATTGAAAGGCTTTAAGCAAAGTTGATTAATCACTTCAACTATTTGCTTTTTTTAAATTTCTTTCTTATAATTATAATTATATTATATGTTTAACATATAATATATACAAACTATTTTTAAATATATATTATAATAATATACAAACTAATAGTATACTTTTTATATATATTATTAATATAATATAAATAAGCATTAAATTAAATTAAAATTAATTAATTATTAAATTAAATTAGATCCAACCGCAACTTTCGCAAATGATGAAGATGAATTATATTAAATATTCAAGATGTATTTATTTTGTAAAAGTTTCAATGCTTCAAAGTTCAAATTCTGATTTCTCATGATTTATAACAAGGCATCACTCTCTTGATTTTTTTAAAAATAATATATTGAGGTATTATTCATTTGTATATATATATTTTTTCACAATTTATTTTTGTATCTGTTATTATATAAAGCATTTAATTGTTTAAATGTATATACCGTTGCTACATATTTTATTTTATTTTTGTAATTTTAATTATTTATAAATAATTGAGTTATTAATTGAGTCAAAATAAAATAACATTTATAAGTTAAAAATTTTTAAATAAATGAAAAAAATTATTAAATAAACGGAAGAGATTGGAATCGGAACGGAAACCTTGACAGAACCGGAACCGTGACAGATTAGAAATGAAACCTTGACAAAATCGGAATTGAAACCGGAACCGGTGGTTCTACAACCGGCACGGAACCGTCCCCCCAAGGTTCCGGTTCCTGTTCCACTGATTTATGAACCGTAACCGGCGGTTCCGGAACCGTGGCCATCCCTAACTGTATCGGATGTTAAGGGAGCAGTTAAAGATGTCTTCTTTACCTATCATTCATAAGTGTCCTATTTTTGTCTTTGATGGTAAAAATAATTATGAACTTTGGAGTCAACAGATGAAAGATTTCTTTAGAATTATTGGAATCTGGCACGTGATTGAGATAGTATTTGAGTCAGAAAGCAGAGAATCAAAGATAAATCAATATCAGAAACAATTGGCTCTGTATTATTTAAGAACGAATATTGAATTAGATGTATGCAG
Organism: Leptodermis oblonga; assembly: GCA_016801395.1. Classification (NCBI taxonomy): domain Eukaryota; kingdom Viridiplantae; phylum Streptophyta; class Magnoliopsida; order Gentianales; family Rubiaceae; genus Leptodermis; species Leptodermis oblonga. Next base: position 32,542,698 of record CM028757.1, on the reverse strand, counting down.
AAATTTAATAGATGTAAAGACAGCTAAGGAGTTCTGAGAAAAGTTAAAAGTTGCTAATCGAGGAAATGAAAACATTCAAAGAGTCAAATTGCAGGAATTAAGGAGACAATTCGAGTTGGCCGAGATGAAGCCTGATGAAAGAGTCCAAGAATATATGGACAGGGTAAAATTCATCGTTAGTGAGATGAGAATCAATAGTGAGAATATGACAGAAGAACAAATAGTGTCAAAAATTTTTTGCACATTGAATTGGAAATTTCACAAAAAGAAGTTGGTTTTAGAAGCCACTAAAGATTTTTCTATGTTTGGTTATGACAACTTGGAATGTGAACTGGTGACTTACGAGATGTCTTTTACCCAACAAATTGTAGATTACAAAAGAGAGTGTTAGTCTAAACGTTTTGAAGATATAGAAGACCATGCCACTGTTGTTGATAATTTTTGTGATGTTCAAGCTGAAGCCTTCGTGTTAATGGATGAGGAGGGTGATGAAGCATTGCTTGAAGTTGATAATAAAAGCTTGGAGAATGGATCTTCCAGCGATAATACAGAGAGCCAAAATATGTTTCAGCAAAAATGTGTCAAGAAGGATGAAGACATTAAGAGTGTTGATTTGGTCAAAGAAGAAGGAAAAATTGTATGTGTATCAGAACAAGAGGGAGATATTGAAATTGATGATCACGTAGATAAAAGTGATCGTGGGAGTGTTGAAAACTATGTTGAACTGGAGCAGATCAACTGCAGTAAAGTCAACTCCTTATTTGGGGGAGTGTTCGACCAGGTTAAAAATGTGACAGTAGAGCTTTGGGTTTGCAAGGACATTGTTATATCTAAAGGCATTGATAATATTAGCAATGTCGATGAAAATCTCTGTTCTGAAGATGAATGGGTAGATATAAGTGAGTTCTTTGACTAATCTGAGAAATTTGATAAGGCTTTCCAAAATACAAGTTTGTGTCCACATCTTATTTAAAGGTGACGTCTCGAGTTTACGAGAATGTTTTGGCATCTGCAAAGTTGATTGCAGGGTTGATGAGAAGATGAACTCAGATGAAGAAGAATGTGTGAATATGAATAAATTCTTCGTTAAAGAGGAGTTTCCACAGAAGATCCATGGAACATACAAAGGTGTCTCTATGATGAGTTTGAAAGTAGAAGTGAAAAACTACTGCAAGTTGGATTTGCATGTTGTCTACACTGCGAAAGAGATTTCAATAGAAATTGAAGCTCGTGATGGCATTGGAGCTGTTTTGGTCCAAGTTTGGTTTAAGGGAGGCTATGTTGGAAAATAATGATTTAAACCAAACTTGTATTAATTAGGTAATTATAATTGTAGTAGGATTTGCTATTTTGTCTGTTTCCTATTTGGTTTAGTGTTTGTTTTGGGTAACCTATTTTATGAAATAGTTCTGAATCAGATTTATAGTAAGATTCAAAGATAGTTTAGCCTATAAATAAAGGCATTGGGTAGTCATTGTAATCACAGAGATAAATACAAAGAGATACAGAGATAGACAGAGATAGATACAAAGATACAGGAGAAACTGAATAGCTTTCGGGTTGTTTCTTGACCAAGTTTCGGCTTAGGTGCGCCGCACAGATTGTGTGCATGCGGGTTTATTTATTATTCGTTATTACAAAGAAGTTTTATTCCGTTTGTGTGTTAATCTCTTTAATATTATTTTGGATATATATTTTTTATATCCTACATATAATCGTACTTTTGATATTCCTCTTTTATTCTCTCGTCATAAGGATCAAAAGTGCTAAAACAGTAATAAAAAAAAGAAGAAGAAAAAGACTAAAAGTATAACTAGACATAAAAGAAGGACAAAAAATATAATTAGAATATAAAAGAGAAACTAAAAGTGCAATGTTTCATGTATATAATTGTTACCAAAGTTTCCTTTTCTTACTTAATCGGTGTCAAAGTAAGAAAGAGAAACCAACAAAGCAAAACAAAAAGAAGAAAAGAAAGAAAGAATGACCTCAAAGCCGAGGTGAATCCAGCTTTATTTGAGAGTCATTTCAAGCTTTTGTATAAGATCGGGCATTCAGATTCAAGTACCTAATTTATAAGATGTTGCATTGCGCACAATTTATTCTACATTATTTTATTCAACGATGTCAAAATAAACTTGCTAGTTTATCGTTGGTCATATGTATTTTGCTGTCAAATGAATGACAAAGTAACTTGTACTTTTCTTTAATTAGCCAGAATAAAACAAAATGAATTATATAGAGAATATGTATTTTCAAAGGCACGACTATCTATGAATTTAAAGTACACAATTCTAAACAGAACTCTTTTAATGATATATAAGGTATATATTTGTTCGAAAACAATCCTATGCGTTTGATCAACCGACAAACTTCTTTTGCTACAGACATAGACAGAGGATCTCATTGAGGACTAAATGAGTGGCGTTAAAAACAATCACAAACATTCATGAACAAGTTTAAAATCGACTTCGAAGGTAAAACGTTGACTCAAATTGTATATATTTAATAAATAAACAAAAGAAAAGAATGAACAATAAATGAGAAAACATGAAAGCTCGTTCATCATCTATAAAATAAAACTCATAAACAATAGAAACGCATAAACAAAAGGAGTTTTTATACGTACATAAAATCTCAATCTATAAACTTGAATTGAAACTATATACTTATATAAACTGACACAAACCAACGGAGAGAAGTTCATGTTCGTCCCGTTTCAACCAAACTAAGCTTCAATTCGTAATATGTGATAAAATAAACAAATACTATCAGAAGAATATTATCATCGATTAATAAACAAATATAGTTTGAACACACCAACCTTCACTCGACCAGACTCGATACCACCTCTCTCATGTGACATACACGATGATGTAACTACGTGAGCATTTGTGCATGGTGCCTACCTAGTATTTGCACTTGATAAAGGAGACGATCGACCCTATAAAACTAGAGTACTATATACCGTTAAAATTACAGAAGATGGAGGAAGACAACAAAACGTGCCAACTTGCAACGACAGCAGTATCGTAGCCTACTTTTCACTGAGCTAATCAGCGGAAAGAAAGCGTGTTCGTGGTGCCTCCTTTTTCATAAGCAAACATTGGTTACAAAACATCCAATCACAGATCGTTTTGATACCCTTTCATTTTCTATTCAGCTTCCTCTAGTCTATCACATTGTTCTAACAATCCCGATCTATATAATAGGATCTTATGATTTTACAATCTTAACATATCAAATTCGTATAATAGGATCTTACGATTTTACAATTTCAAAATATCAAATCAATCGTAACTCCAAATTTATTTGATCCTAAATCTTTTTTACTAAAATGACTTAAATAAAAATAGTTTTTTTTTAAATTCCAATCTTAAATATATATATATATATATGGCCATCACAATTATTGATTCAAGTTATAGTGTCTGCTGATGATCATCTTATCTCTTGCTTTCTTATAGTCAAGCTTGGATATTTTCGAAACCGATCCATCATCGAGAAAAAATGGTCAGGAAATGCTCACACTGCGGAAAGATCGGTCACAATTTAAGAACTTGTTCAACACAGAGAAGAAGAAGTGATCATGCTGCTGCCGTTTCCACCGCCGGCGGCGGAAGGATGAAGCTTTTCGGAGTCCATTTACGACCCGACCCATCTAGAATAATCTCCATGAAGAAAAGCTTCAGCCTGGATTGCCTCACGCTTTCATCACATAATCATCATATATTTAGTGACGATCATCATCATCATCATCAATATTGTAAAATTTCAACTGGGTATTTCTCCGATGGGCTTATAAATATTCCGAGAACTCAAGAGAAAAAGAAAAGTAAGTTTCCGAAATTTCGATCGATCTTATTTGTTTTGATTTTGTGTTGTTGGCCGATTAATTTTTATAATTTTATAAATAATATATTATAAAGGTGTGCCGTGGAGTGAAGAGGAGCACAGGAGATTCCTGGTGGGACTGGAGAAACTGGGAAAGGAGACTGGAGAGGAATTTCCAGGAACTTTGTCACCACCAGAACTCCGACGCAAGTGGCCAGTCATGCACAGAAGTACTTTATTCGAGTGAATAACCTGCACACCAAGACCAGCCGTCGTCCTAGTCTTTTTGATAAGGTATGTATACTTGCTGACTCTCTCGTCGAATCTTGTTTCGAGTTGTACTAGTGTCTCGTCCCTCCTAGCTAGTTTAAGACTTTTCTTCTGTTGAGAAAGAGGAATATAATTTCACTACAAATTTATCTGCACGTCCTTAATTATGAGTTTCTTTTTTTAAAGTTTTATTTTCAAACAAAAGAACTAAATTTTATTAGTTAAGGTATTGGAATGCTTCCAATCGAGATTTGATTACAGGGATTGGCCGGATCATATCCACCTGAATTAGAGGGTTGGCGCCATATAATTATTACTCCCTTAATTAACTCAAAAGGTTGGATAAAATTTATATTTGTAGCTATTCCAAAATGTTGTCTTATTTTCTTATAGTTCCAAAATTAGACGAACTTTCTGGACCTCTGTAGTAATTCTTAGATGGATTAATTGGTCTCTTAATTCTTCGAGATCCATAATTTTAAATTTTATTTTTTATTTATCTCTCTTAACTTGAAAATTTGTTACAAAATGGTTTCAGACTCAAATTATGTCAATACTGTTTATAAGTTATTTTGACTAACACGTGAATTGTTTCAAATGAAATTAAGAACTTAACAAAGTGATTTGACATTTATTTTTCAATGTAAATTAAGAAAATATCGTTAGAATTCGGACTCAAAACCATTTTGAAACAAGGGACAAAAAATATAACGTTTTCAAATTGAGGATCCAAATAAAGACAGACAACCCAAATTAAGAGACGAATGATGGATTTTACCTTGTTAGATGGATTTGACCTTGTTAGATGTATAATAATTTTGGAAATTGTTGTGATGATCAGGTGGAAAAGGTCGATAGATGTTCTAAAACAAATGAATCTTCTTCCAATATATACTCAGGAGCAAAGCTGTTGTTATTGCCGAAACCGAAACCAAAACCGAAACCATCATCAGTACCCGACCCGATTAATTTCGGTTCATCGTCATCATCCTCATCGTCATCATGGGATGCTTCGAGTGGGTCAAGAACCACGGGTCCGGATAATCAGGTCCCGGGTTACCCGATTTCAGCAGCACCACCTAATCTGGAGCTTACTCTCGGGGCTCCCGATCCGGCTCCAGGTCCACGCATCAATCAAAGCAAAACATCTGCCTCATCCCATTTTATCACGGTGGTCTAGACTCTTAAGATCGATCGACTGCCTAACCTTAAACCTACTTTAGTTAATCAACACAAACACCAATGATTATGTCTCCTTAGAGACAGTGGTGTTCGGTCCCTGTCACTGACATGGTATGGAGACGCCTCCAGTGTCATATCGGCAGTAAACAAGGATGGTATCCCAAAATGGTGTCCCAAATATATTAGGAGACGTTCTTTAATGTATATAGTTCCCTAACATGGGTTGTAAGTGAGTGCCCCAAAGTGGGTAGTATTATAGCTCCCTAGAGGATGATCAAAGTATTCTAATAAAATAGTCGAATTTATGTTTGTCTACCTTAAATACCATCACTAATGTGATAATGAACGATCCACAATCAACTCTTCTATAGAAGTAAGGATAAAAGTGAAAAATGTAGTATTAATATTATTTATTTTGTCTTGTACCTTTTAATTTATAATAATTTCTATATTTTTTAGACTGATTTTTCCTAATGGGACGTAGAGAGTATTAGTAATTCGTTTTGTATAATTAATGATTGCCACTCTCTGGCGTTAGGGGATGAATGATGTCGTAACATTAATCACTGCGTTAATTTGCATTCCATTCAATGTAATTCCTATGTTCTCTAAAAAGAGTCCTTATAGAAGAATTCACACCTATTCGAAAAATTTTCTCAATTATTGTTGAGAATTGTACATCGTATTATGTGAAGCATATTAATCGTGGTTGGACGAATTAAATTACCTTTCCTTCTCAAAAATTAAGAATTTGGGAGGAAAACGTGGCCATTCACGTACGGAAAAGTAGCCTCCAAATAGGCTTGGAAAGAGGATGCTACCTGCAGCTGTTGAGAAATTTTTAATAGAACACAATTGTTTAAACTTCAAGGAATTGGACAAAATAAGATTAAATAGTTTTAATTATAATTGGATTGACATTTTCCAAAAGATATATATTTCAAACGAACCTATATTATGATAAGATATTCACTGCAGGGATACTGCACACTTGTGGTGTTTATTGCGTGTATTAATTTATATTTTCACATTAAGTACTAAAACGACATCATTTAACTAATGACATATGTTGGTGAAAAAGATATAAACTCAATAAACGATCCATCAAAAGCAAAGTCAAGTAGCCAACCTCTACGATGACATACCCTACTATGGTCATTTCGTTTAACTGAGATTACTTGTACTTATTATCTTATTATTACTATATGCCACACTAATACGTGTACATTACCACTCACTTGAAATTTTTTTCACTAAAATATCCGTACCTTATTGTTGTGATATCATGTATGCCACACTAATGTGTATATTGTTACTCGTATATTTTTCTACTTAAGTATTTGTACCTTACTGTTGTGACGTCATGTATGCCACATTAGTATTAATATGTGTCTATTGCCACTCACTTCACTTGTATTTTTTTTCACTATAGTCATACCTTGCAGTTGTGACATCATGTGTGCATGTGATTTGGCCTGCTACTTGCACAGAGCAAATACCAAATGTTTTCCAGTTTGTTCATACATTTATCAGCTGGAAATCTCTCTACAGCAAATGAAGTCCAGTTTAAACTTTAAACTAATACTCCCTATGTGTTCCATTAGAAAAAAATCCACATTAAAATTGTAGATTGTGACTCATAAATAGTTGTACCGACTATTCTATCGAAACGGACAGGGGCCAAAAAAACATGTGTAAGTGAAACCTGCAGGACGAATAGACAAACAGAAAGCTTGAAAGAGAAACAGCTTTATACATTCGCTTTTTGCTCTTTTTAGCGTTCATTTTGTACACTTTGATCACAACCCAAAGAGTCACCAATTGGCAATTGTTACATTTTCATTCTCATTCTGTATCTACAAACTCAACTGAATTACACCCGTAAGCCAAGTAATACAAGCAATTCTGGAACTCAACTCCCCACAACCTCCAACTATTTTACACTAAAACCCAAAAGCACAACGAAAAATAATAAAATAATAGCCTTAAAAAATGGGTAAGCATCAATTAGTTGGTGGTTTTTGATAGTTAGATTATCTCCTAACGTGATTCCCTCCCCCCAACCCCCAAATTTGGATCTAGCTTTCCTTTTTGGTTCGTTTGCAGCTAACCCTACTTCAATGACCTCGTGTTTCTGGAGTTCAGTCAGATGTAGAACAAAGCAAGTTAAAGTGTGCTTCGTACCGTACCAGAGTAATGGACTGGAGAAACCAGGCTTCAACTCATTCAGCCTCTTTTCTACCGTGTAATGGATAGCTGACTGGGGTGAAGACAAAACATGGGCAATTTTAATATCTTTCTTGTTCATCCTTCGTGAATCAGATCCTTTGATATCAATGCAATCCTCTGCTTCGCACTATCAGATCGGAGGCTGTCTCCTTTGAAACCCAACTAGAATACAAAAATGTTCCAAGAAATTTTCAGGTATTTTTTCTTCTCTATCGGTTAGTGGCCAAACAAATTCACAACTAGCTACAGAGAACTACAGGTTGCATGTAACATGAGAATTACCTCACTCTGACTATCAGGAGGAAACCACCGTAGCAACACTCCAAGGTGAACCACAGCAGGGATCAACTTGAAGAGTAAAGGTGTAGTTACCTGCAGATTTCACTGGTTAATCCACTAACAAAATTGTTGCGCAAATAGAAAAGAAAATGCAAAAAACTAAACATGTAAAGTTCGGATTAAAATACACTCAGCTAAACATCTCCCAGAAGACAGAATTAACTGTTTTAAGCGGTCAAATAAATCATTCAAAGGTAATCCGCCAGTAAAGTCCTATGCTAGAAATGAAAAGGCCAAAAGCTAATTTGAGATAGAAAAGTAAATCACCTAGCATTTTCTAAAAGTTGACCATGTCATCAAAGTATTATTAGCAAAGTATTTACAATTTTGAAAGTCACAATAATCCCCTACCAGACTAAGAGCTGTTGTTCCAAGAAGCAGCAGATACAGTTTCCCCTGAGAAAAAGAAAAATTCAGTTTATAACCAAATCGAAGCCAGCCCAAACAATTCAAATTTTCAGTTTATAGGTACCTCAACAAGATGAATATTGGAAGCACGACTGAGTAACACAAATGCAAATTCTCCTATCTGAGCCAATGACATCCCGACCTGAACACAAGACGATTGAATTCCATCGCTGTTAAAATATGTACAAGACAAAAGAAAAAAATTCCAAACAAAGATTATTATCTTACTAAAACTGCAGTCTTGTTGTTGTAGCGAAATCCCTTGACAACTGTTGATATTACAACAGTTTTCACAACAACCACTAGAATAACCGATGCTAGTAAAATATCAATATGGTTCCAAAGGAAATGAACATGGATCAACATTCCAATACTGGAAAGGAAAAGTGCTGCAAAGAGGTTACGTATGGGTTCAACCTGAAATCACAACAAAAAATAAATAAATGATAAAAACCAGTAAGGCACAGTCGAAGTGTAACTATAATCCATGTGCTAGAACTGCAACCAAAAGAACCAACGAAAAATTGAATCATCAATCTGGCCACAAACACATATCATCGTATCAGTTGAGGAAGATCTTGTCAACAAATCATTCTTTGAAGATAATATGAGAGTGCTCCTTTGATTTCTAACAACAATTCATATGCACACAAACAAAAAAAAATCCGGTTTTTAAACAAGATTCTTCACATTAAAACCTTTACCATGCAGAACCCTTATCTCCAAAATACACTAAAAAAAAAAAGTTACTTCAGTAGATTTTTGAGTTAAGACTTGCAGAATCCTTGTTGCGGAGGAAAGTGCATTACCAGATGACCAAGGATGTTATCCATATAGTAGTATGACACCTATGAGTAGCATTTCCCAATATTCAAAGATGGCAAGAGATTTGTAGTATATTTCCCAAACATCGTTCGTGTGCTTGCATATGCTTTAATTTTGAACCCCATTTGTTCGCTGCTTCCATTCACCAAATCAAGTTCCACTAACAAACATGGACGGTCTGGTTAATGAATTATTTCATAATTATACTGTTTCCAGACAAATTTTTTATCAAATATATCTCTTTTATCTGTAGAGATTTTCAATCACGATATCCAGTTAAAACTACTGGTTCATGAATTAATTATTTAACTTGATTTCACAACAATGGATCAGCCAAAAATGCTTTGTGGTCAACTAACAGTTCAGCATAAGCAGCGCCCTTTACCAAACCTTTCACAGAACTCTTCAGACTAATAGGCAACCTTTCATGGTTAGGAATAGAAATAGAACAAAAAGCCACTTTTACATCAAACTAGAAAATTTTATAGACTGAATTGTTACTACCCTTCATTGTAAAGTAGTTGGTCACAAGAACACTTACAAAGCCAAGTGTTCTCTTATAGGGAAAAGGAGGATTCATTGTCTGGTAATAAGAACCATCTCATGTTACTCAAACTTCTCAAAAGTTGATTAAGTAAATGAGATGGTGGCTGTTTCCGGACATATATTTTAGGTGATTGCGACGAACCACAAGTTAGAATTAAGATAAGTGTGCCTGTCCCTGATCACAAAAGAATGGAAGGTCTTACCTGTTCAAGTGTATGCTGAGCCAGATCAGTCGTTGATATCATCACTCCAGCCGCAAATGAACCCAACTCCAGACTTAGTCCTAGCTTGTCGCTACACTGAAATTTCACAAACAATTAGATAATAGTATGGCTAGAAAAATTACAAAGGGATCACCAAAACCAGAGTGCAGTAATAACTCTGTTGACATTATCACAAACGCATGCACAGTGCACTAATCAACTCCAATCTCACATCACCAAACAATCAGATGTAACATACAAGAGTTGATCACAACAGAACCCCATTCCAGGGCCATAGCTAGTATAAAACGTCATAACTTTTCTTCTCTTTCAGTGCGATTTCCCAATTTAACTGAGTAACTTTAATTAGCAAACAAACATAGAAACATCACAACTATTAAAGACACTGGAGTAAATGATGGATAACAATTCAAACAGATACAAGTTCACAAACATTCAACACAAGAATGATAGACAAGTTTTTGCAACTTTATGAAACTGATTGACTAGAGTCACAAGAAAATGTGGAATCTCTCAGAGGAGTGAATCTGATACATGACAGAGTATGACTTCTCAACATTGCCAAGAATTAAAAACAAATAAAAAGAGGATTAGAAAGCAAAGGTAAGACAGGTGTACAAGAAACTAAACACTTCTCGAAAAGGAAATTTAATAGAAAATAATTTAAGCAAAGAAAACCAACCCAAGCTACAAGTAGGCAAAATGCAACTGCTGCCAGCTGATACAGTTCATTGGTCTGCACAACAAAACATTCAATTAGATTAAGTCCAAAGTGAAAAATAATAAGAAGACACGGCCCACCCTTGTTCAAAGGATTCACATGCACAAATATGAGCGTAAGAAAGAAAAACTTGCAGAAAATCATTAAAGAAGAAATTTCACCTGAGATGATAAGCTCATCATCAGTTTGAGGAACCAAGGAACACAAGTCCGCGACAGTATTGTTAAAACAGCCAAGAACACAAGTAACAGCACCAACCTGGCTAATAAATTAATCAGTAACATAATGCAGTGGCCAAACAGCGTATACTCATAAAGAGAAAAATGGATAATAAGGCTTTGATTAAACCTGACACAGTCCCAGGAAGGCCCCCAAAACAAACAAAAGACAAGGCAAGAAAATGGCATTGAGTGATTCAAATGAACACTGTTGCCTCAAAATTTATGATATTGCATGCATATTTTCATTTGAACTAATTTAAGAAGTTGATGAAGCATATCTTCATACAATTTATCAGTTGCAGCTGAAGCTGGAATACATGAAACCTTAGTCTGGGCCCAAAAGTAGCCACAACGTTGATGAAAATAAGCCCTATGTGCAACATATTCCATTCACAACTTAGTACAGGATTTATTCAGGTAATATTTCCAGCATATTCTCCATCTCTACTTTCTCTATTAGTCATTTTGTTTATTTTCCTTTTCTATAAGCCAAAAGCTAAATAATCTTACTGTGAGCAGTAACAAAGGACTTGAGTTAGACATGAAAAGAAGCCATAGTTCCTTCAATTTGCCACACAAAAGTGGATACATACACAATCCTGTTGCTTAGTCTATAATTTAAAAATACTAAACAAACTGCGAAACTATATGAATCAAAGTTGATAAACAAATAAGACATGTACAATTAATCATATGGTATTTACAGGCAGATATCACAGTACCATGGAAATGCAAGAGCATCTGAGATGAAATGCCATAAAGAAATTAAAAACTGCAATCAACCCACATTAGTATTAAAGTGTTCCTTTGCCACCTCATTTAGTTATCATTCTTGAGTAATCTAATCTCTTAGTATATCTAGCCCGGGAATTAGTGAATAAGGTGATTGTGAAATTGACAGCACTCTCAGAGAATGGGAGTGCTATATATAGATTAAAACGTACGATTTAGTCATGGAAATCACTCCCTGAAGAACACCAGAAGTTCCTCCCAGGACAGGAAGTAGCGCAAACAGCAAACCCACAGCGCAGTCCTGAAATGAAGTAAAGAGATTGGAAATACTCAAGATATAGCTCGAAATGAAGTAAAGCAATTAGAAGCACTCACGATATAGTAAAAGTCAACTTAAAAAATATTATATCCTTGCCATGGAGCATGAAAATTTCAGAAGCTGTCATTTCCCATCATAGGCTTCTGGGAATCTTATAGCTAGAGATCTTACATATAAGTAAACTTTAAGCAGATATATCAACTGTTGACATTCAAGCAGAGGACTAAGATACCTGTAAAATGAGGGTACCAATAGTGACTTGACCATGAAGGGCATTCGTACTGTTCTTGTCCATCAGAAATTTTAAGACCTTCATCCATATAAATTTGAGCAAATGTAAGAATAAAATTATGATGGTTTAGAGCGTTGGGCGACTAAATATGAACACAAACAAAGAAATGAGAGTAGCAGAAATAAGAATGTTGAGATGGATGTGTGGACACACCAGGCTAGATAGTATAACTAACAAATGCATTAGAAAGTAGTGATAGTTCCAATAGATAAAAGAATGCCATAAATACAACTAAGATGGTTTGGACAAGTATGTAGAAAACCTTTAGAGGCCCCAATGCAGCAGATACAAAATAGAGAAGACTTAACTAATATTAAAAGGGTAAAAGGAAGACATATAAAGAATTGGAAGACAACTAAAATAAATTACATGTTATGATTAAATATAAACAATATAATGTGTCTCAACCGAATACGATGGCAAGATACGATCTGTATAGCTGACGCCATATAGTTCAATAAAAGCTTAGTTATTTTTGTAGTTGTAAGAATAACATTAGCACAAACTTATACATGAGAATAGATTAAAGCACAAAAGATTACCACTGCCGTTGAAGACATGGAGAGGAATGCACCTACAAATACTCCCTCAGAAGATTTGCCACCACATAACTGCAAAATCAAGTTGGTAGCTTTTTAACGTAACAATAATAATAATAATAACTCACACAGCAAATAAGGACAATTAAAAAATAACCAGCACGACAATTAACAGAGTATAGGCCAAAGACAGAAGTAATAGACAATAGGTTCGATTTAAAGTTGCTTTTTATTTTATATTTGTTTCTTTCCAGGGAGTGTGGGAGGCACAATGCAGGTGAAAGGCTCATATTTCAATTGAGTTTCACAGTTTCTGTTTGTAGGGTGTAACTCAACCAAATAGAACTCAATTAGCCATAATCACTTAAAACAAAAATTTATGTGCTCCAATTCCAGACTTACCGAGGCAGTAATTCCACATAGGCACATGAATAGAAGAATTTGGAGCAGACCTCCAAGAACAGCAACTGCTCGAACAACTCGAAGCTAGAAAGAGAAACTAAGGCTTACTAACAGTTCAAATTTTACAATAAAGGCCTGAATAACACAGTATACATACCAGGAAAGAAAAGTCATTAACCAAAAAAACAGATTTCAGTATAATAGACCCTACCTTTGTTGTGGAAAACTCCAGTCCCAAGGCAAAAAGAAGAAAAATGACACCAAACTGTGCCACGGTCTCAACCTGCGCCCACAAGGTGCAGCAAAGTTAATGAAATGTAAAAACATGTACCATAGGACAAACTAAAACACATGATTATTAATAACATATAGTCAAAAAACAAGTAAAAACTAAGATATTAGTTTTAATATGATGAAAACACAATAGATCCCTTGACATGTGGTTTTTCTGTGTCACAAGTACATCGACTGATACAGCAGAGATTTTTTATTTCTAATACAGAAATCACATTGTTTACCAATGGAGACACTGAACTTGTAACTCAAAGCTCAAAAGTAGCTCTTCCCTTTTTGTGGCAACAGGAGAATCATCTTTACAGTTTAAGATTGATAAAACATGTAGAATAAGAAAACAAGGCGGAAATTATTGCATTGAGCTCATGCGATTGGCATAATAATATTCCAGTTGCCAAAACTATTGAAAGCCTGATGCAAAACATTCGCACATTCCCTCCAGTAAATTTCACAACTTTCAGGGGGAAGGAATACGTACTTGCACCATTTCACTCACAAAGTTGAACCCACCAGGACCAACAACAGATCCAGCTAGCAGATATCCTGTAATAACCTGAGAAATTTTTCAAGAAGGTATAATACAGTGAGGAACATGGAAAATAAATATCATGAAAACACCCAAAAATAATGGAAGCATATCACAAGACTAGCATCTGACCGGTTGCCCAGCACAAGCAAAAGCAATTCCACCACAGGTTGCAGATACAATGACAACGACAAGATCTGATATCAACCTGCAAATCAGAGTGTGAGGTACAGTTGAAGCACAAAACAATTAGACTGAAAATAGCCAATTAGAAACTTCACCTCAAATCCAACTGTAGGACGGGATATTTTGATTTGAAGTTGGATATGATGAACACATTGTCCTAAAATCAAAAGCATGACGTAGAAAAATTTAAGAATCTCTTTTATTCCCATAACTTATCACTAGTTCAAGTATTTCCACCACTCCCCCATACCCAAAACCCCATTTATAATGAAACCAAAGTAGCAAATATTACTTAATTTGATAAGAAACTTGAAAAAAGGCAAAGAGAAAATGCAAGATTTACCTTCCTGTCAATTAAGGTAGGAGTTTCTTCTGCTCCATTGTCATTATCCAAATTGAAAACTTGATGAAGTTTAAAAGATCTGAAATCATTTTCACCAAAAATGGGGTGACTGAATTAACAGACAAGTACATACTGTTCTTATGCAAAATAACCATGTCAAGAGGAAATTTATTATAAGTCTGTAAAGTAGGAGAACGCACTTCTCTTCTTTTGTTTTGGTTTCATTTTTCTTGGGCTTAACTCTGGCTACAGTCTCCAAAACAGCCTGGTAATATGAGTCAGATAAATTTCATTAAATATTTGATATATGCATAGTTCACAATGAAATTAAGCGAGTCAGATAAATTTCGTTAAATATTTGATATATGCATAGTTCACAATGAAATTAAGCGAGGCACATGTAATGTACAGCAAGGCAGTATTAAGGGGGTCAGCAGAAAGGCTGGTTCTTTTCTACCCAGTCACACATAAACAAGTTTGTAAAAGCATGGTCTCATAATACTTCTGAATGCATACAAATAGATATTTGCAATCACGTTCAAAAACCTATTTAAATTTCTTGGTAAATAGGGAAATACACATTCTCACTGAATCACACATGCTTCCCCATTCTTTCAGCCCTTACAATGAGTAATCATTTAAGATATAGCATTGCAGCATTAATCCTCAAAAGATGAAAACCTTAGCAAGTTCCATGGAAGTATATGTACCTGCTGCTCTGCAACACTGTTATTGAAACTACCGGCATCGTTTGCTGCAGAAAGAACAACAGTCCAAATTAAGAAATGTTTCAACAATAATAAAAAATTACCATTTTTACTCATCTATCCAAACACCATTATCATAAGCATTTGTTATGATCACATAGCTGTCCATAATGAAACAACGGTGACAAAAACTTCAGAGCAGAAACAAAAAACTAACAAACGAGTGATTGGAAATTCAAAGCGAAATATCAAACTTAAAACACTCAACTGAAATCCATGAATCCTAAATAATAGGTGGTAGCTACTTTCCAATTCAGCTAAATCTAGAGTGGAGGGAATGTTTACTTGATTTAAAGCTAGTCCAGACTGCCCTCTCTCATTAGCTCACTGCAGTTATTATGTGACTTTTCCTTATCCTCTTTGTCTATACTACTAACAACAGGCATATAAATATTGGGGAAATTACCACAGCGATCACCCAACTATTCACATTGGGAACTTTTGGTCACCCAACTATTCACATTGGGAACTTTTGGTCACCCAACTATCTTTTGCAACAATTCACTTGCCCAACCATTGAAAGTATTAAAAGTGGTCTGTTATGGCCATTTGATAAATTCTAGTCATTGGATAAAAGGAATGATCTTCAATTAGATCCCCAACTTCCACACATTTATCGGTTGGAACCATCGAATGGTGACCACTTAAGTATAATTTGCCTTATTTAAAGTTTACATTATGGTTGCAAATGTCTGGTCTATATTAAATATACCCAAGTTATCTTAGACAGTCCCCTTTTTCTAAATATTTTGCGATCTAGTTTTCTTTCTATTGAATCCGATTATGCTACATTGAAGTTGGCATTTCCCTCCAGTCTCTAGTCTTTGGTCAATACGTACATATCAAAGCAAGTAACAGGGCTCATACCATGACTCATAACGAACTATCTTTTTCCTTAGCATTTACCCTTTCCAATCAGAACATCTAACAGTATAACAAACTCAAACTTGACAAACTGGAAAAATCTACCTAAAATTACTCAGAACTGTTCATAGAAGAGTAAATTTTCCAAATTGGCAGTAAACTAAGTAACCAGTGATTTACTTCTGAAGGTGCTTCCTCACATTTCAACAGAACCAACTAATAGGCAGCTTAAAACCTTTTATCAAATACTTAAACAAACTCAGAAACGTAGGGGGGGTGGAAGAAATCGAAATTAAATACCAAGTAAGGTAGAAAATATTCATACAAAAGAAACCACAGATCTAAGATTAAGTACCTTGGTTCTGATCGTCACTCTCAGTGAATTCTTTATCCAGAGCTCGATCGATCATGTCGGCGAAACTTTCTTCCTTAAGCTCAGTTCCATTGCTACTCAAACTATCATTAACACTAGTCTCCGCCCTGGCGTTCAACTCGAAGTCGGCATTATCATCCGCCGCATCATTCTTAACATTAAATTCGGCCGCCAAGGAGAGCGGCGGAGTAATCACTAAACCGAGAGCTAACACAACAAGAAGCAGCGAACGCAGCACCGCCACAACGGATAAGGAGGAGTAGGAGAATAAGACGAATGAGGCCGCAGACGAAGACCTTGCAGATGCCGATGCCGATGCCGATCTCCTCCTCCTTCTAATAGTCATTGATTGCGAATGGCGCCGGCGCACGTCACGCAGGCCCCCCGCGCAGCTTAGCAAGATCTAAGTGAAAATTTGCGAAGCGATGCAGAATCACGGCGGAGAGCTCCCCCCTACTTCTGCGCCGGTCGGTGGTTGTTCACCGTCTGAAAAATGGCAAAAAAGGTGTCGGCTCGTCGTTGTCCACAGGTTTTCACGTATGAAAAATGGGTAAAATTGGAAGAAAGAAAAAACCGAAGGAGGAGTTAACAGCACACTGAAGTGTGAAGAAATTGAAGGAAATCGCGAATCTGTCTGTGTGTCTCTGTGAGTGTGTGGGGGGGGGGGGGGGGGGGGGGGGGGGGGGGGGGGGGGGGGGGAGTGGGTGGGTGGCTGGTGTTGCCGCGTGTGTGTTTTGTTCTTCAACTACACGCAGAGAAATTAGCCCCAGTTGAGTAAGCTTATAGCCAGGTAATTGTAGTAATCATTTCCTTATTAATTATGCTCATCTATCCAAATAAAATAATAGTAATATTGTGTAGGGGCGACGATTCGTGTCGTAATTAGATTAGCGATTTTTGTGTTAAATCTATTCAACTTTAACAATATCTATTTAATTATTTCTGTCGACTCATTTAAATCACAAGCATTTCAAGTTTATATTGCGTTTTCGTATTGTAACATAAATTACTCGTGTCGGGTTCACGAGCTAATATTACCAACTATAATCTTATCCGTTTAATAGTTTGTGTTATTCACGTCGACATAGCTAACTTTCTAACCCATGAACTATTCAAAGCTCAACTCAGTGTTGGCTCTGAGGTGCGCTACATATGCAATTGTTCAGGCTCAAAAAATTTTGGCCCCAATATTTTGTTATTAATTCTATAATTTTATTTTTTTGAATTCAAAGGATTACTAAAATGTTACACAAAATTAGTTCATTTTATAGGCCCAAATATTATAACACTAGATCCATATATTTATTAAATTCAAATGTTAATAAAATATTATACAAATTTTACTAGTTCATTTTATACGTCCAATATTGTGATACATTATTTACTAACTCAATACTCACATTTTTTATGAAAACTACGATAATTTTATTGATTCATCAAGACTCACATATTTAATGATACCATACAAAAAAATTTATTTATTTATTAAGTAAACATGATTAAAATTATTTTTCATTTACAGGAACCATACACACTCATCGTAATTTTTTTACCTTACATTGAAACTCATACACTTACATTTTGATCTAGACAAAAGGGACTTCTGGTGTGGAGTAGTGTGGATCTATAACTTGCAAGTACAAATAGTAAAAATTACTAATTTAATACCATTTTCAAAATGAATTTTAAATTTTCACATTTTATGTTTATTCTCTAGTATTAATTATAGTTAGAATTGTGAGAAAGAACAGCTCATTTTCATCACCGCAGTTTCTCACGCGTTAAAATTGTTAAAACGTACTTAAAATTTGTTTGTGTTGCAATAAATGTTAAATAAATTGACAATTAACTATTGAATAAGAAGTTTAAAACAATTTGTAATAAAATGAATTATATTATAAATAAGTTTTAATTTAAAGAATTCAAGAATATCATTCTTAAAAATAAATAATTGAGACATCTTTTATTAGGGCATGTTTTTTTTTTTTATGGGTTTAAGATTTATTTTGAAAACAAGTTTTGGGAAAATAATTTTATAATTAAAAAGTGTATTAAAAATGTAAAAATGTATCATTAAATAGTAAAAAATTGTATTAAAAATTATGAAAATTAATTAATATACATTAAAATTACTGTTAAAACTAAATCTCAAATCAAAACCAAAATTTAAAGAACAGGCCGGATCTCCCAAGCTTAAGGACAGTTGACTTGATTTGCTTATGATTGTGACCATTTAAGGAGGTTGCATTTGTCAACAATGTTGATCCCAGATCCCAAAATGATGATTAAGAAAACAGAAATTTAATGAAAAATTAGTAGTATCAAGGTAGGGATGTTCTTGGTCCATTCTAAATTTAAGGATACAGCCTCAAGCAACAGAACCATTGCTTAAGTCCCACACTAAATTGCTTGCCCCCCTAACCTCTGCCCACTTGTCGCCCGTTCCATTTATATCATTACTTTTAAGTGTGGGTCAAGTATAAATCGCACATATATTAGTAAGGATATGAGGCGTAAAAATTTTGAAAGTAAATTCTTTTAATGAAACAAAAAATATTTTTCGAAATTAACTATTATAATATAATGGAGAGAAGTATTATTTATTTGAACGAAACAACATCGTTTAACGCACAAAACAAAAACAGATTAACAACGATGGGGAATCTGAAATTATGGACAACTACATTAGACTATTCATAACAATTAATAGGATTGAATGCTCAACCAATCAAAAACCACCCAATCCCATTATATTCTCTCACATTAAGGTCTACTTAAATCCCACAAAATATATGTATTATATTTCATTTATTTATCTATTTATGTGGCACTAAAAGTACCACATAAATAATCATGAAAGTTGCAAAGGTTTCTTTAATAATTTAATTGAGCATCATTTAAAATTTACTACACCCTTATTTGAGGTTTCCCCAATAATTGGAAAAGTGACATTAGATCCTCCACAAATTTTCAAAAAACGAAAACACAACTTTGCGCAATTTCTAAGCTGTCACCCTTGTTTAAATTTTCTTTTGTTTGTACACCTTTTTTATATGTATAATTTTACGAGTAAGAACACACTCTAAATATTTTATAATAAAATATCGTAATAACAAACGAATGTAATATACGATGTGATATTCACCACTTAATATTTTTATTTCTCTCTTTATACCAATATATACCCCTCAATAACTAATTTATAATCACATCATATGTACGTAAGCTCAATTACTTTGTTGTTTATCGACACATGTGTAAACCTTTGATTTTAGTTGTAAAAGTTAATTATATTTTTAGTCCATCACATATTTTTAATATGATGTTTTTAGTTCTTTACATTTTTGAAAATAAATTCCTTAGTTATAAGTTAGTATCAGTTTTTGAAATAAGGATAAGAAATTAAAAAATGGTACATTTTTCAAAATGTGGGGATTTGTACATTTTAAATGAAAATGATTAGAAATATGTATTTTAAGTGACCTAGAAAATGGACCAAGAACAGAGTGGCTAATTTGCGATGACTCTGTTAGCCACTCAACGAGAGTGACTGAAAAAATGTAAATTTGAAATATAATGATTACGTATAAGATTTTTAAAGTATAGTGATTAGAATATGAATTTCATGAAAGTAAGGTGATCAAAATTTGAATTCATCTTATTTTTAAATATATGAATGACTAAAAAATATAATTAACACCCAATATAAATATATGTTTACCTTACATATAGGATGTCATTATTTTTATAATGTCGAAATATAAACCTTTACATGAGATTGAATGAGTAAAAAAAAAAAAAAAGGAAAAAATATGACATTTTGATCCAAAAATGATGTTGATGGGCTTTGAGCAGTTGGCTCAATTACTTTTAGTACGAGATGGAATTTGCTGTTCAATTTTTGACTTGGGCACATCGAACTCTAGTTGATTTTTTTAATTTTTCAAATTATCCTATGAAATTTTGAAGATATTAAAATGTCCTATGAATATGTATGAATTAGTCAAATTATCCTTAATTTTTGGACAAAAGTGTGTCAATTTATATAAATTCATGGGACAATTTGATGTTTTTAAATTGCAATAGGTAGCACGATTGTTTTCTTATATGATTCGTCCATATCATGAAACATGACAAATGTTTTTTACGTTACCTGCTGTCAATCTAACAAAACTCCCATCCTTGTCACGGGATTGAGATATACTATTTATATTTATGGGAAAACTGCAAAAGTGGTCCACAATCTTTATCCCTGTTTCAAATGTAGTCCACAATCTTTAGTAAGTGGCAAATGTAGTCCACAATGTATCCATTTTGTTGCAATTTTAGTCAAAAAACGGAAAATGGACCTTGACTAACGGTCAACGGGTTTGACCGTCAGTCAAACCCGGGTTTGACCCTCCTAAAACCACCCCACCCCTTCCTTCCAAAACCATTTCTCCACATCACTTCTTCCTCCACGTCAGCACCAGAAAATGAAAAGAGATCATAAAAACTCCAAAATTTGCTCCATTGGGGTTTCGAACCTGTGACCTCCCAGATGCTCGCGCGAGAGACAACCACTAAGCTACAGTCGTTTGTTTGTCTTTGGTTGCTGTTAAAAATATATATTAGAGGTATGAGATTTTTGATGAAACCTTTTCTTAGAAGCCAATCCACCTTTACTGATATTGCCACTAGTGGAACAAACGCCATGAGTGAGCTATCCCACTTAAGCTCTCCAAAATAACGTAAAAATGTACATCAAATTTTACTGTATACAAAATTTCCATGAGAGAAAGATCTTAACGTGTAACTACACATTTATTTTATACTTTTATGAAAGATGGTCAACACATGAACCCGACATGTAAAAAATGGTCCGTTAATTCATATACAATTTGAATAATAAATTGCATTCCTTAATTAATAGAGAGCAATGACAATTTTTAAAATGACACGAACTCAGCATTTTAAAACTTAAAAGTGACTGTCCAATCTATGTAAAGCTCTCACGACCACCCTTAATTAACATACAACTTCTTATGTTATGAGTTGTAAGGTACGAGTATACAATACTTCAATTAACATAGGTAATTTATCACAACTTTTTCGGCATATGCTATGCATTTAACTTCTTAAATAATCATTAACTGTGGACTATACATCATTATACTAATAAAACTAAAAGTATAGGGAAAAAAAAAACAGTACTTTTTTATTAGAACCGATAGAATAATATTAATACTTTCTAACAAATGGGATCTCTCATATATCCCTCAATGTGTCATTACTGTAAGTTGTTGCCTTAAACTTAGATTAAACGATTTCATTTTATGTTAAAATTTGTGGTAAGAATCGTAAGATCCATAATTAATTGGCAGTAATAATAACTTAGTCATCAAAATGTTATCATTTTGCCAGTGTCCTCCTCAAACATTAAAGATCCTTTTTAAGGGTCACAATTATCATTAATTAATTGCCGACGAAATTAATAATTAAAGCATTCAATTAATTCTTCTCCTTCGTATGAGATTATTTAAAAATATATTATAGTTGATGTTGAATTAATTCGTATGAGATTTTTGAAAGAGTTAAAAATATATATTAGAGGTAATTATATGTTTGACATTATTTAATAAGGTTAGAATAGTAATTTTAATTAAATAAGTTAATTAATTTGACGGCATGGAAAGGAATTTGAAAGTCTTAATACGGCCTTGTGTATAAAGTACGAAAGAAAAATGTGATTCTATATGAGTGAATGGAACAGCAACCAAAGACAAACAAACGACTGCAGCTTAGTGGTTGTCTCTCGCGCGCGCATCCGGGAGGTCACAGGTTCGAAACCCCAATGGAGCAAATTTTGGAGTTTTTATGATCTCCTTTCATTTTCTGGTGCTGACGTGGAGGAAGAAGTGATGATGTGGAGAAATGGTTTTGGAAGGAAGGGGTGGGGTGGTTTTAGGAGGGTCAAACCCGGGTTTGACTGACGGTCAAACCCGTTGACCGTTAGTCAATGTCCATTTTCCGTTTTTGGACTAAAATTGCAACAAAATGGATACATTGTGGACTACATTTGCCACTTACTAAAGATTGTGGACTACATTTGAAACAGGGGTAAAGATTGTGGACCACTTTTGCAGTTTTCCCTTATATTTATATGCAAATGAATAAAAAAGTATGTTTCTATTTTACTAAATATCATAAAGTATTTTCAAATTTATCAATTCTTATTAAAGAAAAAAAAAAAAGAGAACATCATGTGATGTCAAGTTTGATGACTAATTTTAATTTAGTCTAAGATTATAACCATTGTTTAATTATTCAACTACTCCCCATTCCTTTGTCTACTGGTTTGGTAGAGTGAGTGATTTCATTCACATGCCTCTCTCACAACCTCTCTTTGGCTTTGAAAATTAGTGACACTTTTTTAATCGAGGAGTTCTAATTTTTCTTCCTTGGTCTTTAAAATACAATTTTTTTTTCTCATCTTACATTGTCATGGTCTATTATAAAATGATATTTTTATTTTTATTAACATCAATCGTATTTTTTTAAAGGTAAAAATGTCATTTCATGACAAATAGTGACTAGTTTGGAAATAAAATCGAAATTATTCTGAAATGATGTAGCACAAAAACTAGTTAAGCTAAGAATGAATCAAACTAATCAGGTATGGTGTCACTGTTCAAAACGTGATTTGAGCCACATTTTGCATGTCAATATAATTTTTCATTTATTTCTAAAAAATACTTTTACATTTTCACTGTACTTTTCGTATCTTTGAAATCAATTCAAACCAAAATTTTAACCACAACAATAACATACAACAAGGCTGATTTCCTAGATATTCTAAAAGTTAAAAAGTACCAAACCTTCGACCATATTAGCTTTATATTCGAATGAAAATCCAAGCATACTAAGTACAAAAAATAGGAAAATGATAAATTACGAACTTGATTTAATTTGTTGTCACTACTCAGGTATTATTATGGATTCCCGAAAAAAATAAAAAATGAAAACGAATTATAGAAGATTTTATTTTCACTGCATTCAACTGGTGACGAGTTGGAAAATAACATAGGGTCATATGGTGTTATGCTTCGAAAATCAATTTTTAAATGTTCTTTAAATTACTTCCTTAAAAACGAGTTGGGCTCCAGTGTCGCGAAGGGAACACTGTCTCTCAAAGTAGAATAATAGAGAATAGTGGGCAATTTTGTAATCACTTGCTAAATAGGCTATTAATATCGATAATCATAGGGAGTTTAGATTAGGCTGAAAATTGTAGTGCTGGCCCCGTAGGTATCAAGACTTGATCAAAATTTTGATTTTAAAATATTAAAATTTTATTAAAAATGTAAAAAAATGTGTATTAAAAATGTAAAAAGGCGTTTTAAAAAGGTAAAAAGGCTTTTTGAGATTGATGAAAAATTATTATACAATGAAAACTTGGTTTGGATCTTGATACCAAACAGGTATGTTCTTCCTCAAATTCTCTCTTCTTCAATCTATATTCTCTCCCTAAATTCTTATCGATTTCTTTCCTCAGTTAAATCTTTTTCTCAATTTTCTTAATTTCAAGCCCCGCGGGCTTGACCGAGGATGGATACTGTCCCTCCCAATAACAGATCTGTAGTGCTTAAAAACATGTTTGGATTAAAACAGTATTCTTTCCTTTTCGTATTAACCCAAAAAAAAAAAAAAAAAATCTTATTTTTAATATTGTTTAAAATTTGACCTTCATATAACACAAAGAAATAAAGTAGTTTTGTTTGCTATTTTAGGCAGCATTTCGACTAATAAATACGAAAGAATTGAACCTGGGTAAAAACATGTTTTGAAAATAGGATAAATTATTAAATTACAAAGATTCGCTCTGTAATTTGTTCAATTATCTAGCGGATCATGACATGCAGAGTCTAATTGGTAATATTTAAATATCGAATGCCACTAAATAATTTGAACAAATTTCAGAGTTTTTAGTATACTTCGAGATTGACTTAATAGTAGTACTCTTTATATTCAAGAATTCAGTTTTAAAAATATTTCTTATTCTAACAGAATAATTTATTTTTAATTTTTAATTTATTTTTACTTATTTTCTCCTTACAAATATAATTATGCGTGGTTCATAATTAGAGGCGAATCCAAAGGGGGTGGGGTGGTCCCCGAAGTCTTGGACTCCTAATCTACCTTTATTAGTAGTGTATTTTTTGCTATAAAAAACAATTTATATGCGTTGGACCTTTCAAAAATTTTGTTCTAATTCTCCCACTGTTCATAATCAACCCACCCTTAAAATATCGGGAACAACCCTTAGCAGTCCTGCCACCACGTCGCAGAACAGGAAGTTGTGTGAAATCTTTCATTTCAAACTTTAAAAAAGAGGGACATAAATTAAATAAATTGTGACAAATAACATATTTCAACCGTTGAATGTAAAATTTTCTAATAGAACATTTTATATCTAACGAATATTTTGTGGCAAAAAGGATCCACGTGAAAGGACAACACATGTTAAATCTCAAGATGAAAGACAGCACAACGGTCTCTCCCACAGCAAACATTCATGCATGACTCCATAGTCTGACTTACCGTTCACATGTACACTTTAAAAAGTACATGATTCACGTCGACAGCTACACAGTAAAGAATTGCTAAAGAACAACTGCCTAGTAAGCCTGGAAAGTGGTTTTATGTTTAAATACTACAAAAATAGTTTTTTTTTCAACAATTTAAACAAAAATGGCCAAAAATATAACGACCCCAAACAAAAGTGATCAGAAGTTTAACGACCCCAGTAACCTTCATAGTTTTATTTCCCCTTCAACCTGTTCAAATTTGGAATTTACTGCGTTCAACCTTGAAGTTTCTGTAAAACCCTACTTTGAACTATACTACATATAAAGTTAGAGTCAACCTTGAAGTTTCTGTAAAACCTTACTTTGAACTATACTACATATAAAGTTAGAGTCAACATGCTTATCATAATCCCAAATGCAGCAAGAAAATAGACATATAGCTTGCATTACCACAATTGCCATAACCATTCTCTACGGCATCAAACTTTACTCAAATAAAATTTACTTTCATTTCCCGATAAACTAAGGTTTTGATTGCTCACAGCTTTACTTACAATTTGTCAAACCAAGTCACATATACAATTCTCTACTTGTGCCTTAAAATTTTTGAATTCGATTTTCAAATTCTCCATTACTTGCATCATGATCACGCATAACAATATCAAAAGGATAAAGAGTATTCATTTGAAGTAATGTCAAAAGCAGGTGACTGTTTCATACCTCATTATGTTTCTTAGAGTATCTTGGGTGTTCTTATTAAAAGATAAATCTGATGTTGCACTAGTGTTTAAACACTTTTATGCCATGATCCTAACTCAATTTCAAACTCCCATAAAGATTTTTAGAAGTGACAATGGAAAAGAATTCTTTAATCATGTGTTAGGGCAGTTCTTCTCTACCAATGGCATTGTGCATCAAAGTTCTTGTAGTTATACACCTCAACAAAATGGGGTAGCAAAACGGAAGAACCGCCATCTTCTTGAAACAGCTCGGGCCTTAATTCTTACGACTAAGGTCCCAAAACTTTTGTGGGGGGAAGCTGTATTAACTACAGCATATCTAATAAATAGGTTGCCTACTCGTACCTTGAAATTCAGTACTCCCATTCAACAGCTCAATACACTATTCCCCAACTCTCGGTTAACCACCGATCTCCCTTTAAAAATCTTTGGCTGTGTTGCTTTTGTCCATAACTTTCATCCCCACAAATCCAAACTTGACCCTCAGGCACACCGTTGTATATTTGTAGGATACTCAGCCCATCAAAAGGGATACAAATGCTATGACCCTACTTCTAAGAAAATGTATGTGTCTATGGATGTTACCTTTCTTGAAGGTACATCTTCCCACAGTCCCCCTCATCTTCAGGGGGAGAATCAAAGTCAAGATGAGGTTTTTTGGCCACAAAAAATTCTGATCCTTGAACCAACCACTGTCACACAGCCTGAAAGCTTTGAACCTGAACCACAAAAAGTGTCATCCCAGCAACACCAGTTAGAGGTAGAACTACCAACAACTGATCAAAACAGATTCAAAGGTCTGGTCTACTCCAGGAGAAAGAGCACCAATCCTCAGCATCATCAATCATCTCCGCCAAGGTTGGATCCTGAACTCCAAGGTCATGACATTGACTCGCAAAGTCCTGCAACTACTCCTTCAGAAAATTCAGGTTCTTCTAATCACTTGGAGCTTCCTATTGCACTTAGAAAAGGAGTAAGATCATGCACACAGCATCCACTATCTAATTTTGCGTCTTATGAGAACATTTCACCTCACCATTGCTCATTTATTTCACAATTGTCTAGTGTGTACATTCCTAACACTATTAAGGAGGCCCTACATGATAAAAATTGGAGGGAAGCTGTGTTCAAAGAGATGAGTGCTTTGGAAAAGAATTATACTTGGGAGACAGTGGACCTACCCCATGGGAAGAAGCCAGTTGGATGCAAGTGGGTATTCACTGTGAAATACCACTCGGATGGATCCTTAGAAAGATACAAGGCTCACCTTGTAGCAAAAGGATTTACTCAAACTTATGGTGTGGACTATTCTGAAACTTTCTCACCAGTAGCTAAGGTAAACTCAATTCGGGTATTACTATCTGTGGCTGCTAATCTTGATTGGCCTTTGTTCCAGCTAGATGTCAAAAATGCTTTCCTAAATGGTGATTTGCAAGAAGAGGTATATATGGAACCACTGTCTGGGTTCGTTGAGAAGTTTGGGAAGAAGGTGTGCAGGCTAAAAAGGTCCATTTATGGACTGAAACAATCCCCCCGAGCTTGGTTCGACAGATTCACCAAATTTGTTAAAGGTCAAGGATATAAACAGGGACACTCAGATGATACCTTGTTTACAAAACATTCCAAAGGGAGAGTTTCAGTCCTGATTGTTTACGTGGATGACATAATCTTTACTGGTGATGATTTTGAAGAAATGGGGAGACTAAAGCAGAATCTGGCTACAGAATTTGAGATCAAAGATCTTGGACAATTGAAATACTTCCTTGGAATGGAGGTCGCTAGGTCCAAGAAAGGTATCACAGTATCTCAAAGAAAATACATTTTAGATCTCTTGAAAGAGACTGGAATGAGTGGCTGCAAACCTTCAGACACTCCAGTTGATGTGAGCATCAAACTAGGAGATATCAAGGATGGAGTTCCCACTGAGAAGGGAAGATATCAAAGGTTGGTGGGAAAATTAATTTACTTGTCCCACACTCGACCTGACATTGCATTTGCTGTGAGTTTGGTTTCACGATTCATGCATTCTCCTTATGAAGAACACCTAGAAGCTGCTTATAGGATTCTGAGATATCTGAAAGGGAACCCCGGGAAAGGACTGTTTTTTGGTAAAGGTGAGAAGAGGGGCATTGAGGTGTTTACAGATGCTGATTGGGCTGGTTCTGTCTCAGATAGGAGATCTACCACAGGCTATTGTACCTTTCTCTGGAGCAATTTGGTGTCTTGGAAAAGTAAGAAGCAAAAAGTGGTAGCAACTAGTAGTGCAGAAGCTGAATTTCGGGCAATGAGCCATGGAATTAAAGAAGTTTTATGGCTCAAGATGTTGATGCAAGACCTGAACAGACCTGTTCTTCTACCTATGAAGTTGTATTGTGATAACCAGGCAGCTATTAGCACTGCTCAAAATCCTGTTCAACATGAGAGGACCAAGCATGTTGAAATTGATAAGCATTTCATAAGGGAAAAGCTAGAGAAGGGAATAATTTGCACCACGTTTGTACCTTCAACTCAACAAGTGGCAGATGTCCTAACCAAGGGGCTACTACGACTACCATTTGATCGTCATATAAGCAAGTTGGGCATGTTAGACATTTTTGCTCTAACTTGAGGGGGAGTGTTGAAAATTAAAGGATAAGGATTGATTCCTGATTAGTTGCTAATTAAAATAATTACCTTATTTGATTAGTAAGGAAAGTAGAATCAATCTTAATTATGGTAGCTCTGATTGATAGAAGTTACTATAATTGAGATGAGTCTATTATGGTAGGAAACTAGAATAGGTTCTCTATTTAATCTAGTCTCCTCCTAGTTGAACGTAAGAAATAAAAGAATCAGTTTTTCCCTTAAAGTTCTACACAGCCAATCATTCCAGTTTCAGTTAATAGGTCGAAGTGTATTTCCTCTGTGACACCATGATCCCTTCTTTTGATCTAACTATCTCCATCCCTAAAAAGTATTGCAGTTTTCCCAAGTCTTTAATTTCAAATTCCTTGGCAAAGCTGTTTTTCAATTTCTGCATCCCCTCAACATCATCACCAGTGACAATAATGTCATCAACATACACAATCAATACTGATATTTTCCCTTTATTTCTTCGGACAAACAAGTTGTGATCAGATTGGCCTTGTGTATATCCCTGAGTCTTGACAAACTTGGTGAACCCATAGTTGTTAGAATCGTACGATACGCGATACGTATCGTACGATTCGTATCATAAACTACCAATTTCGATACGACTCGTATGAGCGTATCGCAATTGGTAGTGAATCGTACAAAATTCTGAATTTTGTACGATTCGATACAATTTTTTGTATCGTACAACTCGGGACGAGTTTTTCCTCCCTTTATATTTTTAAAATTTTCAAAATATTTCGAGTTGAATTTTAAAAATTCAACTCGTACTTGTCCAACTCAAGCTCAGATGGACAAGCTCAGATGGCTAAGGAGTAGTTGGGACATGTGCATTCACATCTCAACATAGCCGTTTTGTTTAAGAGAGCATGCTGCGGTTCGGCCATCCTTTATAGGAGTTCAAGCACTCCACTCATTCATGTAAATCCGATGTGGGACAAATGTTTTCTCAGCCTTGCCCTGCCCTTTCCGAACATATTTATTTATTTAGATATGAAGTATACTACATCTGTTGGGCTAGCTTAGTGGTTAAGGTCTTTTCTTCTTACATAGTGGTTGTTTGTTCGAATCTTGCTGCCCACATTATTCTTTCCCTTATTTTCTTAATCTATTATTAATTGTTTTCCTTTTATCTCTTGCTAAATTTCCTTTGTTTTTAACTGATCATTCTGTCTTTCTTTTTTTCTTTCTTAAACCATTTATTTTAGAAAACAATCAATTATAATTTTTATACTTATATATGTATAACTAATATATATATATATATAATTATGATATGTTTTTTTAATATATATTCAATATCTATAAATTTTGTATTATATTATTATATACAAACGTATCTTACGATACGATACACGATACGATACGCGTATCGTAAAATCGCATTTCCGATACACGATACGTATCTCGATTCGACAACTATGGGTGAACCTGTCAAGCCATGCTCTCGGAGATTGCTTAAGCCCGTATATGGATTTTTTCAGTTTGCACACCTTACCTCCAGCCTTTTCAGAGAATCCTGGAGGAGGATCTATGTACACCTCTTCCTTGAGATCTCCATGAAGGAATGCATTCTTCACATCTAACTGCATTAGTGGCCAGTCGAGGTTGGCTGCAATTGATAAGAGGATCCTTATGGTGTTGGCGTTAGCTACCGGTGAGAAAGTTTCTGAGTTGTCAACACCATATGTTTGAGTGAACCCCTTAGCTACCAGCCGGGCTTTATATCTTTCTAGAGACCCATCTGAATGGCATTTAACAGTGAAAACCCATTTGCAGCCCACGGTTCTCTTCCCTTGGGGTAATTCTACCATCTCCCATGTAAAATTCTTTTTCAAAGCTCTCATTTCTTCCAATACTGCATCCCTCCAATTTGGAACCTTTAGTGCCTCATGAATGTTGTTCGGAACAGTTATGGATGAGATTTGTGAGACAAGGCAGAAAACCTAGGAGATAGGTTAGTATAAGAAACAAACTAAGCTAGAGGATGGTTTGTGGTGCATGATCTTACTCCATTTCGATGAGCAATGGGTAAGTGCAGGTCATCATCAGCAGAAGGTTCTGGGTTAGCTAGATTAGGTGTAGCTAAACTAAGAGATTCAGGCTTACCTGTAGGAGCAGATTGCTCAGAATTGGTGTTCTGATCTCCATGATCTACCCTTTGAGAAGATGTTTGCTGATGCGAATTAGGAGGCAAGTGACTGTCCTTCCTCCGTGTGTACACAAATCCTTTATAGCGTTTCTCATCTATTTTAGGTTCAAATGATTCTGAAAAAACTTGTTTTGACTCTGCATCACTATTTGATCTGTCCTCCACTACGAGTGGTGCAGGTGGATCAAATAACAGTAATTCAGATACAGCATCTTCACCTTCACCTCTTCTTGGTTCAGGTCCCTGAAGTGGATGATTGTTGTAATAGGATGTGCCTTCTAGGAAGGTTACATCCATAGACACAAAAACTCTTTTTAACATAGGATCAAAACATTTATAACCTTTTTGGTTCATTGCATAACCAATAAAAATACATTTATGGGCTTTCGGATCATGTTTGGATTTTGTTGAACTGAATACTATACTGCCAAAAATTTTCAAAGGAAGTGACTGTAGTAACCGTGAGTTTGGAAAAATTTTGTTTAAAACCTGAATTGGGGTTTTGAAAGCTAGGGTTCTGGTTGGCAGCTGATTGATCAAATAGGTTGTTGTTAACACAGCTTCTCCCCACAAAAATTGAGGTACTTTGGTTGTAAACCTAAGTGCTCTGGCCATTTCTAAAAGATGTCTATTTTTTCGCTCGGCTACTCCATTTTGTTGGGGGGTATAGTTACAAGAACTTTGGTGAATAATACCCTGTTCAGAGAAAAAATCCCCCAATACTTTGTTAAAAAATTCTTTTCCATTATCACTTCTAAAAATCTTGATTTTTGTTTGAAATTGGTTTTGAATCATTGCACAAAAATTTTTGAACATTGTGGCAACTTCTGATTAATCTTTTAACAAGAAAACCCAAGTTACACGTGTATGATCATCAGTGAATGTTACAAACCACCTTTTTCTTGACAAAGTAGCAATTTTAGAGGGTCCCCAAACATCACTATGAATTAGTGTGAAGGGAGCCGACTGTTTATAGGGTTGGGGTGAAAACTTGGATCTATAGTGTTTGGCCAATTCACAAATCTCACAGTTAAAATCAGAAACTGCTTTATTATAATATAAATCTGGAAACAACTTCTTTAAATATTGAAAACTTGGATGACCTAATCTATAGTGCCATAACAGAGGTTTATCATCTAAAGCCTTAATAGAATTGAAACACCTTTTCTGGTCTAGTGAACTCAAAGATTTGGTGTTTAGGAGGTACAGTCCACCATCCTCATCAGCATCCCCAATCATCTTCCTCGGGGTGAGATCCTGAAAAATGCATTTAGAGGAACAAAAATTAGCAGAACAACAATGATCTTTAGTGAATTTGCTAATGGACAAATGATTATATGACAAGGAAGGAACATGGAGGACATCTTTAAGAGTTAAATTGGGAGACAACGAAACAGGTCCGGTTCCAGCCACTGGCATAAGAACCATCAGCAATCTTAACTTTGGTGTTTCCTGCATAAGGTCTATAAGATAGGAAAAAACTTGAAGTGCCAGTCATGTGATCAGAGGCTCCTGAATCTAATATCCAAGAACCATTGGATTTGGTATAAGCAATTGTCCCAATTGGAATTTTACCTGACTTGGCTAAAGCAGTAGAAGGGTTAGACTGACTTCCTATGGATTGGGATTGGAGCAGCTTCTGAAGTTGTTCGAACTGCTCTTTGGAAAAAGTAAGAGGTGTTGTGTGGGTTCCTGAGTCAACATTGAGGACTTGGAGAGCATGCCCTTCACCTCCTGGCTTTGATCACTGCTTCTTCTTCAAATTCGCAGGTTTTCCATGGATTTTCCAGCAGGTTTCTTTGGTGTGCCATGCCTTTTTACAATGGTCACACCAAGGTCTCTCTCTTCCTTGTTTCTCCTCAGTTTTGTGGACCACTAGAGAAGATCCTTCTACTTCAGTTTTGTGCTCACTGGGAAGCATGACCCTCTTTCGAGCTTCTTCCCTCCGAACTTCAAAAAAGACCTCTCGCAGTGATGATAGAGGTTTGCGGCCCAGAATCCTACCTCTAACTTCATCCAGTTCTGGATTAAGTCCATTCAGGAAACAATAGACCCTGAATCGATTAACTTTGGACTTGTACAAAATACTATCTTGAGGGTCTTTCCAGGCTTCGATTTCAAACATATCTAATTCCTGGAAGATGGCCATCATCTCATTGTAGTATATTGTAACCTCCTTGCTTCCTTGCTTCATATTCCACAAGCGACTATTCAACTCGAACAATTGGGAATCATCCTCCAAGTCTGAATAAGTGTCTCTAATTGCTTCCCACATATCCCGGGCTGTGGGAAGGAACATAAAGGATTTAGCAATATTGGCTTCCATTGCATTGATTAACCACCCTGTTACCATGCAATTTGCCTGAGACCAAGAAGTAAACTTGGGATTAGTTTCTGCCAGTGCTGGTATCGCTCCATTGAGATATCCCAACATCCCTTTCCCACCGATCACCATCCTAACTGTCTGGACCCATTCAGGGTAATTTTTTCCAGTCAATTTATGAGGAGTGATTTGGAAGTTGGTTTGGGATTCAGCAGTGGTAGTGGATGAATTGGTACCGGTTTCTCCAGACTTTGTTCCTGAAGATTCTGAGATTGACCCTGACTCCACCATCGTAATTTTCTAGGGTTAAAACCTAGGCTCTGATACCATGTAGAATTTACTGATTCAACAGATAA
This sequence comes from Leptodermis oblonga, assembly GCA_016801395.1. Lineage (NCBI taxonomy): Eukaryota > Viridiplantae > Streptophyta > Magnoliopsida > Gentianales > Rubiaceae > Leptodermis > Leptodermis oblonga. Next base: position 32,509,493 of record CM028757.1, on the reverse strand, counting down.
AATACATCACAGCTCTTTGGTCTCTTATATAGCCAAAGAGCTGAACCTACACAAACTAGGAAAAGGAAAGAAATAACGATGGAAACCAATTCAGAACAGGACTGATTGGTTTCCTAATTCCTCTTGGTCTCCTAATCCTAGACAATTACTATAAACCATATTTATCTACAAATGGTTTAAGGTACTGTTTCTGGAGTCCTAATTACACTAGGTTATTACCTATTAACTCACGGTTTTCAACAAAAATTAATGTATCTTTTTCCTAATTGTTTCAGATGAATATTATATACATTAATCATAATGGTTCTGTTATGCAGACTTCACATCAAAATAGAGATGAAGAAAGGTCAAAAGAAGACTTGAAAAGTAGGGGCTTTGCTTAGTGCCAATAACCAGAACTTTTCTTGTAATAGCTGAGACCACAACTAATTCTGGATTCCAAAATTTAGGGACACCTTTAGGTAGTGAAAAGAAGAAGAAGATGATGATTATGATATGCTCAAAACCTTACGATACTGAAATTTACAGTTGACAATAAAAACTAAAAGTGATAGGACAATTAATCTAGAAAAGTTGGATGGATTAGCACAAATAGAAAGGAATTAATGGGATATGCCACATTGCTGTGATAGCAATTATTGAAAGAAAAGCAAGACAGCAAAAAAGGAAAAGCAAGAGTCCATTTACAAGGAAGCCAGCCAAAGCTGGGCCATATACGAGTATGATTTAGAGGGTGCAAATGATCAGGTACCAATCTAACAGCTGGTAAGGAAGAATAATACAGTACTTATTGTAATAATTAACTTTTTAAAGTATAAACAGCTCATATGTGGATTCAACTGGGAACATGAACAAAGTGGTAAATTTAACATAACTCAGAGCATAGTACTGATCCGGTAGTTATAAGGACAATGGTAAAAATGAGGACTATGTCCTCATAGATAATCTCTAAGGAAACAAAGCAAAACTAATTAGCAGACATTGCCATCCCTAAAACTCTTACCCTCTCTCTTTCTTTGACTATATATAACCCTTTTTTGCCATCAGAAAGTTTATAATAATTTGGAGCTTTTTTGCCATCATAACTCAATTCTTATTACCGGAGAAGCCAGAGTGAGAGAAGATACTGGGGACGATAACCGGCTACAAAACAAAAGACGCTTTTTGACCGGCAACCCTCTATAAACTGGCTCATTTTGACAAACTCTTGCTTTCTTATATGTAGATTCCGTATAACTAAGTCTCTAACACATTGATTACAATATATAAATGGAAAATTTTAAGCATAGTAATAAGGAAGAGATACAGGAAAATTGTTAAAGAGAATAAGGATATGTGTATTTAAGCAAGGTCTGCAAATTCTTTCTGAGCTGAGCTTCGCGGTTAATGTAAGTCCATGCAAAACAATAAGAACATAAAGAGTGGAAGTAAATATAATCAGAACTAGAGAGGTTTCATAGAACAGTAACTGTAATTGCGATCTAGGGCTTCAAAAAGTCAGTCCCTGCTGATGCTCACACTAGGCATTGTGGCGGTGGCAGCAGGGCTTTTTGAGCTTTTAACCCTTAGGGCTTGTTATCCTAATCAACGTGTTATTATCGATTCAATGGCGGCGTTGCTGTGATGGAGAGACGACGGGACGAGACTCGACTCACAGAGAAGAGGCATTGATGTCGATAGCTACAAAGGAAAATAAAATAAACTGTTCTGGAATAAAAACGAAACCCACCAATTCATTCGGGAATCGGCCACTGACAATTAATTGAGAATGGACTACTGTTTCCAAACCCATACAAATGAGACAAGCAACTCTAATGGATTTGAATGTCATAGAATGATTCCCAAACCCATGTACCAAGCAGGCCCTTAACTTTAGTGAGGAAATATGAAGAGTAAAGTTTGATAAAAGCTTTTCATCTTTTCCTAACTATCAGGAAGTTCATGCATGACATGGCCCCAGTTGATGGCTATCTTGTTATATAAGTGCCATTTTGGCTTCTCTGGATATGACAACCATCTAAGAACATGATTCCAACCTAAATAATAATAAAAAACACACAGAAATTGACTGCTTGCTAACACATGCTAGTTAAAATTTTGCAAGCCATTTCTGTCCTTGTTGGCCGATGGATACCTAAAACAGCCAACTTGAATAGAGAAGAGATGTGAGGATAAGAGGTAATCCAGAAATGGCAGGCGGGGTCAGTAAAGGTTGAATGTTTACAACAATTTGCATCAGAATGGAAACATTTATGGTGGCCAGATGTACACGACAAATCTTCATATAAAAAATTCCCATCATATAGAAATCGTAAGGTTTTAACATGACAGCTAACCTCACATAAGGCAATAAGTTATATTGCCAACGACGTGATTCTGCCTGATGAACATGACAGATTTGTTGTTTCTGCAAAGAATATTACAAAAGGATGAAATTCAACATCAGTCGACCAGACTACATGAAAAGCCACTATTTAGCTACACAATCAAAGGGGAACAGATGCAAATATCAAGATCATCTATTGGATAGAATAGTCCCTAGTGGAGTTCACTAATAGCTCCCCAAAAATAGAAGAAATATTGAAGATTAAAGATGTGACTTAGGATGGCAAGAATATAAATTGATTAACAGGTCTAGATTAGATTTAACTTTTATTGGTCAAACAGGACTCAAAGGGGATAAGAAATAAGACCTTTCAACAAGAAACCTAGTTGACTAATATGGCAGGACCGAAAGGTATTTGGGACTCTTCATCTTCATACACCAACACACATCATATGCCCCTCTCACTACTTCAGAGACAAAACATTTAGAAACTCCAGTTCCCACCATTTTTTTTAGGGAAAATCCAAGGAAAAGGTTGATGTGAACTTGCAAATAAAGCATGCAAACAGCACAATACCACCAAACATACTAATCTAACCTCGTAGAGAATAAAAGGGAACTATTGATAAACTCATCAACTTCCGTTGCCTTATCCCACTACTTCCACAAAAAAGAGGGCTAAATCAAAAACCTGAATGTGTCAACAAAAAAAAATTGCATCTATTTCAACTAAGATACCATAAACCCACTTGACTCCCCTAAAGAGTCATTTAGATAAGGAAGATGGGTCTCTCCACTACCAGTAGAGAGAAAGAGGATAATAATCCATTGATGGCTTATACCCTAAAATACAACTCTAATGAAGATGAAGTCTATCACGAAAGACAAATTGAACTTGTCAATATTTTTCCTCGAAGTAGTTTTGTTCAACCCTATATAGAGTATAGAGAAGCATTGTGATGAAGTTGCTGAAACACAGATGTGTAAAATAGAACACATTGACTCCAAATAGAAGTTAAGAGACCATAGATAAAGTTAACATCTAGAGCAAAAATTGAAACCAGACCTATCTATCGCGACACAAGGCGAACAATATATTCCTTAAGCATGTTAGGTAATTTCCTGGCAAATATGCTCTTCAATCCTATTAAGTAGCCGAAATCGCAGTGATCAAACAAACAACAATTATTATTGACTATTCATTCATCTCAAGAGATACACAGAAGAGAAACTGATACCAAACCATATGGTGATCAGTACCATCATTCGAACAGCATACAAACTTAAGCCTTCTTGATTCCTCGTGTAAAACTGAAATGACCAGCCAATATCAAGTTTGTTAACATTTAAATTCACCTTGTATTTATAAATTAACCAAAAAAATTAATTATTAACTAAAACAATGATCAAATTCACCTTGATTCCCCCTGTAAAACTGAAATGACCAGCCACTGGTTTGAATGTTATCCGTTAGAACATTCTTAGCTGTCTCCTCCTTCACACCAATACCAGCCGCCAAACCAGTATTTGCCGAGTTACAGCATTGCAGCTGCGGAATTCAGTCCTGCTATCCTTGCCCCCTTCCCGAGGGGTTAAAACTTTTACAGAATTCTTCGTCTAGAGTTTTGTATTCCTAGGTGAAGGAGCCACGTTATTCTCTAACGAACCTACGAAGTTTGTCATCGAAGAGTTGTCATACTGCTCCTCATCGTCGACAGCTTCCTCTGATGCTCTCAAGGTCATCATTGGAGGTGAGGACGTCGCGCGTATCGGAGAACGAGAAAGGCTGTGCGTGATCATTCATCGGACTAGCTTACTGTGAGCTCCGAGAAAGGACCGGTGCCGTCAAGCGGCGGTCCATTCTCATCAACTGATCATTCAGTGTTAAGTTACATACTTCCTTTTTCTTTGAATTCAAGATTAACGAAAGCGCCAAAAGAGGACTTGCTAGATTCTTCGAAGATTGTTGACTTGAAGGAACTCATGAAATTGTAAAATTAGGGTTTTGGGGACCGTGTTTCAGTGCGCTCGGAAAAGCAAACGACGGCGTATTACTGTCTTTCACGGACCTGCCGCCCTCGGGAATTTTTGAATTTTGTACGACGCCGTTTAACGGGCACACCCTAAACTCTTTCTTTTTTCTTTCTTTTTTTTAACATCACCCAGAAAACTCTTCGAAATTGTTAATTGAAAGACAAATTTTACTAAATAGATGACAATTTTTTTTAAATTTAGACTTAAAATTACTTTTTGGCCCATCCACTTCCTACTTCCTTCTGCAGTAAAATGTAAATTTGGAGATTTTACTGCAAATTTGAATCCCACCATCGGTCCATTCCAACTCTAGCGGCGGTTCCATCTCCATCGCCGTCGCGCATCTTCATTGCCCTCCATTAGTCGTTTTTTGGTTTTTACAAGAAAACTTGAAATTGCAATGATTTTTAGCTTTTTTGGTCCTTGTAAATTGTCTGGGTAATGTGTTTATCAATGTTTTTGGATGTTTTGTGAGTTTTCCGGCTGGTTTGTGCAAATTTTATTTCAAATTATGTATTAGTTCGCCGGAAAAATGGTTTTCCGGCGAACTGTGAAGAAACTCGCTCGGACGAAGCGATTCTTTTAGGCGATTCTTCCTAAAAGAATCGCCACAGAGAGGCGATTCTTCCAGATTAATAAAACAGCTTTAGAAAAGAATCGCCCCATACAGGCGAATTAACGGGAAAGAATCGCCCCATCTGGGCAAATAAACATGAAAGGATCGCTCCGACCGGACGAATTAACAGGAAAGAATCGCCACAGGATACCAATGTATTCCTATTTAATTGCTCCGGGGAGGCGATTGTTCTATATAGAATCGCCTCCAACAAGCGATTTTCACGTATAGGATCGCCTCTTAGTGGCGATTTTATGAGATAAAATTGACTGGCCCAGGCGATTCTATGTGCAGTGAAGAAAATGGTAGGTAAAAATATTTATGAGGATAGAAATGGATAAGGATATTTTGTTTTTTCATTACTTAAAATTTTAAAAAGTGTCATGTGTTTAGTAAAAACTGTCCCGCAATTACCATGCCCCAAACTCTTTATCCCACAAATGAGGGTTAAAATATTTATATAAATTTCAAAATACCTCTTAGGTTTGGTCAAATATCAAAATAACACAAAATTTGATAAAAAAACATCAAAGCAACCCTTTAATTTGCATGAAAGGGAAAAATTGAGCTTCCTTTTAGGGGCATGTTTGTCCTAAAATTGAGAGTAATTTCTCATAAATGAACTAGTTTGTCCTTCAAAGTAAAAAAATTAAAACTTTCCTAATACAAAGAAAAGAGTCAGCCATTCCTTGCTCTGATCCTCAGAGCTCTGTACGGTCCATTTCTTGCTCTGATCCTCAGAGCTCTGTACGGTCCAGTACTTTCAGTGCCCCTGTCGGAAGGATGATCCGGCTGTGCACCTTGAGCCGTACTTCCGGGGTCTACACAGTCAGCAGTGCTCCTTCCCCTCGCTTCTTCACCTACATCAGCAGATGGCAGCACAGGAGTAGCCTGAGTGATATTATCCTCCTGTTGGTGTTCACTGCTGGAGGACTGAGCTCTCACCTTCTCTGATTTGGAAGGCCCGGTAAAATCTCCTGCTTTTTCTGCTCTCATCCGAAGAGCTCTATGGGGAGGTTGCACCACAGGTGCATCTTCAGCAGTATAATCTCCAGTGTTTTCTGCTCTCATCCGAAGAGCTCTGTAACTCCCCATTCCTGAAACTCTATTCCTGAAATGCGAAAGAAGCCCATAAGTTTTAAGAAAAATGTGTATATCCTTCCACAACAACTAAGGCAAGCAATGTGAAAGAAAAATACTGATTACAATGAGTAGTCCTCAGCTTTCTCAGATGGTTTTGAACTAGAGAAATTTATGATCAGGTTCAGTAAACATGAGTCTGGATTAATTCAAGCATGTGACATTGTGATTTTAGATGTATGCTCTTGCAGACAAAAATAAGGTTGACATAAGCAATTTAAACAATGAAAAAAGATCCTTCCTGATGCACTAAGAGAATGGCCTAGTACAATATTTAAATAGATATCAAAGTTTTCCTTGTTGCATTCAGGAACATATCTGTTACATATTTAACATAACTGTCAAATATGTCAATTAATACACATTTAACATGTCAAGAGCCTAAAATGGAGCAGAACAAAAACCCTCCTCTATATCAGTTAATGCACATGCTTTCAACCAAAACCCCCCAGCAAAATCCCAGATCCCACATGATCCAACATCTCAAACTCTTAACCAGCAAAATCCCCAGTCACTTTCAGATGCAAAATCCAACTCGTCCAAACAAACAATCAGCATGATCACATAACACAGAGATGCAGACAATCACAGTGCCAGAAAGTACAGCAAAACTTGATCATCGAACAAACAAACAATCCAAAATAAAACTCCCATAAGCCAAAAAGACGACAACTTTAACCCAAACACCATATGAATCAAAACAAACCAGCAAGAACCCACATTGACAATCAACACCCCATAAATCAAATTTGCAAGACCATCAAAAACAAAAACAAGAAAAAGAAAGAAAACCCAATGATGACAAAAGAAAAATGAACCCCGGTGGAATTCCTTCTCGTTTCACTCATACCTGGACAGACAACAATCACAATCCCTCAAAAACTGAGACGGAAACAGAGAGAAAAAGAGCGACCGGGACAGGGGTTGAAAGTGGGTTTGCAGATCAGAGCAAGCAGCAGATTCTTCAAATCAACCAGAGACAGAAGACTTTTATTTTGTGTTTGAAAAGAAAATTGAAAAAATCACGAGTTGGAGACCATTAAATAGTGGGGTTGACTCGCTTTCCGAGGAGGGAAGCTGGAATGTGAATTAGTAACCGTCCGATGCTGTTTTGCATTTTACTGACGGATTAAACCCTCAAAAGGTAATCTGATGTAGGGCCCAGAAGGTAATCTGATGCAGCTATCTGTCATGAACATCTATAGGACTATATTCCAAACTGGTGACACATGTTAGTTCAACCACTATAGTTTCATAAATATGCTAAACATCTACATAGAAAACCATACATATGACAGCATAAGAGCATAGACACATATTCATGAATCATTTCCTTTCAGCCGTTACAACATTCATAAGTACTTATGCATTTTAGTCATCAAATGAAAATTACAATCGCTGTAGTTTAAGCATCATGGTGTCTTTCACCAGCAGAAGATTGCTTTTTAGAAAACTACAACACAATAAGCCAACAAAGTATTTAAAATCTATAAGTTTAATTGAAATTTATTAAAACATCATCAACATCTTGCCAACAAAAGAAAGGTTGGAAAATGAAAAATTAAGTCACTATTCTCCGCTAATAGGTTAGTATTTTAATGCAAATTCAAATTATTATATATTTGAATATCAATTTTCAATTTAAAACTATTTGTCTTTTCATCCGGTTAGGATACCTCACCTTTGCATTTCTTCACAATAAAATTTCACGGGTGATCATGATCAATTCCGACTCAATGACACTGTCTTGTTTGCTAATGCATTGAAAGAATGTTATATCATGAGGTTTCCAACTCCATTGTTAAGATCCATTTAATGTAATTTTCACTCATAGATTTCATTTGGTCTCGTCATCATAGTCCATGATCATACAGCTATATATGAAAGCTTATTAGCCCTGTTAAAAAATGATGTACCCTCAGTTGAACCAGCCAATATATGACTGTATGAGAAAAAATTTGGAAGACAAACGACTCACAGTTAGGACACTTGGCGAACCAATACCAGCTGTGGTCTCAAACAAGTTGCAAGAAACAATGCAGTTTTTATAAATGATGCATAAGGATTAAAAAAAAAAACCATACTTTCTTTCAATAAGTGAGAAACACAGCAGCAATAAAAAACTTTCTTAAAATCAAGTACAACAGTCGCAGTTCATTCACAGGGTTAAATAAGGGGAAAAGAAAGGAAACTAATAATGTATTGTCAACCAGCCAGGAAAACTGAAATGCCATTACTGATTATTGACATATTAAGCTACAAAAGGAAACTACATAAAACGAAAATCCCAATATTTAACAGCTTGGTGCGTTTTAAGTAACATTGTTATCTCAATATGACTAAACAATCTCAAGACTGTAGAGGGAAACATCTTAATTGAACATAAACACGATTATCCTTATACAGCAAGAATCTAAACAAGCATTTATATTTTGGAAAATAATCCAAGCATAACAACAATAAATGGATGAAACAAACAGTAAAGCTCCTTACCAGCCCCAAACTTTGCATAATGCCGTAGAATAACACGCAAGCGTATCAGCCACCTCTCTGCCGGAAGGTTTGAAAGCTAGCAAGACCACCATTTGTTGCCCACCCATTCCTAACAGCAAGATACTCATTATCGTACTGCTCCTCGAGGATTTACAGTTCCTCAACCGAAAATGGCTACAGTGGGAGATCACCACCGCTTCAATGGAACCCCAAAGAGAAGGGGGAGGAGGTTACTTTAGGGACAAAGTCTGAAGCATGTCGGTGGGAACATTGGAGGCGCAACGCGGCCATTGCGATGGCTGGCGTTTTCATCCTCTGTATCCCCATCGCCATGGATTCCGGTGAAGCTCCAGCAACGACCTCAAAAACCAGATCGCGAAATTCCATCTAAGCATCGGTAACAAAATTGTGAGGAAGTGGGAAATTAACCAAGATCAATTCCAAGAAATTAAATGGATGTGATGATGGTGGATCCTTGATCCTTCCAAGAAGAGTTTGAGAGGAGATATTTATTGTTCGAGAAAGGAATATTTGCTGCAGCCATGGCTTCATCGACTTTACAACAACAGAAGCCAGGGCTGTTTATCTACTATTGAAAAAAGTCAACGGCTTTAGGGGTGAAGATTATTTCGGAATTGTTATCAACATGCCACCTTTTACTATTTGTAGGTCACTTTTTAAAATTTTTATACGTGAATTTATATTTTTGTCCTTTATAGTTTATAACTTTATAAAAAAATTACCCAACTTTTTTAAATTTAGGAAAATCGCCTGAACTGGGCGATTTTCTCTAAGCGATTTTCCCAGATAAATTTGCCCAGGGCAGGCGATTTTCTCTGGGAAAATCGCCTGGTCTGGGCGCTTTTCCCTGAGTTAAAAAAGTTGGGTAAATTTTTTTTTTAAAGTTAGAAACTATCAAAGGTATATTTGTCTTTTTACCACTTAAAATTTTAAAAAGTGTCATGTGTTTAGTAAAATGATACCTACAAATAACATGCCCCTTATTCTATTAAGAACGGTTTTTTATTTTTATTTTTTTTTTCTTAGTCATGATAAAAGGAAGTTTTTAACAAAAAAAAAAAGGAAAAATTTTCATGGAGGACAGTGAAAATTTCATAATTAGGAAGAAGGGTGAATTAAAGAAAAATGGTGAAATTTTGACATAAGGAAAATTTTTCACGGTAAGAAGAAAATGGCGGTGAAGGTGACGAACGGTGACGACGACTCCATCAACAGTATACCTAAGGCTATGTCTATCTCATCGTCGTAAGTTTTCCTAATATCGCTTCCTTGATTAATTTTTGTTTCAATTGTTCTTTTTTCTTTCTGAAAGAATCACACACTTTTTGGTTGAATTAGTATAAGTAGTTCAGTTCGGAAAAGATTTTTAAGTGTGAGTTCAATGTTGTAGACATATGTTTTTATTGTTGAGTCTATTTTCAGTAGAAATTCCTAATAGACACCATAAGTTGGAGCGTCAACATGGGTTGAGCCTTTCTTCACACTGCTCTGTTCTTTTCTAGCTTGTTATGGAGAAAGTTTGATTTTTCTTGGAAATTTTTTGGAAAAAATTTTCTTTTGAAAAATTATGTATGTGAGAGATAGAAAAGTGTAATGCTTGTGTTATTTTTTGACTTTATATGAGTAAATATTTAGAGGGATTTTTAAATTTTAATTTTAAATTTTTTGAAAAATGAAGTTGTTTATTTAAATAAAATTTTGAAATAAAACAGTAATAATTCTTGAAAAATAACCATAAGAGAACAGAGACATTTTTGTGTTTTCAATACTATTATTAATCTGAATTGTTAAACGCAGTAACGGTTTTACTAAACGCAGTAACATTCCCCTGTAAAAAGACTAAAATGCCCCTGGAGCCAAAAAATTTAAAAAAAACAAAATGTACTGTTCGCGGGTACTGTTCATGAACAGTAACAGTACCAATTTTCACCTATAAGTAAGGGGTGAAGGTCAGAAGTTTTCTAAAACGTTCAGAGTTAGTTGTTTTATATTTACATTAAACTGCAGAAACACTTATTTTTCATTTGGTCACTGACACGTTCATTCAAATATGGCCGGTATACCCGAGTACGATCCATATTACACTGTAAGTAACACTGTATTTATTTTTTTAATTTATAGCAGTGTGCGTAATTTATGTATTTATTTTTTAAAGTTATGTATGTAATGTTTCACGTTAATTTTCGGGGAAAAAAATCTAGTATGGGGAATTTTTTTCCCGGATCTGCGATTATCCGGACGTTTGTATTTCCGGCTATTTCAGACTGGGAGACATTCTCCCGGTCCGAAATGTTTCAGAATCAGCGAAAAAACATCCGGATAATCGCAGATCCAGAAAAAAAAATTCCCCATACTGGATTTTTTTCCCCGAAAATTAACGTGAAACATTACATACATAACTTTAAAAAAATAAATACATAAATTACGCACACTGCTATAAATTAAAAAAATAAATACAGTGTTACTTACAGTAGCAAACCCGCGTTTTGCTACAGTACTTTTTGCTACAGTATTTTTAAAATTTTTTTGCTCCAGGAGTATTTTTGACTTTTTACAAGAGAATGTTACTGCGTTTAGTAAAATAGTTACTGCATATAACATGCCTCTTATTAATTAGCAACTGTACATAATTATTAAGTTATATAAGAATAATATTTTTCTAACATGATCACGTGATAGAGCACTTATCTTTAATTAATAGAGTCTAGTGTCCATATTGACTACATGATGCACTTATTGTCTCCAATTTATGGCAATCTGTATAAATGTCCTTTAAATTTTCGTCTTCAAAGCTAAAGCTTTTATTTAGAAACTCTGTTTTTTCTTTTTAATCTTATATAATTACTAGCGTGTTACCACCTTATTTTTATTATATTAAAATTTCTATTTAATGTATTTCATCACAAAAATATAAATGTGTTGATTTCGACCAACAAAGCTAAAGCTTCTATCTTTAAGCTTTGTTTTTTTCCTTTATAGTATTATATAATTAGTTATTGGCTCATTTTCATCATATGATAATTTCTTTTTAGTGTATTTCATTTCAAAGTGATAAGAGTGTTTTAATTTCTGCTGGTAAAGTTAAATTAGAACTTCTATCTTAAAAATATGTTTTCAAAATAAAAAGAAACAGGCCTAAACTCATTCCCACTCTAAACCTCTGCCTTGCCAGCGTGCCTAAGCAGGTTTGGCTACCACAAATGTTCAGTAAGGGTCATAAAACTTTACAAGAAAGATATTTACCGTCTAGCTCAATTGGTAAAGCGTTGTGTTCATGGATTCGAGCCTGAAGAATGCACGCGATCGAGTACCTGGATAATGCACGACCACCCAACTTACTATTCTAGAAGATCGAGTACCTGTTCATTCTTACTCTTCCAGTTTTTCTCCAATGTCGTATAAGCATCCTCACAAGTTTATTGGTCATACATATTATGCCTCGTGTAATACAAACACAACCGGATTCCGGGCTTTGTACTGTCGGAATTCTATTTTCCCGGTGAATCACTGCAGCTGTATCAAAGAATTCTTTGAGAGGTTTATAATTGAATCTGCAATCACTCTTGCACTGGATTTCATATAACCACCTAAAAATGCAAAAGAAAAGACGTTATAATACAAACTTAAGACTACATTCGATATGTGATATTGGACATATGGAAATAACCTGATGTAAGCATCACAAGAGGAATGTTCCTCTCTTTAGCAAATCTAAAGACCTTTTCATCTCTCGTGGCTATTCCCTCAGGGCTGATCTGCGAACATATTCATATATCATACTTTATTTTCATGCTTCCCCAACTAAAAGGCTCCCCCTCCCCCTCCCCCTCCTTTTTCCGCCGATTAAAGGATTCATGATTTTGATACTGGAAATTTCCCAGTCAAACTCTTGACAAGAACAACCGAAGATTATACCTTCAACCTGCCTAGAGGATCCCCATCCAAGATATCCGTGCCAGCATTGTAAACTATCAACTCAGGGCTAAAATTTTGTGAAGCCACCTACAAAGTAAGAGAGAATTCAGACATATATGACATAAATAATTTCACAGAGGAATCATAAACTAGCAGAAAAGCATCCGAAAGGTAGAAGTAGATTCCGTTGGAGCAGCTAAACAAAATAAAACTAATCCCTGAGAATTTTTATTCAAACCAGAAACACAAACAACCAAAACCACTATAGATCACAATATAGCCGCAAAATCCAGCCACCCGATCCAACGGGACATTCATTACATGTTGATCTGTCAAACTAAATGCGTGCTTTCCTGAAGAAGACATTCACTAAATGTGTTCCATATGTCAAAAACAATTGCATAGCAAATCAAATATTTCCTTTTTCTCTCAAATGCCGGCAGAGTTGTGTTATGGGTTGGCTTTCTTAGTTTTGGCTACATACAAGTATTCTTACTCCAGATTAGATGTAGAGTGTAGCAGAAACTCAATGAACACAGAATGCATAGAGACTGACAGATGTATTTACCTCCAGAGCATCATCCAGTTTTGAGAGGTAACTTCCTGTCGATGTACCGGTCTGTTTAAATAAGATGAAGAGCATGTGATTTGACTTGACACTCAAAACAACTGAAATCAGTAGACCTCGGAAACAAAATCATATTCTGACCTGCACTTCAACTTTCTGATCAATGTACCTCCTGGCTTCATAATCCTTAAAAAGGAACAAAGAGAAAGTTGAGATTCAGACAGAATTTTGATACTGGTGTCGATCTCTTTTCTTTATGTGCCACAGCAGAATATGAAACTTTAACAATAAATGATACAAATGTCAAAGAAACTTACAAAAGGATAGATTTGAGGATTGTACATATCGAGAACATAGACCCTTCCTGCCAACAACAAAAGAAGGCAGTTAATACCAATAGAGCCACAAAAAGGTCCAGAACAAGGATAGAGACATACTGTCATCTGAAAAATCCATTTCATGTCCATTTCCCTGGTGTGCATCAAGATCAATAATCATCACCCTGTTTGATGATTAGCGACTAATTAGCAAGGAAATTGTTTAATCGTAACTAAATGAGTTAGAGAAAGTTGCAAGAATAACTACCTTGACATATTTAGACGAACAAAGGCAAAATGAATGCAAAGAGTGATGTCTGCATAAACACAAAAACCACCCCCTTTCTCTGCACAACAATGATGGAATCCACCACCAACATTTATGGCCCATCCACGTTCTTTTGCAAGCTTTGCAGCCAATATAGTTCCTCCAACCTATAGCTACTTTTAGAATAAAATCTTCAAACAAAGGAGGGGGCAAAAAGGAGTTTATTTAACCTGCTCGCGAAAAGGTTGAAGAACTTTCTTCTGCACAAGACAATTGGGCAATGCTGCAACTGGAGGGACCTAAAGTCCATAACAAACAAATTATCATATCCCAATATTGATGAAGATGGAACAGTTTAGGAAAGACGCTTCTCTCTCATTATGCATAAAATCACGTGAAGGCTGTTTTATGAGCAAATTATTACAAATCAAATCAAAGAAAAAAAAAATTAGGAAAAACTTAGAAAAAGCAAAGAGTCCAAACCTCACCTCAACAATCATGGCAACATTTGAGCTGCTCTTTAGACTATTCAAGTAGGACTCAGAATGAACCTACAACATAGAAAAGTTAGCTAGGGATGTTGAAGTCCTCCTGCACAGAAGGAGTTCTAAAAACTACAAACATCCCATGTTCCATATTAGCTATTAGCATATAAAAACAGGGACAAGGCAATCCAATGTAAAATTATATGAACAGACTGAAGGAAGCACAGAATTCACGCGAGAACCGCACAATTTTAGCAAATAAATGATTGTTTTAATTTTTACTCATCTGGTTAAATAGACACAAGAAAGAGTGTACACCACAAGGAGGTCATCTTTGGTAGACTCGAGAGGTTGAACTATGCACTTCCTCTCCAGAAAACCACCCACAATAAGGAATTGACAGATGCGACCCCATTTTGAAGAATCAAAAGGATGCCTACATATATCCATCGTTAAGTATGAATCTAATAAAGAGTCTAACTGCTACAATTTAACTGGAGTGAATAAACCTGATAGGAAAATTCCAAGTTTGATTAAGCTCAGTTTGATTAATGAATCAATTTTAGCTGTCCTTAGTGATTTAGAGCAATTCTGTGTGCAAACGAATGCAACGAAATTCCAGCCCAATATACTCTCGAAATAAAGCACAACTTACAATTTTTCAATACCGAGAAAGGAGATATCGTAGACAGGCGAGTAAATTACAGGAACCTGATAAAAAACACACCACATCCCCAGTCAATTCAGTAAATTAAATACCAAAATAAACGTACAAAATCACCATTATTTGCCGTAATCAAAGCAAATAGTAGGCGAAAAAGGTGTTACTACGTACCTTCGAAAGAGGAACGTCCAAGTAGAGCTTGCTGGACAGAATACGGTTCCGCCGGAGAGTTTCGACGTCATCGTTTTTAGGTGCGGTGGAAGACATAGATAAAGCGTCGAAGTTGTAGCCGGAGAACGTTGAAAATATAACGGGGTAAACCTGAGGAAGCTTGATGGTTAGGACTTGAGCTGCAACCTTCAATTTTGAGTTTGAAGACACGAGAAAGGCAGAGCAGAGGGACGTAGGGAGTGTGAGTCGATTGAAATCCAGCGCCGGCGACGGTGCACTACACGGAGCAGGAGATGCGGACACGTGTAGCTATTGAGTAAAACTGGCAACTCCTCAATGTGGCCACGTAAGACTCATAAACAAGATAGATTGATAATCAAGAAAAATAAAAATAAAAAGAAAAAGATAATTTGTTCTTGGGCCAATTAACGCATTCGCTAAAATGATTAAATTTTGACCATCCTAGGCCCAATTTTAAATTTTTGTTTAAAAAAAAAAAAAAGAAAGGCGATGGTATTAAGCACTTAATTGACCTTCCAATGGTTATTTGACTCTCAATAAATTTCAATAACAAGATTGGAAATTATGTGACACCAGTCATTTGATCCAATAGTTATAATTTATTGAGTAATCAAAAGTAATTATTTTAAAAAATCACAAATACCTTCATGAATTCGGTTTATGTATACACGGGCTTCATATGGAAGCTCGAGGGATGCGCATCTCTCATAATTTCTGTATTTTATTTTTTTGCTGTAGCATTTTTTTTCTTCTTAAATAGTCTTTTTTTAATACATGTAACCCAATATTTAGATACTTGAAGAGAGTATTACGGGTACTCTTTTCAAGTCTCTTCAATAGAGTAGAACAAAAAAAAAAAAAATTAATACTCGTGAACAATACCCATCACCAATATTAAATCCTTTAAGGGAGTATGGTTAGATAATCTCTTCAAGTAACTACTACACTTAAATAGAGTAAAAGATTAACGTTTTTCGCCGGGTAAAATAGCGAGGGGACCAAATAGTTTGAGAAATAAAAGTAAGGAACCAAAAATATCGTTTTAAAATGTAGAGGACCAAAAAGATTGTTAGATAATATGTAAGGGACCAAATGTGGAGTTTACTCATATAATAAATAAAAAAAGAAGTAATTATAGACTCAGCAACAAATTATAAAAACTTTATTTATAGCAACTTATGTGGCATTCATTCATTGGACAACCATGTGATATTAATAAAAATGTAACCGATGAATGCATGCCACAAGAGTTACTATCAAAAAATTGTTATGATTTGTTACTATGACTACTCTTTAAAACAATGTACGAAGTATTAGACTAAAAGAATCACTAACATGTAGGGTTGTTCATCTGACCCTCGGATCGGATCGGTGTCAGCTCTGGATCGGATCGGCATCAGATCCGAACTGATCCGAAAAATTTTTAAAAAAATTAAAAAATGAAAGAAAGAAGGAGAAAGAGCGTCTTTTATCATCGGTAGTACTTTTCTTCAAATCATCTAAATCTGATTGTTCTCACTTCTCACATGGAAATGAGAAGAAATTCAAAACCCATCTTCAGAGAAAACCCGTAAATGAAGAGTTTTTGCCTACAAGCCCTTGAAGAAACTGCTCAAAAGTATTTCCTCCTTTGAAGCCACCGCCGTCGTCGACGCCGATTCCACCTCTGCTTCAGACCGACGGAGGCTCCCTCCTTTGAAGCCACCGCCACCGACGATTCCAGCCTCCGTCTCCCGCCGCCGATTCATGGGCAAATCATCATTCAGATCTACCGTAAAAAAAGCTCCATCCTTGGAAGCCATTGTGGCTGCCGATTCAACCCTCCGTCTCCTTCCACTTCAGACCGACAGTCAAAAGCTACCTCACCTGAACTCCAAGAATAATTTAATGGTTTTAATAGTATGGATGGATATCATTAGCTCAGTAGCAGAGGATTGGAGCTTTGAAGAATGGAAATTGGGAGAGAAGGTCTGGATGCCCAAAAGGGAAAAAAAAGAACAAAAAAGTAAGTTCAATCGGATCGGACCCGAGATCTGATCCGATTCGATCCAGAATTTCGGATCAATGATCTGAATCCGATCCGATCCATTCGGATCGGACTGGACCGGACCGGATCGGATCGGGTCGGGTCGGATCGGATTTCTTACTTTGAGCAGCCCTACTAACATGTATGGACCATAACAGAAAAAATAGTTGAAGACGCACTTAAATTAATTTTTTTTCCTCATTTTATATTTTTTGTTTAAAATTTTAATTTGTTAAAAATTATTTCATAGTCTTAAAAATTTATTTTACAGTTCTAATACTTCTTCTTTTTTTTTTTAGGTGCTGATTAAGTGGTTGGGTAGAGATGGCCACGATTCCGGTTCAAACCAAAACCGACCCGGAATCGAACTGCCAATTTTGGAACCGGAACGGGACCCGCCGGTTCTAATGTGAGAACAATAAAAATAATAATTTTTTCATTCCTCTTACACATATTCGAACACACGACTCTTTGTTATAATTAAAAGGCTTTAAACAAAGTTGATTAACCATTTAAATTATTTACTTTTTTTGAACTTCTTTCTTATAATTATAATTATATTATATGTTTAACATATTATATATAAAAACTATTTTTAAATATATATTATAATAATATATAAACTAATAGTACACTTTATATATATATTATTAATGTACTATAAATAAGCATTAAATTAAATTAAAATTAATTAATTATTAAACTAAATTAGATCCAACCGCAACTTCTGCAAATAATGAAGATGATGAAGATGAATTATATTGAATATTCAATATGTATTTATTTTGTAAAAGTTTCAGTGCTTCAAAGTTCAAACTTTAATTTCTCACAATTTATAACAATGCATCACTCTCTTGATTTTTTTAAAATAATATATTGAGGTATTATTCATCTTTATATATATTTTTTTACAATTTATTTTTTATATTTTACTAAATAAATCATTTAATTGTTTAAATGTATATACCGTCGTTATAGATTTTATTTATTTTTACAATTTTAATTATTTATAAATAATTGAGTTATTAATTGAGTCAAAATAAAATAACATTTATAAGTTAAAATTTTTAAATAAACAAAAAAATTGTTCAATAAACGAAAAATACTGGAATCGGAACGGGAACTGTGACAGAACCGAAACTGTGTCAGACTAGAACCGAAATCGTGACAGAACCAGAATTGGAACCGGAACCCCCCCCCCCCCCCCCCCCCCCCGGTTCCGGTTCCGATTCCACTAATTCATAAACCTTAACTAGTGATTTTTGAACCGTAACTGACAGTTCCGTGGCTATCCCTAGTTGGGGGCTTGGGACCCTTTATGAAAGAGGGGGCAAAATGCCTAAAATGGTAGTTTTAAAGGAGAGGTAATGACACTTATCTTAGAGATATAAGTATACAAGAATGCAAATACTTCTAGCATACAAGGGAAAACGCTAGCTGTGTAAACAAGGAAAACTTCTAGTGTCTAAAGCCCCCTTCTTTCATATTTCAAA
Source organism: Leptodermis oblonga (assembly GCA_016801395.1). Lineage (NCBI taxonomy): Eukaryota > Viridiplantae > Streptophyta > Magnoliopsida > Gentianales > Rubiaceae > Leptodermis > Leptodermis oblonga. The sequence goes on along the minus strand of CM028757.1, from coordinate 32,490,935 downwards.
CACATTTCAAAATTAAGGTGGATTACTTTTTTTCCTTTTTTTTATGTTCACAATTTTAATATTCAAGAACTATTAGTCACAATTCTATTGACAAAATTAGTGTGACACGTCATTTTATTCGAGATTTATCCATAAATCACATCACATCCCATATTAATTCAAAAAGCCAAACATGTCAACATTAGCAGTACAACTTTATCGAAAAAAAGGGGATTAAATCATATAAGTACATATTTTTTGAATTTAACACATAAGTACATATTGTTCCTTAGTTGGATTTGATTTTTTTGAAGTAAATATTATTCCCTCTGTTCTGTTCTGTTTCATATAAAGACTTTAATTTCATAAAAAAAATCTTATCACCGTATTAAAAGAGTTCAGTTTGAATTTGTTTAATTAATAAAAAATATGATATTAAATTATTTATTTTAAGTGTTGTACATTTTCATCTATTATAAATTACTATTATTTTTCGAAATAAACTCTTTTAATGAGACGCGAGTATAAAATACTTATATTCATTGTTAAGATTTATAGTGAACACTTAGAATATATGATGTGATAACTAAATGAAAAATAAAATATTTAGAATTAAAATTGTTAAATGATTATTGTTATGTGGATAAGTTTCTTCATAGAATTTGCAACTCTTTCAATTATAGTTAAGTGGAATATGAAGAACATTGTAATCAATCAAACTTAAAGGGTGTTTGTTGATTGAGTTTTTCAGATACTCCCTCCCTCTAACGAGAGACTATTGTTATTTTCAAATGTGTAATGAATAAAAAGATAAAATTTAAAATAGTTAATTTATAATCATTTGTTCTATACATAATCTTTTTATTTTTATTTAAGTGCAATTTTATTAGTGGAAGAATTGAGGTGGTGGGTAATGAGAGAGCCTTGTAATCCTAAGGTCATAGGTTCGATTTTTTGGGATATAAAGGTAGAAAAAAGAGTTAATAGCTCTATTGGTCCCCAAACTTGGCATTTTGTCGCTCTTTCGTCCCTGAACTTGATATTGTTTTTATTTAGTCCTTAAACTTGGGTTTTTCATTTCTCTGTAGTCCATTGTCTAATTTCTTTCAAAATTCAGCCACTGTTGGCTGACACGTGTAGTAGTAGTGCAAGTTAGTAGAGGGTAATTTAGGTATTTGGCAAAAAAAGAACGACAACAATTAATTTTCACTTAAAGGGTTTACTTAACCTATGTGTTTTCCGCATGAGGAAATGATTCACAAAATTGCTCTCTTATGATGACAACTGTTTTTTTGTCGCCAAATACCGATATTTCCCTCTAAGAACTGCACTCTACTATACATACCTACTGACAGTGGCTAATTTTGGCCGAAAATTGGACAATGGATTATAGAGAGATGAAAACCCCAAGTTTGAGGTCTAAAGAGAAACAATACCAAGTTCGAGGATGAAACTGCGACAAAAGCCCAAGTTTGGGGACTAGTTAATTTATTAACTCTAGAAGAAAAAAAAAAAGAAAGAGCCCTAGCGTTCGAAATATGTCAAAAAAACATTTTGAGCAATGATAGACATCTCAACTAATCATCACAACTTGTTCACAGCAACTCATGTGACATACATTCATTGGTTACATGTTTATGAAATAATTATTAAAATAACATAATTGGCCAATAAATACATACCACATGAGTTGCTATGAGAAAGTTGTAATGAATTACGAGATATCTATCATTACTCAAACATTTTATAGCGTATTTAATTAAGCGTTAAAATATGAGTTGTACTAAACCATCTTGTAATTGTGTTTATATATATATACTAGATGGAGTATGCCGTGCAATGCCCGGCATTTGCCCATTAATATTATTAGGTTATAGCGATTGTCTTATTTTAAATTTAAATATAAAGATTTTTTAAGTGTTTGTATTTTGGCACAATAAGACATTTATTGGTAGCAATAAAATCAATAATCACAACCCATATGACAACATTGATTGACAAAAGAAGAAAAAATTACAAATTATCGAACGAAGAGCAATTTAATTATGTCAAGCGTATTCAAAATAATTTTTTTTTACAATAATTTAGTAGTAACTCTTCAAGAACAAAAACAAAATCTAAAAATCACCGATATAAAAATCGTCAACAACATAATGTAACAGTTCCAACACTATCACGAAAGAGCTTGCTTTAGAAGCACACATAATATGCTATTAGTACAAATTTCATAATTTTAAATTTAAGATTACAACAAAATCAACAAAAGGTTTAAGTGGTTCACTAAGGTAAGAAACTATGAGGGAAATGAATGAGTACAATGTGCAAAATATATAAGTGGGGGTGGGGGAGGAGGACGTGTCCTAATTATAGTTCCACCTTTAATTTAAGAGGACAACGTTAGATTAAAATGTGTACTCAACCACAAACACCTTCTTATAGAAGAATTTTCATACACTTGTCATGCCATAAACAACAGGGAAAGCAAACGCCAGAAAGATTTGAGACATCAAAATAAATCAAACCCAAAGAGTCTCGGGCGGTTTAAACTTTTATTAAATGCTTTAAAAACAACCAACATTGTAAGCCTTGCAAATAACTAAAACATTATGCTAATTGAATCTGAAAGTTTTGAACACAACCTGTAAAGATTAATAGTTCGGCAATGATTTGGACGTTGAAATGTTCTATTTGAAAATTTAGCAGAAGTGTTTACCTCAACATTTAATTTGATGTCAGTGACCTAAGAATCAGATTGAAAATAAAAATAAAAATCAAAAGGATATTATACTAAGACAATTGATCAATGGAAGGATTACTTACGAAAGTTCTAGAGACGGAAAATATGGACATGAGGATGAACATAAGAGTCATAGATGGTTGACTCCGACAATGGACATATGAGAAGTTTTGTTTTGAAATTTTCATTGGAGTCAAAGAATTGGAAGCATTGGATTCATATTTAAATATGGAGCTTTGTGTATGATGGAATACAAAAGGGTAGTTGGAGTAGAGAAGATGATAAGATTTGAGAGCTATGAAATTATTAGAAGAAGATGATAGGACATATGAAATTAAATGTGAGGTTTATTAAATTTTGTTGCTGAAATGGCAGCCACGTGGCCTATATATATTGTTGAAGTAGCAGCCACATGGCATATACATATATTAAATATTAAACTTATTTGGCAGCCAAATCACATTCATAAGTAAACCATATGTTAGTTTATATTATATAGGGTAGATATATATATATATATATATATTATAGGATGCTGTTAAATGCACATATTATGTACATACATAAAGTGTTTTATGTGATCACTTAAATGTTATTTTACAAAAATATCCTTATTGTATTATGACATTTTGCTTTCTCCTCTCTTCTCTCTCCTCTCTCCTCTCTTTACCCCGTCTGCTCTTCTTTTTTTTCTTTTTTCTTTTTCTGTTTTTCCTTTTTCTTAAATATTTCTCTTTTAACTAATTTAATTTTGGTATTTTTATTTTTGACAACTCTTTTAAAAGAAAAAAAATTACCCTATCATTTTCACTATTAAGCATTTTAAAACCCATTAAACTTAATATTTAGTATTCTTATTTATTCAATTTTTTAAAATAATAATAATTTTAATTTTTTTTTCTTACTTTCTTTTTCGCCAAACACAAAAGAGAACTTAACCTTTGCATTTTTTGCCATTAAAATTTATTCATTAAATTTTTTTGCCAAACCCATTTTTTCATAATAAAAATATTATTATTATTATTATGAGAAAAATGAAAAAATTAGAATCCAAAATTAAGAGAAAAAATTAGATGATTCGTTTTGTAGTGAAATGGGTTTCACATATGCAATTTCTAAAGCTAAAAAAAATATTAGAGAAAGTCAAAACTGAAAGAAAAAAAATTTAATTAGTGTGGGAAGAAGGAAACTAAGTTGTAAAACAAATAATGGTAGAGGAGATTTTGAGAAAAATTAATTACAGGAGAGATGAGAGAGAAGGGATGAAGACAAGACATGAGAAAAGAAATAAGTATAATATAATAAAAATATTTTTGTAAAATAACATTTGATTGATCCACATAAACTATTTTATGTGCATATTTTTCTGCATATAATTTGTGCAATAAACATTTTCCTATATAATATATGTGTTTGTGTGTGTGAAAAATCTTCACTTACTCTCAGAGTCACTGACCCTCATTTATGCGGCAATACATGTGTCAAACATATTAGCAATCAAAGAAAATGGAAAGCTGTAATCAATTTTATACTCTCTTTCCCATTATTCAATGCTTCTTTCTCTTCCTTCAAAAATTAATACTTTTCTCTTCTTACGATACTCCCTCTTTCCTTTTCCTCTCCCCCTCTTCATCCATAGTAAGTTCCATTAAGTGTCTTTCATAAATCTGAGATGATTTTCAAAAAGGAAAAAAATAAAAACAAAAAATCTGAGATAAACGTAAAGGGTTTTTTTTTTTTTTGATAGTTAAACAATTATTTTCTTGTATTCCATGTCTAAGAAATTTCTTCCATTAACTTTTGACTTTTTATCTTATATTTATCTATATTCAAGTACATTAATTAATATTTATTTTTAGCAAAATAAATCTTGTGATTGAGAATTTACTTATTTGTGTGTAAGGTATAACTATTTTAATTTTTTAAGATAATTTTTTTTTTTCATTGATATTCATTTTTAACGAAATAAATTTTGTAACTAAGGGTTCACTTATTTGTATGTAGGATATAGTTATTCTAAATTTTGGAGATAAAATTTTTTCATTTATATTCATTTTTAGCAAGATACATTTTATGACTAAGAGTTCACTTATTTGTGTGTAGGGTATATATACCTTCATTCTTTTTAGATAATTTTTTTAATTAAAAAATAAAGTTATAATAAAATACAAGATAAAAGATTATCCCAAATAATCTAGAAATTATTAGATTGTCAGCTTGTAGGTCAATGTCGAATGAGGCATGATATATCAGAATCATCCTAATAAATATTTCTCATATATATATATTTATATTTATTATTTATAGGGTAAGACTATAATCCCTTCACAAGACAATTCATTCAATGGATAATGACATATGATGTTTTATTACCTATGCAATTGAATAACTCATTGCATATGCTATTATTCACTGAATGAATAGTTCTGTGATAGAACCATAGTATTTTCCATATTTATATACACCCCTAATATGCATGCTTATATATAATGCACTATAATAGTACCATTTAAGTGTATCACATTTACCTTTCAAGAGTATGAGTGTTACCAGCTGGAATTTAAAATAATATTGCATATTGAAAAGTATAGTTTGTAGTGAGAAAAAAAACTATAGTGAATGTTTCTTAAAAACATGTGTTGTGGACACGTGATGCATAATGGAGTCTCATATCAGACGATACATTCATCTGATAGAAGACTCTATAATATATGAAAAATATTTACTTACAATTGAATATATAATACTTCAATACATATTTGTATATTTTTATATTTATATGCACATACACATATGTATATATACTTACATGAAAAAGTAATTATGTATAAATACTAAATATTGTATTTTTTATACAAAGAAATATATTTTGTTAATGTGTAAATTCCAAAATTTGAACGTGTGACAACAACGTCTCAAGTGATTCATATTACCATTCCATTCAATCTTCTCCCACGTAAAAAAACTACATGTGTATATATAAAATAATATATATATATATATAATGGTAACACTATATGCGTATATATAATTAGACTAAATGATAAATATTCATATATACATATAATAATGATAATAATTGTATTAATGACAATAACCCATAAAATCACTATATATATATGTGTATATGAGTGAGTTATATTTGTGAGATGAATATAAAGTTACAAATATTATTTATTTTAGATATGATATGAACTATGAAATTACTTAACCAAAATAAAATGAAGAAAAAAAAGTTTCTTTTACATTTGCATATATTCAGTTATGTTGATGGTCACTGCGAAAATAGAGATGAAGATGGAGATGAAGTGATTAGCAAAAAGAGAGAGTATTCAGGTTAATTAGCATTTATGGTTGAGAGAGAAAATAGGAAAATATGATATAAAGGAGGAAAGAGAATATTTACATTTAATGAATTAACATGATATAAGTTAATTTAATATTATTTGTGAGTGGAATGGCTTATGTGGCATGTGACATGGAAGCCACATAAGAGAAGGTCACCAACCCTGGAGGTAAGTGTAGTACTCCCCGTGTGTGTGTGTGAATAAATAACTATGAGCCTGTTCTTTTTCATCGTTTTGAAAACGATTTTGAAAACAAGTTTTGAAAAATAGTTTTATAATGTAAAAGTATTAAAAATGTAAAAAGTAGATGCTGAATAGTAAAAAGTTGTATTGGAAATAATGAAATATGATTAAAATATATTAAATTTACTGTTGAAACCAAAACCGTTTTCAAAACAGAACAAAAAGAACAGGCCCTATAATATTCATAAATTTGTTGAACTCAAAACCAAAAACTGATATTCCAAAAAGAAAAAGACGAAATTTCCATTATTATTGAGTGTAATTGATTTAATCAAAGAAATGATATTGCGTAAACAATTTGGGTTGGTGGTGGAATTAGCATATATAATTAATTATTAGTGTGGGTCATTAAATTAATTGGTGATGTAACTCTTCTAAATACTTAATAACTCGTATTATTAAGAAAAGGTACACATCATTAAATTTAATTTATGCTGAGATGATGTGAAATGGTGAACAAGACCAATACTTCAGATTTAAGATGAATTTAATATTCAAATTTGGAGTCACTGAGAGATAGAAGAAAATAAATAAGAAAGAAAATAAAGTTTGCGGGACAGAAGGCTCCTCTACTTCGTTGTTCTCCTCCACAACATCTTATGTAATAGATAGATAACCGTGTCGTCGAGTTAAAACAAAAAAAAAAAGACGAACAATTTCGTTCTTCCCTTCTGCGGCCTCTTATGTAATAGATAGATTACCAATTTCGAGTTAAAAACAAAAAAAACTCTACAGGAGGCTCATCAATTTCGTTCTTCCCCTCTACGGCATCTTATATAATAGATAGATAATATTGCTGAGTTACCACAGTCTCTTATGTAATAGATGGATATTATTGCCGAGTTTAAAATAAAAATAAAAATAAAAGTTTGCAATTGCATATTCAAACTCATAATGAGTTTTCTCTGGGCGGACGGATTTAAAAAACAAAAAACAAAAAGTTTGCCAACACGTCTTATCTTATAAATTTAAAGTTCTCACGGAAGCCCGCCCAGACACCAAACACATGCATTCCTAGCTGGAACTGGATAGGGTATTTTCTCTTTCAGAATGAGATGATTGCGCAATGGAGTCACCCTATAATTCCTGGGTGAGTTTTATGCATAATTTCATCTCTTCTAAGTTTTATATATAGATTTATACCGTTAGTGGAGTTCATGCTTTCTCTCATTTGGATTTTTTTGTTTTTTTGTTTTTTTTGTAATTTTTGCAGGGTAGTTCTCTAACGCTTGAGGAGAAAATCTGTTCTCTATGCTTTCCGTTTGTGGCAATATGTGAATCATTGATTTTCTCGCTGTGGGGATGTTTCAACTGCCACTCCTCGGGCTCGGACCGTCACCAGAAAATGCGGTATGACCACGCGGACCTGGTTCGATTAACCCAAGAATCTCGATGTAATTTATGTACTTTCGTGTTTTCTCTTCTATTTTTCTTTGATTTCGATTGGAATTTTTGACTTAGAATGGGATTCAGGAGCTGCAGCAGTTGAATTTCATGCCTGATCTGGTCTTATGTTTCCTTAATCCTCATCCAGGGCTCTGAGAAAAATTGCATTAATTTTTTCCTTTTTGGGTTTTGGTTCTGGGTTTTAGATGATTGATTTTGTTTTCTGAGATGGGATGTTCATATGATTTGGATGATTCACTTTTTCGAGTATTTTGCAGTTTCCACCCAAGTAACGAATTAGTTTAATATGCTCTATTGAACTCCAGTAAGCCTTTGAATCCCCGCGTGGAAGAATTCAATTGTAATTTGAACTTTCAGTGATTTCTTATTTTTGCAGTCTCCATAAATGAAATAGAGGCGCTGTATGAGTTGTTCAAGAAGTTGAGTAGTTCAATTATAGATGACGGTTTGATTCACAAGGTACTCTCAGTTTCTTCCTGCTTGATTGGAATTTTTTTAACCTTTTGGGCTTTTTTAATCTTTGGACTTAGTATTGTTTTGAATTTGTAGTTGGAGTTCTGAATTTTGGTCTGGATGTTTATTACTTCTGCAGGAAGAGCTTCAGCTGGCATTGTTCAAAACTCCATATGGTGAGAATATTTTTCTCGACCGGGTAAATGCTCTACGAAGACTTATATTGAGTATTCTATACCAGGGGAGGGTTGGGGTGGAGAATAATGGGAGGGCCTTATAACCCTTAGGTTATGGCTTCAAACCTTGGGGATGCAAGGGTACAGAATGATGACTGGGAACACAAACATTTATTACCTTCATTCCTTTTGGAGGATTTTGAAAATTTCATTCACTTCACTTGGGGTTTTTTTTTCTCCTCTTCAGGTCTTTGATATGTTTGATGAAAAGAAAAATGATGTTATTGATTTTGGGGAATTCATCCATACGCTAAATGTATTCCATCCCTGTGCTCCAATGGAAGATAAAATAGATTGTAAGTTGCCATATGCCTTCCAATCTGTAAAATGGCATACAAAACAAATCGCTTTTCAGTTTACTGACTATAAATGTCTTAATATTATTATGCAGTTGCATTTAGGCTGTATGACCTGAGACAGACTGGATTTATTGAGCGAGAAGAAGTGAGTACTATATAACTTAGCAATGAACTTTTGATATATTGATTTTCCATGTTCAAACTTTGATATTATGCATCTTAAACCTAGCAATCATGAACAATGTTCATGATTAAGGATTTGTACTGTTGTTTGTGTTACGGTAACTAAAAATTCATGCAAATACGTGGTTTAAAGATGCAGGCTGGCGAGAATAAACCCTTTTGTCACTTGAATTTATCCTAAATATTGGGCCATGATGTGTAGGCATGCTGTTAAACTAGTTTCTTTGTTATCTTTTTGTCTGCACACAACAGTTCTTCTTGTCTGACTATTTTCAAAATTATGATGAAATCTGTTTTGGATGTGTGATATTCATTTTGTGTAGTTTCTTTTAAAATTAGGGAAGAAAGAGCTAGAAACTGCATCTTGGCATGCTCTTCCCCTGCCCTTGGTGTCTATGTTGTTATTAACAGAACCTGCACTTCAGGTCAAGCAAATGGTGATTGCAATTCTACTGGAATCTGACATGAGGTTATCTGATGATCTTCTGGATCTTATTATTGACAATGTACAATATTCATAATGCAAAACTGCTTTCCTTTTTTTATTCTTTCCCAATTTATCTTTTTGTTTTTTGGATACAATTTTAACAATGACATCTGCACTCCTTTTAGACATTTGCGGATGCCGATGCCGATGGAGATGGGAAGATTAACAAAGAGGAGTGGAAGGATTTCGTCATTCGGCACCCCTCACTCTTGCGAAACATGACTCTTCCATACTTGAAGTATGCCACTTCCCTTTTTGTCCTAGTCTTCTTTGTTTTTCCTTGGTTGTCTTCTCTTATTAGTTTTTTATAGTTGCGCAACTCATTCTCATGCAAATAACAGTAACTGTGAGACATCACGAGCCATATGTAGTTGTCGAAAACTGGTTTACACCCTCTACATGAAACTGATTTTCTGTTTGGCCTCCTCCCAAAAGTCACCAGTTCCCATCTCTTTTCTGTTTCCAGAACTGCTGAGTCGATGCTCGCAATAATAAGATAATTAAGCTCATTTTTATGATGTACAGAGTTGATCCGAAACGACCTTCTAGCAGATGTTTGATCTTGGTTTTGCTCTTGTTATTTTCCAGGGACATCAGCACTGCATTCCCCAGCTTTGTATTCAACACAGAGGTTGAAGATGAAGATGCTTAAGTTGATTCTCTGTGGAAGTTTCACAATTTTCTGGATTTCCTGGGAGTCACAGTTTTGAATCAATGTACTTGGGCTCTTCAGTCTTCAGTTTCTTGCTCCATTTGGAAAATGAGATGAGATCTTCAAGTTCAAAATTGTATACTTTTTGGTGGATTAATAGAGTTTGAACAACACTCCTCTTTGTATATCCCAACAATTAAAAACCTCTTGTACATGCATAACATGGTACAGCAACTGTTACAGGAAAAGGATATAAAAAGAAAAGAAGCTTAATTGTCTTTTACCTTCTTGTGTTTTTTTTGGTATTTTGACTTTTCACCATGAATTAACAAAATTAGTCTTTTGCCTCCTTTAACCATTGGTCGAAGGGATAAAAAAAAAGGGGCATACTATTTGCAGGAACCAAATCACTATTCATAGGAATATTTTTCTGTGAATTTATTATAATGCCTTTAGTTATTTTAAAAAAAAAAAACAAGAAAGGAACGAAAAATGTCGCCTCGCTTGGTGACATTTTTGGCAAAAATAATGTCGCCTGTTGGTAAAAATGTCGCTACTTACAGGAAGCAACATTTTTTGCAAAAAATGTCGCCTATACACTATAGTTGGAGACATTTTTCTATACTTGTCGTCATTTTGGCATTTTGCCAAACTTCCTTTAAGTAGCGACATTTTTGCCAAGTATAGGCGACATTTTGGGCACCTTGTTTTTTTTTTAAAAATAACTAAGGGTATTATAGTAAATTCATAAGAAAATGTTCTTGTGAACAGTAATTTGGTTCCTGCAAATAACAATTCCAAAAAAAAAAAATATAACGACATTTTCGACATTCACTTTATATATCAATCTCCAAATTATAATTTCACTAGCATAAGCATTAGTTTGGACAAAATATATAATGGTAAGTGTTAAATGCATGATAGAAAATGATAAATGTGGGACGAAGAGATAATAATTACTCTAACTACCTACCCAAGTTAACCTTCACCCTCTAAAGTTACTAAGTCAATCTTCACCCTTTAAAGTTATCCCCACCATTATTGAGGGACCTATTTTCCAGTTCCACCACTTTCATAGGGAGGTACAATTCGCAGAAATTCTTCAGCCGCTAATAATGGTGCCACCCACCACTGGAAAAAGTTAATCGTCAACTTTTGAAAAAAAGAAAATAAAAAAAATAGATCTAGCCAGCTAAGCCTGGATCTGGGCGGAGGCAAAACTGAGGGCCAAAAAATGTAACTCTCCAAAGGGTGAAGGTTAATTTGGATAAGTAGTTTCTATATATATATATATTTTTTATGTCCTGCATTTATCGTTTTCTGCATTTAACCCTTCCCTATATCATTTACTTTGCATAGTGATAGATATAATTTACTTTGCCTGTTGAAGAAAATTTCTCTACATTTTAAGTTAGTAACAGTTGTGTAATGGACACATTACATTTTGGTCCCTATAGTTTTAAATCACTGAAGGAACATGATGTGAACCCTTAATTTCAACTTGTGAAAACAAGAACTCAATACGGAAAATTGCCAAGGAAAGTCTGTATGCAAGACGCAGCTCTCAAAACTCTAGAATCCTTACCCTTGGATTCGGCAGACTACTAATTTAACAAGTTAAATTAAACACGCAATTCGAACCAAATGGAATTAGATAGAGGCGAAACAAAGCATGCAATTAGATAGAGCAATTATCTAATTAGCCTATAGTTCCTGTAATTTAGCAATTAACAAAGCATGTAAATTACTTAAGCCAAAATAAAGAAAAGTGAATAATAAAGTATAAATTTTCATTCAATTAATCACTGTAAAATAATGAAGTCATGCACCCCTATTTATAGGTATAGGGAGCACAAAATTTACACAAGAAAATAAGGAAAGAAAACACAAAATTGGAACTTAATTAAGAGATTAAGTAACTCATAAAAATCAGCAAGAAAAATGAACTTACTTGCTGAAAAAGTAAAAAAAAAGAAGGGAAAATTTCGTCTTCCATAAGGAAAGGTTATGAACGAAATTCTCAAGGAAAAAGGAAGGAAAAATTCAGATTTTATCTTTAAAGAAAAGGGAAAACCGAAAAATAAAGGAGAAAAGAAAAGAGGAAATTATGAAGAGAATTAGATAATATGTACAAAACCTTAATTCTCCTCCTAACCCTAACCCTAATTGTGAATTGTTTCTCCTTGGGCTTGGGCTTGGCTGAATATGGGTTCATGGAATGGACTTGATGGATTCGGTCCAATTGATGTACATGATGATATAGATGTAGGAAGCTTCCGAAATCATTTAAGAAGCTAAAAAAATATTTTACTTCTAAAATTCTTCAATCTTCATGAAATCTCAATTTCTTTACTGGAAAGACTTGTAGTTACCATTTCAACTATTTCCTTAACTCGTAAATACCATTTTCACCATTTGCACAGCTTGGAAATACCATTTCCTTAATTGGAAAGACTAGTATTCACCATTTCCACCTTGATGGAGAATATGGTAACTCTTGTAAGCTTCATTTCCTTCTCATTAAGTGCATTGTAGCTTTTGGTTGACCTTATGGATTCTGACTCATATGTTGTGTTATTTTAGCCTTGAATTTCCTCATAAGAACAATCTATGCATTTTAACATACACACTAATGCATTTTAACTTTGGATGGTTGCTTATTTACGGAAAGTACAACTATTGCTGCATATGGTACAACTATCTTCCTATGACCTACCACTTTCCGAAACCTAGACACTCGAATTGGAGGGAAAGACGACTAAAATAAAAGAGCATAGATTCTCATCACCATTCTCCATCGCAAATTTTCCTTTTCTAAATTATTCTCCAGAATCTTCATTCTTCTCATTCACTTGTTCTTCACTCTTTTCATTGCTTCTTATTCGTTGTCGTTGATTGAAATTTTAATTTGCAAATACACGCACGGTGGGGTTTGGTGCGGGAAATGGCGGACAAACCAAGCAGAGCTCTAGTGTTGTACGGAGATGGGTTGGCTCCATTGATCGCCCCGTCGCATACCCACTTCCATTCCATGGCTTATCTCTCCTCTTGCGGCTTCTTAACCCTCCCTCACTCCCCTCCTTCAGGTTCCCTCCGTTTCTTATGAAGTTTCCCAATTATGCATTTTTTTTTTGTTTTCTTTAATTCAATCTTAATGTGCAATAGATTGGATACTTATCCGCAAAAATTGAGGGGTTTCTGTTTATCTTCAAGATCAGATTTGTATATCACTTAATGTTGTTGGAGATGGACCCTTTTGATTTACTTGAGGATTAGCTTGAAAAATGTGTAAATGCAAGAATTCATAAGAGTACCTAATTTGAATAACTTCCTATAGTTGAGAACTTTTGTTCAGTGTAACATAAATGGAATCACAATGTCTATGTTTTTAGAGTTTTCATGATTCTCATTTCTATGTTTGATTTACTTGGGGATTAGCTTGCAGAAAACGAGGATGCTAGAATTGTTAGAGAGTTGGGTGAACTACTTGATATTACTGAGGTAACTCTGGTTTCCCTTTATAATTTGTAATGTTATACAACTAGGATATCATAATCAAAATCTGATATTGATATTGTTTTGTTTTTGTATTCAGAATGTGAAAGACAATACTCAGGCTACTTCTCAGGTTCCAACCATATCTGACAGGTCAGAATTGTTCGAAAACCTTGAGTTTCTTTTGTAGTTATGTTGATTTCTGAATTTTTATAGAATTTAAGATGTATCAGTCTGATGACTTTAATTGGTTTCAGGTTTATGGGATTGAAAGCTGCTCTGATTACTAACAACTCAAATTTGCAATCCTTTGGTAACAAGTTCGGATTGACCATCTTGAAGTTGAATGAGATTATTGGAAACAGCCAGTCCTTGGATAAGTCCCCCATTGTAGCTTCTGAGTTGCTAAAGTTGCTTGGTTTTCAAGAAGGGAAAACTTTAGAGAACCCCCAGTTTGATTTGCTCCTTGTTCATTTGGGAGCTGGTGAAAGACCAAACGGTCTTGTGGACGTAGAACATGTTAATGACTTGGTAGGTGCATTAGTTGATATAGCACAGCCCGAAACTGAGATTAGTTCGCGGTTGCATCTTTCTCTCATAATGAGTTACGGAGCTGTCTATGGTGATGAAAATTCGAACCCGTCCCTTTCTTTTGCCAAGCATGATGGTAGTTGTAAATTATCACTGCTTTACCCACGCCAAAGTTTCACAATGAAAGGAGGGAAGCTGCGGGACAATGTTAGGTAAGTGATGTAGGTTATATTCTCATAAAACCAATGTGTTATGAATAAAAGAAGAAAAGAAAGTAGTAGATCAATGGAGAAGTCATAAATGAAGTTGTTCCAATTAAATTGTTAAGTAGTTATTTACTGATTAGCTGAATTGGCAGCTAAAATAGATGGTTAATTATAAACAATTGGCTGTTTTGGTGGTAATGCGATTTCCCTCCTAATTCTATTGTCCTCTCTTGCCCGCTTCCCCCCCCCCCCCCCCCCCCCCCCCCCCCCCCCTCCTTAATTTCTCAATATGCTCAAATAACTCTTACCTTAATCGGCTTGATCATTACACCAATTTTTAATAGGTACCACAGCCCGATGTTGATTGCTCAATGGCAGAATGCTGTTACTCGCAAAGATTTGGTTGGGGCCTATTCCTTTCCTGATTTCAAAGAGGTATATGTTCTAAACTTGCATTTGAACTCTGTGGCGTGCAGTCATAAGATTTGGATACGTATGCACGGCTGCTGATTGTTCCCATCTTCTGTTACTATTCTTGGTGTTATCTGTTGTTCACTCATGGGGATATGCATAAGCTATGGTGATTTTGCTAGAAGAATATTTTTTGTGGATGATATTTAATATGGTTTTCTGACCTATATTAGCATATGTGGCGATGCCTTTGGGCTTTGTTTATGTTTCTACTATATTAGTAGCTATGTAATGTGAGACTTGGAGGTCAATCTGTTCAGAAATCTTATGTGAATGTGGTTACATAATTATATTGTGTTAGCTTGTTGTAAATCTTATATTTAACGATGGTTGTTTATACCATTTGCCAACTCCATTTGCTGTTGGTCCTTCATGTTTCTTGTGCCCTTGGTGCTGGCCATTTGCCATTTCCAACAAGACAAGTTGATTCTGTGATTGTCTTCTAGTTTTGAGCTGCGAGCTTGAATTTAACTGAACTGCATCTTATGCGTCATTGCTTCGATGGGTTCTGGTTTATCAGACTTCCATGAAAATCGCTTCCCCCCCCCGGATGTTTGAACGGTTAATATCGGTGTAGCTCCTCTACCTATATTTGGAAGCGAACATGCAGCAGCATTAATTGTGTTTCGTGATGGGAAATATCATTTTTCTGCTGTCTACAATGTAATACCTTAGGTGATCTGAACTAATATTTGAGTATCTATTTCTGATGCAGCATGGAGGCAACCTTCTGATACCTGCTGATAGATTTCTACATGAAGTGGCATTTAAACTTTGGAAGGCTCCAAAATATGGAGCTTGAAGTTCTGATTCTGATCAGTCTTGAAGCTTTACGGCAATTTTGATCTCGTCAATAATATGGCAACCAGAAACAGTCTGTTTTGTTCTCTAGGTTGTGTATTTGTCCCTAAGAAAAATAAGATATGTTTTTTCTGGTTTTTCTCAAAACATAATAGTTTTATTTGTAATTTTCATGACTCTTTCTGTTGTTGCACAGTAAAGCAAGTACAGATGACTCATCTTTTATTAAGAATATTTCTTGATAATGCAAAAGATACTATTTTCCCCGTTTCATTACAAGAATATAGCGGTACGACTTATTTTTAAGTTACAAATACAACTCAAAACAGAACTCTTATGTGGTACGATATTTATATGGTACGCTTTCTACACCAGATGCATTTCTGATGACCTTAACGCTAATGAAGCAAAATGCTCAGGACAAGGTGCAATCTAAACTTGCCAGATGTGCAACGTAATCTATTCATGACTCAGTTTGGAAACTAATTACTACATAACGAGGTTCGACTTTTGGATAGTTTGAAAATAAAGGGTCAATTACTTTTGGATAGCTCTAAAGTAAAGGGTGAAATCGAACTATTTAACTTCCTTCTAGTGACTCTTTCTGCATCATAAATTACCTAACGAAGTTAACTTTGGTGAAAAAGTACAACTCTTTTTTTGCTCTCTTAAGCATGAAATATTCTCCTCAATCTCTCTGGATAACTTTCGTGAAAATTACTCAGATAATTATCAAGTTACGTGCTGGAATTATTATCCCAAGCAGTGTATCAATATAATAACCAATGTTAGTATCCATTTTGATTTGAACTTTAATGTTTAGAGATTTTTTTTTTTTTCCTTTTTCGAAAAGGTTTAGAGATTTTTTGATGTAAAGGGAAGAGGTAATAGAAATGATGTTTGTGAGAGTATTATCAAGGTAGCATAACTAGGCGAAAATCCTTTTTTTTAAAAAAAAAAAAAAAAAAACTTTTATCAAGATGGTGTCTCATATTCAACCGAACCCGAGCTACTACTACAAACTCCTAAAGATTCACCACCCCGCAATTGACTACGCATTTCGCCTCTAAACTAGGTATAAGACTAGATCATTCGGTCATAGGCGGAAGGAGGGGGTGGGGTAGGCTTTGGACCACCCCCAAACCTCCTGCTCCCCCATATAGGCGGTGTAAGTTATACTGAACTTCTTACCTTTTATTTTTTAAATTTGTAAATTATTTTGCGTGCTGAGTTAATAAAAATATATATTTTGCTAATAATAAATCTTGATTAAAAATCAAATTAGAAACATTAGGGATTTACAATTTTAATTAGGGAAGTTAGAGATTTCGAATATATTAATGCTTTTAAATGTGAACTTAGTGAAAATGGATTCAAATAGAATACAATCAGCGCCCCTTTATGACACGTGATAACATAAATGTATTTTATATATTTTGCTCACCTTTATATCCTGATAGAATTTTAGTTATTCATTGTACCCTCGCCTCGAGATATTAATGTGTTTTGGTTCCGCCATTGTCCGTGGTCAAACAAACCCATCCAACAAGGTGAAATGCAGGAAAGTGATGCATGTTTAGAATTCCTATTAAAAGAGAAGATGTGAAATCAATTGCTCAAATTTATATATAGTTACAGATTTTTAAGAGCAGTTCTAAGTCCCCGACTTTGTATCCCAAAGAGACCTTTACATTATAATGCTACAATGGCTCAACTCTCCAACAGATTGTTGAAACAGTAATTAGCCAAAACAAACCATCCAATGAGCACAAAAGCAAAAGAGAGCATTCCAATCAAGAATGGCCATCCCACCATGAAAAGACCTAGGCACATTACTATCGCGAAAGGTAGAAATGACCGCAGCACGGCCAAGCCATCCACCCATTGCCCTTTGAACAATATGAGGCCCGCCACGCTGATCATGTTCCATTCCATTGATCTCTTGTAGCAGAGGCGGTTGAGACAGCTCGCGACAAATGAGTAAGAGTTGCAGGTGAAAAGGTTGTATGATTTGTGTTCAAAGGACTGCTTGGTGGAATGGAGGGCATCGTCCCATGTCATTGCAGTGCCATACTCTGCATGCTTGTAGCCATGCCTACATGTATGTGCAGAGAGGTTCGGTGGGAAGCAGCACTGTAGGCATTACAGTTTTTGGAAACAAATTACTATAGATTTGGAAGAAATGTTCACATTTCCAATCTAACAGGAAATTTCTGCTAAAGAAAGACCGAAGAAACTGTTCAGGAAAACATGGAGTTTAGCCTTCCTCCTAAAAGGCTCCCCAATTTTCCAGGCATGGGAAATTTCAAAGAAGGAAATGTATTATCAGCATGAATAAAGAGGGAATGAGGAGTCATAAAGGCGTACCTGCTCTCTTTCTAATTGAAGGTATCTCGCCACGGATCCATATGCTAAGTCATTAATAGTAACAGAAAAAGATCCAGAAAACCCTATAATATCACCATCCTCCAGGCATATGCCAACATGTCCGAAAAAAGGCGCCAACCATGAGACAATTGGAAGAGGCACCCACACCAAACAACAGGGGAACTTTGAGTTATTTGTGTCAATTTGACCGAGGGGCCATAATTCATTTGGCAAACTTTGATCAGAACTTTGAATTTCAGCATCGAAAGGAGGATGTCCTAGCTCCATCACTGCAGGCCCTCCTAGTGACATTGTGCCATACACACACTGTTGAGCTTGCTAACTTGTTCACAATTCAGCAGCACCCTCCCACACAATTAATGTGATCTGGCACTAGTGTAATAGCAGAATTTGTTCTGCATAAGAGAATTCGATAAAACATTTTATATATAACGGAACAAGAAAAACTAGAAGAAACCAGCAAAGCTTTTGCATAAAACAAATACTTACCCTACTCAAACTCAATAGTGAATTTTACATGAAACAAATTCCGACGGCTATTCATGCAGAGAAGGTTGAGAGCAACAGAGAAATAAATATATAAATTGCTCTAATCTTAAACCCATCATAAAGCCTCAACAGGCCCTACTGTCCTCGGATGCATACATACTACACTCACTTTACTCAAGTAATGATGGGAGTAAAAAAGAAACATGGTTACAACATTACCCCCTATGTTCTACCACCAAGTATACAAACAAAACCAGATTAAAAAGAACAAAGAAATCGGAATCAGTCTTTAAACTAACCACCTGGTTAGAGTGATATTCAATCATGAACTAACTTCTCTAACTCTTTAAATGAAACCACTTTCCAAATAGAACATCATGAAACACGTCCAACAAAAGAAGATTTCAGTGTTAAGATACTCTTTACCATCAACTAAGTGATACATGTTTATAGCATGAAATAGAAAAATCAATCTCTCTACTGAAAGACTTAAAAAGTCTGCAAATCCACTTGTTGACAACAAGAACCCATCTTTCATGTATCAAATCAAATGTATCTCTTGCCGTTCAATACACTAACGCAGTTGATCATTTGAAATTTCGATGGAGCTCAATTAAGGTAAGCTCATCCATCTTTCATTACCCTTTACTATAGAAAATTCAAGCAACCTCCCGACATTTGTTGCACTTGTAGAATGATTATTCTTCAACAGAATTTCCTTTCGGGAGAAGAAAACTAACATAATGAAGAGAGTTTAGACCATTTTACCTCACTTACAACCAAAAAGGCTAGACGAGTCTCAACAAGAAGAAACATATTCAAAAGAACAGGCAACCCCATAAAGGTTCTTAGACCCTAAAAGATGAAGAAATGAAACTTGAGAACTGCATTGACACAATTGCTCAAACAAAACCAACCCATGAACCTTTGATTCAAACATGACAATGATAAATCAAACAGCAAGGTATGCAGCACTTCCTTGCTAAAAACATGCCCAACTTTCATCATTATCATCAGAAGCCCTAGCAAGCAATCCACTAGTACAAACTAATCCCTGATCAATCAATTCCCCTTGCCCCCAAACACAAAAAGGAAACCAACCAAAACCATCAACATAGTATTACAAACAAATAATCAGCAAAAACCCATTCAAGAAAATCTTTCAATCCAAATTATTTTGGCCCCAAAATGCCATCTTGTCAATGTCCATCATATTTACAGCACAATCTCATCACTCATTACACAATATCATAAGGGAAGAAAACATCCTAAGAAGAAAGAAAGACTTAAAATACTAATAAACAAACCTAAAACAGGTTCTGAAAGGTGATATTGAGGAGCCCTAGTTTTTCATCCGCCGACCGAAGAAGAGGAAGAGTAAGGGAGCAGGGACATGAAACCTTTGACAAATGGTGCTACTGAAAATTTGAGCTATTATATATAATGCTGCTGCTCCCCATTTTTATATTTAAAGAAAAAGTAAAAGGAAAAAGAAAAGAAACCCAATTGAGGAGAGCGTGACGAAGGAGTGTGTGTGTTTTTAAAATACTAATAAACAAACCTAAAACAGGTTCTGAAAGGTGATATTGAGGAGCCCTAGTTTTGCATCCGCCGACCGAAGAAGAGGAAGAGTAAGGGAGCAGGAACATGAAACCTTTGACAAATGGTGCTACTGAAAATTTGAGCTATTGCTGCTGCTCCCCATTTTTATATTTAAAGAAAAAGTAAAAGGAAAAAGGAAAAGAAACCCAATTGAGGAGAACGTGACGAAGGAGTGTGTGTGTTTTCTGACATTTGTTAAGATTGAGGAAACTCCTTCCATGGATGATTTTCATTTTTGGCGATCGAAAATGGGGAAAAGGGAGACAGAAACATGGCAAGGTTCATGGTATCTGTCTATCTACCTCAAATGGTGGGCCCTCTTTTCTCTATCTCTCTCATGGGTGGTTGGAGGATTTTATTTTATTTTATTTAGCAGCCAGGCCCCTCTTCTTTTAGTTATTTATTTATATGTTTTAAGTTGCTCCTCTTTTTTTTTCCTTCTTAATTTCTAGTATATTTTATTTAAAAACCGAAAATGACTTATATTTTCAATATAATTTTATATACTGTAAATATAGATTCTTAATTTTGTGAAAACAATGGAAGAATAGAAAAGTTGTTTGGTAGACATTTTAAACTAGTTTAAACTGGATAATTACTTTAGTATTTTTTATTGCTATACTAAATTAAGTATATTTTCAAAATAATCTTTTATAACGGATACTTAAAGACGTAAAATGACCTTTTTTTTGGGAGTAGAGGCAAATAGTAGCTCATTCTAGTTAATTAATTCTCATCAATAATTTCTCACATTTACAGTTTTACTATTTTAAATCCGAGATATTTGCTCATTGTCTTATTATACTAATTGTCAAATTAAGTTTATTTTGCACAAACGCCCAAAATTTTTCCACTTTTGTAACTAATAATTTCTCTCACCTTCGCACTTATTCAAATTCAATATATACGTCATTTGCCTTTATGCTCCAATCGCCAAGTGAAGAAAGGAAATCTGTAACCTTGATATTATGTGTTCGACTTTTATTTTCTATCATTTGATCTTCCATAATTCCATGTAGAAAGCAAAATCATTATTTTTTAGATTTGAGATGGTGTATAGGATACAAGTTTGCCCTCCATTATACCCAACAGGAAAAAAGCTAGACATGATTTGATTTCAACTAGATTTAGCTCTAACTACCAATCATGTAATACAAAGAGTATATTATTAAAATATCTTTAAAGTTTGTTTAAATTATTCTCAAATAAACCCTATAATTGAATGATATTACCAACTTAACCTTTGACTAATCAAACAAATATTTGGCCAAATAATTTTAGGTTTATTTGTCTTTTTTTTTTTCCCCTCGTGTTTTAAAAAAACTTGAAAATTCTTCAAGACTTGAAAAATAAACTCACCCAGAGAGACCTCATTTGATCTTTAGATGATGTTTTCAATCAGCGGAAGAAGGGGTGATGGTTGTCCGTCATTATTATTCTATCCCCTCATGTATCATTAGAGGACAGTAAAAAAAAAAAGTTTACAACTACATTTTTTTTATTTTTTATTACCCCTAATGGTACATAGGGGGCACAGAGTAATGGGAACAACATATTGGGAAACTTTGAAAAGAAAGAACATATGATGCTTCAGCTATTTCTTACAATGGGCAATTAGTACCATAGAGTTCATGAAGAACAGGGGGAGATCATTTACAGAGACTTTTAAGGCCCCCACTATAACAACACTACAAAGATCTGTGGTTTATGGATATTATACATGTATGTTTTATGTACTTCTACTGGATCCTGATATCAAGATCAGTTGACAGCCGGTTCGCCACAGAATGCGTCGGGCTCAAAACTTCTAGCAGACTCGTCGTTGTAAACTCCAGGGACAGCTCTACCGCCTGCAGCTTCCTCGGAACTCTTGTAAGAATCCTTGTGGATGCTTTCCGCGTTCAGAAACACGAGCGCGCAGATGACCAATGAGATTGCCAGAGTCACTAGAGTGTTTTTTAATCTACTGAGTACAGGTTTTACCTGTAAGGAATCAAGAGGGGAACATTTCCATCAATGTATTTTTTTAGTTGTAAATATACTAACTAGATTACTGAGAAGAGCTGGAATATATATGATTCAGACTCTGAGTCAATATAAATGAATCAATGTGTCTCGACAGTACAAGATGGTGAGATATAATTCATATAGCCGACTCACGTAGTGAGGTAAAGCACTAAGGTTCCACTTCCATTAGTTATTATGTGGACATCAGAGCCATTACCAACCTACATCTATGTGCTCAAGGAGGCATTGATTGGATGGAATTGCCAAACACTAATGTCTAATCCCAATGATTGGAAACTAAACACCAACCTTAAGCTGAAGAACAGTGGAAGTGGTTGGAATGACCAACTGAAAACTAAGGAAAACCAAATTATAAATAAACAGCTTCAGAAACTAGGAACTTTGATGCCTCATTAATCTTTCAACTGGAGCCACCACAAATATAAGCTAGCTGCAACTTTAGCAAAGAAAGACAAGAAATTTGAATAACTTACAGAAAATGAGCCCAGCAGCCGATCACGAGCCAGAACTTCAGCAGTCTTCACCCACATCTGTTTAAGAAATACACATGAAACATGAGATGGAAATCACAGAAAGGTTACACTGTCACATTTGCATTTTCTTTCCAATGCGACTGAATGTCATGGTCTGGCAAAAGTGACTCTTACTAAACTTGTTGTCAATGCTTGATAAACAAGGGTTATAATGATAGATCCCAGAAACAAGAAACGTTCGGAGTGGATATTTCACAGACGGTGTCAGCTTGTATCCCAAGTGGAGAAAATTAGTTCCAAGCCACAACTCTTGACGATCACAAAGAAGATTGAGAAATTTATTGTTAGACTCCTTTACACTCAGTCTCAGAAATGGTTTGTCCTCTGCTAATTGATACTGAATCATAACTACATCTCATTGTACCATCAGCAAATCATGACTACAAGATTTGCAAGTCCTAACTTCACGCATGAGGCCGTGCGAATAGAATGCAAGTACAAAACACACAAACTACAGTTTGGGTAGCCCCATATACCTCTGTTTTCATGACAAAGATGAAATTGGAAATAAAATAACAATTGCTAGAAGGATTACTTTCGTAAAGAACAAAATGAACTACCTTGTTTATTCTTTTCTCGAATCAATTCACTTCAAAATAAACAGAATGTTTTCGGGCTTAATGCAATCATGCAAGTGCACTAAACCCCCAAAGCAAATACTTCAAACCATTTGAATCAGGTTATAAAACATCAGAATTACAAAAACATTACACAAACACAACCAGCAATTATCTCACCAGTACGGTACGAGGATATCATCAAAAACTGAATGAACCACATAAAAAATCAGACAAGATAACCACCAAGATTCAATTTTTACTCCATTGCACCACTTTGGAAACATCCTTCTTCCGCCACAATTATGTACAGTCTCTTTTTCGACATTTTAACAGTAAAATAGCATCATCACCATTGCAATTTTCTAAGTAAAACAGGAACAGGAAATACCTGGCCATCATACCACCCCGTCTCTTCATCTGTCAACATAAAAAAAATAATCAAATTAGGCGAAGAACAGTGAAAAAAAAAAAAAAAAAAACAGTCGGACGTGAATTACAACTCAAAAGAAAAAAAGAAGATAGAAATGATTACATTCAACAGTGGCACTGAGCAATCTATTGCCCACATAAGCCCATCCTAAATACATCCTCACCACCAGAAGAGTCATGACCAAGATCCCACTCGAAACCCCGGCGGTGACCAGTTTGATAGGGTCGGAGCCGGGTCCAACCGACCCGAACCAAGAAACGGGTAGGCCCACAAGAAGAGCAAAACCCGCCCCGGTAACAAAGAGCCTAGAACTATATTCACCAAAATCAGCAGAAGCCCAGGAAAACAGGAAGGAAGTGGAAAGGGACTTGTACTCATTGATGGGTTGCTGCTCCTTTGGAACAGGGCATTCCCCTGTCTCCGATGATTCAGGTGGGAATGGGATGCTATTATTTCTGAACGATGCAAAGGGCACATTGGTTTTTCTTCTTCTTTCTTTACAAATATAACCTATTGGAATTGGAATTGGAATTGTTGTGAAAAAGGTAAAAGAGGGGGTTAACAAGGGTGGTTTTGGTGATGGGAGAAGAAGTGGGTTGGCCATTTTCGGCCTTGGAGAATCTCCAGTTTAGAGCTACTACTGTTTGTTCTTTGCTAACGTTGTTTTGTTTAGGAAGAGGGAAATAAGAGGCGCAAAGATTGTTTTCTTGCTCTTGTCTTGTCTGGGGATGCGAAATATCTGGCTGGAGCTGGAGATTTCCCTCAAGGAACTGCTACTACTTTGTTTTGGTTCGACATCAGGATCAAGAAATTCTATTTCTGCCAAATTAGCAGTCTTTTTAAATTATCTGTAATAGAAAATAAAAAATTTTATAATGGAAAATCTGTAAGAGTAATGGATATTCAAGTATTGGTGAACAGTCATACTCTTTATAAATATCGAATATTGCTCAACCTTACGGCCTGCTCTTTAACTGAAGTTTCAAACTAAGTTTAAAACTTAGTTTTAAAAAAATAATTTTATAATAAGTTTTTATCATTTTTAATATAATTTTTTATTATTCACTTACACCATTTTATATTTTCAATATACTTTTACATTATAAAATTATTTTTTCAAAACAAAGTTTCAAACTTTATTTGAAACCTAAGTTAAAGAACAGACACTTTTCAAGAATATTAATAATAAAAAAAAAGTTGTAGTGAGATGCGCTTCCAAAATTCCGTCGAATGTATGAATCGATTTTATACAATTTTTGCGTAGTAGTATTGTACTTAAATAAGGAGTTTTTTAAATTTTTTTTTATTTTAATGTTAGATTAGGAGTTAGAGTTTATGCATATTACATCTCTATTGACTTGCTACAATAAAAAAAAATTTGAATACAGCGAAATCAAGGAATAATTTTTCATTTTAGTGTAGTTTTTATTTTTGCCCCAAATTTCAAAACGCCTTTTCCATTCTTATCATCAAACTTTCTATAACAATTCCTGTGACAAACATTAATCAAATTATATTATTACTTTCTCTGTAGGTGTCATTATACATACTACCACAAGTGAAAAACATATACTAAAAATTGAAGCAATGAGCCAATAGCAATATTATATACGAGCACGGAACAATGTAAATGGCTTGTATAATTCGAGAATATATTTTCTATATCCAGATATAATGTGCCTACAATGTACCAGATATAATATGACTATAATGTATATATTGGTGCGCCTATAATATATCTCAATAGAAACACCACATTTGGACATAGAATATCTCATCTACTATAGACCTATAATGTCGCTTGGGTTGCTCCCAATTGTTCAGCCAGGGGTAGAATTGGCATGGAATTTCGTTGGATCAAGGCGAGTCAGAGGTTACGTGGGGGTCCAGAAGGGTTGGTCTTCTCGCTCAAAATTTTTGAGCGTGGATACCGGCTGAGCAGGTCTCTCTATCGAAGGAGAAGGGACGTTTTGCTCCGGCTGAGATTTTCTTCACCTCTGATTTCCCGTTCGCTTTTGCTTTCGGAATTGATATTTGCAGCGACGGTTTCGATATTTGCAGCGACATTTTCTTGTGAAAAGACTGAAATGCCCTTGGGAAAAAAATTTTAAAAAAAAGTTTTATTAATTATTTTACTTGTATTATGTCCGAATTTATTAGTAGTTTTGTCAAATTTGTAAAATTTTTTACCGGAATGGGAAAGATCCGCCCGGTAGTTACTGCAAATAAGAAAGTGGGGGGGGGGGGGGGGGGGGGCAAAAGTGTCGCCGGCGACATTTTTTGCCCAAAGTGTCGCCGGCCCAAAAATGTCGCCGGCGACACTTTGGTTTTTTTTTCTTTTCTTTTTTATGTAGTTTTATTAATTATTTTACTTGTATTATGTCCGAATTTATTAGTAGTTTTGTCAAAATTGTGAAATTTTTTATCGGAATGAGGAAGATCCGCCCGGTGGTTACTGCAAATATCAAAAATCTAAACTTAAGGGAGGGAGGGTGTATCATCGCCGATCGCCGGCGATGGTTTTGGAGAAAACCATCGCCCGGCGACCGGCGATGGTTTAGGCGAAAACCATCGCCGGCGACCGGCGATGGTTATATTTATATATATATATATATATATTTTAATAGTAGTAGACTTTACAGTATGAATAGGAAAATTTAAATTTTTTTTATTTTTTTTCTCCAAGGGCATTTTAGTATTTTTACAAAAAAATGTCGCTGCAAATATCGAAACCGTTGCTGCAAATATCATGCCCCTTTGCTTTTTCCTTTTCGTTTTTCTTTCCCTTTTCTCAATTACCATAGGTTTCGTTTCGCTGATGTGATGGGTACAGCAGGTGGGAGCTATCGAATTTTAATTGGCTTTGCTCTCTTTTGCCTTCTGGTAATTGGCTTTCCTCTCATTTGCCTTCTGGATTATAGGGTTCCTCTTCTTGGGAGGCGTTTGGAGAAGCTGAAGTGATGCCCATTGCACACCGGCAATGAGCTGTCGATTTGTGAAGGGCTTTGCTGTTTATTCCATTGCTCGATGGTACGGAAACATAGTACTCGTCAAAAACCAATGGATAAACTCTTCGCCACCGTTCGATTGGAGCTGTTGATGTGGGATTCGCGCTCTCACCTACCCTCATCTTCGTCTCATCTTCTACTCTCATGACCGGGAGAGCTGAGGGGGAGCCCTAATAAATAGTGCCTTTCACCAACCATTTCATTTACGAGCTCTGCCCTCATTTGCTTTAGGAGCTCTTCTTCATCGTTCAGTTGGTATGCTCTTATTTTTTCTTATTTTCCTCTTCTTTTTTTTTTTTTTTTAATTCGTGGCTTTTCCATTGGTCTTGTGGTTGGCTTCTTGTCGTGGTCTCAATATTGTTCATGGGTTTTGCGTTGTTGTTTTGGTGTAATTACTGCTCTTCTTGATAGTGTCTGCCTGTTGCTGCTTTGCTTTTTTCTGGTTTCTTGTGTTTCTTGGGTGTATTATTGTTGATGTTCATCTTCTGAAGGTGGTGTTTTAATTTGTTATATATATATATATATATATATATTATATATATATATTTTCTTGTAGCAACGAGTCGCAAGCTCATTTGTGAGAAAGCAGAGATGCGCTTCATTAGACTTCTGGTAGGACTGCTTCTCTCCTTTTTTTTTTTTTATCAAGTTGGTTTTGGCATCTGTTGTTTCATTTTAATTTGTTTTGGTTGTAGCCGCGAGTCGCAGCTTTGGTTGCTCTATCCTTTCTTAAGGATGCGAAAGCAGAGTTCTGATTCTATTGTTTACGTTTTTTTAGTGATAAAAATCACGGTGTTGATAGTAGAACTCTTTCATCTCCTGCCTTTATGCTGATTATTTTTTCTTTTTCTGATTTGTTTTCTTTCTCCTCACCCACCTGTCTTATGAAGTTCTTCATGTTTGTGGAATTCATGGGTTTAAAGTATGCAGAGCTGGTTGAGAATATTTAAAAGCCCAGCTTTTGTTTCTTGTTTTCTAACTTCCTTTATTTCTTGATGAAATGATAAAGTTCTGATTTTGAATAGAAATGGTTGCCACTGTTATTGATTAGCTTTTACTTTTTTGGTGAAAATGAAATGAAGTTGGAAGGAAGATGTGGGGTTTTTTAGTGGTTATATCTTGGTATAGTTTAGACATTTTAATGATAATCTTATTTATTATCCAGATGCATATATTATGGGAGAAATGATTTTTATGAGTCTTGGCGAAAAAGAGTCGAGACCAAAATATCTCTCTGCCCATTTTGTGTTGAAGATTTAGACATTGTTGGCCTGTGTTGTCACCTTGATGAAGAGCATGCCATTGAAGCTAAGAATGGGGTATGGATTTTCTACTCTTGTCAAGCTAATTTAACTGCAGATTTTTCGATTTGAGAAAAATGGCAAATGAAGATTGTTAATGGTAGTACCTAAGGATGAATTGTTAGCTTCTTTCCATTGAAAATATCTTCTACAATTGGTGAGAATGCAATGATTAAGTTGTGTCTTTTGTCTATATAGAATTCTTCATAAGAATTATTGGTCTGCCACAACCCTTGTTCTGTTTCTGTGCCACATTTCATCATGAACCTTTTGATGTGTTGTCAACCAAGACCCTTGATAAATCATGTTTCCTCCCTGCTCATATGAACCAGGACTTCATCTAAGCTGCCCCAATCTGGTAATTTTCTGGGTCATCCCTGCAGCTCCCTTTCTGTCATACTATATTTTTGTTTTAAGGAGTTTTGGGAGTTTTTTATTCTTTAGCTGAAGTTTGTAGGAAGCAGGGATTTGAATTAAAGAAAAATCATGGATGTTATCAAACTATTGAAATGCTTCTTAGTGATTTTGGTTTCTTGTGACTAAAAACTGTATATTATTTTCTCAGGTGGTTTTGATTGCGTTTGACCTGTTGTTTAGTGCTTTATATTGCTCTTGATTGTTGATCTGGCAGAATGCAATAGGTTATAGTTGAGAGTGATTTAATAACAAGCATATTTCCCTAGCATCAGTGCCTCATACTGTTTCAGTTTGGTTTTTGAGATGTGAAAACTATGCTAGATGTAAGGAATTAATACATTTTTTTGTTCTTTGCCGTAGCACCTTGTGCTTCAAAAATCTTCAGAGATGATTTTTTAGAAATATGGTTTGCCTCCTGGGTTGGGGGAGGCAGGAGAGATGATTTGTGAAATTTAATTTAAAGGGAAAGAATTATGGATTCACGAGTTGTTTCCAAGATTGGGAAGTTTGTTTCTGATTTATATTTGTATATTTTTGAGAATTCCTTTTGCTGATGTTTTCAATTTTCATAGTATTTACTTCTAATATGCATTTTGTTCTGTTTTTGTAGAGATGCTTTGACTGGCATGAAGAAGCTTGCAAATAGGATTGCTTTTGGAGTTCCGGCTGAGAGCTGTTCAGGTAAATTTTTTCTGGTATGGGTTTGCTTTTCCTTAATTGGTGAAAGGTACGGAATGATTGGTCGAGCTGAAATTCGGAGATTGTGTGTATTAGTTTGTACCAGCAAGCATGGTGTCTAAGTTGCTCAAATATGTGTATATTCTTAGATTTTTTTCCTACATTTGATTTCTCAGTAGGGATAACCTAAGAGCTTGCTGTGTGTATCGGTGTTCTTCCATTCACGTGCCCTGTAAATGTGTTGTGGTGGGATAGCTTTAAATGCTTTAATGGCTTCTGGTGATTATGTGCTCTTTGATTCTGGTTACTTTTACTTTCAGGGTTCAGTTCTGCTATTTGTTTAATGTTTTTTTGTGTTCTACTGCTTATTTAAATGTTGTTGTGGTGTGCTAGCCTTAAATGCTGTTGTGGCGTGCTAGCCTTAAATGCTTTAATGGCTTAGATTGTTTATGTGCCTCCTTGATAAGTTGGTTTTGGTTTTAGGGTCCAATTCTGCTATTTTCTGTTCACGCTTATTGTGCTTGTTTGATGCCGCTACTGCATATTCGGATGAGAGAAGAAGAATTATGATTTATTACAGGTACTCTTTTTATGCTTCTTCTGATTTGTTTTCTTTCTCCTCACCCACCTGTCTTATGAAGTTCTTCATGTTTGTGGAATTCATGGGTTTATGGTATGCAGAGCTGGTTGAGAATATTTAAAAGCCCAGCTTTTGTTTCTTGTTTTTTAACTTCCTTTATTTCTTGATGAAATGATAAAGTTCTAATTTTGAATGGAAATGGTCGTTGCTGTAATGGATCAGCTTTTACTTTTTTGGTTAAAATGAAATGAAGTTGGAAGGAAGATGTGGGGTTTTTAGTGGTTATAACTTGGTATGGTTTTGACATTTTAACGATAATCTTTTTTATTATCCAGATGCATATATTGTGGGAGAAAATGATTTTTATGAGTCAGGCGAAGAAGAGTGAAGACCAAAATATCTCTCTGCCTATTGTGTTGAAGATTTAGACATTGCTGGCCTGTGTTGTCACATTGATGAAGAGCATGCCATTGAAGCTAAGAATGTGTTATGTATTTTCTACTCTTGTCAAGCTAATTTAACTGCAGATTTTTCGATTTGAGAAAAATGGCAAATGAAGGTTGTTAATGGTAGTACGTAAGGATGAATTGTTAGCTTCTTTCCATTGATAACATCTTCTGCAATTGGTGAGAATACAATGATGAAGTTGTGTCTTTTGTCTATTTAGAATTCTTCATAAGAAGTTTCTGTTTGCTATTAAGCATTTAAAAGCTGTGGAACAGCTTTGGAGTTTTTCTTCTTACATATAGGATTATCCTTTCAGGCCTCTGATGCAATGTGTTCCATAGAAATTAAGAAGCGTAAGTATTGATTTTTCCAGATACTGAAAATGGATCTTCAGGCAAGTGGTTTGCTACCAACTTTGAAGACTATGCTGCTTGTTAAATTAAGAGAATACAAATATAATCTTATGTGTTTGTTGGTTGAAGATGCCTTTTTCCCCCTTAATTCTTTGGTTTCCTTTGATTATTATTTTCTTCCCTGCATGTGTTGTACATGATTCATTGGATAAAAGTCGGACTAATTGATTTTTGTGTCATTCTTGGATGAAAGTTGAACTAGCAAGAGTCTGTTCTTAATTGCAGGTAACTAAAACTGTTGTATTAACAGCTCCTCTGATGTTCTTTCTTTTCTTTTTTTTTTTTTTTTTTTTGAAGAACTTGTCTGATTTTTTTTTTTTTTCTTTTTTGAAGAACTCATCTGATGTTCTCATCTATGAATAACTCGTCTCATTGAATAACGTGATTCTTCCAAGTTTAAAACAACCAATTTTCATTAGATAAGTAGTATGCTCAACTAAGTTTACCTTTAGTATGTGACAAGCGAATTTTAAGTATGAGACAAGCAAAATTTTATTAGATAAGTTGAATGCAAATATGTCTTTCAGCCAGCAAATATGTCTTTTGCTTCTCCTCTAAGTTTAACATGATCCTTCTAGGTTTATATTGCTCAACTCCGCAACAAAGTAATGTTTTTTGTCCATTTTAACTTCGTTTGTGTGTATCCAATAAGTACTCTTTATCTTTGTCGTGCAGAAAAGAAGCCCAACGTATCACAAGTGCGAGCCAATATTGCTCAAAGGTTTGAAGTTGCTGATATGGGCAATCCAACCAAGAAATCTAAAAGGGTTAAGTCTCTCCAAAATGCACTTTTGCTATCTTATAGAATTTGTATTTTGGCCGGCTGTTGTATTGAATACATGTTTTGCTAGAAATTTACAATTATTCGGTAGTGAATAATCTTCTTGTCATGGTATATATGTTGAGCGCAAAGTTTTGGGACTCTTCATACATGAAGAATTGGCTTTTGCTTAGCACTTAGGATGAAAACTTTGTGTTTGTCAGCCAAACATTCATGTATGTACCTCTTCTTACTGTTATTGGTTATCCATGATTACTTGTTTTTCAATTTGAAGCATGTTATAAGATGTTTCTATTCTAATGTTTAATTTACTGTTTCAGTCCAAATTATTACTCCTTCCGTCCCATTCAAAGAGTCTTGTTTGTAATACTGAAAACTCAAAGAGTTACAAACATGACTCTTTGAGTGGGACAGAGGTAGTATTACATATATTCACATTTACAAGTGAATTATTAAAAACTCCGCCAATTTATGTTTACTTTGGATTTTGAAATACTGTTTTGTAAAATTAAGACATTACCGTATCTAATTACCTATTTCCTTAAAATCAGGAAATAGGAAAAGAAAAAAATCTAATTACTTGTTTCTGTTACAATCTAATTACATATTTCCTGATTTAAAGGAAAAGAAAAAATTACTAACTAAATTTTTTAATCATAACTAACGCGCCGTGAATTTCTCTAGTTTGGTATAATTCCAAAATAGAAAGTACCAAAACGTCACTTTTTAACTCTTTTTTTTTTGTCTCCCTAGGAAGAGGAAGATTTCATATCAAAGTTTCCCATGATGAGAACGACTCATAGATTAGTAGTAAAGTATAGCAACGTTCTCCTATGACTTTCAGTAGCAAAGTATAACAACGTACCTACAAGATGTCGCATGGTGGAATCTCGCCGGGAACAAATTTGGGAGGTATAAAGTAAATTACATAGGATAGTTAGGCATTTAAAAAGTTATTATGAAAAAAAAAAAAAAAGGGTTCTCATCCTATCAAGCCTCCCAAAAAGGCCAAACAATAATAATAACACTTTGAACCAAAATGCTTGCCATGGTACATCCTGCAAAAGCCATATCAGAAGTTTACATTACTGAGGTAAAATTGCAACCTCGACTCCACAGAACTCCACACATTTTCTTTCATTCAGAACCTCTTTTTTTCTTTTTTCCATTATATACTCTTATTGAAGTTATTTCACAATATGTATATAAATTCTAAATCCTCTATCCCTGTAGCCCTACCCCAAACCGAATATATATATATATATATATATAGATATTATTTGGTATTTTCCGCCATTGAAATCTGAAACTAACTGTATAGCAAGTCTCCACGCATAATTTACTTTCGACCTTCCGCCATCGCACTTCTTTGTGCATAATTTACTTACTATGGCTGCTAACATTTACTCTGATTCCGATACTGAACCGGGGAGTGTTCTGTCCCCACTTCGAATGAACCAACACTGCCGAATCCAGTACCGTCCTGTGTGATTGTTCAAATCTACAACCCTTTTCAAACCAGGAGTTCTGCTCTGCCTCTTTGAGCACAGGAACAAACTCTTGGCTATCATTACAACAATCAGCATCCATCAGCCCCCTGTAGTTGCTTTGCTTCCGCATCTGGTTTCTTAACAACTAAGCGCTGAAGACACCTCAGACGGGCGATGATCTCTTTAAATGATGGCCTTTCCTGTTGATTACTGCGTAAAAGAAATGGCATGTAAGTTGACCAGAAAGTCATTTGTGACACCAAAATTCATAAGAACTAACAATATTATTTTCCACTTAAAAAGTGTTGGGCGTTCTAAATGGCTAGAAGACTAAAAAATGGGGAACAGGGTCAGCTACTACTTACAAATCCCAGCAGTTTCTGATAATCTCTGCAACCACTGGGTCAACACGATCTGGAATAATGAGCCGTCTACCCTGGAAACCAACAGCTCCAACAACCTGCATAGAGTTCATCCCTGTCCATGGAACATCCATTGTTGCCAACTCCCACAAAATTACACCAAAACTAAACACATCCGATCTGTAATTCAAACAACCAAACCCTCCATTAGAAATACTTGTAACCAATAACTCCAGTAAAGCTAAAATATTGCACGAGAAAACAGAAACTAGAAACGGAAAACTATCTCACTTCTCATTGGATGGTTCATTCCTTAGAACTTCTGGAGCCATCCATTCAGCCTGCAATTGCAGAGCGCATAAAGTCAGTTCCATGAAACTCTGGCCGAAGAGAGAGTGCGTACGTCAATAAACTGAAAATTTTATGATAATCTCTAATTTTTTGAGTATTACTGTTCCAGCTGCAGACTTCGAAGAAAGAAAAGTGTGATGCTTCATGCGGGACATCCCAAAATCACAAACCTACAGATCCAGCAGACAGAAAAGCAAAAGACATTACCAACAAAATTAGGGACAAAACTCTAGACAATTGAACTTCTATTATAGCAATTGTTTCACAACCTTAACAACCCAATTTTTATCAACAAGGAGATTTGGGGTTTTCAGGTCTCGATGTACAATCACAGGATGGCTTGTGTGCAAATAATTCATTCCCTTCGCCTGCAACATATCAACAGTATTTACAAATGCAAGAACCATTTTGTCCTACATAACAGATATGAGTCTTCATATCTGTTTTATATATACATATATAAAAGAGATATAATCAATAGTCATGTACCACATCAATTGCCATTCTCAATCGCCTCCTTTCATCAATTTGGACAGTTGAACGATGTAATAGCTTAAACAAGCTTCCCCTGCATCCAGTTTAGTGGAAGGAATACACGATTATTGAAAACTACGTGATATTTCTAGTATCAAACCAAATGTTAGCGGCAGCAAAAGAAATGCAAAGAGATGTTGCAGATGCAGATTTAATCTTCAATATCTACGAATTATCTCACTCATGAGTCTTCATTAGACCAATCAAAAACCAATGAAAATATATGGAAAGAGAATGATTCCCATATCAGATATCTAAATTGTGTCTGTCTGGTCTACAGACCATCACTCATGCACACCCCCACACAAAAGGCACAATCAATCATAATAAAGGATATCCACAAACCCAAAATTGGCAAAACAATCATCATGTACAATGTCAAGCACAGGTTAGATACATAGTAATTCATGCTTCCTACAATTGGATGAGGAAGCCAAGAGTAAGAACAGATCATTAGATTACTTTCTAAGATTGAGCATTGTTGCAAGAGTTGTAGAGTTGAAACTATACATGGACATGATACAGAAAGACTAGGTTGGATCAGTCCAAAAGTATTTAGTCAATCATCTGTTAGTTTTTAAAAATGATAAATACATTTAGTGTTCCTGGAGGCAAAAGACTAGCAGTACTATGAAAAGAAAAAGCCAGGTTCAAAGTCACAGCCAGTAGCAAGTATGATAGGTAATCAATCAACCTTGGTAGAAACTCTGTCAATATTGAGAGATTTGGTGGACGAGTTACAGCTCCCATGAACAGAACAACATTTGGATGTCTCAATCTTAACATGATTTCCACCTACATAAAGAATAGAATAGAAAAGTAAACATCTTTAGTATCAAAACACAATTTAATCATAACATACATGCTTCCTACAGAAATAACCTTACTGGCACTTACTTCGCATTTAAACTGCACCAGTGCATCACCTGAAATATCTTGATTCATAAATTTTTTCACAGCAACTTCCTGTAAATGATTCATTTTGTTTTATCAGAATGTTATTCATCCATCCGTATATCCACTTCTACTTTTTCTTCTAAAGCCCACCCCAACCCCCACCACCAAAAAAGAAAGAAACGGACATAAAGCGAAGACAAGGAGAGCCAGCAGCTACAGCCTCTCACATTTTTCAGATGCTATATTATTTATGAAAGCGATAAACTACTTAAGCATAAAAATTGCATAATCAAAAGAGTTAAATCTTACATTAGCTCCAGAAACATAAATACAGCATCACCTAATAGTTCAGAACTACAGCAAATATTATGTGTAACTTAATTCACAATGTCTGATGAAGACGTTCACTTACAGTGCCATTCCAATCTGAGCGGTACACCTCACCATATGATCCTGCACAACAAAACAAACAAACTTTTACAGCACCAAATCTCACGCAAATTCAAAATTCCCCCATTCATATACATCAGAAACTTTTGATGCATATTAAAAACAATAAAAACCAAGCACCCAAAAGAGACTACTTCTACAGGACTAAACATTCCACAAGAAGCATATTTAAAGGTCAAGAGAAAGATCAAAGAACACTTAAAATCACCAGAGCCAAAGCTCAATAGTTTAATCAGACATAATTCCTAATCAATAAGAAACCACGTACGTTATTCAAATGATTTTCATATCCCTATATATACAGGTGAGCTGCAAACAAAATTCTGCAAAACAATTTTTACATGAAAGGGACACACTTAATTGAATTTAAGATGAAGATATAGCAGAAACCAGGAAATGGAAGGGAAAGAAAAGAAATACAAGAAAAAGGCAAAAAGAAATCACTAATGTATCAGAATTATATCAAGTAAGCAAACCAAATGAATAAGGAAAAGAAACTTCATGCTAAAGCAGAAAACTGGAAAATAATAAAAGAAAGTACAATAACATGAAGAGAATTGCTTTCAAGCACAAGGGGCATGTATGACACTTGTGCAATATGACAAGCAACCCATCCATAAACCATGAGCAAAGGATTTATAAATGCAATGAGCCTTAGCATGGGAAGGAATAGTACTAGATAATTACCAATTCCAATGCGTTCACCGATCTGAAGATCTTCCCATGGTATTTCCCATTCAGCAACACCCCCCAGCAGCGGGTCAACTTGCTCATCTCGAGTACGTGGACTAGACTGAATGTAATTTGCAGCATCCTTTCTTTTCATCAGCACATCATCAGTGTGGGGATTTTGATCATTTTTTCCTCTAACTAGTACATTCCCTGACTCCATAATATCAGAAGATAAGTCTCCTAAATGTTTAGGTTGTTTAGAAACATAGGACATTTCTCCCTGACTTTGCATAGCCAGTACTGGAGTTGAATTATTAAAATCTGGGGTATAAGGAGTGTAATTTAAGAACCGCAATTCAGATAATGGTATAATAGACTGCTCATTGTTGGACACACATAATTCTGGCTGACCTTGAGCAATGGACACCTTTTCACCCTTTAATAACCGATTTTCCTCTATCATCTGCTGCTCTCCAAGATTAAGAGGACTTTGGCTTGAAGAATTCTCAGGGGAAAGCGCCGATCTATTCTCTGACAAAACAGGTTCAAAACTTTGTGGATTCTTGGCGGCAATAAAGACATAGTTGGAATAATCTTCAACATGGATCTGATTGGCAGCAAATCCTTTACAGCCACCACCTGCTGACGACTCTGCTATTTCCAAAAGTGATGGAATAACATTCCCAAATTCATGTTTAAACTGTTCAATTTCTCCATTCTCTGAAGCACTCCTACGAGGCATAACTGACAATGTCCTATTTGGTCCACCAAGTTCTAAATATGAATCACCAAAGGTTTCTGCCATAGGTGAGATGGTCCTTAAATCTAAACCACAATTTTGGAGCTGACCACTGGGAATCTCCGAAGGAATTAGGGTGCCAGGAGCACCCATTAGGTCAATTATGTACTCGCTGCAGCAATTCAAAATTAAATTACACAAACATAGTTTATCTCATCATAGATAGTATTAAATTTAGCTCAAGAAAGATCTATGGGCCTATCCCTCGTACATATTATAATTTTAAATCCAGAAATGCTGTGTCTTCAGAACCAAAAGACAGAAGAAGAATAAGATTTCTAGAACTTGCAAGACTAGGAAACACAAATTAAATATTTCACACGGTGCAATAATAAAGAGGACCAATGTCTACAGCAGAATAAGAGAAGTATGCAACTTATAAAAACACTAGTGTTAAGTAAGGTTTGACATCTAGAGGTGTTTCAAACATCAACTTTAATTAGGGAAAAAGGGGAAAAAAAAAACAAAAACAAAACAAAAGAGGTAAGATCCATGACCTTTATTTCATGATGCTTCTCAGGATAAAAAAAATTGTCAATGTAAAGATATTCATTGGATGAAAATGAAAACATAGAGTAAAAATTTAGCTCAAGATAAATTAAAAAGGTAACTTTAGCATGTGATACAAAGTAATACTATCAAAAAATGTACCTTCCATCATCAAATTTGATTATGCTGAATGCTCCATCATCAGTGCTGGTATAGTAACTCCCTTTTACAAGCATACATGGAAGGTTGATCCTATCAGCTAGCACCTTGGACAAAATTACAAAATCATTACATGCGTAAAAAGAAAATATTATTTTGAGTAAAGCTGATAAGAGGAATGAAAAATAATCTTCAGGTTTCTGAACATGGACTGTGCCTAAATATATGTCACCAAAGGAATCCTTTTCTACTATTTTAATTTCCATGCTACATGGACTTGGGTTCAGGTGTCTGGTGCATTTTTAAGGTGTCAGATTCATAAATTTCCTAAAATTATGATAAATGACAATCAAAAAGAGCTCGCTATGGGTGCATGAATACAGCAGATAGTATATATTACCTAGCTTATTTTTCAACTATCCACCTGAATATATTTTAATGTTTTCTTCGTGGTCTCCAGGTAAAATATAATTTATCTGTACTTTCTAAGCAACAATTGGTACTAATGTTTTAAGTGAAGGTTACAAAAAAGAGTTTTGGAAGGCAATCAATTGCTTAAACAACTGTGAGTATGCAAAGCTATAGCACTAGAAGTGTTTCAGAAGTATTAATCACAGCACAAGCAGAAGTATCCAATCAATAGAACAGCAGCCGTCCAAAATATTTGATGAGAGCAAAGCTTGATAAAACACTTGACATTACGAGTATAGCATACCAAAAAGCAAGCACAATAAGAAGGGGAAACTTCAAAACCTTAAAGAGCAAGGCCCTCTGGCGCGAAAGTCCCACATCGAGAGAGCCAAGGGGAAGGATTATTGTGCTTAGCACAGTTCTCAATTCATAACTCCGGGCAGTCCACCTCCTCAGCATTTCCTCAGCATCATTAACAGGACCCCCCATTTTCTCAACCACAATGTTAGCAATTTTTTGCACAAAAAATCCCATGAGAGCACCCGCTCTTAAAGCTTGATACTCTGAGGCCATTAAATATACTTTCTCTTCCAGCCTTTGTAGCTCCACATCACTGGTACGGTCAACCATAATTGCTTCATAATCAAGATTACCTAAAACAGGAATAGACTGAAGCTCTACCAATGAAGGCATTTTACCCCGTGCCAGCAAGTTGGTATTGACACCATGGACATCATAAAAGCCATCTAGCACTTTCTCTTTATAATTCACCACATCATAATTCTGCAATCATCAATTTGAAACTATTTCTTTATGAAGATGATCCAAAACAAATGGTGACATTAAAAAGACAAACAAATGCTAAACAAATAAATGTTGCCAACCGGGAAAAAAAAACATGAGAGAATTCAAGGCATACTGCTCCTAAATTAATCCCCACCGAAGCCCACAGCCTAATCCAGAACACCAAGGAAAAGATATAGGATTCACCCCATGAACATTATTAAAAAGCAATGAACTAATGTAAGTCAAAGCGTGCTTATCTGCATTAATATCCATCTAACCATCATACCATTTTTACAGAACCCAATCGAACAAGAGAAGGGGATTCAGATCTTAAAATTACGATAGAAAATAACTACGAGCATCGGTCAGCTGATAAAATTATGCGCCTACAGGAAAACATAAATTGACCAAAAAATAAATTAGGGAAATAAAGGTAGTTCATATTTATTTTTACACAGTTGTATTGAAACACTGTCTACATTGGTGAGCATAAACTGACAGGAATATGAATATTTTCAATTCAATTAATTTTAACACTGCACGTATCAAATCAAACTAGACTACAAGCATACTAACCAGTTTCCCCAAAATACCAAGTACCAATACTAACATTAGTACAAAGAAATTACATAATTACAAGATACTAACAGAGTCAAAATGCAGAGTCTTAGCAATGAATTTAGTAGCTGCAGGTTGAATAAAAATTGCATATTCACAAATGTAAAATCAAACAAGTCAAATTGGACATCTTTGGCATCAATAAAATATAACACAACAATTTTAAATTCCTAAAATGACCCGTATTCATGTACTGAGAAAATAAATGCCACAGATAACAAGTCAATGCTGATTGCTCTCAATAAATACACATCTAACTGACACATCATGTTACAAAACATTAGCACAAGAGAGACGCGGTTCACAAAGTAGCCATCATTAGATTTTGGGACAAAAACCATCTATCTTTGTGCATAAAAAAGCATGCTGCTTCTAGTATCTATCCCACCAACACACCATGTTAAAGTTTAGAACAGAAATCATCTATCTAGTTTCAACTAAAAGCAAGCCCGCATCTGAAATCATCCCACCGACACACTATGTTAAAATTAGGAACAGAAATCATCTATCTAGATGCAAATAAAAGCACGCGTCTCCTGATATCATCTCACCGACACACTATGTTAAAGTTAGGAATAGAAATCATCTATCTATCTAGATGCAAATAAAAGCACGCCTCTCCTGATATCATCCCAACGACACACTGTTAAGTTAGGAACAGAAATCATCTATCTATCTAGATGCAAATAAAAGCACGCCTCTCCTGATATCATCCCACCGACACACATGTTAAAGTTAGCAACAGAAATCATCTATCTAGATGCAAATAAAAGCCCGCCTCTCCTGATATCATCCCACCGACATACTATGTTAAAGTTAGGAACAGAAATCATCTATCTATCTAGATGCAAATAAAAGCACGCCTCTCCTGATATCATCCCACCGGCACACATGTTAAAGTTAGGAACAGAAATCATCTATCTAGATGCAAATAAAAGCACACCTCTCCTGATATCATCCCACCGACACACTATTTAAAGTTTGGAACAGAAAGCATCTATCCAGATGCAAATTAAAGAACGCCACTTCTGATATCATCCCCCCGACACACCATGTTAG
Organism: Leptodermis oblonga; assembly: GCA_016801395.1. NCBI lineage: Eukaryota > Viridiplantae > Streptophyta > Magnoliopsida > Gentianales > Rubiaceae > Leptodermis > Leptodermis oblonga. Next base: position 32,450,676 of record CM028757.1, on the reverse strand, counting down.
TTTCGAACAACAATCATGTATATTTGTGCAAGTAAAAACACAGCGCTTCTGATAACCATCCCACAGACACAGAAAATGTCTGTCTAGATGCAAGTAAAAGCGGGCAGCTTCTGATATCTTCTCACCGACATACCGATTCTGATATTCATCCCACCCACACTGTGGCACACACTATCTTCCCAGAATCGAAGAGAAAAATAGATAGAGGTTCAAAGGATAAAGTCAATAAAAATTAGTTTCACAAACAGGTTAACAAATAACCATATGCCATCAAAATGATCCAAGTACATTATAAGGATAGGGAAATAGGCAGTTCATTACTATGTTAAGGCCATTGCATTAAAACAACTACTAGCTTCCATATGTGAAAACAAACTAAAAAAGATCTACACTTCTTTGTTTTTTTCTTTTTTCATTTAAGTTTTAAGATATTCCAACGAAGTTACTAATACTAGCGATTGCTAATGCTAAATTTATTAGTTAATTAAGAAATGAAAAACAAAACCAAAAAGTACAATCTTTGCACCAAGTTTAGTAATTTGCAACTTTGATAAGTATTTACATTCAAGGATTCCAAAAGTATACAAGTTAATTGTGCAATTTTGACGCCCAGAAAAAGTAACAGTGTGATCTAGCAATCCAAAAATCCGATGAGACAATTATATGAAAAAATTGTAAACCAAGAATAATAGAGATAAAATTTGGAAAATTTCAGTAACATACCCAGTAGCGGAGAGATTGAAAGTCAACGAGCGACTCAGAACAACCCAAGCTAATCTGTTTGGCAGCTTTAATTTGGGCGGTGGTTTCCGGATCCTCTCGGGAATCTGAACGCGAATCTGAATCCGAGGCACTCATCGCCAGCGCCAATTGAACCTGGAATTCCTCCTCTAACAAACTAAAATCCGTCGCATTCTCACTCCCATCCGCATCACCGCTCCTCGAATGTACTGAATTCGAATTTCCCGCCGATTCCACGGCCGGCTCCGCAGCCGCCACCGCCGTGACTCGACTCGGCAAACCCAACGTCGACGTTTGTTGCTCAGCCGACGCCGACGGAGACGTAGTCGTACTGCTAGCCTCATCAACACGGCCCCGATTGGGAGTGTGATGATGTAGATGGGCGTGGGGATTGTGGTGGTCGGTTAGGGCGCCACCGGTGGCGGCTCCCCCACCTCCGCCACCGCCGATGTGGAGTTTCCGGAGCAAATGCTTCATCTTCGACATCTCAACTCATTTAACAAAAAACCCAGAAAAAAATTGCTTAAAAACAACAAACAGAGAATCAAATTGCTTATAAATTGATGAACAATTTGGATGGATTTTGGGGGAAAAGCTTCATAATCAAGCTTCCCCACAACCGCTGTGTACTGGGGCTGGTTTGTACGGCTAAATAAAATTAAAACTTCACTCTCTCCTCCGCCATCGGATCAATAACGCTTCAGCCTCGTTTTTTTTATCATTATCACCGCGTACGTATTTGTGTACGTATATTTATACGCTGTGAGTGCGTATAACGTACGTATAAAATTAGTGCGCGACTGTGTGTAAACCGTGGAGTTATAAAAGAGGACTTTTTAGTTCTTTTAAAAATCAGTTGGTAATTTCTCGAGTTTTTTTTTTTTTAGTCAATGGAAATAATTAATAGAATAGAGTAGTTATATTTTGTTTCCTTTTATTGTTTATATGTCTACCAATATAATAAAATATGACCCATTTTTAAAAGGTAAATATATAAATGAAAAATTATGTATAAAAGGTATTATATTTTACAACTCATAAAATTTACATTTTTTACTCTTTTATTGGAAGAAGGAGTATCATAAATTTTATTTATTTAGGGTGCACTTAGCGCGCAAGAATGAGAAGAACGAATGTATATCTTATTCCTATGATTAAATTTTTTATGTGTGGAACTTACAAGAATTTAATAATTTAAACTATTATATTCTCTAAAAGGTAATATTATATTCCTTTAAAAAAGATTTATCTATTTCCGAGTATGAGATGTCTGATATTCTCATTCTCATTTTCGCACGCCAAGCGCACGTGTAAATGTATTTTACCCTTTTGAGGTTTTGCAAAATTACTAATAGTCCATTCAAGTTTGAAAAATTAGCGTTTTAACATCAACCTTCATCATCAAATTACTTATTGCTCCTCTTAGCAAGAAAAATGAACACAAATTTATAAAATTCAATATTTAGGGGTTAGTTGATGGTAATTTTTCAAAATCTCATATAATGATGATAGTTTCGCACAATTTTAAATGAGTAAATAATCAATGAACAACTACTGCTACAGGAATTGATTGCTTCTACCGAGATTCAAATAAAATTACGAGAGTAATGACCGAGAACATAATTCTGACGTTCGTGAACTCTTCAAAATAAGAACAATAATAATTATCAAGTAGAAAATAACAGTAAGCAAACTGTTTAAGGAAATGTACTCGATGGGCTGATGAGTTGATATGGATCGTTGATTGGGAGCATTTGCTGATGGAAAGAATCTGATGGCAAATTATTATTTATTATTGTTGCGTACAATTAATTTGCCACATTTCAAAGTGTCGTCGTTTTAAATTAACTTATACAAAACTAATACTATTTTGTTTTCTATTTTTTTCTGAGGCTAGTATGTAATTATAACATTAAGTTATTCAAAAGGATGGGAAAATGTTCAAAATGTTTAAAACAGTAATTAATATTCCTTTGCAGTTTGCAATATATCTACCATATATAATAGAAACTAACATATGTTTAATATTAAACTGCCACGTAGCTGCCACATATGCTTAACATTTAATTATGTTAAAGTTGACAATACTGCCACATAATCATATAATTACCTTCAAATGCCACATGGCTGCCACATTAACAAATAATTTAATTTAACTATTGATATGAATGCCACATAAGATTAACATTTAATAATTTTTTATTAAATACATAATTTTATTTTATCTCATTTAACTATATAATATTTTTCACTACCTCTTCAACTTCTTAAGTTATTTTTCAAATTTCTATATTAAATTAATTCCGAATTTAAGAGCATGGGACTCTCTATTTTCTACTTTTCATATATATATATATATATATATTATATATTATATATATTCCATATTTTATATAATTTATATAGAACTTAAGTTAAATATATTTGTAAACTATCAAAAAGCAATAATATAAAAAAGGTCTATTTTTTATTACTAAATGTAGTATAACTAGTAAATAATTTTTTAAGTAAGACATGCTTCATTGGTATTTCACCGTATTTATGTAACAGTGGGTGATCTAAAATTATTATTATTGCCATTTACTAATTTATTTTTAATTTATGACTTTTCATATACTATAAGTTTCAAATATCATTAAAAGCTATTGATTATATTATAATTATTTACATTGTTCACATCAACTTCCTTATTAATATACTATTAGTAGATGTTTAATTATATGAAAACTCTTGATAATACTCACAAAAGAAAATGAATAGACACTTTATTTATCACTTTGCAATCTATATATATGTCTAGTCCATTGAAAAACAAAAATCCACACAACTTTCATATTGTTTAGACTCCTTATATGCATGCAGCCTAATTCACTTTAATGCTGAAACTTTTTGTAATGTATATACATTCTTTTAAAACATATTTTTTGTATAGAGAAATTTCAAAATACATTTTTTTTTTCCTGAATTTTCTCAATTTCTTCAAATTTGCAGGTTTGTGCAACTCCAATGAAAAACAAGATTTCTCTATCCAAGTTATAAAATATGTCTCCATATTTACCTCTTCTAACAATGGAGCTTCTCATGCGGTCGTCGGTCGACGTCTACATACAACACGCCTCGAATTCATTCAACAACTTAATTTTTTTTTAGAGAAGAATAATAAGAAGGCTAAAGAAGTTGACAGGAGCCGATCTGAAGATGGAAGATAAAATAAAGAGAATAGAGTAGGCATGCCAATTATATTTGGAAAACATTTTCAAGTATTTGTGTGATATTTAACATATATTTCTTGTTTTTAACTATGTATTTGTAATAAATTGATTACTATTTATAATTTCTTTTATTTTTTCATATATGATCACATAATAATATTATTGGGCATTCACCGTGCAAACGCATGGTGCTCACTTCTAGTATATATATATATATATATATATATTTGATGGAAAAAATTTATTGTATTAGCTAGGAAGTCCAGAACCAGAGATTAGGAAAGCCAGTGGGCTGTTCCAAGTAAAGTTTGAGGTTACATGATTTTTGGCTTATTGGCCAATTCATGCGCTACAGCGTTCTCATTTCTACTAATCCAACAAATTGGCAAGCCCCTAAACTGTCTCCAGAGCTCATGAACATCTCGAATTACCGACAATGCTGGTCCATAGGCAAAGGTTTCTCCATTTACTGTCTGGATGATTGCTAGCGCGTCGCCTACAATGTGGCTATCCCCAACCTGTTATGTTTGTATGGTCTTGAGAGCCTCTTTTAGTGCCATGCACTCTGCCACTGCCAGGTTAAGCATCCCGACGAGGGTCTGGCTTTTTGCTATCAAGAATTGGCCTGTCTCACTTGCCATGAACACGCCTATTTCGGTGAACCGCCTTACTTCTGAAATAGCTGCATCGAAGTACAATCGGGTGCCCTGCAAGGCGGGTGTCGGATAGGCAGGGGAAGCTGTAGTGATTCCGCGGGGCTACCAGCAGGGTTGACCTTCTGTTATAGTCACAGAGAGGTGGAGGACTCAATACCGAGGGAGTGTGCTCCCTGCATCTTGCCTTGGAAAAGTTTCATGCTGCGGTTGGCCCAAACGGCACTAGCGAGCATTGCGATGAAGCAAATCAGTTATGGGCTGAGCTCGGGCACCAAACCCTGGAACCAATAACATGCAGAAAGATGCTCAAATCGGAAGACAACATTGTAAATCCCTGCAGCCCGCCAAGTTCGCGGCCCAAATGGGCATGTGAAGAAGAGGTGTGTATCTGACGGATCAGGGGACTCACAGGTGTAGCAGGTTACATCCACCTCAACCCCCCGTTTAGCTAGGTTCACACCTGTGGGAAGGGACCCGTGGCATGGCCTCCATAGGAAGTGTCTCACACGCGGCGGTACCGCTAATTTCCAAAGCTTCTTCCATCCCCTTTTGTCTGCATCTGTCGACGGGCCAGCACGACCTTGCGCCGCTGCTATAGTCGCAAGATGATATGCTGTCTTAACCGAGTGTTGGCCATCCTCCGCACTGACCCATCGCCACCCATCAAGTCCTGTAACATTGCCCACAGGTAAAGACATGATGTGCTGGGCCCCTTGAGCATTGAAAGTAGATCTGATCAAATCCTATATCCAAGTGCCTTGTTCGTGGTCAATAAGGGCCGATTACTTTGCTGTTCGTTGGGAGGGTTCGTGGCTGAGAGGTGATTTGGAATAAAGGGAGCTGCTAAATCTATGGATCTCCCCAGATACAAGTGTAGTGCCCTGACTGTATGAGCTTAATGCTACCATTCCTGAGCACCTGGCGACCCTCCAGAGTGCTTCGCCATGTCCAGGACGGCATGCTGCCCAGCTCCGCCTCCACGAATGTCACTCGGGGGTGGTACTTGGCCTTGTAGACTCGGGCTAACAATGAAAGCTGGTCAGTGAGTATGCACCATCCTTGTTTGCTAACCATCACATAGTTGAAGGCAACAAGGTCCCGAAATCCCAGCCCGGTATCCCTTTTGCTTCTTGTCATGTCGGCCAATGACACCCACCTTATCTTCCTCTTCTCCCCCGAGTCTACCCACCAATACTTTGTGACCAATTGCTGAGGCCCTGTTGGCAACTTTTTTTTCCATCTCATTTCACTCTCACTTTCATTTTATAATAATTTCTCATCAATTCCAATACACCTTTTTACATTTCCCAAATACCTTTTTACATTCCCCAAACACCTTTTTATATTTCAAATATATTTTTAATAATTTTAAAATCCAAAACACCTTTCAAAAGGCATACCATACGGGGCCTGAATATCCCGTATGACTCCCTCTGGAAGCTTGAAGCAAGTCATCGCGTACATTGCTTGGGCCACTGACTTGATTAATATTTCCTTCCCTACACGCAACAACTACTGCTCAGACCAACCTTGCATCATTGCCCATATTCTGTCCTTGACCGAGTCAAAAACCTCTTGCTTCGACCTCCCCACCACCGATGGCAGGCCCAGGTACTTGCCATGGGATTCCGATTGGTTCACCCCCAGGATGCAGGCAATTTCCTCTTGCAGAAATGGGCTGGTGTTGGGGCTGAAAACCACATTGGATTTGTCATAGTTTATCCGCTACCCAAAGACCTGGTCATATAGTTGGACTGCGTACTTCAAGTGCCAGGCCTCCTCCACTGTTGCCTCCCAAACAGTAATGTATCATCAGCGAAAAACAGGTGGGACACTGGGGGGGCTGTGCGCGCCACTGCAATTCCATGTATTTTCCCGGCTGCCACCTGCAAGTATTGAAGGATGCACGAAAGGAACTCTGAGCAGATGATGAATAAATAAGGGGAGATGGGGTCCCATTCCTTTGCAATATTTGTTAAAAAGTGAATGAAAATCAAGTTCTTTCTTTTTGAAATTGTAATGTGTCTCACAATGGAAAATATTCAAGTTATTAAATTGTTTTTAAAAATAGTTAAAGTATGTTAGAATTGTGAATGAAATTTTTTCTTTTATATTCGAACAGTAAAAATTACCCCATTTCTTGTATTGAAAAGTATTTTATATTCGAATTGAAAAGTATTTTTGTTCCAATATTCGAATTGAAAAGTAATTTTGTTACAATAGAAGAGGTCTACTTCCAAATTTTTTACTCCTCTTACCCTTACTAATATAATCATTTGTGGTCCACAATTTGCTCATACTTAATAAGTACGGATATAAATGAAATAAATTGTGTCAAATCAGCTAATTTAGGTATTGCACCTTGACATTTTTAATAAATTGTACCTTGATCAAAGTGAATCTTCTAATGAAACAGAGAGAGTATTAGATATAAAATGTAAAATAATTTTACAATTGGGGATATGATGCCAATCTTGTATCTTGTGAGGGGATACAAACTTTTGAATGAAATAAGTACACACGATATAACTGAATTTGAGATTAAACTATTTTCCGTCTTTTTAAAAGAGTAAAGTTATATCTCATGACTCATAAATAAGCACTATTCTCATAAATAAGTCATGACATACTATTCATTGCGTTTTATAAATTTGGGCCAAATAATAAGTGAGTCATGACAAATTATAAATAGTCGCAGAAGCTTGTTTCTGCTAAGTCAATTTAGGTTCTCATGCCACATATTTAAGAATTTTTGCTCTATTAATGAAAGATGTAGCAGAAATGTGCAATTATTAACTTTAACTTTCCTTGTTTTATGAATAAACAAGGACAGTTAAAAAAAATATATATTTTTATGAATAAACATTTTAAAAATATATATATTTTTTCAAAATAATAATAATAATAATTGAGAATTAATGTCATGGTACTAGTCTCCTAGACCACTGGTAGCTACAGCAAAGAAATTGTAACAGACATAGTCGGTTACTCACAATTTCTATCGTATTGTATTGAGGCATACTAAACGTAGTAACACTTTTACTATTCGCAGTAATATTTCCCTGTGAAAAGATAAAAATACCCCTGGACAAAAAGAAGAAAACCGGTACTGTTCACACGTGCGTGAATAGTACCCGGTTAGAAAAAAAAGTGAAGAAATACCGCCGGCGGTATTTTTCGGTGAAAATTCCGGAGGTATTTTTGGCGAAAATACCGCCGGCGGTCGGCGGTATTCCGGGAATTCCGTCCGAGGAGACAGTCTCCCCGGCCGAAATGTTGCAGGAACAAAAAAAAAACGTCCGGATAATCGCAGATCCGGGAAAAAAATCCCCCCGAATGGGTTTTTTTTCCCGAAAATTATAATGAAGGGGTATATAGAGCATTTATGCAAAGTAAATGTAGTATTTACTTATAGTGTAATATAGATCGTACTCGGGTAATTCGGACTTTTTACAGGGGAATATTACTGCGTTTAGTAAAACGGTTACGGGGAGACCGGCGTTATTTCTTCAGTTTTTTTTCTAACCGGGTACTGCGCACCCGTGCGTGACCAGTACTGTTCACGCACGGTGAACAGTACCCGGTTTTCTTCTTTTTCTTTTTTCTTTTAGGCCAGGGACATTTTTATATTTTCATAGGAGAATGTTACTGCGAATAGTAAAACAGTTACTGCGTATAACAATTTCGATTGTATTTTGTCGAAAGTAAGTAGGCAAGAGCTAGCTAAAGCTCATTTGCTAGCAAGCAATCACATCTGAGCACATCTGTCCTCACTGTAATCAGTCTGATGCTTTTTATTACTAATGAATATCTTCAATTTCAAAAAAAGGAAAGTGGCAACTACATATGTTTGTCCATTATTGCTCATAAATGTTTGTTAGTTTTATTTTATTATTTCCATCCACTGAGGGTACTTATTCCACCATTAATAGAGATAATATTAATATCTATCTCACATAATTTATCAAAATTTTTTATACTAACTCATGTGACATATATTCACTAATTGATAATGTGATATTGATAACTATTTCATAAAAATGCAGCAAATGAATACATGGCACAGGAATTTGCTATGAAAAATTATCACGAATTAGTTGAAATGTGTATAATTACTTAAATAAAAATTTAGGTTTACTCCTAAAATACATTTTCACATCATATTTTACATTGAGTCAGTCTCATGTGAAACAAGTTTATTTAAGTGATGGAATGGTATGTGTTTCTTTTTTATTACTCCTTCCGCCCCACTCAAATAGTCCACTTTGAAATGTGTACAACTTATAAAATAAGTAATTTACCACCATATTTTTTACTTATATCATTACTTTAGAAGTAAGAGTTAATTATGAATCATACATTGTTATATTAGTAAGGGTATGCAATATAAATAAATTCAAAGTGAACTCTTTAAATGTGACATGATTTTTTTTTGAAAGTAGACTCTGGGACCAAGGGAGTATTATTATTAACTTTCAAATTGATCTACAAAATATATTTTAAAAAAAAAAGAAACTGATACCCATAAAAAGTACAAGTGATAATAATAAATAATAAAAAAGTTGTTGATACTTAGAGAGTATGACTAATACTGATGAAGAGTGTGTACTGCTAATAAGTATATAATAATAGGGCAAATTACATTTTATAACAGGGCAAATTACAAATACCCCAAAATTACATAAAAATACAAAATCAACTTTAACGTTTAAAAAACTACAGAATGAACCTTAAACTCATCAAATTACAAGGTCAATTTTGTGCATTCTATTTTTTATTTTAATTTGTTATGTATTTTCATACAGATTTAAAAATATTTATAATTGCTCTATATTATTTCCAATACTGTATTTGTTGGGTATAGATTAGTCGGCCAGGCCAAGAAGTTAACGATACTAGGTCAAGACGACTTTAGGCACTCTCCTGGGCTCGAAGGCCCATTGGGAATGATTGGCCCAAGATGATCTCCATGTTATGGAAGCCTTTTAGAATATGCTAGTTACGCGAGATATTTGTCTGTTTTATGCTGGCCACTGTACACACAGATCGAATGAGCGGTTATTATCGGATAAGAAGAAATATATTAGTTGAAGAATGAATGAAGTCAGCTGGCTATGAAGACACTTTCTTGTCAAAGAAGGTACATATGCATGATGCATATAAATACTCAACGAGTTTTCAAGGAAAAAAATATAGAATTTTGGTTGGATTAGTGTTATATTATAGTATTTGCTATGGAACTGAAGTAATCATCGGAGATGAATCGAGAAGTTAGTTCCCGACTACAGGTTCTACATTAGCAGACGAGTCTAGGAGCCTCGATGCGAAGAAGTGTTCAACCATGTTCACTAGTCAAATCTATATTTTTATGTGTTCGAATGAGTTGGCCTTGGGTTGTGGGAGACAAGAGATAGTATTAGGGCAACTCCTCCCAGATAGTGTATTATCTGGAGTTTCACTTCGTATCGTGTGGGGCATGTTAATATTAATTGGACGAATTCCATTAAATTTTCTGGAAAAAAAATAAAAATAAATACTACGTATATTTTTATGTTTCCCGTGCCCTTTTAATATTTAAAAATTTATTATTACACACATTTTGTAATAATTCTCCTAAAGCACCTACAATCTTTTGATTGGGGCCGGCCGGGGGACATAATTCTCCCAAAAGAAAGCCGTAAAGTGGACTCTCGTTGAAAATTTGAAATCAGTTTCGCTGTCGGATTGGCTAATAATTTTGGCAGAAAAAAAAAAAGAAAACTTGGAAGTCCGATCAAATTCCGCCGGGAAAAATGGCCCCTGGGGCTGGCTTTGCTTACCTGTTGCTCCTTTTACACACGCTCGCCTCTTCTCCTTCTTCGAAGGTATGTCACACACTCACACTCACTGTGTATGGTTCGCAATCGTACGAATTGGGAAATAATGGTTGCTCTAAAATTTGGCAGGTCGTGGGAGCGGTTGTGAAGCATTCATCGCTATCTGCAGAAGCCTTGTCATCATTTCTGAATGACCTCGGAAACCTTCAAGCACGTATCAAGTATTTTTCTCCTCTGCGAACTTTCTGTTAAAACCCTTACAATTTCATCGCTATTTTTGTAGATAAATTTGGGAGATTTTCTGAATTTTATGCATAATTGTGTGTGAGCAATTATACTTTTGAGGATGTTCATGTACTAGGAAGGGCGATGACTCATTCTTCATATTCGTTAGAAAACAACAAGGTTTTAAGCATTTTGGGTACAAGAGTAGTTGAGGGTTCACTGGTCCTCCATTTGCTTGATAGAAATCTTGACATTACTGCAAAGGATTTGAACAGTAGGATCTCTAAGTTGTCAAACGAGGCTTCTTGTGCTGTGAATGGATTGAAACTTGGGTTGGAAAAGGTTATCAGGGTGCCTGCAAAGACAAATTCATCGGCTCCTGCCGTTGTTTGTGGCTCCTTTCGAGCTGTTTTTGGAGCAGTGGTGGTGGATAGTCAGAGCTTTGATGTTGGTGGAAGAGTATTCATGGGATTTAAAGATGGAATTGGGATGGATATGGCTATGGCTTTGGCTATGTAAGTAATGTGGTATGGTTCTGTTTTCCTTTTTAGTATGTGAATCTTGTTGATGAATTGAGACTTCAGTATTATCTGAACTTGTTAGTTCATAATCATGGATGTTTTTATGTTAGATTAGGATGGTTGTCGCCGCGATTAGGTACCAGTTTAAGAATGTTTGCATCTTTTGTAGATTTGACATTGAATGCATCAATGAAATGTGTTTGATTGCACTTCACTCACTCTAGCTCAAATTATGTCTCAAAATCATTTGATTCCAACTCTGCTTTTCTCATAGGACTATGGATTCCTTAGTGTAGATATGATTTCGTGCATGTTAGTCCTGTTTTAAGGCTTCTGCTAATGTTTAGCTTTCTCACTGCTTTGTGGCTCATTTTTCAAATGATTTTGCAGTATTTCAGCTCACTCATTTCATCCACTTGTAGCTTTTGCGTTCTCACTCTCTCCCTCTATGTCTTTTTTCAACAAATTAAAAGAAGAAAAGGGAAAAATTAGAAGAGAGAAAGTGGTAGAAGAGAGGTGAAATAAAGTAGAAAGTAGATGAGAGTGGGTAGATAGAAAGAAATGTGTGATGAGATAAAAGGTGAGGGATGGAGTGAAATGGAAGAGAGAAATGTGGGTGAGAAAAATGAGTTTTGCTATTTTTGATAGACAATCAAACATACAATGATTGTTAGAGTGAAAATACAATGACGGATATGCCATAACATGGTTGTAGTTATGTGATGATTTTGATTTAAAGTATTTGATCATTTTTTTTCCATGTTATTACTACATCAGTCACTGTGAAATTTCACTATAAATTTGTATTGTGTGCTGAAATATATCCATAACCATATAAAGTGAAATATTAATGCACTATTGGTATAATCCATTGTACTAAACAAATCATACCCCTTACGTCCACTCAAAAGTTCTATTTTGAAATGTCCAACGTATTATAGGATTTAAGGTACAATACATAAAATGAGTAATTTGACACTATATTTTTTAGTGAACCCTTTAAATGAGACGGAAGGAGTATTTCATATTTTTTGCATTTCTCACTTTTCAAACTCTCTAACAAAGCACCTTCTCACATGCGTTTTTCTTACTTATGCCTCTCTATTCAACCCTTTGGTGTTTATTAGCCATCGGTTGTGGCAATGCGATTGCCCGTATGCTTCTTGCTCAACATTATGGGTTGCCATATCTTTCGGGAAGGATAAATGTGTCAACAGGAAGGGATGTTTGTATGTTTTCAGGCTGTGAAGAGGAGCGCACAATCAAGAGGGCAGCTGAAATTATCCGTATCCGTTATTCCGTATTGATCTAGTGTTACAATGGTAACGTGCACCATCATTTGCCAACATGTAGCCATTTGGTTAAAAAATACAAGTGAATGACAAATTACGCCTGCGTTCAATGTTCACAATAAATACAAAGTGATGAATACGTGCGATCGGAAAGAAGGCTAAATTCATACAACCTAGGCAACATACAATCTGAACAAAGCCTAAAATCACTCCACCAATTAAGGTGAAATAGAGCTATGCCTTGCATTGCATGACATGCTCATATATTCCTCCCAATATGAAGACAAACCACTTGATATGTCAATTCAAAACTAGTTTTTCCTTTTACATTTGAGAAGTACCCAAGTACAGTTTATAAAGGCAATTTGGGAATCAGATTCCTTCAGGCATCAAAATTAAAGCAAAATCACGACAATTTTAGGCATACTTGTGGGAATCTTTTTGGGCTCTCCATCCTGCCCACTTGGGCTATTAGCATACTTGTTCAATATGATAACAATTGATATATTAACTCTTATGACAGTTTTTTTTTTTAATTTTTTTTTAAAATCTATTTGTGAAAACCTATGTTATTGGCATTCACCTTGTATGTCCTTGTATGTTTTAAAAAAAATTCTTCAATTTTATTTAAAAAAATTACTTTAAAATTGTACTTTGTGATTTATAAATAGTTGTACTGCTAAACCTTTCTAATTAAACAGAGAACAGTGTTTGGAGGCAGCCCAGTACTGACACATAACCTATAGGGAAACTGCACGAGTCGGGCCTTGATAGGTTCTTCGCATGGATCGAGGAGGCGGTTACATATGGATAAAGACAACCCTATCACGTGAAGGGTGTCACGTCATCTTCTGACGTGCCTTCACTAAGTGCCTATAAATACTTGATCATTTGATCATTTAAAAGGTATTGAATTCCTGATTAGTCTCACTTATACTTTACTATTCTGTTCTGACTTAAGATTCGGAGTGAAAATTGGGGAGTTAGTCCCAAAACTAGGTTCGCGAAAGATCGGACGACGTCAGCACAGGTCAGGGGTTCAACAGTACTTACAAGAATTTAATAATTTAAACTATTATATTATCTAAAAGACAATATAAGATTCCTTTACAAAAATATTTATTTATTTTCGCGTATGAGATGCTTAATAATCTCATTCTCATTCACACGCCCCAAACGCAAATGTAAATGTATTTTACTCTTTTGAGGTTTTGCAAAATTACTAAGAGTCCCTTCAAGTTTGAAAAATTAGCGTTGACACTGCTTTAACCTCAACCTTCATCATCAAATTACTTATTGCTCCTCTTAGTAAGAAAAATTAACACAAATTTCTAAAATTCAATATTTAGGGGTTAGTTGATTAGTAATTTTCCAAAATCGCATGTAATAATGATAGTTTTGCACAATTTTAAATGAGTAAATATTCAATGAATAACTACTGCTGCTAGAAATTGATTGCTTCTACCGAGTTCCAAATTAGATTACGAGAGTAATGATCGAGAACATAATTCTGACATTCGTGAGGTCTTCAAAATAAGAACAACAACAATAATAATAGAGGCATACTAAACGGAGTAACATTCTCCCCTGTGAAAAGTCTATTTTACCCTTAAGTATTAAAAAAAAAATTCATAAAATTTCACACTATATACAGGAACATTGGCAAAATACCGCTACCGCCCACAAAGGGCGGTATTTTCCCATAAAATACCGTCCACTGTGGGCGGTATTTGAGAAATACCGCCTAGCTGGGAGGTATTTCTCCAGAGAAATACCAAGAGAAATACCGCCCAGCTGGGAGGTAGAAATACCAAGAGAAATACCCACAGTGGGCGGTATTTTCGCAAAATTTTACCCCGTTCATGGCCAAAAAATCATCTTTATTCGAAAAAATGTGTAGGTTATTTACATACCGTGTAATATAGATCGTACTCGTAACTATAAAATCAAATGTTGTGCGGTATTTTTTTTAACTAAAGGGTAAAATAGACTTTTCATAAGGGAATGTTACTGCGAATAGTAAAACGGTTACTGCGTATAACAATTTCGTAATAATAATAAAGTAAAAAAATAACAGTAAGCAAACTATTTAAGGAGATGTATTCGATGGGCTGATGAGTTGATCGATATGGATCGTTGGTTGGGAGCATTTGCTGATGGCAAATTGTTATTTATTATTTTTGTGTACAATTAATTTGTCATACTTTAAATTGTCGTCGTTTTAAATTAACTTATAGAAAATTAATATGATTGTATTATTTTAGGTGGAACAAAAAATGTCATTAAGTATTATTTTATTTTTAAAACATTACACGATAAACTGTTTTATAATTTTTTTAATGACTTCTCATGTTTTAGAAAATGCATTACATAATTAGTTAATTATTAATGGTATTAAAAATCTCCTTTTTGAAAATGTACAAGTAACCAATTAACATTGAGTTATTCAAAAGGCTGGGAAAATGTTGAAAATTTTTAGAACATTAATTAATATTCCTTTGCAATATTTGTTAAGAAGTGAATGAAAATCAAGTTTTTTCTTTTGTAATTGTAATGTGTCTCACAGTGGAAAATATTCAAGTCATTATATCACAATTTGATTTGAAGCTAAGTTTTAGATTGTTTTGAAAAATAGTTAAAAGTATGTTAGAATTGTGAAAGAAAGAAAAAATTATTCGAAACAATACAAATTATTAGGTATAAAATGTAAAATAATTTTACAATTGGGGATATGATGCCAATCGTGTATGTTGAGAGGGGATACAAAATTTTGACTGAAATAAGTACAAACAATAGCTCTATTTAGGATTAAACTATTTTCTGTCTTTTTGAAATAATCAAGTTATATCTTATAACTCGTAAATAAGCACTATACTAATAAACCAATCGCAAGCATGACAAACGATTCATTAGGTTTTATAAATTTGGGCCATGACAAATTATAAATAACAGAATTGTTATTTGCAGTAACTAATTTACTATTTGCAGTAATATTTTTCTGTAAAATGTCTAAAATGCCCCTTAGGTTTTTAAAAAAAATAAAAGAAATCATTTTCACTCTAATTATGGCCGATAGTCACGAGAACAATCCATATTACACGGTAAGTAAACAATCTATATATATATTTTTTTACGTAAAATTAGTTTTTTAACCCAAAAAAAATAAAAAATCTATACATTATTCATGTTCTTTTCTTCTCTTCTCAAATTCTAACATTTCCAACGTGGTATCAAAGGCAACTTAATCCAATTATAGCTTTCGCGGATCCAACTCCACGGTGAGTTGGCGGGGTTTGGGGCAGCGCCCTGAAAATTTTTTTTAGAAGAAAATACCACCCAATTTGGAGATGAAATTTTTTAAGAAGAAAATACCACTCAAAGTGGGCGGTATTTTCAACAATGTTAATGCAAACAGGGGGCGGGATTCAAGAAAAATCTCATTTATTTTGTGATTTTTGGGGCAAAATTTCGGGCCAGACAGGATTTTTTTTTTTTCTTTAACAAATAAACTTTATGTAAAAAATGTATACATACACGTGTGAGTGTAAATAGGTAGAGTGTAAATGGGTTTTTTTATTTTTTATTTTTATAGCTAAATGGCAAAATAGACTATTTACAGGAAAATGTTACTGCAAATAGTAATTTGGTAAATGCAGTAACCGTTTTACTAAACGCAGTAACATTCTCCTGTGAAAAGTCTGAATTGCCCTTTAGGTTTTTAAAAAAATAAAAGAAATCCTTTTCACTCTAATTATGACCGATAGTAATGAGGACAATTCATATTACACGGTAAGTAAACAATCTATACATTTTTGAGAAGAAAATACCACCGGGCGCCGGTGGTATTTTCTTCTCAAAAATGTATAGATTGTTTATTTACCTCAAAAATGTATAGATTGTTTACTTACCGTGTAATATGAATTGTCCTCGTTACTATCGGTCATAATTAGAGTGAAAATGATTTCTTTTATTTTTTTAAAAACCTAAAGGGCAATTCAGACTTTTCACAGGGGAATGTTACTGCGAATAGTAAAACCAAAAATGTATAGATTGTTTACTTACCGTGTAATATGAATTGTCCTCGTTACTATCGGTCATAATTAGAGTGAAAATGATTTCTTTTATTTTTTTAAAAACCTAAAGGGCAATTCAGACTTTTTACAGGAAAATATTACTGCGAATAGTAAAACGGTTACTGCGAATAGTACAAATGTGCAATTATTAACTTTAACTTTAACTTTTCTTGTGCTCAGAGTCAGCGCCCTGCCGCCCTGGTTTTATGAATAAATCTTTTTTAAAAAAAAAATTTATATTTTTTCAAAATAATAATAATAATAATAATAATAATAATAATAATAAAATAATAATAACTGAGAATTATAAGGTCATGGTACTAGTCTCCTATACCAGTGGCAGCTACAGATGTTTATCCATTATTACTCATAAATTTAGTTATTGTTGTGGTTTTATTTTACTATTTCCATCCACGATATCGATCTCAATTAGTTTATCACAACTTTTTTCTACTATTTTATTGGCCAATAATGTGATATTAATAATTATTTAATAAAAATATTACCAATGAATGCATGCCACATGAGTTGCTATGAAAATTTACGAATTAATTGAAATGTGTATCATTGCTCCAATTAAAAATTTGGATTTACTCCTAAAATACATTTTCACATCATATTTTAGATTGAGTGATCGAGTCAGTCTCCTCTAAAACATGTTTATCTATGTGACAGAATAATATGTGTTTTTATATTTTGAGTGAATTGCAAAACACATCACTTAACTATGAGTATTTTGCAAAAAATGACACTTTACTAAAAATGCTCTTTTTATAACATTCAACTTTATTTTTGCTAGAAAAGTACCACTCTGTCAAACTAGTACGTTAACTCGCTAACAGTTAGATTTAGCCAGGGGTAACATGGTCAATTTCCTTTATAAAATTTTTTTTTTTAAAAGATTGGCCATTAAAATTTTTTTTTTCAATTTCTGCCAATTTTAAAATGGCCAATTTAAATTTCTGCCAATTTGAAAATTTTTTTTAAAATGGCCAATTTTTTTTAATTGGCAGAAAAAAAAATTGGGCCATTTTACAAAAAAAAAAAAATTTAATTATTTTTATTTTTTAAATTACAAAAACAACTAAATGTACCTTAAACTCATCAAATTGCAACGTCAATTTTATGCACTCTATTTATTGTTTTAATTTGTTTAGTATTTTCATAAAAAAATTAAAAATATTTATAATTGGTCTACGTTATTTCCAATACTGTATTTATTGGGTATAGATTAGTCGACGATGCCAAGAAATTGATGATGCCAGCTCAAGTCAACTTCAAGCACTCTCCTGGGCTCGAAGGCCCATTTGGGAAAGATTGGCCCAAGATGATCTCCGTGTTATGGAAACCTTCTAGAACATGCTAGTTACACGAGACACTTGTCTGTTTTACGCTAGCCCATCGAATAAGAAGAAATATATCTGTTGAAAAATGGACAAGGTCAGCTGGCTACGAAAACGATTCCTTGTCAAAGAAAATATTCCGTGTGATGCCTATAAATACTCAACGAGTTTCTAGAAAAAAAAATTAAAAATTCTAGTTGGATTAGTTTCATATTGTAGTATTTGCTAGGGAGCTAAAGTAATCATCGAAGGTGAATCGGGGAGTTAGTTCCTGATTGCAGGTTCTACCATAGTAGACGAGTACATAAATCTCGGCGTGAAGACGGGGTTCAATAATATTCACTAGTCAAATCTATATTTTTATACATCCCAATGACTTGGCCTTGGGTTGTGGGAGAATAGATCAAATCCTGGCAACTCCCTTGTATTGTATTATTGGAGTTTCATCTCGCATTGTGCGAGATATATTAATCGTAGCTGGACCAATTCTAGTACATTTCTTTTAAAAAAAAAACAAAACTAGTGTGTATATTTTTATGTTTTCCATATCCTTCTAATATTTAAAAATTATTATAAAATTACTACAAACTATAACTATAAAAACATATAGTAAGATAAAGTATAAAATATAAGAGCAAGAACAAGAGAGAAATAGAGGTAAATATTTTCCATTCTTTCTTCTTATCATCTCATTTCATCCTCTATACATCTATGTATAAACTTAAGATTTATAAGTTACAAGACTCCAAGAGTTTATGAAGTAAAAGGGATAATGAGATAGCATAAATAAAGTGGGAGTTAATCAATGGGATAATGTAAAGACATGGTGATAGTATGAATGGTCATCCATCAAATATTCATAACACTCCCCATTGGATGTCCATTATTAAGATAAATGTCTCGTTAAAACCTTACTAGGAAAACCCAGTGGGAAAAAACCTAGTGAAGGAAAAATACTACATTTTCTTAATACAACACTGCCTCGTTAAAAAATCTTATCAGTAAAAACTCAGTGGGGAAAAAAATTTTTGGTTAAAGAAAAAGTGTACAGTGGGTAACTCCCCCTCTTGAGCACATCTTTTGACATCGTTAAATTGTAACCTTCCGATCTTGTATCTCAACTTTTCAAAATTTTGAAGTTGACAGTGAATAAATATTTGAAATATCATTCCTGCAACTAAACAATCCATGTAACATCATCTTCAAATAAAGTAGTTGGAACTCTCTGAAAATCTGATAGGAAACCACTTGATTTTCATATTTAATGGAATACTGATCTTAGCCAAACATGCTCTCGACATGCATTATAAGAAGTAGCAACTATGATTTATTTCATGAATTTAACGCCCATAAATAGTTGTACTGCTGCATGGAAGCACATAACTGGCTTGATCAAGCATTATAAGGATCAGTAAAATAATCAACATCTGTATAACCTGTAAAATCAGACTTGTGTATTTTCGAAATAAAGACCCACATTTATCGTTCCTTCAAACTATTGAAACATATGCAGTTTATAACTTGCAAGCATATTTTAAGAATTGTGTACGACTTGTAAGATATATTAATGTTCTAATAACCTTTAAAATATGGTACTTTTGGACCAAGGATTTATTCACCATTCTCCTGATGACGTAATAGATATTTATGAATATCAAGTGCTTTTACAATCATAACTTTGCTCAAAATATGTACTTTATTCATATAGAGTGTTTCAACACTTTGGTAGTATAAGAAATTGTTGCAAAGAGATGTCATTTTCTAAGTGCTCAAATTTGAAACTAAGACAAACATTGTCTTTTCATAATGTTTCATTTCAAACTCGTGTTTCAATCCAGCAACATTTTAAATCTTTTGAGGAGTTCTAATTGAACATTATACTTTAAATAATCAATAATGGTTTAATACTCTTCAGAAGTTCTAAATAAAATTATCAATATAAACTGGGATCCGGATATCTCAATAAAATATATACATAGATATCTACAAAATTTAATATAATAAATATATCACGATAATTCCATTGTGCCTTCAGGTAACTTAAATCTTTTAGATTTTTCATTAGCCATTCTAATAGGCTGTCATTACATCCATAAGACACATTTTAAAATTCTCCCTTGCTGCCAGATAAAGCAAGTAACAATAATTATTACATCCACCACATAAGATTATGCCGCCCCATAATCAATATATTTTCTTCAGGAAAAACACTTGTGCGATAAATTGTGTCAATTCATTATTTTATTTCTCTTTTCACAAATACTTATTTATGACTCGCAAGTTACACATCTTCAGGTGTATGAATTATTCGCTCAAAAACTTCTCTTTGAAGCATTGGATTCAATTATACTTGAATTCTGTGTTTTCATTTCCTTTATTTTTCTTGGGCATTAATTTCTATGTCGATATTTATTTACAGGCCCAGATTGATGATCGTCGTTTTCATTCATAATGGCAACTGCTGCATAAAAAATTTTATCATCGACGTCGATTGTTCATAGTTAGGTTCCATATTTAGCAGTCAGACATGACATAGTTGAGATCTTGTTAATCTCATTATGAACAAGATTTTCAAGTACCTGAGCTTTTTCTAGAAGTTTATTATCTGTCACACTGAGAAACTTTTCAAGAGTTCTTATTAAAATTCTTCTGAAATATCTAACACCTCAATTTTGTCATATTTATCACTTGCTCCTTTTTCTCGAGAATTTAATTCTTAGAACCGATTAGACTACCACGTTTTGGTGTTGCCTTAAATTCTTTATTAGTGGTAGAATGTCCTTCTGGGACATCAAATGTAATTGGAGCATTAACAGCCAATATGTGTAATTCAGTCACACTTTTTAGGTCAGAAAAAAATATTCGACAAATGCAAGTTGTAAATGAATTTTCTTTTGAACTTCAGGATCAAATAGTTTTATTCGAGGATCATAGATAATTCATTACAAGTAATTTTCTTAATTGGCTACGTACTTTTGTCGCCCTGATGTTGGAAAAACTGACTTATCAAGATAACAATCAGTAAAATGAGTAGTCTATAAATCTTCAAATTTAGTCTCAACATATTTTATAGTGGAGATTCATACACAACATCTATTTCTAACCTCCTTTGAGATCTCATCTTTGTGCGTTGTGGTGGAGCAATCATAATATAAGCCGCACATTCAGACAATTATCAGTTGAGAAATATTTTGGATTCTGACCAAAACCATTTGTTGGGGAGGGAATTCATTAAAATTTATTAGCCTGATGCGAACAAATATTGCAACATGCAATATAGCATGCCACCAAATATATATTTGGGAGTTCCATTCACGAAAACAATGGTCATGTAATAAGTTAATGCATATAATGAAACGATTCCATTAGATTATTTCTTGTGTAAATATAAACAACAGGACATTCCACACTTATTCCAAAGACATGCAATAATTATTTAAATAGTAAAAAAACTCATAATCGAATTATCTCTGCACGTAATTTTCAAACTCCAAATTGCGATTTTTAATAATAAACGTAATGCGACAATTTGGTTGATGCATCAATCAAAATTATAAAATAACTAAATGTTCTAAACGGTGGGTGAAATAGCCCACAAATATATCAGTATATATATGTTCTATTAGTGCAGGAGATTCGGCACGAATTTTCACAGGTAATGACTTTATAATCAGTTTGTCTTAAGAACAAGCATTGCATGAGATTCATTGGATTGAAGAGTTTTCCGGCCCTTCAATGAATTCTCTATTTTATTCGCATCATTATAGAACCAGGATGGCCTAGCCGGTCGTGCCATAATAAGCAGATTAGTTTACTATTGCATAAATTTCAATTGTAGTAATATATGTGTAGTACAATTTGGAGGAATAAGAATGTAACTTTTTTTTTTTTTTCCAGTAAAAGTTTCTTTTGAGAAATAGTACTTGTAATGTACAAGTATTTACAATCACCTTTATTTTTATTTGCAATATGATATCCATTTCGGCGAATATCATTTGAAAACTTTATAAATTTTATAGAAATTTTGAAAAAATAATGAATTGTCAGATGCAATATTTTGTTCCTCCAAGTAAAATGATAGATACTCTTCTGGAGTTTTCAATAATTTATACTACCAATATAGTACTAACAATAGTTTATGTCATTTTTAGATAAAAACATTGTTTATTATCCCTATCTGCAATATGTCTTCTGGACATAATGCTTTGTCATTGACCATTAAAATGTTTATTTTCCTCACAAAATTAAATTTTCAAATGATGTATATATTTTAGTACAATATTTATAAATCATAACAAATATAAAAACCATAGATTAATAATAAATATAATATTTGTAAACATCAAATTAAAATTAATTAATCAAAATAAATGAAGTAAGAAATTTCTTTTTAAACATTTACAATATTATCACCTTCAAGGTGCAAAATTGAAAATTAATTCCACAATATTATTGCAGATAATAGTTCGCCTGTATCTTTTTCTTTATTTTTCTACGATTCTTGATAGACAGTAGCTATATATTTTGGCGTACAACATGTACATCCGTGACTAATGATCTTTCATGCCACAGCGATAACATTTGTTATCTAAATTTCTTTTCACTTTCATCTTTCTTGTCATAATTTTTTCACTTCTGGTGATGTTATGATTTTGCACTTTCGGAGTTTAATTATTCTTCCACTTCTAGTGGTGAATTCAACATATATATTTGTTTAATTTTGATTACAATAGTTAATATGAAGCCCGCACCCACGACTACGATTTAGTGCATTATATGAATGCAAAACGAACACATTACTTCAAGAAATGTGATCTTTATATATTATAGGAGATTTATAATTATAACATATAATTCGGGAAATGGATTATTTCACGCGTAATAGAGTTGCATAACTCTCACATTTACTTTAGGAAATAGAGCAGCTTTATTGAATGAAACTCGTGAGTTTCCAATAGAATTCATTAATTTGGTTCGTGACAGAAAGAAACTATATCAAATATAATAATCAAAATAATCCCTATTTCAAATTTGTCGACGGGACAAATTGATAATTTGCAATCAAGTGGTCATATATCTCACTTTCAAGTTTTTCAACAGAACAAATTGATAATTTTCACTCAAGTGGTCATACATCACTTCTGAATTTGTCAACGAGACATCTTGATATTTTACATTAAAGCGCCCAAAATTCAGCATTACTATTTCAATTGTATTTTTCAACTATATGAGAAAATACATACATATGTAAATCATGTGATGCAAGAAGAAAATAGCAAAACAAGATATATAATTTATGAGTATAACTTTCATGAGTTAAAACTATTATAACTGGTATACATAAAAGAAGTTATCAAAACTCTCTCACAATGATTAATTCACCAAACTAGCAAATTAGAAATATCACACAAAAGTATAACCTTTTATATCTCGTTTTTGTTTGAATCATGTATATATATATATATATATATATATATATATAATCAAATTAAATTCATCCTCAAAACTGTAAAGCAATCATTAGAGATATTTCATATCGAATCATCATATAAGATTGAGTTTCGGGAGTGTTAGGAAATCTTTCTATTCTTCATCCTGAAGTTAAGCCTCCGGTGATTCCGCATCACATAAGATTGGGTAGAGTCTCGTGCTTATAACATGTTATAAAATTACTACAAACTATAACTATTAAAGTATGTAGTAAGATAAAGTATAAAATATAAGAGCAAGAACAAGAGAGAAATAGAGGTAAATATTTTCCATTCTTTCTTCTTATCATCTCATTTCATCCTCTATACATCTATTTATAAACTTAAAGCTCCAAGAGTTTATGGAGTAAAAGGGATAATAAGATAACATAAATAAAGTGGGAGTTAATCAATGAGATAATTTAAAGACATGGTGATAATATGAATGGCCATTCATAACAAAAATTTATTTCTAGAACACATTTTCTAATAATTCTCCTAAAGCACCTACAGCCTTTTGATTGGGGCCGGCCGGGGGACATAATTGTTCCAAAAGAAAGACGTCAAGTGGACTCTCGTTGAAAATTTGAATCAGTTTAGCCGTCGGATAGGAAAGAAAAAGGAAAACTTGGAAGTTCGATCAAATTCCGCCGGGAAAAATGGCTATTAGGGCTGGCTTTGCTTACCTGTTGCTCCTCTTACATGTACGCACGCTCGCCTCTTCTCCTTCTTCGAAGGTATGTCACACAGTCACACTCACTGTGTATGGTTCGCAATCGTACGAATTCGGAAATAATGGTTGCTTTAAAATTTGGCAGGTCGTGGGAGCGGTTGTGAAGCATTCATCGCTATCTGCAGAACCCTTGTCATCGTTTCTGAATGACCTCGGAAACCTTCAAGCTCGCATCAAGTATTTTTCTCCTCTGCGAACTTTCTGTTAAAACCCTTACAATTTCATCGCTATTTTTGTAGATAAATTTGGGAGATTTTCTGAATTTTATGCATAATTGTGTGCGAGCAGTTATACTTTTGAGGATGTTCATATACTAGGAAGGGCGATGACTCATCCTTCATATTCGTTAGAAAACAACAAGGTTTTAAGCATTTTGGGTACAAGAGTAGTTGAGGGTTCACTGGTCCTCTATTTGCTTGATAGAAATCTTGACATTACTGCAAAGGATTTGAACAGTAGGATCTCTAAGTTGTCAAACGAGGCTTCTTGTGCTGTGAATGGATTGAAACTTGGGTTGGAAAAGGTTATTAGGGTGTCTGCAAAGACAAATTCATCGGCTCCTGCGGTCGTTTGTGGTGCCTTTCGCGCTATTTTTGGAGCAGTGGTGGTGGATAGTCAGAGCTTTGATGTTGGTGGAAGAGTATTCATGGGAACTAAAGTTGTAACTGGGATGGATATGGCCATGGCTTTGGCTATGTAAGTAATGTGGTATGGTTCTGTTTTCCTTTTTAGTATTGTGAATCTTGTTGATGAATTGATGCTTTAGTATGATCTGAACTTGGTAGTTCATAATCATGGATGTTTTGTGTTAGATTAGGATGGTTGTTGCCGCGGTTGGGTACCGGTTTAAGAATGTTTGCATCTTTTGTATATTTGACATTGAATGCATCAATGCAATGTGTTTGATTGCTCTTCACTCACTCTAGCTCAAATTATGTCTGAAAACGAACACAAAATTTCACGCTCACAAGTTTAGGAAATCATTTGATTCTAACTCTGCTTCTCATAGGACTCTGAATTCCTTAGTGCACATATGATTTGGTGCAGGTTAATCCTGTTTTAAGGGTTCTGCTAATGTTTAGCTTTCTCACTGCTTTGTGGCTCATTTTCAAAGGATTTTGAAGTATTTCAGCTCATCAATTTCTAGCTTTTGCGTTCTCATTCTCCCCCTGTCCTTTTTCAACAAATTAAAAGAATTTAAAGAAGGAAAAAGAAAAGAGAGAAAGTGGTAGAAGAGAGTGAAATAAAGTGGGAAGTTGATGAGAAAGTGGGTAGATAGAAAGAAAATGTGTGATGAGATAAAAGGTGAGAGATGGAGTGAAATGGAAGAGAGAAATGTGGGTGACAAAAATGAGTTTTGCTATTTTTGATAGACAACCAAACTTACAATGATTGTCAGAGTGAAAATCCGTAGTGAGAAAACTCAATGACGGATATGTCATCACACGGTAGTAGTTATGTGATGATTTTGATTTAAAGTATTCAATCATTTTTGTCCATGTTATTACTACATCACGGTGAAATTTCACTATAAATTTGTATTGTGTGCTGAAATATATCCATAACCCATATAAAGTGAAATATTAAGGCACTATTGGTATAATCCATTGTAGTAAACAAATCATACCCCTTCTGTTCCACTCAAAAGTTTTATTTTGAAAAATGTACAATTTATTATAGGTTGTGAAGTACAACACTTAAAATGAGTAATTTGACACCATATTTTTTAAATGTGAAGTAGACTCTTTAAATGAGACGGATGGAGTATTTCATATTTTTTGCATTTCTCACTTTTCAAACTCTCTAACAAAGCACCTTCTCTCACATGCGTTTTTCTTACTTATGCCTCTCTCTATTCATCCCTTGGTGTTTATTAGCTATTGATTGTGTCAATGTCATTGCCGTATGCTTGCTCAACATTATGAGTTACCATATCTTTCGGGTAGGATAAAGGTGTCAAAAGGAAGGGATATGTTTGTATCTTTTCAGGCTGTGAAGAGGAGCGCACAATCTAAGAGGTCAGCCGAAATTACCGGTACCCGTTATTCCGTATTTATCTAGTGTTACAATAGTAATGTACACCATCATTTGTCAATGTGTAGCCGTTTTATCAAAAAAAAAAAAAAAAAAATACAAGTGGATGACAAATTGTGCGAGCGTTCACCGTTCACAATAAAAATAGAATAATGAGTACATGCGATCTCTGCTAATGGAAATAAGGCTAAATTCATACAACCTGAACAAGGCCTAAAATCACTCCACCAATTAAGGTGAAATAGAGCTATGCCTTGCATTGCATGACATGCTTATATATTCCTCCCAATATGAAGACAAATCACTTGATATGTCACTTCAAAACTATTTTTTCGTTTTACATTCGAGAAGTACCGAGTACAGTTTATAAGAAGGCAATTTGTGAAACAGATTCCTTCAGGCATCAAAATTAAAGCAAAATCACGATAATTTTAGGCTCTCGATCCTGCCCTCTTGGGCTATTAACCGACTTGTTCAATTTGATAACAATTGATATATTTTAACACCTATTTATGATAGTTAAAACCAATGTTTTAGCACAATTCACATTCATCTTGTATGTTTTAAAAATACTTTTTCAGTTCTACTAAACAAATTTACTTTAGAATTGTACTGTGATTTACAAACAATTGTACCGTTGAATTTTTCTAATTAGATAGAGAGTAGCACGTTTTGTCTTGTACTTCTAGATTGAAGTGTTTAGTAGTGCTTGATAAATTATGGGTCAACGTTACGAGAATATAATCATCATACAATATGACTTAAAAAATACAAGTGTTTTGACTCACTAATTCAATTAAAAGTGTTTTTTAAGAGGATATTTGAGTATAAAGGAGCCAAACTAGCAAGTAGCAACAATAAAAACTGGGCAAATGACACCAGTGGCCACCAAACTATTCGTAATATTCAGTTTTGGTCACTCATCTTTTTTATGTGCGCGTTTGGTCACTCATCTTTCAAAAACGTGTCACAGAACCCATTCCGTCAAAAATGATATCAAATTTGACGGAATCCGTCCAAACCCAAAGCCCACGTGAAATCTAAACAACAATTAATCATCATCCTCATTCATCACTGTCAATCATCATTCATTCATCACTGTCCATCTCTCTGTTTTTGGTTCCCTGGCTAGTAATCCTGAAGCTTTTGCTCTGTTTTCATGGCTGCATGGCTCTGCTTCACCGCCTGATGAGTCTTTTTCAAGCTGCAAATTAAGTGACCAGAGTCCATGCAAATGGGCTTTTATTACATGTGATTATCAGGGATTTGTTTCTGAGATTAACATACAGTCTATCCCTTTGGAGCCTCCGTTGCCTTCCGAATCTTTCTTCTTTCAAATCCCTGTAGAGAGTTGTCATTTCCGATGCTAACATCACCGAAAGTGTTCCGGCTGAAATTGGTGACTGTGCTTCTCTCACAGCCATTGATTTCAGTTCAAATAACCTTGTTGGGAGCATCCTGGAAAGCATTGGAAAGCTTCGAATTCACTCACAACTCATTGGTAGTATACCCCCTGGCTTGTTCCAATTGCAGAACCTCACAAAGCTTTTGTTGGTTTCTAATGACATTTCGGGGTCTTTGCCTCTCGAAATGAATGATGAATGAGGATGATGATGATGATGATGATGATTATGAATATAGAGATTGACAGCGGTGAATGAGGATGATGATTAATTGTTGTTTAGATTTCATGTGGGCTTTGGGTTTGGACGGATTCCGTCAAATTTGCTAATTTTTTTGACCGAATGGGTTCTGGGACACGTTTTAGAAAGATGAGTGACCAAACGCGCACACAAAAAAGATGAGTGGTCAAAACTGAACATTGGGAATAGTTAGGTGGCCACTGGTGTCATTTGCCCTAAAAACTATTAATCATTTTCATCATAAGATCCAACTCAAGTTATCAACTATATCTACCATATCCTTATGGTCCAAGTTCACTACCACTTCTCTTTCCCAACATAGGTTTTCAAGAAAACCAACTCTAAATCTTCAATACAACTTCTCTTTTCCAGCCTAGGTTTTCAATATTATATCTAACTCCTTGCTTATTCCAATAAACTTTAGATGTGGATTCAATGTATTCCCCAACCCCACTGCCTATCCTCCTAAGTCATTGGAGCTTTAAATAAATCATGAAGGAGCAATAGAGAGAGAAGAAGGAAGGAAAATAGTTGATAATTACATCTAAAAGCTGCAATGAGAAATAACTGTCATGCTCATGGGAGCAGCTGCACTGTGACATGCTAGAGTATTGAAATCAGCAGCCACAAAGAAGCATATGAAGAGGGATGTTTTATGTACAACATGATGATGATGATGGATAAGGGGGAATATCATTTTAGTGAAGGGATCCCCAGCCAGCCTTCTCCATGATGAACTTTTGAGGCTTAAGCGGTAGCTGCTGCTTGTTCTTCAACAACTTGTGTTGGTGGAAGAAGGGTGCAGATAAGGTTGCGATCGCCATAGACATTGTCCACGCGTCCTAATAACACAGCCAAAGGATTTTCGTTAGCAATTATGAGCAGGATTAGCATTGTTTTTTCCCCCTCTTCTTTTTGACAGAAATAGCATATGCAATCAAGCAAAGAAGACAAATCCCAGGAAAAGAACTGCAAACATTAGCAACGAGGATCGAGTTCTAACTCTACGTAGCATATGATGACACGAGCAATAAATGATTGGTTTAGTGTGTACAATGTGGGAGAAGAAAATCTTTCATTTGGACGTTCTCAAGCTGTTGAATGTGTTCAAACATATGATGACCTAAAATTTAGACCATAGAACTGAATATTAATTGCATCAATTTGACTACTACTTTCATAAATTTTGCAGCTAAAAGTTGACAATGTATGTGTATTCTGTCTTGTCTTTGCATGAACAAAAAGGTTAATCAAGTGCTAATGCTTCAACGATACATGGAAGGTGACAACGGATCAGCCTACTACGGTCTCTCAAATCAGATGCAGGTAATCTAATGTGCAACTAAGATTTCCCTTAACAGATGCAAAGAAATTCAATCCTGAATATGCCCGAACGTGCCAAAATTGAGTGTACTAAAATGATTGGAATATATGAAGAAAATGAATTTATACAAACCTGTTGTTGGCCAGAATTTTGCAGACTTGAGCCAAGGAGCAGGGAAAGCAGCATACTCCCGGGTGTATGGTTTTGTCCAAGAATCTGCCATGAGCAGTGACGGAGGATGGGGAGCACTCTGTTCTCAACAAAATAAATCAGTTAATATCTTCAAACTGAACAAAGGAAAATGTTCAACAAATTGAACTCAATTATGCTATTCCAAGAAAACTCTACTCCTGGAGAGGAACATTCTTATTACCTTGAGAACATTGTTGTGTGGATCTGCTTGTCCTTTCTCAATGAGTGCAATTTCTTCTCTTATAGAGATAAGAGCATCACAAAACCTGTCCAACTCTGCCTGTAAAATACAAGAAGGGAAAAAAGGCTAAAGTGACGTTCCAGAATCACAGACAATGATGATTTGACAGAAAACAAGAGCTCAAAATATTAAACTTTACCTTGCTTTCACTTTCAGTTGGTTCAATCATAAGAGTGCCGGGAACTGGCCACGACATTGTTGGTCCATGAAATCCATAATCCATAAGACGTTTAGCAACATCCTCAGGCTCTATTCCAGCAGTGTTCTTCAAAAAAAGCAAGCCAAAGTGTTGAGAAATTTTTTTTACTTACATTGACTGTATGAGTAGATGCTGTCCATTTTCAGTCAGACTTACCTTAAAGCCCCTCAAATCAACTATAAATTCATGGGCAACTGTGCCATTGACACCACGGAAAAGAACAGGGTAGTAGTCCTGTAAATTAAAGGCACAAACGCAAACAATTACTGCTACTGGCTTACACAAAGAAATGCAAAGAGTATACACAATATTCTTTGAATAATTGGACACTGGCATGTTCTTAAGTCAGCCAAGATAGAAACAAGCATTAAAATACAATACATCTGCCAGATCAAGAAGCCAAATAGAAACTTAATTGTGGTTCACTTAATTAATCATAACGGTTCATGGCTGATTAGTAATTTGATTTGGTGGCAGTAGGTCATAGTGTGAAAGGAGTGGTCAGAAGATGCAAATACCTCCAGACGCTTTGCCATGTAATTAGCATTCAGTATAGCTATCTTTGAAGCATCTGTAAGCCCTTTAGATCCCATCATAGCAATGTAGGTATATGAGATTGGCAAGATGAGCGCAGAGCCCCACGGCGCAGCAGAAATAGTACCAAGAGGATTAGCTTCGTCTGGTGCGGGTATACCTCCAGTAGGCACCTGCAATTGCATATCACGAAAACATTACAGAATGGAGCATTGAGATGTCAAAGCATCATAACTTTCATTGATAAAGCTGCAATGCGTAACATAAAAACAAAACAGTTCCCAAAAAATTTGTATGTTCAATATTCAAAGACACCGGCACAATCTAAACAATATTTAGAATGTGAGAAGCCCCATTGGCGGTCTTCTGTTCAAATAACCCTCCCACTTTTTAAAAATGTGCCAGACATCGACTAACAATGTTAAGAAGTTACAAACTTGGAGTTAACCAATGAATCCAATCTGAGGGGAAAAATTAGTGCATACCACAGGATGTGATGGCAAAAATGGTGCCAGGTGTTTCTTCACTCCAATTGGACCCATACCAGGACCTCCTCCACCGTGAGGGATGCAAAAGGTTTTGTGAAGATTTAGATGGCACACATCTGCACCTATAAAGCCTGGACTTGTCAGACCAACCTGAAAACAGAACAGACGTAGGTTGATTTGAGAAAGTGTATTTGGTATACACGAGCAGACAAATAACTTGAACTTACAAAAATGATAGAACATTATTCACAAAATTGTACATGTCGAATAGCAGAAAATTTCTAAATGATCATTGCAAAAACACTAAGGAAACAGATGACCAAGCTCAAGGTGATAGTTGATTAAAGGATAAACAGCAGACAAACAAATAATTTACCACACAAGGGCAACATAAACTTGTCATTCACAAATTTTGCAAAGAAATGCAGAAAGGGAAACAAAGAGTATGATAATGAAGAAGTGTGAGAGATTGAGTTCTCAAGGTCGGCCCTTTCTGAAGAGAAAGCGATAGAGACATCAAACATCTAAATAAACTTACACTAATACTTCTGTGTGAGTTTAAATTTATATAATACTTTGAAATAGGAGATTCGAGTGAAAGGAGATGGTATTATATTCAAATTAAGATCGATCGTCAGACTGTATATATCATCAAGGAGATGATAAAAGCTTAGTTGTTATTATAGTCAGTCAGACTGTAAATACATGAAACAAGGACAGAGCAGGCTTTGGAGAATTAATATACCTGTGCATTCATGTTTGCTCCATCCATGTAAACTTGACCGCCATTGTCATGAATTATCTTACAGATTTCATCAATACCTTCCTCATAAACACCATGAGTTGAAGGATATGTAACCTGTTTCATTAAGAATAACAAATCAAACTTACTTGATGTATGAATAATTTACAAACTAAGAAGTCTAACAGTTGTAGCAGCACAAACCATAAGAGCAGAAAGGTTCTCTTTGTTTGCTTCGGCAGCCCTTCTTAACTCTTCAATGTTAATATTTCCCTTTGCATCAGTTCCAACGGATACAATTTTCATTCCACACATTGCAGCACTTGCAGGATTGGTTCCATGAGCCGACACAGGTATGATGCATACATTTCTGTGATGGTCTCCTCTTGCCTGAATTTTGTAAGACAAGATCTCATATAAGTATATTAATTGAATTTCAAAATTAATTTTGATATGGATGATTCTGAAACATAAGTTATTGTTTTATACAGATTATAAACTTTTCGAAATGCATGACAGATGCAGAATATCTCATGGTGGCATGGCTTCAAGCCTACTTCAGTAACAGTTTAATATAGCATTTAAAGGGAATTTGTAAGTTCTGAAACAAACACACCCAAGTTCATGTGCTAATACATGGAATTTATCGTTCTTATATATGACAAAGGTTAGGCTCCTTAACTTCATCTCAGATTTCTCTTGGTTCCACATGTGCATGCATCTTGAGTTGGTGTTATTATCTATGATTCTTATCCATTATGATATATCTAACAAATAATCAATTTTGCATTTCAATCCAAAAGCTAGTTTACTCCTTGCATTTATACATTTTTCCAATCCTTGCACTGCCTTCAACCAAATGCACAACAGTGAAGAACCAGAACACTCCTTTTTCTTTCAATATTGGTTTTATAACTTAACGAAGTCAAAATTACCACCATTCATTCACAAGACAGATTTCAATCAGGTACCTGATGATATGCACGAATAACCATCAACCCAGCATACTCTCCAGCAGCACCAGCATTAGGTTGCAAGGAGAATGAGTCAAAGCCAGTGATTGTACACAAAAGATCTCCCAAGTCCTTGAACATTTCCTGTGAAGAAAAAAAAAAACCAAAATCTATCAACCCTTATATGCTTGATAAAAAGGAGAAGTTTAAACTAAAATAAAAAAACAAATCAGACAAACACACACAGAAGGAATAAAAAAATCGAAAGTTCCAAATCAGTTCTAACAACCTGGAAACCTTCAGATTGTTCAGTGGGAGCAAATGGGTGGAGATTTGCAAAGCTAGGCCATGTCACTGGCATCATCTCTGTGGTTGCATTCAATTTCATGGTACAAGAACCCAGAGGAATCATACTATGACACAAGGAAAGGTCTTTCGCTTGCAGCCTATGAAGATATCTTAGCAACTCATGCTCTGTATGATACCTATAAACACATTAGGAGAATAGATAAGCTCTTAGAAAAAGGTTGCAATTCTATAATCAAGCTTCAAGGAAAGGATCTACGTGTTAAATATCGGGTGGGTCAGGAACTGGCTCTTCCTTACAAGCCCTGAAGGAATCTTATTCTGAACTTCTGGGACAAGACTTTCAGCTGTGAATGGCACCTAGTAATTAAATTCAGAGTCAGCACAGTCATTTCAAAAGATATAATGACCACAGAGAGTACAAAAACTGCAACCACAACACTTACTGGTTTTCCACTTGCAAACACTTGAAAGAGTTTGTCCACATCTTCTAAAGTGGTGGTTTCATCAAATGAAACAGTGATCTGGAAGCAAAAGAATTGTTGTTGTCTCATAAAGCAAAGTACCTCTTACTTATGCAACAAAGCACACAAATTAGCAAGACTTAACTGTACTTTTGTCCACAACCCTCAAGTTGATCTCAGTCTTGTTAGCAGCATCAGCAATTGCCTGTGAATCAGCACACTTCACTTTTACTGTATCAAAGAATGGAAGATCTTGCACCTCTACTGTACCAAGTTTTTTGAGTCCAGCAACTAAAGTGCCGGCAAGACCATGAACTCTCTGGGCAATGGTTTTAAGCCCTTCAGGTCCATGATAGACAGCATACATTGCAGCCATGTTGGCAAGTAACGCCTACACAACAGGATACAAGTACAAAACATTTAAGAATTCAATAAAATGACATCAAGTGCAAACAAGACCAATTAGTATTTAGTGGCAATGAACAAGTCATAGAAGTGTACCATTTGATAATTCAACACCAAACAACTACATGCATGCGGCACTGATGGGGAAGAAAATCCGTACCTGAGCTGTGCAGATGTTGCTTGTAGCCTTGTCCCTTCGGATGTGCTGCTCTCGTGTCTGCATAGCCATACGAAGGGCCGGCTTCCCAGAAGAATCAACACTGACACCAATAATTCTTCCAGGCATCATCCTCTTGTACTCTTGGGATGTGGCCAGGAAAGCTGCATGAGGACCACCATAGCCCATCGGAACACCAAACCTCTGGGCCGAGCCAACCACGATATCAGCACCCAATTCCCCGGGAGGCTTCAACATTGTCAAAGCCAACAGATCAGAAGCCATAACAACCTTCACCCCATGAGCATGTGCATTCTTAATAAACCCCTCATAGTCCAAAATCTCCCCCTCAGTTCCAGGATATTGAACTAAAACCCCACAAACATCCTTAGATTTATAATCAATGTCCTTGAGATCTGAAACAACTACTTTAATATTGAAACCATCAGCTCTGGTCTTACATATATCAATAGTCTGAGGGTGACAATTACTTGCAATAACAAAAGTTTTCTTTTTCCCCTTCTCAATGTTATTACACATAGCCATAGCCTCAGCTGCAGCAGTACCTTCATCTAACAAAGATGCATTAGACATAGGCAATCCAGTAAGATCTGTAATCATGGTCTGATAATTCAGCAGGGATTCAAGCCTTCCCTGAGAAATCTCAGCCTGGTAAGGCGTATACTGAGTGTACCAACCAGGGTTTTCCATAATATTCCTCAAAATTACAGGAGGAACATAAGTATCATAATATCCCATCCCAATGAATGACTTGTAAAGCTTATTCTTGGATGCTAATTTCTGCATGTGGTCAAGCATTTGTGACTCAGTTAATCCCTCATCAAACTTACTGAACTTCATATCCTTTATTCTAATGGATTTAGGCACAGTGGCATCAATAAGGGAATCAAGAGTGGAAAATCCACACAACCCGGCCATTTTAGATTGTTCTTCAGGGGTTGCCGAGTTATGGCGGCGGGGGAAAGTGTCACTGGGTTTCAATGCCTCAACAGAAACAGATCGAACTTGGGCATTGGAACCAATCCCAGAATGCGAAAATGAACCCTTTTTGGATGAAACAACATTGGCCCTGTTACGATTACCTTGGAGTAAACAAGGAGACAACGAGGAAACATACCTCGAAGGCCTGTAAAATGGGGTCGGGGATGACAATTCATTCCCACGAAGCTGTTTAGCTTCCGAAATCAGCCGTTTCAGAATGGCCCTGTTGGCAAGCTTTCTCGCACGCTCCATTTTTGATCAGAAAGCGGGGCAGAAAGCCACCCGGATGCGATAAAACTGAGAAAAGAAAGGATTTTGACAAAGCCCTTTTGAAGCTTTGCTCTTTTTTCTTCTTTTGCTACTACTATTCCATGAACTGAAAGAAAAAAAGAAAGTTGGTGGTGATGAACTAAATCTAAAATGGTAATGGGTTGTTGCTTATATAACAGTAAAATTATGCAAATTTATTTAAAAAAATAGTAAAAGAATCAGTTTTCAAGATCTGGTGGTGGTGGGTGAGGATTAAGAATTAAGAGAGAGTGCTGCCCATCGTCAAGAAAAAGACAGGGATTTTTTTGGGGGCACGTGTTGAGAAAATCTATGTTCATCAATAATACTCTGTTTTTTTTTTCTGGGAGGAATTTGATGTAAAAATGGCGAAGAGATCTGGGGAAATTGTATGGAAGGGAATGAGTTGGGGTGGATTGAGTTTCAATGGATGAAAATTTGCGTGAAATTAAAATGTAATAATGTTTGGATTTGGATCGAGATCGATCCTGAGCCTGAGGGAAGTAGTGATGTGGTGTGTTTCTGCTTTGCTTGGCGAATTCTCTTTCACGTTTGGCTTATCTCTATCTCTACATCTCTCGCCTCACATGTCACAACAAATCACAACTTCAACTTACATCCTGCACTATGAGCACAACTGTGTCAAATGATGATGAATTGCGAAGTTTGAGGTTGGAAATAAACAACCGTGAAACAATTTGGTACATTAGGATTTATGTAATAACATATGTTTTATTGGCCTTTTTTCAAGTTCAAAACTCGGTCTTGAATTTTTATATTAATAAAGATTCATTATTATATTGTCTGAAGTTCCGTGCATAGTTATGTGACACACGCATACACTTACCCATATAAGTAATTTGTCTAATGGATCATGAAATTACAAAACACCTAAAATTTGTTCAATTTGTTAAACGAACAGTGAAATTTAAGAAATTACCGAACGGATACTGTATCATCTAATAATATTATCGAATGAATCCTATAATTTTAAGAAATTACAAAACAAACTCTGAGGGCGAGTAAGTTGAAATTGACGTTCATTTGTTAAGCATATCTTGCATTATTCGTTTGGTAATTTCTTAAAATTTGAAACTCTGTTTGGTAGTTTAGATACATCTCACAGAAGTTTGCATAATCTACTCGAAGAAATTGCAAGTATCATAAGTATATAGAACCAATTGAGTTAATTAATAGTTCGGGGATTCACAACATATTGTGGGATGATACAATCATCCAAGTAATATTTTTTTTTATATAGCAAAAGTATCATTTTTCGATCACGATGAATGTTAACAATGTAGGGGTAAGAATGTAATTTGAAAATTAGAAGCGCAAAACAAAGGTACCACAAAAGTAAGCACATGAAGCAAAACGTAACTAAGCTCAATTTTTATATGAAATACTTATATAAGTAAGCAAGAGGCGGAGAAAGTTTGTCATTAATAAAAACTAGAGAAATTCACGGCGCTAACGCGCCATGAGTTAGGATTAATTAATTTTTGCTTAATATCTGCTTGTTCCCTTAAAATCGGAATTAAAGTCTCCATTATTGATATTGATGTGATGCAAAAATGTCCGGAATAGGACGCTGTGGTTAGCCCAAATGAGATTGTGATTGTTCCGGCCCAATATGTGAATTTGCGGTTTGAAGGGGTCCACATGGAGCTCGAATCCAGGCTCTGGAGGTCGGATTTGGGAAACAGGAGCTCAGCGGAGGTCGGATCCGGGAAGCAGGAGCTCGGCCGAGGTCGGATAGCTCGGACTAGCAAGGAAAAGAGGGGTTCGGACTGGAGAATATTCTGGTGAAAGCAGTGAACCATTAAGAGGTGGGCGGGGCTTTTTTCCCCTGGTATAGGCTCTAAATAGCTTCAAGAATGGCTTACCCGAAGTGAGTCTGGTGACTGAGTATTTATAGCATCACCTTGATATGTCCGTTGATATGACCGTTGATATTTCCGTTGCACTATGATGATTTGTACTTTCAACTGCTCTCCCCTTTTTACGATGACTTTTGTGCTCCTATCTATCATGACCTTACTTTGGACTCCTTTTCCATCATTGCTCTGTGTACTTCCTGCATGTATTCAAAATGGGGTCCTGGTCCTGTAATGATTTCCATCAATGTTATCGTTATTCCGACCTAACTTTCCCGACCTGACCTAAGATTCCCCGACCTAAGCTCTCCGAGCTTTGGTTATCTTGTTAACCGACCTAAGTTATTAACCGACCTAAGCTTTCGTGACATAAGTTCTGCTGACCTAAGCTCCCCGAGCTCGGTCTACTACCGACCTAAGCTTGACCTCGACTATCTCCTTAGGTCGGTTTAATGCCGACATAAACCTGACCTTTGGGCTTTTGTGCCTAAACTCTCATTGTCTTGATTGGGCCAAGCCCAATGGTCAATATCATTTTCTGCTTACATGTTGCTAACTTGACCATCGGAGTTACACAGGGGGGATAGCCCCGCTTGTTTTACTATTTGTCTCCGGTACCAGAATATTCTTTATACAGATCCAAGTCCTCACTAATCCAAGCTTCTTAGCCTAGATTCCTCCAAAAGGTTATGGAACCAAGCTCTCGCTGCCCGGATCCAAGCTTCGTTTTCATCCCTTCAAGCTGCCAATGAAGGCAAAAGAGAGGAAAGGCAATTACCAGAAGGCAAAAGAAAAAGAAAAAGAGACCAAAACCAATTAAAATTCAACACCTCCCACCTGTTGTATCCTTGGCCATCACATCAGCAAACCGAAACCTCTGGAGATTGAGAAAAGGCTTCACAAAACGTAACGGGAAATGAGAGGTGAAGAATATCTCATCCAGTCACTTTCAAAAATACCCTCGAGCCAAATCCATCGAAGGAGAAGGGCCTGCGAACAAAATGACGTCGTTTTGTTCGCTAGACCTTTTCCTTTGCTAGAGAGACCTGCTCAGCCGGTCTCCACGCAAAGAAATTGTGAGCGAGAAGACCAGCTCTTCTGCACCCACACGTGACCCTCTGACCCGCCTTGATCCACCGAAATTCCATGCCGATTTTACCCCTCGTTGGCCGAACAAACGGGAGCAACCTAAGCTGCATTATAGGTCTATAGTAGATGAAGGGTCCTTGGAAAATGAAGGAGTTAAAATCATAGAAAAAGTTACTGTTTGGAAATGAAAAGTTAAGAATTATACTAAGGGGCTGCTTGGTTTGAGGTTTTGGGACTATGGAATGGGAATGGAATGGGTATGGAAATGAAAGTTGTTGTTTGGCTAGGTTGGGGTATGGGTTTGATTCCCTCCTTTGAGGCAATCCTCCATATCCTAGCATATTGGGGGGTATGGGTTTGATTCCCTCCTTTTGTGTGTATTTTTTATTTTTTAAAAATTTTAAGTGCTAAAATTCATCATTATAATATATTTTAACACAAATAATTTATAATATATCAAAATTTAAATGTAAAAAAAAATAAAAATAAATTTTAATCCTAAAAGTTTATTTGTGAACCAAACACCATTTATCATTCCCTCTACTATCATTCCCCACTATTATCATTCCCATTCCCATTCACATTCCCCTCTACGAACCAAGCGGCCCCTTATAACTAATAATGAACTAAAACTATCTAGGATGGTGAATTTTAGTTTGATTCTCATCTCATTCCAATATACTATTAAACACATTCTCATTCTCGTTGCATACACTCAAACCAACTTACACCTCCTCAAAATAATGTTAAAAAAAAAAAAATTCGAGCCATAATATTCACCATTAAAAAATGACTAGGAGTAAACTAAAATGAAGTTTCACTTTTGTCCTATAATGGAAGGGCAAGCAAAATTATTGGATAGAATGGACCAATTATAAAGTTGTTGAAGGAAAATATTCTGCCACTATCATCATCAAACTACATATAATTTTTTATTCATCAACCACAACCATGCACACTCTTTTTCTTTTTTTAATAATTCTTTTTCCATCAAGGTTAGTTGGTAGTATTTTCAAAAAAAGAAAAAAAGAAAAAAAAAGTTAGTTGGTAGTGGTACACAATCAACATATATCTTCTAATAAATTATACAGTAGCAATTGCTATTGCTAACTAACACGAAGTATACCTGCAAAATTAATTAATTTATTTTCCATATAAAACAAAAATCATGAATTTCCATTATTTCATTCTAATGATCTTCATATTGTAAAAGAGTCCCCTTTTTAACATTTAAAAATTTTCAAATAAAATATTAATATCTCTCCACTCATTATAATTTGGTACTTAATTAGATGTGTACATATGATCGAGTTTAGATGGCATGTACCATTTACTATGTATTAATTATACGTGCATCGATTATAAGTTTAAAATACACATATCTTAAAATTTATATATAATTTTGTGGTTTATATATATATATATATATATATATAGATATCTGTGTGTGCGCGCGCATGTAAGTGATATACGGACTCTTATATGCAATAACATCACAACAAATGTGTTTAATTTTTTTAAAAAAGAATATTATAATACATGTTTAGCTTGTTCTTACAAAATGTGTTTTAAAAACACTTTTTTCATAATAAAAAAAATTAAAAATATTTTACAAATTATAGTCCAAACACAATTTAAAAGTTTTATTAACATGTAGTACTCTACTCTTCATGGCATTATACTCTAAAGCCATAAAACTTTAAATATTTTTAAAATCACGACTTTTTTATTGAGATACAATGAGTATACACTACTATAATCACATTTTATTATAGTATCTTTTAGATTTATAATGATTAGTTATACATCATAATATTACATTATTTTTTCTTTTCTTGTAGTCTTGCAATTGTTGGTTATATAACATTTACTATGGCTTTCAGTTTAGACAATAATGTGATGGAACCCAATTCGGCACATCTAAATATGTTTATGAAATTCGATTTTGAAAATGATTTTAAATATGAAAATATATATTAAGAATAATGAAAAATTAATATAAAACCAAAAACTGAAAAACTTGTTCTTGAAAATATAAAAACGAACATAACGACATTTCCAGTTTCATAGCAAAACATTCTGTAGTCTGTACTGTCTTCGTCTTTCGACACTCATCATCTTCAAAGGTTTTAATTCTATTTCCTTTCAAATTCAGCTTCAGCTTCAACGGGTTGGCCCATGGACCCACCCGACCCTGACCCTAACCCTGAGAGGCTGAGACATAGGGATCGCGTCGGTGAATCTTGGATCTAAGAAGAAAGAAAGGATCTGGACGCCGACAAATTCAGGCCGTTAGATCAGACGGCAGGGTTGGTGAAGGCAAACATAGACGGTCCAGATTTTGCACGTGGGAGACAGTCAATGTCGGAGCAGTACTGTTACTAGACGGTAAAATTCTGACTAGATTCTCTGCCATAATTGGTGAATACATTTGTTTAGTGATAGGAGGTTGTGAAATCATGGGATCTAGTATGTATATTGGGGAAGGAAGGTGATATTTGCACCAAATAGTGTCAAGGAAACTTGCTACTACTAAAAATTTAGTTCACAATACCCTTGAGTGGCTTTCCAGTCACATATTCCACTGATGGCTATTTTTGGTACACAAATTTACAAAACTGCTTTAGTGGCAAGTTTCCTTGACACTATTTGGTGCAAGAAGCATTTTCCATTGGGGAAAGACATCTTGGTTATATTAGCAGGGTAAACGTGCACGAGATTTTTAGAAACTATTAAACGAACCTTGTAGTTCTGTGGAACTACGATCACACATTGATCAGGTGATAATATAAGAATTATTCCTTATGGTTTAGTAAAATTACAATTTTTTTTTATAAGTAAAAAAAATTTAACTCAAAATAAATCAAGCTTTTTTGGTATTTGGAAAAAAAAGTGAGAGAGTCTGCTATTAAACCATCAGACGATTCGACATGCGATACTCTTTTTCTTTAAAATATTATATTTGCAATATTTCATAACATGCGCGCAATACTTTTGAGGTTAAACACGATACTCATGTCTTTGGAAAAAGTATCGTATATTTTTTTTAAAAAGAAAAAAAAATGCATGTTGAACCGTATGGCAAGTCCGATGCAAGTTTTTTTTCTTTCTAAAATTTGAACGTTTAGGGGGTAATTGTAGTTTCACGAAATCTCTAAGTTTTACTGGGTAATTTCCATAAACTTTGAGAGGGTAAATTACATTTACCCTTATTAGTATTACTATTATTGTTAATTTTTCAGATTTTTTTTTGTAATTCAGGTTCAATAAATAGTTTTGAGTGTGGGAATCTAGTGTGATGCCAATAAGTATACCACAATAAAATCTTTCCTAACCCATCACATTATTTCCAAAGTGGGAACCAGCTTCAACAAAGCAAGATCCACCAAATTTGTGTCGGTGTTTATTCTTTCATTTTTTTTTTTTCCTTCTTCGGGCTGCGGTGAAACTGAAAGAGGGAAGAGTTTACATGTGTCATGACACAAGTTTTTACCCTTGTGAGAGGTCATATTGGGATAGACTATCCAAATTCAATTCCTCGTGACTTGGTTCAATGGTAAGAATTTTCATATTTATTTGTAGATATAAATTTGAACTTTGAGTTTTTCAATTCTTTTGACTATCATTGAGAGTATTGGGTTAGAGCGCCTCAGGGATACGAGTAGACCTTATCCAGTCTCATCCAAGATTGTGATCATGTGTGAGGAGTAGATTGGTTTAATTCGTAGTTTTTAGGAGTTAGTGGAAGGTCAGGATTTATTGGGTTAGTGTTCTTATATTATGACTTATTTGCTATTAGTTACAGTCTCTCCTGTTTTCTTCTACTTTTCTTTCTCCCCAAATTCTACTCGTATCACTCATCTCCCCCGTAGATGATCAGGCTCACATTTGGAAAAGAGGATCTCATAGACTATCAATGTATGAATCAGTATTTCCATAAAGTGTACCTTAAAAGTGTGTTTTGATCAAACTAAAAGACAAGGTAAGACAACCTAAGACCTGGTTCATTTTCATCGTTTTTGTTTGTATTTTGATTTCTACCATAAGTTTAATATATTTAATACAAATTTTTATTATTTAACTATACTTTAGTACATTTCTAATATTTTTTTATATATATGAATTATTTTTCTTTCTCAAAACATATTTTAAAAAACGTGCCATAAAAAATGACCTAAATTAAGGGTATAATAGATGGAAAAATGGCATTTTCAGTCCCTTTTCTTTGGGGGCAGTGGCAATTTTCCTCCATTTCGTTTGACTTGGCAGAAATAGTCCCTTATGTTTGTATGGTGTGGCTTTTTTAGTCCATTTTACAGGTAAAAACCAGTCATCCGGTTTTTAGGACTTGTTTGAAATAAAAAAATAAAATTAGGGCTTTATCGCAATTTTCTTAATCTCCAATGGCCCAAGTAATAATTTTTTCACTCCTCCCAAATTGAAAGCCATAAGAAACGATTCA
Organism: Leptodermis oblonga; assembly: GCA_016801395.1. Lineage (NCBI taxonomy): Eukaryota > Viridiplantae > Streptophyta > Magnoliopsida > Gentianales > Rubiaceae > Leptodermis > Leptodermis oblonga. The sequence goes on along the minus strand of CM028757.1, from coordinate 32,408,196 downwards.
ATGAGAAATCCAGAAGAAGGAAAGCTCCAACTTTTCCTCCAATGGCTTCAAGTATCTAAATGAAACCCATTAGTCATCAACTGAATTCAATTTCATAAGAAAAGCTTACGGTTTTGAACTCAAGTTTTCTGATTTCTCCAAGTTTTCTTTTTTTTTGTTTTTGTTTATGCTTTACATTGCACTTTGCAGACTACTCCTCTGTCCAAAGTGGAACTTAGATCCACTTCTCGCCCCTCTTCCTTCTCCGTTAATGGCCAGCACCACCCCATCAGACTTCCCATAATTTCGTCTCTGCCCAAACTAGCCCTAAGCGATGAGAAAGATGCTGCGGTGGCCGGAAATACGCAGGAATCGTGGATAAAGTGGTTTAGGATTCTGTATAGAGCTTCATAGATCTACATAGAGCTTCATAGATTGTGCTGTAGGATTCTGTATTTTCCCAAATTTCAAGTGCTGGCCAAGTTTTTTATGGATACTTCGCAGGATTATTTGAATGATTTTCTGGAAATTGTGTGGGGTTCTTCTCTTCATAATCTTTCTGTCATAGCTAACAAGAGACAACAAAACATGAGTGCTATGGAATACATTATCACTGATATCTCCAGTGTGCTACTTTGTCCTTTCCTATATTTTGTCAATTGAGGATTTCAGTAGAAATTATGTGGCAGGAAATTGGCAAGCTACAACCATTGCTTATACTCCAACAAAAATGCAGGAGAAGATTGTTGCTTAACTGTTTGGAAGGTCTTGGGGCATTCAAAAATTTGGATTTTGGCAGATTTGTGAAGGTTTAAATTGTAAAATTATTTTACTGATTTTAGAAACCTGTCAGGGAATGAAATAGAATTTTTGGTGATGATGGTGAGAAACAAAAATAATAAATGAATGAGGTGAGAAAAAAAATTAAAATAAAAAAGAGAAAATTTGCAAAAGAAGAAGGATTCTCACGAGGAAGACAATGACCAGAGGTTGCTTTTTATGGGTTTTCATTAGTGACAATTATATTGTCACTAACTCTCCCGTTTCTTATGGCTTTTAATTTGGGAGGATTGAAAAATTTATTGCTTGGGCCATTAGAGATTAAGGAAATTGTGATAAAGCCCTAATTTTATTTTTTTATTCCAAACAAGTCCTAAAAACCGGATGACTGGTTTTTACCTGTAAAATGGACTAAAAAAGCCACACCATACAAACATAAGGGACTATTTCTGCCAAGTCAAACGAAATGGACGAAAATTGCCACTGCCCCTAAAGAAAAGGGACTTAAAATGCCATTTTTCCTATAATAGATCGATATAACCTTGAAATAATAATAACAATAACAATAACAATGAACAAAATCTCACCTATACGAACAAACAAACACAAGGAAAGTAAAATCAAGTGGAGCAGAACATCTGGCCGTTAGCAGATCGAACGTACGTAGGACACGAAATCTGGCAATTGGGGTTTTGGGTGGCTGAGAAAATCGATGAAAGAAATCCACCTAAATTTCAGTACTGTTCTTGAAATTGGGAACAATCTCTTTCATTCATTCATTCATCCATTCATTAACAGTATGACGAGGCTTTATTTGGCTTGAAGCTCAATCAAATGGTTCTGCACTTGCTCTTGTACAAGTTGCCCACTTGTCACCCTCCTCCACTACTCATTCCCATTTCCCAATCCCTTTTGTCCGCTACTTTTCTTGTAGTGTATAACTATAATATCTTTAATTTGTTTTTAAAAAATAATATTACAATAATTAATACTCTATCTGTTATAATATAAGCACCGAATTTAACAAATGTATAATTTTTTATGCACATTAAAGTATAACTCGTAAAATAGCTAATTTGATAATATTGTTGGTTTCATGAATGTCCTTACTTTTAACCGTGGGTTAATTGTGAACTATACATAAAAGTCATTTTAAAGTTTTTCACACATATTAAAGAATATTTCGTTTAAATGATAAGAAAATTCTTAATTATTGTAATTTATTACTGTTAGGAGTTTTAGATAAGTTAAGGGCATGCTTCTTTGCACGTTTTTGGGCGAGATTTTGAAAACAAAGAAACAAGATTTTTAAAAACATTGTTTCATAAGTTTTTATTGTGTTTCGAAAAACAAGATTTCAAGCACGTCGGATCATTGGTATATATAATGCTCATAATTCATATTATCATAATCATAATGCATGCGGTTCTATCCAAGTCCAAAAAAGTGACAAATTCTTGCTTTTAATAGTGTGCCTAGCTAGGCACTTGCTTGTGTATAGCCAAAAGTCAAGTAGTGAGAATAAAGTTTGAACTTGTTTATTTGAACATGAAAGTGGTTCTTTTGCAGAGTTCAATTGATAATTTGTTACTAATTTAGGTCTAAATCCAATTTTGAACTAATTAAGAACATAAGAAATGCTTCACTCTCTCTTTCAGATGAATAACTAAATACGTTGGTTTGATTTTAAATGCATGACTTACAAAATTGATTTTGAAATGAATGCATGACACCTCACTTGAGTTAGGAAAGTTTTAGTTGAGGAGTGTATCATTACTCTATGGTCAAATGTTAGGAAATTCATAAACATGTTATATATTGTCATAGACAACACGTGGTTTTTGTATTTTCTTATAATTTTGTCGAGTTGTATATTGTTTTGGTTGATTAATTGGATCCATGTTGATAACTTTCCCCCGCCCTACAACTACTATTCGATGTCTTCTGCCGCTGAAGCTCACGATGCTTAATAGCTTGGACATCTACCTTGTCGCCCCCATCATGATTTGATGATATTAAGGTTTTTTGAGAAATACCTTTCATTAGCCTTCTTTGAAATTTACATTTTTTTTTTTATGCTTTTGTAACTATGTGACTTAGTTTGTTGTTTTTCCAAATCTCGAAACGTGTTTTGAAATTTACCAATTAAATAAAGTAAATATTATTGGTGTTTGTGGTAATTAAGCTTAATAACAAAAATGGTATTTTGGGTAAATGTGTTTTTTCACATACTTGAATTATAGTTTAGAGATCACAATATAAAGTGAATTGCATAAATGTTATTCAGTATTCATTACCCCTTTAACCACGGTCACTTGAGGAAAAATACCTATTTGATTAATTTATGGGACAAAAGTTAAAGTAACCTTATACACAAATGGATAAAAGAAAATTAAGCCATAATTTTAAGAGGTCGACTATTTGAGAAAAATTTTCCAATAAGGCTAGGTTTGCAACAAAAAATATAATATAAATGCATTACAATCTTATGGAATTCGATCATATCTTAACTCAATAAGTCAAACAATACATCATAATTTTGTTAAATTTGAGCCTAACTTAACTCAATAGGAAGAAATTACATATTGATTGATCACATGATTTGCTCGATAGTTTTTCAAGAACATTTATTTGAGGAAAAAATTTCCAATAAGGGTTAGTTTGCAACAAAAAAATCATAATATAAAAGCCTTATGATCTTATGAAATTCGAGCATATCTAAACTCAATAAATCAAACATTGCATTATAATTTTGTTAAATTCGAGCATAACTTAACTCGATAATTCAAACAAGGCATTATAATTTTATGAACTTTGAACCTACCTTAAGGGCATGTTTGGTTCGCGGGAAAATAAAGTTTTTAAGAAATATGATTATTGGGAATTTAATTATAAGGAAAGTAAAGTAAAATAAATGTATTTTTAAAAATATTTGAATAGATTAGAAAATTCATAAGGAAAACAATCAAAATCCATATACAGGTGTTTGGCTTAATCCAAGAACTTTAAGGAATGTAAAGTATATTATTTTAATTGCCTAGCTCTTTTAAGGAAAGAAAAAAGAAAACAAGAGATCAAAATAGGGCAAAATATTCAAATATGAAGCATCTTCAAATAAATTAATATTTATATTTGAATAAAATGACCAAATATAAGAAATGACAAATTATATATAAACTTTAACTTGCAAAATTATTACTCCTTCTTTTTCATTCAAAGAGTCCACTTTATACGTATTACTAAAAACAGTAGTCCAGAACCTGATTGCAACAATTTGTTCCAAAGATCGATCTTGTGCTCTCTCCCATCAACCATTTCTAATTTCCATCCAATTACCCATAGATCTGAATACTAAAAGTAGAAACTGCGGCAAAGATACTAGTAATTAAAATTTGTAAGAACCCAAAATTTCCCAGAACCTTCTAGATCCTTCACAAACCTTCTCCATGGTCCTTCCTCATGAAAGACCATCAAGTTTTGGTGCCTCATGCCCCAAAACTCCCTTGGCCCTCGTCGCCAAGTTCAGCACGGCGCACCCCCGAAGCACGCCCGGCGCAGCCTCATGCCAGCGCCAACGTTGGCCCTCCTTGCCAATACCTCCGCGCCACTCCTTGGCCCAGATCACGTTTTGGTGCCTCATGCCCCAAAACTACCTTGGCCCTCGTAGCCAAGTTCAGCAACACGGTGCGCCCTCGTAGCACGCTCGGCGCAGCACCATGCCAGCGCCACCAAACCTCAGCGAATCCTTAGTTTCGGCTAAACCAAAATAAAAGCTTCCTCAGTGAAATTTTGGTTAAATAAAGTTTAAACACCATACCAGAATAAAAGAGCATTGATAAGACCTAAAACACAAAGATTCACAAGAACTCTAGGCGCATTTAATAATCCAAACCAAAGTTGAATGAGGCATGTTTCAATCCTTTTACACTTTGCTTCTCTCTGAATTCATTTCAAATTATATGTGGATATTATTCAAGATCAAGAAAGAGTAATTTTGAGTTCCAATTAATTTCAAAGGAAAGCGCATGATAATTAAAAATAAAGCAACTAAGTAATGCATATTAAATATCAACCTAGTTTCCAAAACAGAGTACCTATCTATAATCAACAATTATTAATCATATTCTCTTAATTTTATGTTCACAAACAATTATATTAAACTAAAGGCACACAATGCGGTGGACATGGTTAGTAGTACACTGGGAAAGTGGGGTGTCTTCAAAAGTTATAGATCAAAATGGGTAGTCTTCTTCGATACAGAAAAACAAAGTCTTCTGCCACAAAACTAATTAGCATTAAAATATAGTCATCATTGTCATACGAGTATGTGATAATAATCATCAAGAACAACCACAACCATCAACACCATAAAGAACACAATTCTTCATACAAACAAATGAAAAAATATTGGAAAAAAAAAATGTGATGATGATGTCGGTGATATGTTCATAATTCTCTTCTTTTTTGGACTTTTCTTCAAATTGTCTGCTATCAACTTTATAATTGCTCACTGTGTTTTTAGAGTTTAGAGAGTAAAAGAAAGATAGGAGAGGCTATGGTGAAGAGATGAAAAACAGTTTGAAAACAAACCGAATTAAGACGAGGAAGGTTTGCAATGAAGGAGAAGATAATTCACAACAAATAAGAACATTATTTTTGCTATAATTAGAAGCGTTATCTGATTAGTTGGCAGCGGAAAGTAATCAGAATAACTTGTCTATATCAGGATTCAGAATCCAGGAAAGTTACAACTACTTTTCACATTTTGTGGAATCAAAATACTTTCCAATTTAATGAAAATACGAACCAAACGTAGTAATTTAATTTTCTGGTAAGCAGATTACTTTCCAGCCCAGAATCCGGCCAACCAAACATGCCCTAACTGAATAAGAAAGAATTGAATATTCATTGACCAAATGATTATTCGATAGTTTGTAAAGAACTTATAGTCAGAAGCAAAAATAAATAAAGATAAGAGGCTTACCCTAAATGTCAATGCGGACAACAATGAAATTTATAATTAAGATTGAGAGAAGAGCCAACAGTAAAAATATATCACTATATTTTTCACTTGTGCCCGCCTTGGTCACTATACTTTTTTTTAGCCACGAAGGTCACTATACTAATTTAAACGGGCCAAAAATGTCATCGCCGTTAACTCCCGTTTGGCTCGACGGAATTCCCCTCATGTGCATGTGACTTCTTTAGGGGTAATTTTATCCATTTACTGTTCATATTCTTCCTCCCAGTTTTTCTTCCTCCTCCACCCAACCACATTTTCCTTCACCACCGCCGCACAACAACATTTTCTGACGCTGCAAGATTTTAGCCCTAGCGCTAGCGCCGTTGCATCCTACAAAGCCATCCATCGGCGAATTATATTTCAGAACCACCGCCTCTCCATGCCATCGCAGCCCTCAATTCGATCTTCCACAGTTGCGTCTGCCGCTGCTCAGATCTGCTCCGTGGCAGATTCCTTTTCCTTCCACACAACCACCGGCGGCCTCCCATCGTTTTTCAAACAAACAGAGGAACCAAGAAAACGGAAACCATGGTGACAATGAATCATCGTTGGGTGGGTAGCAGAAGAAGACCAAACAACAGAAATTCATCCAACCTCAATTCCCACCATCAGCCCACCAAAGTTTTTCTAGTTGGGATTGATTACGATTGTGGAGTTTAAGTTGAGTTAGGGTTGAAGTTTTGATCTTGTGTTCAAACTTGGTTTAATTAGGTGCAAGTTTAATCTTTGTCCACTACATAATTGTTTTAACTTGTTCTGTAGTTTGTCTGATCAATTGATGTCAAATTATGCTTGATTGTTGGGAAGTTTAAATTATGCTTGATTGGTTGGTTAACTTGAGTTTGTTTTGGTTATTATGTGTTTTGAGTTTTTGGGTTTGGGAATGTTGACCATGAATGATTTGTATTAGGTTGCTCAGTTTGATTTTTTTTTTAGTAATTTGTACTGATTTCGCCTTGATTACTTCTGATGATCGAATGAGTTTTATTTGTTACTCTAAATTCTGTGTTTTTTGTTTCCTATCCATGTTTGCTTGTTGGTTAATTGTTTGATGCATTCATGTGTCTGTCAAATGCTAACGATATATAGATTTATCATCATTAGATGGTGATCTTTGTTTGTGTCCTATTGTTATAGTAGTCTTCAGTAGAGGGCTTTAAAGTTGAATGCAATCAATTAAAATTTTAGGAAATAGCATGAAGAGTAAGGTGAGCATGAATAGTACATTTGGGAAGAAGATGAATAGTAAACGAACAAAATTATACCTAAAAAAAAGTTATATGTGAGGCACATGAAAATTCTGTCAAGCCAAACAGATGTTAACGATGCGATGACATTTTTTGCCCATTTAAATTAGTGTAGTGACATTCATGGCTAAAAAAAGATGTATAATGACAGAAGCAGACACAAGTGAAAAGTATAGTAATATTTTTGGCCGTTGAGTCTTAAACTCAAAATCCCGATGTTGTAAATATAACTCCTACAAAGTGTGATTGTCTAGTCTTGTTATCTAATTCAAAGTAAATTACTAAATTACATTTAAGTACAAGCTTCTTTTAACCGGATTGGAATACATCAAAAGCTGTCATTACCAATTAATTTGTCTAGGAGCAAAGAGAGGAATCATACTGCGTCCACAATTCATTGCTGAATTGTTTCCTTAAGGAAAAATGGCAATTTCAGTCCCTTATATTTAGGCATGTGGCAGTTTTAGTCCATTTTGTTTCTCTGTGACGATTTCGGTCCCTTTTGTTTGTCAATGTGGCAATTTTAGTCCCCCTTACCTGTAACTGAAGGTTGAACATGTCACTTTGGGCATTTTTACAAACTTCATAAATTTTGGGTTAAGACATGAACTGTAAAACTAAAAAACTGAACTTTTGGATATCAAAAATGCGCATGGAAATAGCAATTTTATAATTTTTTTGTAAAAATATGGTATCAAAAGTGCAATTTTTTAATTTTAAAGTTCATATCTTAACCCAAAATTTATAAATTTTGTAAAAATGCCCCAACTGACCTGCTTAACCTTCAATTACGGGTAAATGGACTAAAACTGCCACAGTGACAAACAAAAGGGACCGAAATTGCCACAGAGAAATAAAACTGCACATGTCTAAACATAAGGACTAAAAATATTATTTTTCCTTTTCCTTAATTTCTCAAAGTCAGCGTGATGGGGATGGCGGACAACGTGCACGGTCCCACATTCCAATTTTGATGTCCTTCACAAGTGAGAAAATATTGGGTGGTTATCAATTCACTCAATTTGTAACAAATATGTTTTTTTAATGACTAAGCAAGTTATATAAAATGATTTTAAAAAATTGTTGATTGGAACGCCAGCTACCAGTAAAAGTATTAGCGGCAACGGAACCCTAACAGTAAACAAACAAGAAAAACCCCAACAAACCCTAAAGAACCACTAAAAACCCTAAGCGTCTGATCCTAGTTGCGTCAGTTTGGTTTCTGGTGGCTAGTCTCGCCGGAGTGTATCTCATTATTAGCGGACTTACGGAATGAAGCAATCCTTGCACTTGTGAGGGTGAGTTTTCCCGTGTTGGCTATTGCCGTGAGCATTGAGGTGCTTCCCTGGCTCGAAATAGCAGTTTAAGAACTTGACTAGGGCATCAACGTCGGGATGATCGGCCATTAGGCCATTAGGGCATCAGTTGCGATTGCGAGAGAAGAATAGCGATCGTGGAGACGAAGATTAGAGAATTAAGAATTGTATTGAGGTAAGATAATGTTGTTTACAGATATCAATATTCCAGAATCTATGGATTGGGTAATTTGTAGCATGGAATCTATGGATTGTATAATTTGTTGTTGAACATCTTTTGTTGTAATTGTTAATGTTTAAATGATTAATCTGTTGTGCTTCATGCTTGTAAGTTTTGGATATTTGATGACTATACTTCATGTGTGAACTTTAATAACATATTGTTGTAATAATCTTTTTTATTTGGCTTAAATGGGTCACAAACCGAATAAGCAAGATTAAAATTAATGATTCCTTTTGATTTAAATGGTTTGATATTTGATTTTAAATTTATTTTTTCAAAATTTGAATAAGCCAAACCAAATAAATTATTAATCCAAATAACATGCTAATGAAACGTACATAATCTCACATTCCAATTTATCAACCAGTTGGGCTTTTGTTGCCTCCTCCATGGTTGCTTGAAACTTCATTCTCTTAACCGTGCTATGGAACTGCGACGAAGCAGCTGTAGTGGCACTAAATGTTCTCTCAGCCATTGCTAAATAAAACACAAATATGGGTATCAAACCTAAACTAAATAAAATACATTTCTTAAACCAATAAAAAAAGAAAAAAACCCAATAGTAATTTAGTAAGGGTGAGCATCGATTTGAGTTTCGAGTTCATCGCAGCGGCGGATCCACAGGGGGGGCACTGGGGACACCACCACGCCCGTTTAGATGCAATAGAAAAAAATGTACAAAATGATAGTCTTAACAACAAATCATAACAACTTTTTGATAGCAACTTATGTGGTATGCATTCATTGGTTACATTTCTATTAATATCAAATAATTGACTAATGAATGCATGCCACATGAGTTGCTATCAAAAAGTTACCATGATTTGTTGCTGAGTATATCATTACTCATTTATTAAATACTGTTATGTGCCCCCACTATTTATTTAAATATATGATTAAAAAATTATAAATGTATTAAAATTGTATTTTTGTATGCACTTTTTATTTATACTTCCTCTGTTTCATTGGAAGAGTTAAGTTCGAAAATATCTTTTTTTTCATTAGAATAGTCAAGTTTTGATTTATTTACTTTTTATATCATTACTAATAAAATTATGGTTGGATCACAATTAATCTACCTTTGGAAATGAAGGAAATTAGTGAAAGAAACATTGTCAAATTAATTATTTTTAAGTGTTGTACCTTACATCCCATAAAAAGTTATACATTCTTCAAAGTCGACCCTTCTAATGCAACGAAAAAAATTGTACAAAAATAAATAAATTTCTTTGCATATTATTTCTTATTATTTTTATATTTTTTTAAACTTTATCTTTATAATAAAATGTGATTTTCTTGGTTATATAATATACATTGTGCCCCTACTAAATAAAATTCTAGCTCTGCCACTGGTTCATCGTGTTGTTCGGTTTGGATTTCTCGGGGTAGGATTCTTTTACCCAAACTCATTAATCGAATCGAATTTGAAATAAATTCAAGAAAAACTATTTGAATTCATAATTTGGTTTTCAGTTTGATTCCAAACCAATTCGAGTAAACCAAAATTGCATGTTTCTTGTCATAATCCAAACCAGCTCTACCAAAAAGAGTGTAAAATTACAGTACTGAAAACTGTTGGATAGAACCTATGAGAAGAGTGCACGGATAAGAGCGACCCTCCCACGTGAGCCTATAAATACTCGATCCAAATTAGTCTTACTTGATGCTTCTAGATTCTATTCTGACTTAAGTTTTGGAGTGGAATCGGAGAGTTAGTCCTAAAAGCAAGTGCAAAGGCGGAGGGACGACGTTGGCTAAGTTCGGCGCTCATCGGGGATTTAACAAAAACCATATTAATTCTTAACTTAAAGAAAATAAGTAAATTAAATGTTCAAAGTGTTATGAAAATAGCTTTGAATTTCCTAAATTTACACTTATTAAAAAAAACAGAAAAAGCGTGGGATTTTGTGACAAACTAAACAGAGACCGCCATCATTCGTCACTGTATTAATCTTGGATTTCGTCGTCTTCTTTCTTCTCCATGGTTCGCGTCATAATGAAGAAGAACGGCAGCTTCAAGAAACCGCCGCATTTCCAAGAAGTTCGTCGTGATCAAGCGGATCTGCCGGCCGACAATGTCATGGAGAAAATTACTGAAGATCTCCAAGGTTTAACGTTGAATAACAAGACTAATGAAGTAGGAGTAGGGCACGAGGATTTCCAAGTTTTGAAGCTCGTCGGCCAAGGTGGGTTTGGAAAAGTTTATCAAGTTAAAGAAATCAGTTCGCCGGAGGTTTTCGCACAAAGGTGATTCGGAAAGATAGAGTAATGAAGTTCGATCACGCCGAATTGGTAAACGTGGAGAAACAAATCTTGTTGGAATTGGACCATCCATTCATCGTCCACCTGCGATTCTCATTCCAGATCAAGTGCAAACTCTACCTGGTTCTCGATTTTATCAACGGCGAACTCCGTTTCCATCTAAACAAACAGGGGTTGTTCCTGGAGGATCTCTCCCGGATTTACGCGGCAGAGATAATCTCCGCCATGTTGCACCTCCATGCGATCGGGATAACGCACAGGGACATTAAATCCGGGAACATTCTGCTGGGTTGCGAGGGACACGTAGTTATAACCGATTTCGGCCTGGCGAGGAAATTCGACGATACGAATCCAATTTCATATACGTTCTGCGGGACAACAGAGTTCATGGCCCCGGAAATTGTTCTCTGAAAAGGCCACGATCGGACTGCCTACTGGTGGAGCGTAGGAATTTTTCTGTACGAGATGCTGACGGGGAATTGCCGTCCAAAGGGGGTCCCCGGCGGGATGTTCAGGAAAAGATTTTGAAGGGGAAAATCAGGATGCCGAGTTTTCTGACGAGCGAGGCGCACTCATTGTTGAAGGGGCTTTTGACGAGGGATGCGAGTAAAAGGCATGGGAGGAAAGGGAATGAAGAGATAAAAGGACATAAATGGTTTGGTTGTATCAATTGGAAGAAGGTGGAGAGTCGGAAAATCCGGCCGAGTTTTGTTCCGGAGGTCGCCGGAAAGGAATGCAGGGCCAACTTCCGGGAATGTTTGACTAAGGTGTCTGTGGATGCGGAATTTGCAACCGGCAGTCCGAGATGTAGCGTTGTTGAGGAAGATCTGTGTTAAGGATCTGAATTAGGGAGAGGGAAAAGGAACGAACGTAGAAGAAGACAGAGGGAAAGGAGTCATCCTTTCAGTAATTTCATGGATATCTGATCTTCCCTACAAGCACGATATTTATAAATAACTAAAAGACTAACTAAACTAATTGAGTTCCTATTATTTTAGTTCCTAGGAACACTAACCATTAATTCTGCACTATCCTACTAACTAAAACATTGGGTGAAACTTATCACTTCAGAGTTAAGACTCATTCAACTCAAATTAAAATCAAACATGCTGGTGAGCAATCTTTTATCCCAAAGACTTGAGGCCGCTGGTGGCAATCTTCCTGACTCTTCGAATATTCGAAAGAGAAGATTGGCCATCGACACTACAAATCTTCAGGATTGAAGATTGCCACCAACGGTCTCAAATCTTCGGAATCTTCTCTCTCGAAGTTTTGCGATGGCTAGAATTTATAGGAAGAAAGAAGAATCTAGAGGGAATAAGAAAGAATGTTTTGTATCATCTTATTGATACAACAAAAAGGCCTAGGAGTACAGAGGTCAGAATCATGCTCTGATACCACTTGTTAAGGATATGAATTAGGGAGAGGGGAAAGGGACGAACGTAGAAGAAGACAGAGGGAAAGGAGTCATCGTTTCAGTAAAACTTATCACTTCAGAGTTAAGACTCATTTAACTCAAATTAAATAACCATATTAATCTGTTCCGGGGGTTCAATTATACGAGTCCGATCGCCAGACGGTAGCGGCAGGCGGGAATTGTATGAATTTGAATTTGGATTTTGTTTGTCCAAAATTTTCAAAATCAAACCCGTTCAAAAATCGTTTAAAAACGAGTGGAGACAAAAAGGTCAAAAAGTAGACGTTTTAAATTGTGCAATAATGATTGAAAGACAAAACGACCAATGGGGTCAGAGTTCTCATATTGGTTGACTTACGTACAATACAATTTTGATCCATTTTAACATGCAAAATACCATACATACTATTTCTTTCGTTCTATTAGAAGAGTTTGGTTTCAAAATATATGATTGATGAATATTGTCAATTGTGCTTTGACATATTCTTGAAGCCAAACTTTCAATTTAGAGTACCCGGCTCAAACCCCAAAAAGAAAACAACAAAAATAAAAATCCTTTAAGCCTTAATTGGGAATTGGGCGTTTTATCTTCACTTTTTCATAATTTGTTGTCATAAGATTAGTACTAATTTTGCCTCTTGAAAATACTTTTAGAGTAGAGTTGTTGATAGTAAGGGCGTTAAAAAAAATGGTGAGCCCATACTCAATTTAACCGGTTTCAATTTATCATTTTTAAACAGCTAACCGATTCAGTTCTCGTTTGAAGATTTTTTTTCTTTTTTCTAACGGTGTATATATCTATATATATATATATATCATAAATAATATTTATCAGGAAAATCATGAAATTGAGCTTATTAGACACCCAATCTCCTCTTGCAACGACCAAGAGCTGATGAGTTTATGTTCGTATGAAATTGGTGATAAATGTAACAAATATTATTCGTCCAAAATTATTTCGAACGCCGCAAAAACAATTTTAATAATGCACCTTCCTCTTCTTCTCCTACGCAGTCACTGGTTTTTTTTCCGGCGTAGATTCCTGCGTTTGAGCTCAATTTTCCTTCGGTGAATTGTTGTCTAGGCAGCAGGGCAATTTATTTGTCCGTTGGGCAGAGGAATTTTTTGGTTCGATTGAGTCGAGTGGGTGTGTAATAAGTTAACTAGGATTACATAGAAGGAAGGTATTTTAATTAACATGGAGTTAAAATAAATCCTATATTGTAAGAGGCGATTGGGTGTCTGATAAGCCTTATTTCAGGATCATTCGGACAAATATATATATATATATATATATATATAGATACTATAGTCTTTTTAAGGAACCATTCCGTTATTGAATAATGACCTATACCATTTCTTATGCAATCGCATTAGTAATGTATCGTAGGCTATTATTTAGTGACTGAATGGTTTCGTGAAAGGACTATAGTCCGACTATATATGTTAAAATTTTATATTCTTTATTTTTTATGTTAAATTATATTTACTGGTGAATTATAATTAACATGTCTTTTGATTTTACATTTTTTCTTTTTTTCTTAATTGCGATATATAAAATTTTCATATACATAAAAGTGTTCAAAATAAATAGAAGAATAAAGCTTGTTAATCTTTTTAAAAATATAAAGTTACTGATAAAACACAATCTGCTCTTTAAGAAACTGGATACCTTCACACTGAGTTCCATATCCGTCGAACCTCCCGAAGTTGGATGAATAGCTCCCCAAATTCAGATACTAATCATTTAATAGTGAGGCTATCCCCCTCTGTCGCTTCGATTCTCACGTCAATAAACAACAATGGATAATGAAGTAAACAAGAAAAGCATAGTGGAAAATAGTGCTTAAACTTAGTAAAAATTGCGTACATTTCTTGGCTCAAAACTGCAGCTTTTATAGTGGTACCTTTTAAATTTCGTTTAGCCTCTAGGTACCGTCATTCATTGCCTCCTTGATTTACACCTATCCTGTAAGTCCAGTAACGGATCCCTTGTCTTAATTTCTTTAGCTGACCAGCACTAGCAATTATTGTCATTTATGTTTACGGATGTTCTATGTTGCAGCCTTATCTACTACTTAATTGGTCTATTTACCATTTCATATTTCCCAAATCCGGAAATATCTCAATTCCAGCAAGGGCCATGCCAATAGAGGGAAGCAACCTGAGCGACCGTTCCAGGCCCAAAAAAATTAGAAGCCCAAATTTATAAAAATGTCTTATAATTTAGTAGTAAGTTTATAAATAATTGAAAATAATTTTTAGCCCCACTTGTTTTATATTCCAAATAGACTAATAATAAAAAGTATTTTTAAGTGTCTAGATCCACATATATAAGACTAATAATTTTATTTTTTTTCCTTCTTCCAAAACATTTATACGTTTGTTGTAGAAAAGTTCAAGTGATTTTTTTTTTGCTTTTTTCAACTAAAGGCCAAAATAAATTTTTATTTTTAAAAAGTTGAAGCAAGAGTGGCTTTTATTTTTTTGAGTTCAAATTCCGTCTTATAAAAATATTTTTTTTCAATAAAATTGACTAAATTATCACATTCTATTTTTTTGATGCCCTTTTTCATTATGTTGTCCTGGGTCTCAAAAACTTTAGGACCGACACTGATTCCAGCCTAACTCTTTTAACCTTTATTCTGGCATGGGCCTTTAAAACCCAAATACGCTAAGCCCAATTGCTAAGTCACTTAGTTACATTTCACAATAAAAAGTAGTATAATTTTAATTCATTTATTTTTCTTTTGTATTATTTTTTTTAATACACTTGTAGTAATACATAAATAAATAAAAAAAGAAGAAGTTATAATTGAGGAAGGATTAATGTACCGTTAAGACTGGGATGTAGTCGTTGATGTGGCAAGGAAAATCCGAGATCAAGGATTATGCCATGCCTTTTCTCTAAACTCCGTCGTTTTAGCATAAGGATCAAATAGGTGTTGAGAATGTATCAATATAATAAAGAAACGATTGCAAGGATCATGTTTTTGACTGATTTTTATGAAATATTTTGAAATCTGATTATATACGTGATAATATGACATCAAATACATCAAGAATTTATACGTAATAATATGACATCTCTGCTATATTGGGCACTTGCTTGTAAATACTACAGACACGTTGTAAAGTCTCCAAGCATTACATTGGAACTTCAAATTAACTGATTTTTGAATAGTATAAGCTTAAAGAGCCAGCCAAAAGTGCTAGTATTCATCAAAATATGGGAAATTGCGTGTTTACAAGCTTGCTTCTTTCTTCCAAAAAAATCTCAGCTCCACACAGCCAAAAGCTTTCCCTTAGTCACCTAAAATGAACTATAAAGGGAAAAAGAGAAATTAACATTTTCATTTAGGGCCATGAGCAACAACTGATTAAAAAGGAAGGCAAAAAAAAATAATCATCTACATTTTACTTATTTACAACCACCACCTAAGCCCAAATGGCCAGCAAGGACATCAATCCTGCTCCCAAGAAGAGTGCAATATAGGAAACAACTTGAAGTCTGGTATTGCAGCTCATTCTCTTACTCAAGAAGTCTGCAGCAATTAGATCAACCAAAGCCATGTACACCAGAATCCCAGCAGATACCGAATCAAAGATGCCTTCGATGGCCACCGCCCTCGGACTGTTTGGATTGTAGATCCTAGATATACCAGTACCTGCTGCAACACCCAGTGGCGTCGTGATGGCAAAGAAACAGGCCATTAAGGTTGAATGGAGAGTCGTAAACTGGGCTTGAGAGATACAGCCCCCGAGAGCAAAACCTTCAAAGAACTGATGGAATGATAATGCTCCAATTAAGGGTCTTATGGTGCATGGACTTTGCGATACCCCAAGCGAAAGTCCAATGATGACCGAGTGTGACACTATCCCCAGTTCCAAAACCTGCAAGCTCAAGAGTAACTAGCGATTACTCTTTCAAATTGCAGTGTTACAGCATTCCAAACGAGCAAATGTGAAGCATACATACATAGCATAGAAAACCAGTAAAAGAAGAGCATAAAGGAGCCAGTTTTGGACTCAAGATTCAGTTTCACACTTCACGCCACAGATTACCAGAGCTCCAAAGAAAGGTATACTAGTTCAGCAGTGGGGAAGTAAAATTTGACCCCAACAGAGGCTAAAGGCCACTGTGACATTACCCAACAAGATACTGAGTATAAATCATCCTTGTGCATCGTGTTCAAATGACTTCAATACAATCTTGAGAAACAGTGGCAGATCATGCATTGAAGAGTAAATGAAGTTATCGGAAAATAGGAAAAGAAAACTGCATTTATCTGTAGCAAGGTTTTTTTATTTTAACTGTTTCATTAGACTCTGGAATCTGTAAGGGAACTGGAGCTCAGATCACCTGTACTATTAACTCTGTACCATAGTGGTACAGAGCTCATTTATTAATTGAGTTTAGGAGCCTTAAACACCCTCATATGCTAGAAAATGTGTCAGCTGTCATAGAGTCGAGTAAGACTGTTAATTGAACATGTAGATCATGACATGGTCAATCATCTATAAAATGACAATAGATCATTCTGAAAATGATAAGATACTGCAATGAACACATAAAGGGCAAAAGCTAAAGCTTGTGAAGGTACCTGGGAAACAACAACATGCCTCCTGCCGCTTTCATCATCCTCACCACTAGCCTCATGTGAATGTGAATGACTGGGCGCATCACCACTCAAATTTCCAGGGCATGCCCCTTGTTCTTGAGAGTGGCTGTGCCTATGATGTGCTGCGTGTGCATGAATTCCTACTATGTGAATGGCACCGCCTTCTTCTTCACCAAACACCTTCCTTGAACCCTTACTATCTGGTGCTGGAACAATTCCAGACTCAAGCAAGTCAGCTGAATTCACGTGGACAATTTCACTCCGTTTCTCCTGTTTACGCTCATAGTACTGAGTCCCAATGAACTCGATCAACAGCGTAGCCAATGCGGACATCATTGCAATGAATCCAGAAAATGGGAATTTCGACCATGGCACTTCAGGCAGACACGGATCGGTCAAGGCTGCTGTGGCATCAGGTAGCATGTGTACAAAACCAGTAGCAAGAATGACGCCGCCTGCAAAGGCCTTGGCAGCAACAAAAAGGTTGGAATCTGTTCCTAGAAACTTTCGTTTCTTGCCCACCAATGGGATTGCAACACCACAGACACCAGCAACAAGGATTGCTACAAAAGCCACCAATTTAAGGATCACCGCAGTGCCCTCATCTCGGCAGCTCTCCGAATCAGTATCATGGTGAGTACAGGCGGTGTTCGACATCGACTGAGAGAGGTTCTGCAACAGAGAGCCTTTTTTGTTTTCAGCCCCGGGAGCAAGAAAGGTCATCACATTGAATTTCGAAAAAAAGGACCATTTTTTTGGCTCCAAAACGAAGAAAAATCCACACATAATGTAACCTTCATGGAACAATTAACATACAATAATTGACTAGCAGCTAAATATGTAAAAGATACATCGATTAGGCCATTGTTATCTACTTTAGGAAGAATTGTTTCGAAAAGAAAAGTACTTTAGCAAACTGAAACGGTTTATGAACCAAAAGTCAAACTCCAAACTTTAAAAAAACATCATCCTCAAAGAAAAGGTTCACAAATGCGCAATGACATGAACTCTGTTAAGCTTCAGTTCAACTAATTCACAAAGATGCAAACATTACACCAGCTCAAAAAACTACTAAAACCATCATCTCAATTCTCAAACACCAATCAAATAAGCAAAAGCCCAATTCAACAATCAAATTCAATCGCTTTTTTTTTTCCCCCCCGAAACATTATTACAACAAGAAAATCAAAGTGAAGAAACAAACCAAAAAAAGGGGTGCTTGAAATACCTGCAAAAGCACGAGTGTTGTTTGCAACCCCCATCAAGTCAAGCATTGGCAATATATCCTGAAAAAACCACACAGATTGTACAAGAAAATCGTAAGTTTCTAAACAAACACACCTCGGCGAAAGAAAAACAGGGCTATCCAATAGACAAGAAAACACCAACCTAGGAAAAAACAAACCCACGAAAATGAAAGAAAGTAAGGAAAAAAGAAGAATACAGTACAATAATACGCCCCCTAACCTCGATGAATGACATGGATGTTGTCACTTTATTATATATATACAGAGAGGCAGAGAGAATGGAAATTTGGGTATTCGAACGAAATACTAAACCAACACAACACGGATCTCAATACCCAATACCCTTTTCGAACCTGGAATATATATATTTATAGCTTCACTCAAATTTGATGATATCAAGAACTCACAAAAAGAAAAGTGGGAACCCTGAAGATTACGACATGAAAGGGGCTGTAATTATGATATGATGGGAAGTCCCAATACGAAGAGGACCCGCGTTGAGGAACGCAAAGATTGGTAATTTGCAGAGGATAATGAAGAGAGAAAGTTCGGGTAGTTTTTGTAGTTTGGGAGGTTTGAGGATGGAGTTGAGATGACGACATAGTTGTGGAGTTTAGAGAAGCGGAGAAGGGGCGGAATATTTATTTCGCAGGGGAACGGGGGGGAAAGTGTCGACATTTCGTTGAAATAGTACCTTATTCTCTGTGTGCTTGTGATGCTTCTTAAATTCTGACGTAAACAACTGTAGCACTATTTTTTTAATATTTATTTTAAATATGAAATTCTTGGATCGTTTACTTTTGTTGTTTTTATGTGATCCTCAGTTTTATTATTATTAAACTCTCGTCCCATACATAAAATATATTTCGAGTTGCGTGGGATGAAAGGTATGAAATAAATTTTTTGGGTTAACTTATAACTATTTTATTTGTGTTTGATACTCATTTTTCAATTAATAAGTTGTGATCAATTAGTTGATATGAGTATATTATTATTTGGGGTAAATTACATTTATCTCCCTCAATGTTTTTGGAAATTACCAACACTCCTGAAGTTTCATGAAACTTATAACACTTTCCTGAACGTTCAAATTTTGGTAAAAACTTGTATTGGAACTGCGGCTTGACGCGTACTTTTTTTTTAATAGAAACAGACAATACCTTTTTTAATGACATATGTATCGAATATAGCATCAAAAGTATCACGTATATGTTATAAAATATTGCATATCCAATATTTTAAGGGCAAACTCTTATATAGTCTGACAGGAGACTCCATCTAAAATGTTTTGCCAAATCACAAAAATATTTGAGTTTTGAATTTAATTTTTTGACTCATAAAGAGGCAAATGTAATTTTACCAAATCAGAGGAAAGTAATTGTCATATTATTACCCGGTCAAGGGGATGATCATGGTTTCACAAAATTTTAGGAAGATGTTGGTCGTTCCAAACCCCGATGGAGGAAAACGTAATTTATCTATCATTCTATTCATATTTAATAGAAATACACTATATAATGTAAGAATAAGGAAGGCTCGGTTTTAATTAGACAAATAGAATATTGTTTTTATTGGATCCCTCGGCTTTTTTGCCACGGAAAGGATTTATTGTGGAATATGTTATTTGCAGGGATAGTTTTACTGAATATAAGGACCATTTTAAATTTTAAAGAGTGAAAATATCAAAATATCCTCAAACTCACTAAAAAAAAACTCCTCACTTTAATTTTTTTTTTTTCCCTATTCAAAACACTATGGTTGCCGTTCTTGCCAGCAGCCATAGCCGGCACCTTTTGCCGTCTCTGGCGACCTTCGCTAGGGGCCGACGAAGGTCCGGGAAACCTGAGCCACAGGACAGCGAAGGTTTCAAAACCTTCACCACAGCATGGCGAAGGTTTCCCAGACCTTCCCCGTCCTGTGGCAAAGGTGTCCTCTTTTTCCGCAAATTCCGTAGCCGATTGGTCCGCCGATTTGGAACCTTTTTCAGCAAATTCCGTCACCGATTTGGAACCTTTTTCTGCTAATTCTGTCGCCGATTTCGTCTACAGATCCCGTCGCCGATTTGGAACCTTTTTTCGCGAATTCCGTGGCCGATTTGGTCCGCAAATACCGTCGCCGGTTCCACACAACCCGTCAAGTTTTTGGATGAGAAATTCCGTCCGCCTATTCCGTCCACCGATCGATTAGAGGAGAAGCTTGGAGGAGACCGACGGTTGGAGGAGAAAGGTTCCAATTTTTCCCAAGTTTTTCTTTACAATTACATTTGGGCATTTAAGTCTTTTCGCTACTAAAAATTTGAAAATGTGCCCTACCTGTAGTAAAAGTGTCCCTTCAAATAACAATTTCAAATTAACTGCTACAGTTGCTATGCCGGTGGTTTTTTCTTCTTCTTCATTTTTTTTCCCTCCCTTTTCTCTCTTTTTACTTGATTTTTAAGATATGTCATTATTATTATTTATTTGCAAATTATAAGTTTTTTTTAATAGAAAGGTCATTGAAGAAGGGGGATAATTTCACTCGGAGGACTCATTGTACGCTGCTGCCTTAGCTTGCTCTTTCTTGAAAAACTCCACTTGCAGTCCTAGGATTTGATTTTAGAACCATCTGATTCCCTTGCCCTTTTCATTATTTTAAATTTTTTTTAATTCTTCATTGGGAATTTAAGGGGCCAAAACAATAATTTATTTTACTTATTTTATAATTAGTGAGTTATATTAATTTTTTTTGTGACGGCTCTATTCTCTTGTGCCTATTTCCCAAAAATCATCACATTTTTCTTCCAAAATTTCACATAAAGAAACAACTTCATTTTCTCAAGAATTCAAAAGTAAAATTAAAATTAAAAATTTTCTCTAAATATCTACTCACGTAAATTCACAAAATTAACACAATCATTACAATTTTTTATCTCTTGCCTACACAATTTTCCAAAAGAAAATTCCCTCCAAAAAGTTTCTAAGAAAAAATCAAAGTTTTCCCAAGACAAGCCAGAAAAGAACAGAGCTGTAGTCTATAACATTTGTACACAATGATTTTTTCCTGTTGATTTACTATAAATAGTTATAAAAAGTATGTACCTTTTTACAGATTTTCGTCTATTTTACGTTGAAAGTGATGTGTATAAAAATAGCTAAAACTATTGGACTAGGCCCAATCAAGACAAGGAGAGCTTAGGTCATGAAAGCTTAGGTCATGAAGGCTTAGGTCGGGAAAGCTTAGGTCATGAAGGTTTAGGTCGGGATAACTTAGGTCATGAAGGCTTAGGTCGGGAAAGCTTAGATCATGAAGGCTTAGGTCCGAAATGGCTTAGGTCAGCAATAAACCAAGCTAAGAAAATAGCTCAGGTATGTAACCATCAAGATAACCGAGCTTAGGACATTTAGGTTGGATAACGGTAACATTGACATGATAGCTAAGCATCATTGTAGGGCCAGGATCTAGCTTAAATATGTGCAGGAGCAATAATGACAAAGGAGTCAAAATAGAGCCGTTATTACAGGGGCATTCAAGTCAACATAAAAAGGGAAATGATTAAGCATACAGCTCATCATGGCACAACGGATATATCAAGGTGAGCCTATAAATACACAATCACTAGACTCATTTCAGGTAAGCCATTCTTGATGCAATTCTCTTAAACTATTGGTCAATATCATTTTCTGCTTACATGTTGCTAACTTGACCGTAAGAGTTACACAGGGAGATAGCCCCGCTTGTTTCTTGTTTATTTCTCCCGTCACCGGAATTTTCCTAGACTGAATTCCTCAAGAAGGTTATAGAACCAAGCGCTCGCTGCCCAGATCCAAGCTCCGTTTTCATCCCTTCAAGCTGCCAATTAACAGATTGGGTCTGAGTATACAAGATATGCATTGGGCCAAACAGGAGCATCCAGATTCCGAACGTTTTACGTCACATCAACTTAAGTCATATTTTTAGTAATAATATATTTTTATTTAAGATGAATATATTATTATTTTTTTAATGATAAAACATTATATATCTTCAAGAAAATAAAAGAAGAAAAAGAAATATCGAGCATAATTTGAAAGAGGTATTTGAGTTTCACTTCCATGGTACGTCTGCACTAAATCTCTAGAAAGCTGAAAGCCTGTTTTCAGCAAATGATGTGGTGTTTAACAACCACCTAATACTTTCTCGAATAATGATAGTTTTAGCAATAAATCATAATAACTTTTTGATAGTAACTCATGTGGTATGCATTCATTGATTACATTTTTATTGATATCAAATAATTGACCAATAAATGCATGCCATATGAGTTACTATCAAAAAATTACTATGATTTATTGCTGAGTATATCATTACTCTATTTTCTCGAACTCTTTGGTTACATTGCAAATGTCAATTCTAAATTGTATAGGCAGGGTGGGCCCATACCCCAAAAAAAAAGAAAAGAATGCTTGATTGCACGACATCCATCCATTTTGGATTCTCTGAAATTATTCAAGGGAGTTTCATTTTTATTCTTTTAATTATAATATTAATATAAGGTCTGGTTCGTGCCGTTTTTCCTTGGTCAACTTTCATACAAAATTACAAAAGTAGCTTTTTGAAGGTTTTATTTATATCATTTTGTTCTTTAAAAATAATGATTGAGAAAAGTACTGGAAGGCCTCGTCGGTGCCGTCTGCCTTTCAATATTTCAACTGTTGCTTTTCTTTTATATATATATATATATATACTATACGGTACATCTGTGCAATGCACAGCTTATGTCTAATAAAATATTAATTTGTATCGTAAGAATAAAAAAATTAATTATGCACAGGCTAGCATACAAATAGAACAACGAATATGAAAACTTGTTTAAATTTATCATCTATTAACTCAATTCAATACATTTTTAGAACAATTGAAATCTACAAAAAAAATATCAAAATCAAGGAAGAAATTTTTCATCCTTAATAGTATATGGTTACCGGTACACTACCTTCATCTGACATATTCTTATTGTTTTTGTATGTAACTTGACATCCTTCCATTAAGGATCTACTTTAGAATTGTGGAAAATTTTGAGTTTGTTAGAAATTTTTTTTTTTTTTTTTTTTTGCATATTTAAACTTACTTCTCTACCTTTTTTTAAAAACAAGAAATTAATATAACAAAAACCTGTAAAAGAAAGGAACAGTCTGGAGAATACATCAAGATTTATAATTTTACATACATGATACATTGTGAACTAATAGGAAAGAGAATTTTAACACAATAATCCTTCAACTCTTGATAACTAAAAGTTTTCACATAAAAAAATTGCACCAACAATAAAACAATTTAAACAAAACAACAAATTAAAGTAATCAACAAAAAACTTAATGGGAAAAGAAAATTCAAGAAAGGATCTATGCAAATCACATATTATTAGATGTGTAAAATGTCATAATTTTTAATAGTAAAATATAAGAATAAAATTTCTCATTTCGAAAAATTAGTTAACATATTTAGAATAGAATAACTCATTAACCTTGATGCACTTCACAACAATTTAAAAAAGAATTTCAGTGTTGTTTAAGACTGAGAGAACGAAGATAGTTGAGAATATTTCAAAATGTCATTCATAGAATGGATCAAGGAAAGAAAATATATAACTTATTGATTGTAACTAACAGAAGGTGAAAGAAAAGCAATAGTTTGTTCATATTTATAATAATAAAAGGTGAAGCAAAGAGGCATACAACATATTATTTCTATTTGTAATAAATAAATGGTGAAACAAAGAGACAATACAATAGACTTTTCCTATTATTTAGGAGTTAAAAACTAATACTCTCAATTATCAATTGAGTAATTAACTTCATGGTGAAAATGTTTAGAAAATATAAAGTTGTGAATTTAAGATTATAAGTCTAAAAAAGAAAAAAAATAAAGTTTTATTTTTACAAAAAAAAAAAATTGTACGGAACCTGAAAGTTGGTCTCATGCCTTTTTTTTTATAAATAAAATCCTTAAATTATATAAATAAATTTTAAATTTTTGTTGACTTGTTGGTGTATATATATAATTTTTGTGAGATGTTCTTTTAATAAATATATAAAAAAGTGAAAGAATAAAAGTGTAATGCTCCTATAAAGGAGTGAAAGAGCCACATGTAAAAATAAATAAATAACAAAATTATTTAATTGAATGGTAGAAAATAAAATAAGTTCACTCAAATTTAACTATTAGATATTAAGCTTATGTAGCATCCACATAAATTGTTAAATTAAAACTCTATTAGACATAAATTAAAAAGATGCTTATTAAATTAAAATCCAATGTGGCAGTCACATGGCACTCTAATATCAAACCTATATTAGTTTATATTATATAGGTTAGATATATATATATATATATATATTTAACCAATGTATAATTTATTATTAAAATTAAAAGTGAATTAATGTAAAAAATTTAGGGCCTATTTGGTATGTGATTTCAAAACGTGTTTTGAAATCACTTTTGATTTTATAATAGTTTTTTATCATTTTCAATACGCCTTTTTATATTTTTAATAAACTTTTTTACATTTTCAACACACTTTTAATATTATAAAATAAAAAGTGGTTTCAAAACACGACTTGAATCACGATACCAAACAGGCTCTTAATGAATTCTTACGTTGAGTAATGTAACAATCACGTTAAAGTCAACTGTCATATATTTTTTAAAATTAAAATTGTTAGTGAATATTTTTTATTATTTTTTAACTAATTTTTTTTTCTTTTGGAATTTTAGAGCCCAGGGCCCTCCCTACAAATCCCACCCGGGTGGGAGTCGAACCCGCATCATGTCGGAAAATGCCGATCGTTATTTACATATTATTATGTAAATATCGCATGAGTGATCATTTATTGCAGAGTCTAAGAATGAGTTGAAGAGGTCTATAAAACCTCAAACATATAAATAAATATATTTTATTTATTCATTACATATTAATTTCAAGTCAACGGAAACAAATGATTTTTTTTTTTTTAATTTAGCACTCTTTTATGGGCCTATCATCTATTATATTGGAGGTACGGGCTGTCGGGAGAGGAAGAACGAAGTTGGAGAGTCTCATGCAAAGCCCTGTCAGCCTGCGCTCTAAACAAGCAGAACTGGTAGAGGTAGAAAACGAACCACCGGCCTTTGAGTGGCTTACTAAACGTCACAACCGTTCGAAACTGGTTCGTTCATGAAAGAAATGAACTTGATGATGCACATTATTTAATTAGGGGACAAACTTTACCGGAGGACACTATAGTATTTTCAATGGCAACTTTAATTTGGCAACTAAATTATTTTTAACTTTGCTACTCAACTAATGAAAGTGGTAACAAATGATCATTTCGTGCAGTAAAAACGTTACAATCGACCAAAACCAGAAAACAAAGGGACAATAATTTACATACAAACGCATATCTTTACTTATTTATATATATATATATATATATATCCATTAATTCATTCATATATTTATATTCATCACATCTTAAATACGCACAAAATAAATATGTTTCTTCTCATAAAGGTGAAGTAAAAACTTCTTCACGTCCATAGCTTTGGTGTTGATTTTTTCAATCCAATCAACTCAATATTAAAGGCGAATTTCGTAAGCTGTTCCCATGATTTAGCGTTTCTCGTATATTGTAACTTTTTTTTTTTCTTTGACGAAACCACCACTTATTATAATTTTTATTAGTATAAAATGGTTAAAAATAATTTAGTTGTTAAAAATCATGGATGAAAATAATTTAGCGGCCACTGGTAATCTGGTATAATCTGCTCGTTTTTTTTTTTTTTTTTGCCAGGGTCTTATCTTTAGTTGAAGGAACAAAAAATTAACTACAGTATAATTTAAAATATTATCTAATATTCTAAAATTGGATTGAGGACAAATGGGTGTTCTTATCTATTACGTATATTATCTAAAGTTTGCAGGAAGATATTTAATGGTAATTGAAACTTACAAAATCAATAAAGTAAAGGATTATATAGAAAACAACACATTTTTCTACAATTCAGTCGAACTCAACAATAGTTCTAGCATGAACGAGCTAGTTCTTTATTGATTGTGATACATAGAAAGTCATCCAGATGTCAGGTTATGATTCATACTTTTTTTAAAAGAAAATTAATTAGTTGTTTTTTTATTAAATTGTAGAGGGAGCAAATAATAAAAAAGAATTTGATTTCCTTTTTTTTAATTATTTTTTTAAATGGTAGAGGGAGCAAATAATTTAAAAAATCTATAATCTAAAAAATCGATAAATTTATTTTTCAATTCAATTGGATTAAAACAAAAGTTTATCACTAATAAATGAAGAACCAAAAGTGAAATAAAGAATCTCTCGACAGACCGTCTGCGATGCGTGCTTGTGTTTATGTAAGTATGAATAAAATACTATTATTAGTTAATTTCAAAAATTTCGACATTTAATGATTTCTAGTTAACATTAAACATAATGTCGACATTTAATGATTTCTAGTTAACTTTGTATGTGATGCGTGCTTGTGTTTATGTAAGGATGAATAAAATACCCTGTTCTAAAAACGATACGCCCTTATGTTTATGTAAGGATGAATAAAATACCCTGTTTATGTAAGGATGCGTGCTTGCGGTCCATATATCTGTCCCTGAAATAAGATGCGCATGTTTCCATCAATAAACGATACATTAGAAATTACAATCAATATGCACGTTTTCACCACTATAAACGATACGCCTGCTCCTAAAATTGATATGTGCACTACACATATTAATATTCATTATTTTAATTTAAGGGCGATACATAAGTGGCTAAAAACAATACATCTGACGCTAAACTGAATACGGATTACATAGAAACTACACTCATCATCGCGATACATACTAGTATCTAAAAAAAGATAACTCATGCAATATATCAAAGGCCAAAATCAATATCCACATTTGTATAACATATACCTAATATTTTTTAGGCTAAAATGGATGCGCATGTCATCAAACGGTTTGATTCCTTGTGTACAAGTTTTTGTAAGTAAAATTTATTAGTTGAAGAAAAATAGTGAAATTAATTTCAAGTTGGCACGTGTGACACTGAAATTCTTCATGAGAAAAGTGACTACACATGGGAAAGGCCATAACCGAGAAGGGTAGTGGGGGTGGCTGAGTAACTGTATCGTATCTGCTTCATCCTTTTTCAGGCAGAGAGGCAAAAGCAGCCTCCGATGAGCTGCGTCCCATGTGCGTTCTTTTGAAGAAGAAGAAAACGGGGAAACAGTTTTTTTTTTAATTTTGCGGCATATTAAGCTACACCCCTAACACATTTTTCTCAGCCCGAGTGGATTTTGAATTCGCGACATGTGAAAAAATAACATGCGATACTAGCCGCTAGACTATGGCTTCGAACCCATCACCATGTGTGTTCGACTTATTTTTGTTGTTGAAAGCGTTACTCTTTCTCTAAGTTCACAAAACAAAATGTCGACATTATGTTTAACGTTAATTAAATGTCGACATTATGTTTAATGTTAACTAGAAATCATTTTCTCAAAACATAGGAAATGTCGACATTGTAGTTTCTGGCAAGTTATGTTCTTTGAATGTCCTCCAAGTTGCCTAAAACTGGGGGGCCATGTTCATGGTTTTCATTTACTTAATTATAACTATTTTCATACGCAAATTAAATTTCTATTACTACTGACTGATGACGTGAATGATTGAATGTTAAGGGTAACGTACGTATTCTGAACGTTGGTATTTTAAGTATTACGTCTGGTAGGAAATTAAATCGAACTTTAGTTAAGAAATTATTTTGTTGGAAAATTTTGTTATTTTAGTTATTTTCTACTTGGATTGAAATCGGATTTTAAGTAGAGTTTGGTAATTGTGTTCCAATTAATTTTTGGTAAGGGGTATAAGGGTATAAATTTCATTGAGGGCAAAAGTATGAAAGTCTTTCGGCTTTTTGTCTCCCGAGAAAGAGAGAGCTGGATGTGTGAAACTGTAGGAGCCTTTCGAGTTGATGTAGATACGTTTTTATGTATGAAATTGTAGAAGCCTTTAGAATTTGGTAAGCAACGGAGGGTGTTTGATCCCCTTACCTTAGTCCGCGTTTCCACTCCGAAGAATAAGAGGTTTGGATATTTCAATCTTATGTCAAGCGGAATGTGAATGTTAATAAGAAATGAGGCGATGGAAGGCCCTTATGGTAATGGTAAGCCATGAGAGCACCTAAAGTCTTCATATGCGAAATAGGGATAGAATAGAATTGTAGGTAAACTTGTGAATGCCTCCCTCGCCGGTCACTTTCTTAAATAGAAGAATTCAGAGTGCCATCGAGGATATTGCATTGAGAAGCAAGATTTCTACCAACACAGTTTTGGTGTGTGTTAAAGAGGCTAACTTGCTCTCCGACTAGCTGTGAGAAAGGATCCACGGACATAAATTTCGATGTAGAAGCCATTCAGCGTGTGAAAGAGCCTTTTGACTTAGTCGTTTTATTTGATTTGTAATAAAGTTTTATTTTTGCTGTGTTAATGTACGCAATCAGCTCTACTTAGGATAGCCAATGTACTTTATATTCCACATAATATGTAGACAAAACTTAACTACTTTCAATTATTATTTTTTTGGAATTTAGGGTTCATTGAGCCCCACCCCGGGTGGGAAGTGAGCCCGTGTCCTGCAGGATGTTGCCCAGCAGAACTATCCGTTGGGCTAATGCTTAATTCCCAACTACTTCAATTCAAGCTCGGTGCAAAGGCTCGTGTTAAACAAGAGAGAACAATGAGACAGATTTTCTTCCAAAAATATCCACTACCTTGGGTTATCCAAGTTTTGGCAATTTGGACTATTGGTCTCTAATTTTTTTGATGTCAGGAAAAAAAAAATGTATCCATTCTGTAAAATTTGAGGGTTAACTTTAACAAAAATGATTGTTTCTTGTCACTTTGGCCGCTAAACTCTTCAGAAATGTAGCATTTTACCCATTTTTTTAATCATTGGGTTTGAATTTGCTCATTCAGTTTGAAAAAAGATTTATGCCTACATTGTGACAACCTTTTCTCGAATTCAGTCGTATGTAACTTTTAAAAATTTAGCACAAGTAGTGTTGTATTATTGATTAAAAAAAACAAAAAAAAAAACTCCAACAATTCAAGAATCTTTATCATTATTTTATCCTTTTTTTTTCGCAATTTTCTAGTGGCTTGCTTAATTATTTTTCTGATAAATATTTTTAACATTATTGTCAATTTATTATAATTATTACTATTCCCATTAATAGAGTTTAGTTTTAAAAAATATATAACTTGTTATGACTTTAATGTACAATACATTAAATAAATAATTTATTACAATTTTAATGTAGAATTTATGTTTCTTTTTCCGTCAAAACTAAGAAATTTAAGAAAATGTGTAAAATATTACGTTTTAGAGTGTTCAGTGGGCAAAATGATTCAAAAATATCAAATTTTGTTAAAGTTAACCATCAAATTAACAGAGTGATATAGGATGACACGTTTTTGATAATTTAGTGACTAAAGTGATTAATAGTTGAAAGACTACATAATCAAAATTTAAGTGACCAACGATGTCATTTGCGCGGATATTTTTATATCCTTCACGTCTCGTTTGATCGATCATCGATCAGTAAGAGTAAAAGATGAGGAATGCATAAAATTGTTGGGTTCGTCGCTGGTCATATATGAAAACAATTCAAAGTTAGAGTAAAAGGGAAAAATCGGAATTTATTACTTTCAATAATTATAATTTCAATGGTTTAACTCAATGCTTTTAATTTATTTTCTTTCTTCTTTATTTTTTTCCCCTTAGTGAATTCTATGAAAATTGCACCATGAGATAATAATTTTGTTGGTTTCATATCGCACTTTCATTCATAATTTGAAATTATTTATTTTTCATTTTCAAACTTGACCTCATGTCACACTTTCGTCCCCAAACTTGAAACTAATTCTCTTTCAACTCCCGAATTTGGAATTTTCATCTTCACATAGTCTATCACCCATATTTTGTGGAAAACCAATTCAACGCTGATAAATACGTGATAAACAAACTACATAATATTGAAATCTTATACATTAATGCAAATGTGACAAAATTGCACCCTCAAAAAAAAAATTGACAAATCGAAACTTCCAAATTTGTTGGTGTTGGTTTTCGTCAAAATTTAGGCGATGAATTTCATGTAGATGGAAAATTCAAGTTTAAAAGTTGAGAAGAATCAGCTTCAAGTTCAGGTACGAAAATGCGACATGACGCGCTAAATTTAGAGACTGAAAAAAAAATTATAATTTTAAATTCAAAGATGAAAGTGCAACGTGATAAAGGTTAACGGAGTTATTATCTCTTCCATCAATTTGTATTCCTTAATTTCAGCAACCACTCATACTCATGGATGTTGTGCCCAGATTCATTCAAAAGCAGGTTTTTCTCCAGCTCCATGCATCCAAGCAGTGTGCTGCCTTCTCCTCCCAATTTTTTTCCCCCAGTTTGCATTTACTTTTCTGGAGTTTATATTTGTGGCTTCAGTGGAAAGTTCATCCAAATTAGCTGATAAATGGGTTGAGACTGAGGCTTTGTTCACTTGGTGACTCAACTTGGGAATTTTTTGTTTTTGGGAAGGAATTTTTTTGGAGGAAATTTTTTTTTGAAAAATTATGTAAGAGAGAGAGATGAAAAAATGTAATGATTGTGTTATTTTTTAAATTTATGTGAGTGAAGATTTTGAGAAAATTTTAAATTGAGTAAAAATTAAAGTTGTTTCTTTGGTTATATTTTAGGGGAAAAAATAATGATTTTCTTGAAATGGGAATTCAAAAAGAAGAGAGCCTGAGGAGTTCATTGCTGCATAGTAGGATTTTGGGTTTTAAATTTGGGGGTGGTGTGTAAATTGTTTTAAGAAATGTAAAGGCCTGGCTTCTCTTGGATTGGACACATAGTCCACATTAAAAGCCCAAAAAATGTCCAATAGCCCATATCCTCTCTGCTATTGGTCTTTGAAAATTATATCATTTTTTTTTTCAATCTTAAAAGACTATACCTTGGCCAAAATTTTGACTGTACTTTCTAGTGGGCACTATTTACCTTCTCACAATGAAGTGAGTCTATAAATGCGATATGTGAATTTGACCTCCAAATGTGAACAGTGGTGGAGCCAGGCCACCCAAGTCAAGAAGGGTAAAATATTTAAGATTTTTATTTTTAACTTTCATTTTTGTCATATACAAGCACAAATTTTATATGCAATATTCGTTTCGCTCTTTTTTCTCCTTAAAATAGTTACCACTATCTAAAATTTCTTATTTTTTTACCCTAAAATAAATACCACTTTTCAATGATATTAAGAAGAATTATGAAATTTAGGCATACAAATTATATAGTATTGTATTTTATTTTTTTAATTTCAATGTTGCCTTTAATTACTGTAATTTTTGGTGGGGCAATTACTCAAATTATCCTAAATTTTACACATTTTATACTATATTAAGTGGGTTTTTAAAAATCTGTGGTGGGGCAGTTCCATCAAC
The DNA here is from genome assembly GCA_016801395.1 of Leptodermis oblonga. Taxonomy (NCBI): domain Eukaryota; kingdom Viridiplantae; phylum Streptophyta; class Magnoliopsida; order Gentianales; family Rubiaceae; genus Leptodermis; species Leptodermis oblonga. Next base: position 32,376,571 of record CM028757.1, on the reverse strand, counting down.
GTGGCTCTACCACTAAATGTGAGAGAGTAGATAAGATAAACAAAATAATATCAGACGGGAAATCACTTTTGAAGTCTGATTCAACTTTAAATTCTGCTCACCCTACCCCCCCCATATGATTGGTTTTGAGTCAACGTGCTTCAAAGTTTTCAAGGTAAATTTCAAAATACCTCCTAAAATTTAGTCAAATATCAAAATACCTCCTTACTTTGTATGGATTGGCAAAATTGCCCTTCTTTGGAGGGTATTTTTGTTCAAAATTGAAGATAATTTTATCAATTCATATGAGTTTAGGAGGTGTTTTGATATTTTTCAAACTTGAAGGAATATTTTGATGTTTTACGATATTTTAGAGTTAATTTGAAATTTATCCATTTTCTTAGGTTAATGTTATTATAAGAGTAAAAATTTGTTAAATGACTTATTGTCAGAGTACCTTATGTATACATTTGCTATAGTTATCGAATTATTACTCTTACAATAATATTATTTTTTTAATTTGTAATAACCTAAGCTATTACTATGAGATCATTAATAGGAGCATCAAACAAGATTGATTCGAGCTGGACAACTTGTAAGTCTTATTATTGCACCACTACTATAATAGATTTTTGATGTGCTTCAATCGAGTTTGCTCCAAAGTTTATGAATAAATGGTTGTTGCAGTGGTTGAAATTGGAACTTCAATTTCTATTAAAATTTGCAACTATTATCACAACAGTCGGTGAAGAAATTTGCAATAGTATTTTAGGGTTTTATCTTTACTCGCTAATACAATTTGAGTAATTTAAGACGCTTTTTAAACCATTCCAAGGCATTTTTTAGAAATTCCCTACCCATCTAAAAAAACACAAATTATTTAAAACGGCCACCCTCCTTTAAAAATACGGATTATTTAAGCCGAATTCCAAACAAAAGCGTCTTACAAGAAAATGCCCATTCTCACAAAACTGTTCGTCTTAAATGTTGCCTCTTTTTAACTTCTATTTTTGCCTGAAATTAGCAATTGGCATGTGTGACACAGGCATTGCCTGCTGTCAGTCACCGCCATTATATTCAAATCCTAACTTTGGTTGTTGATCAATTTCCCAGATTTCAACACTGTCATTTAATTCCTAGTTTAATCTTTCATGAGTTGGCCTCAAAATTTTGTGCTGGTCAAATAAAATAATTGGTTTTTCTTACATTTCCTCTAAATCTTGCAAGAACTCAACTTATTCATTAATACTCCACGTGTCTATTGAAAGAGTTCAATAGTACAACTGTTTTTAAGTCATAACTAATTTGGAGTTATAATGTATAACTCGAAATATGACTTTTCATATGAAACAAAGAGAGTAGTATCGAATTAATTATATTTACCTCTAGTAAAATGTGAAAAAATTTATTTTCGCTTATTTGATTGACAGAAACCGATTGATAATTTGACCAAGCCAAAAGGGGGCTTATTAATAATAATACTAACCATACTAAAGGGTGATCATTGTAGTATCTAGAATTTCAGGGTGTATATTGATAAATTTTTTGAATTTTTGAAGAGTTCACTTTGAAATGTGTACAACTTATTATGAGTTGTGAGGTGCAACACTTAAAATAAGTAATTTATCACCATATTTTTTTCACTTATATCTTTACTTTAAAAGTAAGAGGTTAATTGTGAATTACACGTTGTTATATTAGTAAGGATATGTAATGTACATAAATTCAAAATAAATTCTTTAAATGAGATAAGATTTTTTTTTTTTTTGAAAGTAAACTCTTTGAGTGAGACGAGAGAGTATATAAATTCAGTTTGTAATTTTAATTTTATTTATTTTATATCAATCAATTTTGGGACCATAACAAAGATAGAGTTGCTTGATGCTTCCACACAAAAGTTCAGATGTAACCCCCCCTGGAAAATTACGTATATAATATTATTCTAAAGTGTCCAAAAAAAGGCCAAGAGTTAAATTTAAGGAGAGCAAATGTCGGCTAGTTGGCAGCTTCGGTTGGGTTGTACAAGCCCCTTTCCACTTTTAACGTAACTGAGGCTTTGTTCTTTCCATTCTATTATAGGAAATTCATCTTTAAAATTTTACATAAATAAACAATCTCATTTTTTTTTACTCAATTCAAAATTCAAATTTTAAAATTCATTTTAAATCGTCACTCACATAAATTCAAAAACTAACATATTGATTACATTTTTTATTCTCTTTCCTACACAAATTCCCAAAAAAAAAATTTCTTTCATACAAATATTATTTTCCTAAAACTAAAATTTTCTAAATGGGTCACCCAAAGAACGGAGCCAGGTCATTAAATAAAAGAAATAGGGAAGAGTAAGAGCCAATCATGAACGTAAAGGTAGTGCCCGTCGGTTGTGACATATAGGAAGTCACTTAGAGGTTGATGGTTCGTTTTCTACTTGTCAGTTTTGTCTATTTCGAGTGCATACTATAATAAGACTCTGTATGTGATTTTCTAATTCTAACTTTGTTATTTAGAGTGCAGGATGATAGGATTTTGCAGGTGCTTTTCCAACTTCGTTTTCCCTTCCCATTTAGTGTGTTCGATACACACGACTCGCCTTTATCGGGTAGTTATTGTTCGTTGCCTCTTTTGAATGCAAGCTAACAGAACTATGCATACAGTTTTCCAATTTCGTTCTTTCCTATTTAGAGTGCAGAATAACAAGATTCTGCGGGCGGTTTCTTAATTTCGTTCTTCCCCTCCCCTTAATCTATTCAATGTACATGACACACCTTTATCGAGTGTACTACCATTAAAATAATATGATTTTTATTTTGTACAAAATATATCATTTTAAGTCAAATTAAAAGGCTTAAACAACATAATTTTTGACGATTCCACAATTCAATGTCGGAATCAATGAAATCAAACACTATGATTAGTAGGTTAAAAGGTCCTAAAAAAAAGAATAGGATGAGAACTATTGTTGTTGACCACAAAAAGTGGTTCAAATTGTTTTTATTTTAAGGATAATAAATATAAAAAAATAATAATAAAAAAGGAATTCTGAAGGGATATGATAAAAATATTCTAACAATATCGAAAGGAAGCAAGCAACCTTGGATACCTCGAATATGCCCTATGTTTCTCTTACTGAAAGACGCTTCCATAACCACGCATGAGACGCCACATATTCGAAGCTTCATACATAACATCACAATTAGAAATGAAAATAATTAATGATTGCTGTCCAACATTTGGTGCGGTAAACATGTACCCGTTCGTCCCGTTCCAGTGGAAGACTCATGTTTTCGAAATGTACAGTTTTATATAGATTTTCAACACACAATATTTAAAGTAATTGATTAGCTATTATTTTTTTCACCCATGTATTAGAATGGAGGGTCCGGAGCATAAGTTATACTATCTCCGTCTCAAAATAAAATAAAAAAACAAAAAATCTAAATGCTAAAATATTTTATTGGCATGGATGTATAGGATAATTATTTCAGTGTATGAGGTCATGGAAGGCTTGACCTATATGTTGTTGCTGTTATATACAAAATGTGAGTTAAACTTTGTTTGAATTTATTTTGAAAATATTAAAATTCATTGGAATATGAAAAATCATTACTCCTTGTACTTTAAGTTAATTTCTAGATGGAGTTGTTTTTAAAAAAATGTAAGAAATATTTCTATTTCAGCTAGTTCATAAGAAATGATCTCATTTTATTTATCGGATCTCGATCGAATCTAAAGATCTTGAGGGACCGATCCAATCAAACAATTTAAAAAATAAAGAATGATCGTTAATTTCTTCTTGCTCATTCCATGTTCGAAATCTTGAATGCAGGGCAGATAAGATGCAATGAAGGGATAATAAAAGACTATCGATTAATTAGTTTTGAGTCAACGAGAATCATGATAATAATTAGTTACATTATTAGCAACAATCCTTTATATATTTTAGAAATTTTAAAAAAAAAGAAAATACAGGAGATATTTATTCATTCAAATCATTAACAACGAAACCAATATTACTCAGAACAAGTTTGCCAAAATTAGAAAGAGCATTATTGCTTCAAAAAACTAAAAAAAGAAAAAGCATTATTCTCTCTAGAATATAAATATATATCGGATTTAATTTCTAAATCGACTTTTTATATTCGAACTGATTCTCCCAAATTCCATCAAGTCAACGCCCTCTCAGAATCAATAGACTGAATTGTCGAAAGCGCATCTAAAAAATCTATATATCGGTCTCATTAGTGTATAAATAATAAAATGACTTGATTATTGCCAATATGTGTTATATATATATATATATATATATATATTTGTTTTCTAAGAATCAATCTTGTATGTGTCATTTAAAACAATAATTTACGAGAAAATTTAATACCACTTACTTTAGGCATAGAATTACAAGTCACTCTAGTTATTTAAAGACAATCCACATCAGACCCCTATATACGTTAGGACATGTCTCCTAGTATATTCACGGCATTTTTTTGGAGTACCACTATTGCTTATTGCGAATACGACATTCATGACGTTTATACTTCAAGTGGGAATGAGGACCAAACCCTACTATCGATGGTTTGCACATATCGACCTGCCCATCATACATCAATACACTACCACCGGAGCACCCTAAAGTTCCGACAATAATTAATATTTTTATGAATAGAAAATTCGCACCCTACGTACAGGGGAAGGAAAAAGACAATAGATGTTTGTTGGCAAAACATTTTTCAAAAGTTTGGAAAATGGAAGCGTGCGTACTAAATAAAGCATAATTCAACAATGCCGTAAAACATCTACATTAACGATGTGGGATTAAGCCTAGATTGACAAAGTATATGAATTCCTAAACCAAAACTTTAAATCAGAAAAAGAAGTTTAGAACACTAAAAGGCACTTCCTCCATTCTATTAAAAGAGTCAACTTTTTTATATTATTTTTATACAAAAGAGTGGACTCTTCTAATAGAAAAGAGAGAATAGTAAAAAAAATTAGCTATAACATTTCAAACTATATCGATCATATTCATTATTTTGTATTTACAGTGTTACAATAGTAACATATACGCATATTACTAACAAAAATAAGTGAATAATACTCCTTCCCTCCCATTCAAAGAGTTTATTTTGAAAAACGTACAACTTATTATATGTTATGAGGTTCAACACTTAAAATAAGTAATTTTGCACCATATTTTTCACATATATCCTTATTTTATAAGTAATGATTAATTGAAAATCACACATTATTGTATTAGTACGGTTATATAATATAAACAAATTTATATCTTTAACATCATTTATGAATGTTAATTAACATCATTTATTTTATTCATATCTTTATTTTGTAAGCATGAATTAATTGTGTACGATAAAAAAAAAATAAAAAATTTGAAAATAAACTTTTTTTTATTAAAACATAAAATATTTTTGAAAGTCCGTTCTTCGAAACACGTAGGTTAATATTTTAATGATCCATCAACCATCATCAATGCCACAGTTCATCTTGTCTTTTTATGTCAACAACCACAAATGTAAACTCATAGGAGTACGTGAATAATGTCGAAGTTCTTAGGACTTAAGATTATGTTATTAATTAATAAATCAATGTACGAATCAAACTATTAAAAAATAGTAGTAATCTTCGAAATGAAAGATTAATTATCAATCTTAATCATGTCGACACCCTCGTGAGTTGTGACTTGTGACCGAACTAAATAGTTGCAGCTGTCCGGAGCTCCGACCAGCCTTGCCTGAAAATAGAAAGATCTCGCGCAAAAAGACAAACCATAGCAGTAAAAACATAATCATAGTGAAAACTTCTGATTTTTTATTTTTTTTATTTTTATGTAAAAGTATTTCTAATTTCTAAATTCAATTAGATGAGTATCTACACACTTTTAGAGTTCACTTTCTCCAAATACTGATTTTTTCACTGTTGGATTATCTAATCTTTTGATACGGTTATTTTATTAGTTGAATTAGTCTTCTTCTTAAGGGACAAGTTCTATCTCATTTATAGTAATATTAAATTATAGGACTGTTATTTACTTAGTTATTTATTCTTACTTAGGTGATTGTGCGTCAGATTAGATATCAATGAAAATACCTAACAATTACTTTCTAGAGTTAATTGCACAAAACATCACGTAACTATAATTTTTTGTAAAAGAAGACACTTTCTTTTGAATTGCAAAACAGAATTGTTGTAATATCCACCGGCATTAGTTCTTCTGATCAGTAGCGTAAATAAAAACTAGAAAACCATAGTCTGCTCTCATTACTTCCGATCAGCTTTTCAATCTGTATTCTCAGAGATATCTATATATATATCTCCATGTAGTCCGGTCCAGCAGCGCCAGCCACTCTGCTACAGTGTATTAAAACACTGGCAGAAAACGGCGTCGTCTGGCTCCACTTCTAGCGGCTTGTTTGGGTATCAGTACTGCTGTTCCGTCACTTTCAAAAAACTTTTTATTTTAAGTCCCAACAAGAACCTCTCATTTTTATTTAACTCTCTTCCACCCTCTTCTATTTTGTCCCATTTCCCCCCACACCCTCTTCTTCTTGTCTGGACGTCCCTCCTTTTTGAGTTTAACAATAACCCCCCAAACAACCCCTTAAATCTCACAAACAAACAAATTGTTAATATTAGATTATTCGAAAAGATCAGGACCATAGAATTAAATAAGGGGCGGAGACCCTAAACTCGAAAGATCCCATGCAGATTAAAAATGGAAGCATGGTTTGTAGAATCTGGATCCATTTACTCATTGGCGGATTTAGGGTGGACGGTACTAGCTCGACTCCCGTTTCACCTGTTAATAAGGGTATTATTGGTATTGAATTCGTTCCTACAAAACCCCACCCCGCTAGTCGCTGCTAGTATCATGAAGCCGACTATGTATTTCTGACTTGTACTGTTAAGCATCCCGTAATATTTAGTTTTGGTAACTGGCTCGCCTCTCATTCCATCGGTAAATATAAATGTATTATTAGTATTGAATTCACCCTTACAAAACCCCATCCTACTAGTCTCAACCAACCGACCATGTCTTCTTATCTTGTACTGTTAGGTCTTCTGTGATATTTAGTTTTGATTTCGCCACTGTGTTTAGTAGGATCTTACGATCACGATTTAACTCTGATTCTAAAATAATTAACTAAAATAAGAGTACTGTTTATAATATATATATATATATATATATTTGTAACTTTACCCATATTCGTATGATTTCAATTTCAAATACAAATCGATTCCATGCGAAATACTGGTATGGTATAAACAATAAATGGAAGTGAAATAAATAAACTACACCAGAGGAACCCGCACACCCCCACCCACCACTGCCCATATCACTCTACTTTCTCTCTCTTCCCTTGTTTCCTTTTTATCTTTGTTTCCTCCTTTCCAACCCTGCATTCCACTATACAATACAAAAACCTCTCCCTCCCCCTTCCCCTTCTTCCCCACTCTCAAAAACAAAAAAACTAGCACTTTTTTCCCTTCTTCAATCTTTCAGATTCCACAAAATGTTTGAGGAATCAGTAACAAATTCTATACCTTCAATCTGGGCATCCATGAACAGCTGGTTCACCCCTGCTGTTCTCTTCGTCCTCCTCAATGTTGTGATAGGCACCATTGCTATTACCTCCACTTTAGCCAATCAAAAACACCACCACCAACAACAGCAGCAGAACTCTCAAAACGACAATCCACAGCATCAACAACAACAGCCTAAGCTCGATAGATCGCCCTCTGTTCTTCAACGCCTCAAGTCGTTGAATTTCCAAAACTTCAGATTTCAAGAAGCAAACTCAATTGCTTCCCAGTTTAAAGCGACTCCAGATTCGGAGACTCATTTCAATTTCGAGCTTACCCATCAACCCGAAAGCCTAGAATCGCATTCGCAGTACATTTTCGAGCAGCCCCATCATGAAAAAGAAGCGATTTTCAACGAACGAGTTCAGGAAACGCCGACCCAGTACTATTTTGACCAAACCCAAGTGAGAAAACCTCAGGAAATGGAAACCCATTTCGTTTCTCAACAAACCCATGAAGAAAATGGTCCGGAAAATGAAATCCGGTTCGATTTTCAGCAAGCCCCCGAAGAACACGTCGAAGATGATGAAGAACCAGATGAGCTGGAGAGCTTGGACGAAGTGTTCAGTAAACTCGATGACAATCATGTCCAAAGGTCCAATTCCGACACTAAGCCCGTCGCCGGTGAGATTCCGGCGAGGCCGCCGACGAAGATGAAGAAGTCCGCCAGCATGAAGTCTCCGTTTAACCACTTTGAGGAGGGGGACATTGTGGAGGTTCGCCGTCCGGCGACCGTCAAGGAGAGGGGCGCCAAGGCGGCCAACGTCGACGACGAGGAGGTCGACGCCAAGGCCGATGACTTCATCAATAAGTTTAAGCAACAGTTGAAGTTGCAGAGGTTGGACTCTATCCTGAGGTACAAGGAGATGATTGGTAGAGGGAGTGGAAGGTAAGTTAAGAGGTAGTTATGGGGTTGTTTCATAATTTCTTATAAGTTTAGGGGCTGGGATGGATGGGTTTTTTTTGTTTATTTTAGGGAAATTGGTGGTGGAAAATGTTAACGATGGTAAAAAAATGCTTTTTGATTGGGCATCCCATTCCCATCTATTAGGGGATCTAAGATCTAAGGTAAGGGCAAAAGTTATGCTTGTCTGTCCATGTTCATGTCGGTTGAACTTTTGAGTCACACATGTTTTGTTCATAGAAATCAACATGTTCCTAATTGGATGGGCATTTTGGTCTTTTTGATTGAGGACAAGAATGGTCATTCCCCAGTGGACCCAATTATTTGGGGTGTGTGTGTTGAGCCTAGAAATGAGATCTACAATGAAGAGATATTTTGTCCTGGCTTTGTTTTTTTGTTGTTTCCACTTTCCACAAACATGAAGCATTGGTGCCACTTTTGCCCTCACAATTAATTGTGCATATTTTGCATCTTTAAACACTGAAATCAGCATATTCCTTTGAGCATTTTGGTACATGTTCTTGTTTGCTTTAGTACTTAGTAAACGATTAGAAGAGTCCACATTTTAATACTAAAAACAAGTTAACTAGACTTTCTAGTAGAACAAAAAGAGTGATGATTCTCTTCAATATAAGGCTTGTTCTTTACTTTTTAGTTTGAGTTTTAGTTTTTGTTTTGATTTCAAGAGTAAACAAATTAACTAGACTTCCTAGTAGAACAAAAGGAGTGATGATTCTCTTCAATGTAGGGCTTGTTCTTTACGTTTTGGTTTGAGTTTTTGTTTTTGTTTTGGTTTCAACAGTAAATTTAATATATTATAATCATATTTCATTATTTTTAATATAATTTTTTACTATTTATCTATATATTTTTACATTTTCAATGCACTTTTTACATAATAAAATTATTTTAAAAAAATCAAAACTCAAATTTTCAGTAAAGAATATGCCCATTAATGTTATCAGCTTGTTTTTTTTTTAAGGTTGATGGAAGAACTGGGGGTAGGGTATGATTCATTCATTTCACCTAATGCCATGGGCTATGGATATTTTGAATTGAATATTTTGATTCCCTTATTGAATATTTTGATTCCCTTATTTGACCGATTCTTTTTGTGGTTATGGCTAATAGTTATGGCATTTGTGATGGGTATGGGTTGGGTTACAAGAATCTAGAGACAATGAAAAATATTCTAGGGCAAATTACATTTGTCTCCTTAATTTTGAATATAACTGCAAAATTAACCTTGCAATTTCATAAAATTATAAATACTCCATACACTCTTAAATACCGTAAAGAAAACCTCTTATAATATAGTCCAATTTATAAGTCTTACAATATTTGTGTTATAGTTTTTACACTGCATGATTCGTTTTATAGTTTTTATGTTCCATAAGGTTTGTTTGGTAGTATAAGCAGTTAGGAGTGATGCAGATGTAACTATTTGAAATAACTTAGTTAGTTTCATAATTACACCCAAAATTTAGGGTGATAGATGTAATTCGCCTGAGATTCTATTGTTTAGTCAGTTTGATCATATTACGAAACAAACCTATATAGTTTCAAAGAATGATAAAAGGCACCTGAAATTTAGTCAAACTGCAAAGATAAACTAATCACTTTGAGTAATACAAACAAACTTCAAGAATATTTTTGTTATGTATTAGTATTATTCTTTTCATTTTCATAAAAGTATATCTTATCATTCATAAATAGTTACATCCTATAATTTTTTTCGGTAAAACAAGAATAATACTAGTGACGAGGGATGTTTTTGTAATTTCAGTATATGGAAAGAGGCGTGGGTGGAAGCAGGTGTGGCACATGGGAAAATCGGGGAAGGGGGCCATGGGTGGGATAGTCTTGTGATTCTCATCTCTCTGTTCCAACTTCCATTTTAAGTCTCATGATTTTGTTAGCTTGGATTGGGAGTCTATCTATAGCTATAGCTTTATTTATTTGCTTTCTTTGCCCACCGTATCAATATGTACTTCATCTAACTCGATAGCTTATGCATGGATTCATATATATTCGCTGTATCACATAAAATAGTACTATTTATACAAATTAATGATAATACTCGTCAAAGGCTGTCTTAATGAATGAGTTAAAATTGTCACAATGAATAAATGTCAAAACTGCACAAAATGTCGTTAGAAATTTCACCTAACAATAAAATCATCATCTCTGAGTAATAGGCCTAATCAAGAATTTCTTTTGCTGTTTCACTATCATGTCCATCTGTTCCTACTTTCATAGATATGAAACTAGTGATGACAAAAGATAGACAAATTCCTTTCACGAGGAGAGAAAAATACTTCAACAAAAGAAAGATTACTTAGTAGAAAAAGTTACTACAGAATCAACAAGAAAATAAAAAATGTACTAGTAATACTTACTCCCCCCTGGGCCCCTCCTCCTCCATTGAAAGAGGATGAAAGAGAAGCCGAAGAAGATGAAATGAGTTTGCCTCAATAGAAAATTCATGTTTTTATTTATTGTTGATGATGCATACCTTACTAATATGACTTCAAATTAACTCATACTTTAAAGTAAGAAATAAACAAATAAAATATTTTTTCCGTCCCACTCAAAGAGTCCACTTTAAATGTATAACTTAGTATGGATTGTGATGTACAATACCTAAAATAAGTAATTTATCATTATATTTTTCACTTATATTCTTACTTTAGAAGTAGTGGTTAATTGTGAACCACACATGGTAATATTAGTGAGGATATGTAATGTAAATAAATTCGAAATGGACTATATTTTTTTTTTTTTGAAAGTGGATTCTTTGAATGAGATGAATAGAGTATATGATTTAACTATAGTCCTTTTAAAAAAAATCATCCAATCACTAAAAAATGGCTTATGATGTATTCCTTAAAGTATATAATATTAAATTATTTATTTTAAATGTTATATCATATAACTTATAAAATGAGTTGTATTTTATAACTCGTAATAATTTTTCTTTCCTTCCATACTTATCAAGTTTGGTCACCAACAACGTTTTAACACCTCCCCTTAGACTTTGTTCGATCCACCATCATAACATAAGCTCCGATCAACTTATCATTGTTCTTTTGTTTTTTTGATAAGGTTGTGAATTTTCTCGATCGTAATAATGGTGTGGGAGTGTTGGTCATTAACTATTAGTGGAGGTGAGGGTTCTTTGACAAAGAAAAAGAAAAAAAAAATGGAATGGTTTTTAATGATTTAATCCATTAATTCCGATCTCTCTTAATTCACTCTAAGGTGGGGACTCCAGTAACGTTTTAGGTGGAGATTGGGACCTTCCTGCACCTCAACTGATGACACACAACTAACAAGTAATAACTCTCGCAAGAGAATTGAAGACTTCCGAACGAGTGGAAGAGAATGAAAGAAAATCACAAAAAATTATATGAAACGGGATCATATATGAGATAGACTTCGAGATCTGTGCTCACACGCACACATATGTTCATATTTGCTCACGTAATTAACACGGTGATACTTTTCGAGTTCTTATAACACTCCTTATAATAGGGTAAGTATACTATATGTCGTGTTATCCTTAGAATTCAGTATTTATTTCTAAATTGATGTTTTACTTTAATTTTTAAAATTTAGATAATTAATTAAAAGATCTCGCGCCTAAAATTAGATAATTTAGATGATTAATCAAATGTGAAATTCGTAAAAAAAACTCAAGTTATATCTTTTACACTTAATAATTTTGTGCAACACTTGATATAACACTATTTATAAACTTTATTCATGTTCATTTGATAAGTTATCCTATTTTTAAAAATGAAATTAATACACTAACAAACTAATTAGTGAGCTTTGAGAGCTAAGGTTCTGTTCTTTTAATGACTCAAATGAGAAATTTTTGATTTAGGGAAGGAATTCTTTTTTGGACGGAATTTATTTCGGGGATTTGTGTAGGAAAGATAAGAGAAAGTGTAATAATTTTTTTTTTTTTTATATTTTGTGAGTGAAGATTTAGAGTGATTTTTAAATTTTGAATTTAGTAAAAAATAATGTTATTTCTTTATGTCAAATTTTAGAAAAAAAAAAGTGATGATTTTCCTGAAATGTAATGAAAAAGAACAGAGCATATTGTATACGTGTCAAATAATGAAAAATGTTATACTAAGGTCACATTGGTTTTGATATGGTTTTGAAAGAAAAAAATGTAAAAACTGTATTTAAAATGTAAAAAGATGTAGTTGATGAGTAAACTGTTTTATTGAAAATTATGAAGAAGTATTATTATATACGGAAAATACTATAGTCCCTTTCAAGAGACCATTCCTTGAGTGGATGATGACCTATGATGCATTACCTATACAATTGCATAACTCATTGCATAAGCCATTATCCACTAAAGGAATATTTTCGTGAAGGTACTATAGTCTTACCCTATTATTTACTCCCCTCCCTTTTAAAATATAACTCATTATAACTTTTTAAACTATATTTTAAAGTATAAGTCATTCTAGTTATTTTTTTACACGCGTTTTCCATATTTGCCCATATTAGACAAGTATTTAATAACATCTATTAATTATTCTATCCCACATGATGTGATATTAATGAAGGGTTTTAGCGTCATTTTAAAATTCTTCTTAATATGTGTGTAAAAAGTTAGAATGCCTTATGTTTTAAAACAAATAGAGTATTAAATTTATGGAGCCGACTTATGTTATTGTATCCGACTTATGGAACCGCCATTTGCCGCTAAAACTTCTGTCTTTATGTGGCGCCTGCTGAATGGTCTCCTAGCCATGGATGATGCACTACGACGGCTGGGATTTCATTTGGCGCCTAAGTGTTCTTTTTGCTGCTCGGAGAGTTCTCTCCTGCATGTGTTCTATGAGTGCCCTATGGCCTGTGAGATTTGGGCGCACATTGGGGATCGCCTGCATGCGATTCCTTTGGATATTACAGATTTATGGGATTTATTGGATTTCTTTTGGCTCAGGGAGGATTTTGAAATAGCCCGCCTTCCCGCTATGGTGTCAGCTATTATACCAGTGGTCGTATGCTGGGAGATCTGGAGGGCCCACTGCAAGGCAGTTCATGAAGGTAAGACAGTTAGTCCGGCCCATATATTGGGAGTGATTCTTATGTCTACCTATGACTTATTGTCTCTAAAACCCCCGTCATACTGGTCTGCCTCGGTCTTCTTAGAGGGCAACATCTTCCCACGATGGGCATACCAGAAACGGAAAGAGGAGCGGATTGTCTATTGGAGTCCCCCTCTTGTGGGTCGCTTTAAATTGAATGTAGATGGCTCGTCTCGAGGGAACCCAGGGCCTTCAGGAGCAGGTGCGGTTTTGAGGAATTCGGAATGTAGGGTGATCTTTGCAATTGGGGCTTCCCTTGGAATGCTCATGAGTTTTTAGACGGAAGCATGGGCTCTTCTGATTGGGCTCCGGATATGTCACCGGTTAGGCCTGCAGCAGTTGGATGTAAGGACTGATTCTATGGTATTGTTGATGGCAGTCAAACGGGGCTCCGGTCCTTGGCGCACGGCTGCCACGCTGGAGGGGATCTATGCATTACGGCATGCTTATAAGGGCATCTCCCACCTGTATCATGAAGGGAACATTGTGGCTGATAGTCTGGCTCAATCTGCTAGTTTGACTAGACACACAGAGTTTTTTGTCTACTCCATGATCCCTAAGCAAGTTAGGGGTCTCGTTATCTTAGATTCTAGGGGCTTCCCCTATTTAAGGGTATGGTGATTTCTTTCAAATAGTTTTTACATGTATACAACGGTGAAAGCAGAACAAAATACCAGAGGGGGAGGCCTTAAATTTTTTTTCGGTATCATTAAACAAGATATATACTACTAAAGTATCAAAATAAATATAATAATATATGTCCAAAAAAACCTTAATTAAAAAATAAAAGCAAATATATACTAATAAAACAACTATTTCTTAATACATGAACAATCAGTACCGGACATACCAGTAAGACGAGATAATTGTGTTCTGCATGCCTTAAAGAGCTTGAAAATGTTGCAAAATTTCTTCATTTTCAATCTTCTTGCCAAAAATATCTTCTCAATTTCTTCATTTTATCGTCCAAAACCAAACAACACAATACTATAAAAAAACAATCATAACACAAATTATTAAATAATTATATATTGAAAATTATTTAATCATTAATAAAAAAAAAACCTGTCCTCATTGAGTTCATTAAAATAACATTGTTGTAGCCTATTTTTTAATTTTTATTTATTTAATAGAATAACTTTTTCCATGCAAAATGTATTCTAGAATTCGATCATCACATTCTTGATTATTCTCAATCAAGAAGGTTTCAATTTCATAATTTTCTTGTTCCAAACTTCTTCATAATCATACAAACACAATATGGTCAAGAAGAATGTGCTGTCACCGTCTATCTAAAACTAAAAAATAGCTGAAAAAAATAAATGATTAAAAATTGAAAGGGAATATCAATTTCAATCCCGAATATCAAGTTCAACCTCAATATCTTCATCATTCTCAAACAGCTTCAGAAGACGAGATTGTTATTAAAACAAGAAAAGGGAAGCAGTAGCTGTCGGGCAAGGATGAAAAGAAAGGAATGAAGGATGAAGTGGATTTGGAGGAAAGTTGAATTTTGGCCAATGCAGCTACTAGATTTAGAATTGGGGAGGGATTGATTTGCAATTTTCGCTTAGCAGAAACAGCCGCTTCATGTATTTTTTTTTTCTTTTCCCCCCTTAGTAGAACGACGTCGTTTTACTAAGGGGAGAAGAAAAAGAAAAAAAAAAAAAAAAGAAGAAGGAAAAAGAAACCTTCACTCCCGGACCAAGGCGGGGCCGCGGCACCCCCTCGCCCCGCCTTGTCTCCGCTGCTGCATGTGTATGTTGCATTTTGCATTCATGCATGGTTGTATCTCTAAGGTAAGACCATCACGTCCCCCTTAGGCTCTTTTTACGGCATTTTGTTATTTTAATTTTAATAAATGGTCCCCAAGCCCCCAACCACTTAATCTGTTGTTACCAACAAAAAAAAAATATTAAATTTATCGTAAAAATAAAAAATAAAATCAAAACCTAAAAATAAACCATGAATTCTTTTTTCTTAATTGGGGCTCACTGAGCCCCATCCTATTTCATTTTTCTGACCCCGGATGGGTTTCCAACTCGCGACATGTGGGAAACCAGCTTGCGGTACTAACTACTAGTTTGTGACTTTGAACCCTAAATGATGAAAATGAACAAACTAAAATTGTGCTTTTAACTAACTTTTGTGGCGATATTTTTTTAATTGGGGTCGCGACACTCGTGTTATACTTCTGCATCAAAGACATGCATGGTACCACGTCACTTGTTTTGTCTATTTATTGCAAATTACGACTCTAATAATGATAAATAAATAAATAAATACATAATAAATGAACACATGTGATAACGGAGACAATGAAATCTCGACGTCTTACCAACCAGATCTGTAATTAATTTGCAACGACCAAAGACAGTTTTTTTTATCAACTACTACGTAAAGCAAATAAATCACACTACCGCTCCCAATTAAGGCACTATTGTTGTTTTAGCACTAACTATATTATAAACAAAACTATTTTAACAGAGTATGGCGAGTATCGGGGACGTATTCAGGAAGGTCTGACTGAAACCCTTTCGACCCCTCAATTTTTCTTTAGTGTTATTGTTGAAAAGTGGTTTTGCCATGTATTTTTTTCGAATTGTAATAGCTAATCTAGCTTTTTCGAAAGATAATTTATGGTTACGCCACTACTAAGAGTATAATAGAACTATTAATTTCTTGAATTACTGTTTGTTGACATTGTTGTTCCTATGTAATGCAAGAAGTAAAGATGACTCGTAAAAAATAATTTAAATAAAAATAAATAAGATTGTTCGTTGCAAAATAGGGCTAGTACAGTGCTCCCTCTTTTCTTGAAATGTATCGGAGGGAGTATCTATTGTTGAAATGTATTTAATAATGAGGATAAAATCGTGTTTTAGATGATGTATAAGACACTAATAAAACTTATCAATTCCATAAGTAAAAATTTACCTTGTTGCTAGACTCGCCCTCAATAATTCTCTTTTGTAAATATTCATTGTAATATTATATAAAAATATGATACGTACATATATATATATGATACGTACATATATATATATATGATACGTACACATATATATATATATATACAATTAAACTAGTTTACACGTTTAATGGTTTGATGTGCGTGCGCATCGAGTTTAACATCTGACGTATTGTGGTTATCACGTACCATTTTTAGGTATTGAAGGTATTGAGTTTAGTTTTTGAAGTATTGCGTGTATGTTCAAGCAACAAATATCATCTGTATTGAATTTAGATGTTGACGTTTCGCGAATATGTTAAAATATAAAATATCGTGTGTTTTCAATACTCGCGTGCCGTTTTCAAGTGTTAAAATATTGTGTTTAGCTGTTGAAGTACCATGGTTATAATAAAACAACAAGTGTTGAAGAAAATATTTGTATCGAGATTTATTGCTGAAATATCGCATGTTGAACTGTAAACGGCCGACATGAGACTCCGTATTTAACTAACTATATAATTTTGAAAAATCAAAATACATTCCTCCTAAATCAATTAGTGAACTTTAAGGTGCACGCACTAGTTTGCAGCAATCTAGCTAAGGAATGGAGGGAATCACCCAATGGCAAAGTCAAAATTAGCAAAAATACAAATAAATCCATGTTATTTTGATTTCCTTTTCTTAAATACCTTTGCGAACTTTTTTAACCTTTTGGTCTTTTACCATTTTTTTGGTTTTGACTTTTTCGTCTGGCGAGTTCATTGAGTTATTTGTATAATTCAAAATAGTAGGAATGGATTCGTAAGGTAAATGTAATTAGCCCTATAATCTATCATTCTTGTTAGATTCTCCAATGATATTTGCAATTATAAGAGCTAGTGAAAATAATAATAAAATTTTTAAACATCAAGATATGTTATCAAATTTTCAAACAATAAAAAAAAAAAAAAAAAAGAGAAGATATTAGCCCTAAAATGTGTTTTTGATTTCAAAGAATAAACAAAATTAGAAAGTCAAATTCTGTCTGGAAGCACAGATGGTTTTTCAAATTTCAACCTACTCCAAATTTAGACGAAGGAGATTAATTTAAATTTTTTGTAAATTATCTAATTTATTTTAAATGTTTTTATTTGAAGAAAAAATTTTAAAAAATTATAATTAATGTTACTAGATTCGAAAAAATAAACTAAAGGTGGAGATGGAAATTTAATCATTTATATATGAAAATTTGTAAATAAAATACTTATTTAAAAATAAAATAATAGGCAAATTACAATTATTATTTTTCAAATTTTAGTCAAATTACAAATGAACCCTAACTCGGAGTCCCTAACAATTAAGTATCCTCTAAATTGTTAAAAAATAAAAGAGCGACAAAAAGATTCTCGAAGTTTGTATTATTCTTTTTGTTTGATAGAGATTGATTTGTAATTTTGAATAAACTAATGAGAAGTATTAGTAATTAATAAAATCTTTGTAAGGTGATTGGTAATTTAACCAAAATTTAAGGGCGACAATATAATTTGGTCTTAATTTAATTGTTGGAACACTTAAAAAAAAAAACAGAGGGGGAATTTTTTCTCGTGAGGGACATCTTTTTCAAAGAAAACCAAATGGAAATAAAACCGATGAGTTAAAGGAACGAGTCATTGCACTAACGATTGAAATGCATAGAAGGTCATTTAGATGTCAGAAATTTGATTCATATCTTTATAAACTCTCTCATAACCATTTTCTCAGTGCTGAATATAGGGTTTATTTGGTAATTTTATGAAATAATAGGATCTATTTGATAATTTAAACAAAATTTGAGGGAATAATTGTAATTAATCGGAATGGAGTATAATATTGTTGTGTAGCAATTTGCAAGTTTTGTTTTGATTATCAACCTTGATTCATGGACGTTTGAGGGTTTGGAAACGAGAGATTAAAATGATAGAAGAAGTTAATATTCGATTCATGAGTTTGAGAATGAGAAATTAAAAATTATACTGAAATAATTGAAAATTGACCAAACATGTCATGCCTCAACACCAAGTAAGGAGACAATCTTGATTATATATAAGAATGAGTGTGTCATGTTTAATAGTAGGCTGAAACGAAATGATAATATTCAAACTGAAACCTTTTACTATTGACTGGTTTTGATTCATTCCTAATTATATGTATGTATGATTCACGATTTTTTATTCCCATAAAACAAAGAGTGACTTTTCAAATAATTTCATTTTGTTTCTCAAACCCTAAAACCAAACGCTATTTCAGTCACTCAAACTAAACCTCGCCTCTAAATATATAATCAAGAAAGGCGGTAATGAAACTGATCTCTTGATAGATTGGATATACTGTGAAACACATTTGGTTTTCTGGATCTACCTACTCAGAGTTTTCTTCAATACTGAATTCTCCAAATGGCATCTGACCCAACACCCCCCCCCCCCCCCCCCCCCAACCCCTTCCTTTCTTTTAAGCAGAGCCCATAATTAGTAAATAAACTCATTGTTGATTATGAATGTGGCAGGCATTTATGAACATACATGCATGGTCACAGGCGTTAAAGCATTGGTTTCCTAGCGTGTTTCAGATGGAGTCTCTCTATGTCTCATCATCTTCCTTTGCCCCTCCCTGTCTTCTGCTTCCACCCACACTCTTTCAATATATATATATAAGTCAGATGCATGATCTCCAAATTATGGTGGCATTAATGGTGGGAAAGATTTGATGATGCTGATGCATTAACCTGATTATAAAATAATATTTTCTCGGTTCCACTAGAAGAATTCAGTTTGGAGAATGTACAACTTTTTATTTGTTATAAAACATATTTTTTTCCTCTAGTGTACTTTCTAAAAGTGAATTAATCGCGAATCACAATTATATTAGTACGAGAAGTAAAAATAAAAAAGAAGATGATCGACTTTATAGTGAAACAAAAATATACTAAATTCTTCTAATGGAGCGGGGAAATATGTGCATAATTATGGCATGCATGAGGCTCTGAGTTTTCTTGCAGCCAATAAGGTGGGATCTCTAAATTAATTACACCTGCATGCTTGCTTCATCTACCTTCATACATCGATGCCCACCCTGTTTTCTTTAGAGTTTAGATTTCAATAGTTTTAGGGGTTAATAGCTTAATTATATTTACCTTCGAAAAATTTGCCAATGTCTCTTTGAAGTTTCGAAACACATATTTTTCCCTATCAAATTGTCACTATTTGTACATTATTTTCCTCACTTTTACTATCGTGAGCAATACCCACCTCGTTTTAATTTGGTCATATTATTAATTGGTCTCTATTAGCAAAAAAATCACAAACTTTAAGGTACATTGGTACTTTAAAAAATTTAACCTTAAGTGACACTGGTAATTTTTTCAAATTTAGGGAAGATTAAATTAATTAGTGCAATTCGAGAATATTCAAAGGCAGATGCATGGAGAAAGATGATACTTTGGGTACCATGGATCTGATGCATTGTAAAAGTTCATTTTAAAATTGACATGTAGGTACTGAGCCTATTCTATTTCTAGAAGAAATAGGGATCATGGGCCTTTTTTTACCATTATTTACGACTTGTTTTAACATAGATGGTCATAGAATTAAACTGCATCCAAAGAGTGTTAGCCATAGCTCTCACAAATGTTAGTGACGACTCATAAACAGTTGTATTGTTAGACTTTTTTACTATAATGAAAGGAGTATATATTTAATATTTGCCTAGGTCAGAATGGTATAATTTTGAGAAATATCGAGTGGGAGATAAAAGAAGAAAGAAAGAAAAAGAAGAAAGAAACATTAATGTTGTCAGTTTGGGTATTGTTCTTGTTCGGTAGGTTATTGGAGAAGCCCACAGAAAATTTGGAATGAATTGTGATGGAGAAACTCCTCCCAATAAGTGGGCAACTTAGCATAACTATAGAGGCCCAAGTCGTAGTCAAACCCCCCTCTTATAACCCATAGCCAATTTACTCAAATTGTTGTAGAAAAATACAAAGCACAGACTGTTTTCTTTGTTTTCCTTTTTATTTTGCCTTGGAATTATAAAAAATAGATAATAACTCCATTGGTCTTTAAACTTGGTTTCATGTTACACTTTTATCGCTGAATTTGAAACTGTTTTCTTCAATCCCCAAATTTGAATTTTCCATCTCCACGTAGTTCATCATCCAAATATTGACGAAAACCAACACAACGCTGATGGACACATGATAAACTTAGCTCATATAAAATTGAAATCTTATAGAATAATGTAGGTGGTGACAAAATTTCAAGAAAATAAAAAATCCCAAATTTGTCGGCTTTGAGTTAGTTTTTAGCGATGGATTATATTAAGATGGAAATCCAAATTTGGGACTAAAGAGAAATACCTTCAAGTTCAGGGATGAAAAATGCAACATGATGCCAAGTCTGAGGACCGAAGAGAAACAATTTTGAGTTTATAGACAAAAGTGCAACATGATACCAAATTTGAAGATCAACAAAGTTATTATCTATATAAAAATAATAAATGGAAAAAAAAAACTACATTAAACATGTAAGAAGAATGTACGGTTGACAGTCATGCAATATAGACAAGTTAGAATTGAACTTTAACAGATTCGCGAGTTAAATTGGTTATCGTAAAGAAAATAAATAATTAAACGGGTAAAGTTAAGGTTGAAGAGAATCGAGATACAAAGATATGAACACGAATCAACACTCTACGAAAAAGTACGTACATCATAGATATAAAACATTTTATTGTGAAAAAAAGAAAAGAAAAAGAAGAAGAAAATAATAGTGAAATGGTTGGAGGAATAGGTATAAAGGGCCAAAGTTATATATAATCCAGAAAGCATGTGATGGCTCGTGCTAGTTAATTAAGTTGTTCAATTATTTGGATTAGTGGTTGGATGTGCACTAATCATCAGCTGTTAATTAATTATGTGAAGAGCATAATCTTCGAATGCGATCGAAGGTTTTCAATGGGTCGATCTTTTGGGCAACTGCCACAATCTCAACTTAGAAAATTCTTATTAGAGTTAGATACATACCGAGTCACAAATTTTCTTTTTTGGCAACATCCAATTAAATGGTTAGCAATCATAAAAATCCTTTATTAAACTCTCAAAAAATAGAAGGTGACATAATAAGCCTACCCTGAATTACTCTTTACTTGAACCCAAAAGAAAAACAAAAAACTCTTCTCTACACAGACCGACAAACCGAACAAAAAGCTAGAGCCTCCCCCTGATAGCTCGTATTGTGGCCCATATACCCACTAGCCACGCACACAATGTTTCATGTCGAGTCCCAAAGAACCACACCCGCCCCTGATGGGCCAACGTTGCAGAGGATCCATCCTATCATCACGTCACGTCACACCTTTTTAATGCACATTTTCACTATCCTTACACATCTTTGCATTGTTAATAAAGTATTTACAATTTGATAATTTTTTCAAAACAATCCTTCAAAACTGCTTAACCAACACGTCCTAGATTCATTTGAAGTTCATATATGCTCAACTCAAGCAAGTTAAAGTCAAAGTAGTTATGATTGTGTTTCTCATTGCCATGTTTTTGCCTTTGGGGATGTGGAATTTGGAAGTGATAGGTGTCCTTTAACTGCTGAATTTTAAAATATATTTGTGGCAAATTTTATGGGTATGTGCTAGTCTTTGTAAGATAAATGCAGGTTTTAGGAAAAAGAACAATTAATGAAAATGGCTCATATGCCCAAAGAAGCAATGAATTGAGTCATTATTCATGTTCATGCATGTAAGAGGAACGAGTGGGCCAAAGTTGAAGGAGATTAAATCTGGGCAGCCCAGCCCAAAGAAGAAAAAGGAAAGCCCAAGCAAGAATTAAGCAAATTGCCTAATTAAATTGATTAACCGCAGGAAGCAAGTAGAGTGGAATTTGGATTCCAATTTTGTCCACAAGTGGTGCGCAGGAAAGAAAAGTTGTTTCCTGATACATTAATCCTTCTTTGTTTTGGAGATTGTTTTTAGTAGTTTCTTAACATTGAAATAGATGGGGATGATGGCCACAGTCAAAGGTCAAGGAAGAAGGATAGAAGTAGAAGTCGAGGTCGGAGAAAAGGGGAGAGTAGGGAGCGTGAGGTGGCCTCTTCCGTCTCATCCTCTACATAGATGAGAGTTGCTTTTTGGAACATAAGGGGTTTAAATAAACCCCTTAAAATGAAGGAGGTAACAAAGCTTATTGAAGGTAATAACATATCCCTCTGTAGAGTTTTATCTCATATTTTCGTAGCTAGTTTAGAGCAAGTAGCAGTAGTTTTCTATTTCTGCGATTTGAGGATTTCCGTCCAGAAGAGGTTCCGTTAGCCCTAACGGGCGGTAGTTTACTCAGAGGATTATTTTCATATCGTAATTCAAGTATTTATTCCTTATTTATTTTATTCTTTTCGATTATTTTCAGTATGAATCGTAAAATAATTATGTGCGTAGTTAGTTTAAATATGAGTAGCTAAATTATATATTCCAGCATAATGTGATAGCAATTAATCCGGGCATGTTATGAAACCGAATTGCTCTTAATTTAAATTGCATGTGTTCCTTTTTATTCTCTACTCATAACTTTGATTACTGATATTTAATTGAGATTGATCACTTTAGTTGAATTAGGTAGAGCCAATTAATTCTTAGTTAAATAACATAATATTTATTTGGCAAGATTAATTAGTGGTAAAGTTACCTTCAGGTAATAGAGAATAAAGGGTTAATAATTCTTAGATGTTAATTCAATAAGAATAACTAAAATTGAGTTTTCCTAAATCTTAAGGCTGTTAACTTGGTTAATAGGTGTCGATGCCTTACGGCCTGTTCCTTGTTAATTAGAGTAGCAATTATGTCTGTCCGGATTCACGGTAATTGTCGATAAAGTAAAGGGAGATTGGGTTATGTCTGTGCTGATTCACGGTAATCTATAACTAGTTGATGACATGCTATTTAATATATTATTGAGTTGATGATTAACATGCACGTGATTATTGTGATTTACATATTGCTGGAATACTTTATTACATTGATTAAACTCTCTTTCTTGATTTAAGTTTGTTATTGAGTTTGCAATAATCTTTTATAAAGTCTCTCTGAGCAACAAAAGGTGGTTGCAAACCAAATTGTTTGGAATAAATAGGTTTTTGTGATTTTAAGCACTCCGTTCCCTGTGGGATTGACCATGTTATCATTATGCTCCTTATAACTATTTGTTGCAGGTTTATACAGTACTTTTACTGTATTTGATAGGGCTAACGACGGTCTTATCAAGAAGTAATCATTTCATCTTTCTATGTGTTCGATCGTCATTATCATTAACGTACTTTATATAATTCTTGTAGCCTTAATGTATATTTTAAAAGTAAATGATTAACGAATGTTAAATCACACTTTCTCTTAAAATTGATACTCGAATTAATCAATGAGAAAGTCTTTTTAAGAAAATGTTTTTGTTTTAATGAAAAAGTGTTGCTTTATTATCATTATTTTTTTATATTTTTTTCTTGATATAATTTTATGTGATCTATAATTATTTTAAAAAATAATAACAAATTTATTATTTTTAAGAGTATAAACTAACACATCATGACCTACTATTGTGGCCCAAATTTATATGTTATCAAGTTTTGTTCCGAACAAAACCACATTGATACGCACTTAATGAATGTCTATTTGGTGTCACGCAAAAATGGAGCTTAGAGGACGATAATTCATTTAGGCTTTAAATATGTTATGCTTGTGTTACATTTTTAAATGATGAAAGTTAACTTTAGATTGAAATACCATAAATATTAATTTTATAGGGAGGGGATGGCTTGTACAGATAGGTAATTCTAACGTGTTAATGTAATATTTGATGAGTGTATATAAGACTTTGATTGTCCTGAAGAAGAATCTTTTAGGGATTTGGACAATACAACGAGTTACCTATCTCACATATAAAAACACATGCATTCCAAAGGTTTAGGTACATGCTTATACTCGCGAAACATGAGAGAATTTTTAGAGAGCAAGTCTCCTCCCTTTGCAGGTATATTGACGAGTTCTAATTGACGCAATCGACATTCATCAATAGACAATGATGCTTTACTAAATAAAATATCGTTCACTTGTACGGTCACACAATGGAGAATGTTCACTTGTACCGTCATATAATGGAGGATGGAGACGGTGCCCACACCCCCTTTCCTTTATAACATAGTGTTGTCATTTTTTTTAGAGTTCTATTAAAGTGTTTTTCTATTTTATATATATATATATATATTAATCATAAAAAAAAATTAGTTATAAATTATCTTCCAAATAATTAGTGAAACCTCGACAGAAACCTGACGAGAAAACATGATGCTACTAGACTAGCTTGTACTATCTTTCGTTAAACCTCAAAACCTTAATGCTTTCGTGGGAATTAAATCAGAAAGAAAAAACTATGTTGTTTTTCATTTTATTTCATGAAAATTATCCCTTTTTTTCCAAAATATTACATAAATAAACAGCATAATTATTTACTAAATTTAAAATTCCCTCATATCCACGCACATAAATTCAAAAAATAATATAATCATAATACTTTTCTTCTCTTCTTTACACAAATTCCTTTAAAAAATTCCTCCAAAAAATTTTTTTTCCCTAAAACAAAATTTTTTCAATTAGGTCAATAAAAGAAGGGAACATGATGAATGGCAGAGTGACCAAATTCTGGAGAAACAAAAAGGAATTAAAGCACATGCAATAAGGCAGAAGGCCCCAACTGATACCTGTGGTGCGCCACTACTGAGCCTCTTCCTCCGTGACAAAATAGCAAATTTCAACACTCTCCTATTAGAATAGTACACTTTAAATTTTTTTTTAATTTTTAATAGAAGAGTCTATTTTCAAATTTTTTATTCATCATACCCTACTAATTAACCAATATTTAATAAGTAAGGATATAAAAGGAATAAATGGTGTCCAATTAACTATTTTAATTATTGTACCTTGACATTAGTAATAAACTGTACATTGAACAAAGTTGACTCTTCTAATGAAATAGAAGAAATAATACTTTAATTTGAACTATTGTCTCACTTTAATCTTTCAATTAGAAAAATTAATTCTGAAAATTGAAATGCTAGTTGAACATAACGTTGAACCCATATGGCAGCATAGTTTGGACTTTATTTTGCATTTTATAATAAGTTTTCATTATTCTTAATAAATCTTTTTACATTTTCAATATACATTTTTATTTATTTTTTATTAAGAGTGAGATTGGTTACCCATTTTATTAATTGCCAAAAAATAAAAAGCTAAAACCATCATGACTTACTCTTAAGAAAAAGCTGGTTTCAACTTTGGTACTGGCAAGGACTTGTGGATTTGTGGACCTTTTCACATTTTCAATACATATTTTTACATTTTTGATGTGATTGTAAAATTTTTAAATCAATTCAAATTACAATCCAAACCAAGTTTGAACCAAACTTTGATACCATACATGGCTATTCACTAAAATGAAGTAACTTTTTAAAGTGTTGGCTATGTTTGGATTGTAAATTACATAAGAAATTTTTTTTGGAGAGAAATTTTTTTGAAAGAGATTATTTTCTCAGAATTTGTGTAGAAAATTGAAGGAGAAAAAAAAATGCAATAATGATGTTATTTTGTGAAATAATATGAATAAAATAGAGAGAAAAATTTTAATTTTAAATTTTGTATTTTAGAGAAAAACTTAGCCAAGCACATGATTTGGGCAACTAATATAACCTAATAGAAACTTGTTTACATATGGTGATGTAGCTCAGATGGTAGAGCGCTTGCTTAGCATGCTAGAGGTACGGGGATCGATACCCCGCATCTCCAATATTCCATATTTTGTAGAAAGAATAAATGTTTTTTTTTTCCCTTTATGGAAAAAGATGTAAACAAATCGTTAACTGTTGCTGTTACTTCAAGTTAGAATATAAAAAAAAAACTTTTCGTGCAAAAAGCTTTTATATATAATAAACAAATTCATGATCAAAATTATGGATATAAAAAAGAGAAGTAAACTTATAAAGATGATGAAGATCGAGCGTGTTTCCCCACCTCCCCCCACTATAACTGCTAACAAATTTTGATTTGATTTATTAAATGTGAAGCAAAAATAATATACATGTAATATATTAAATTATAAATCTATACAAATTAAAACTAATATACACACATATATATATATATAATTAAACTTAGTAAAACTATAAATATATTACTTCCACCTTTCCATATAAATAACATGTTTTAAAAATAAATTTTATCACAATAAAAGAGTCATATTTTTATCTTTTTATATTTTATACTCTTACTTATATAATAATTTGTTGTTCGCAATCAATTTATACTTAAACAATAAGTGCATAAGTAAATAACATTATGTCAAATTATTTAATAATGTTGTATTTTGCCAGTGATAAAAGTTGTAATTTTTTTTAGATTCTATTATTTTAGACAAATTTTGTATCCATAAACTTATATAATTTATGATTTACTATTACCGTCTCCTAATAAAAATTTCAAAACTAAATCTTCAACTTTTTTCTTTGTAACAAGGTTCGAACGTATGATGTCTAAGTTAAAAATTCTCTCTCATTATCACCACCCTAACATCCTTTCACTTGTTGTTTAGATAAAATATTTTATTATGATGGGATAGAGGGAGTCTACAACAACTTTAAAATAAAAAAAATAAAATAAAAATTAAAATTAAAAAAAAAGGAGAAGTGAAAGTGGTGAGAACTTAACAATAGTGGGGTCATCCCATTAGGGCATCCATAATCCATCATCTCTTGCCCTCCCTTGTTTTAGAATGGCAAAATAAAGTTTCCAAATGGACAAAATACAAATTATTTTGAAGTTTAAAAGAATAAAATGAATCTTGTGATTTTTAAAATAATAAAGTAATCATTAGTTAATATTTTATTATTTTTAAATTAACTAATAATTTATTTTATTATTTTAAAATAAATCATTGGTTTAGAATGACAAAATAAAATATAAAAATGGGCATTGTGATGTTTAACATAGTTTTTTTTTTCTTTTTCCCTTTTTTTTCTTTTCTTCTTCTCACAATGCCTTTATTACTTTATAATATTTTGTATAATGACCAAAAAAGATCTTTACATATGGAATTTTTTTGTAACATGACATTACTAAAGAGTGTACTGTCAAAAATGTCATTATATTTTTTAAAGTGTCTGCTTTGTTAACTGAGGGTCTGTTCTTTACTGAATGAAGGTTTGAGTTTTGGTTTGAATTTTGATTTTTGGAAAATAGTTTTATAATGTAAAAAGTGTATTGAAAATGTAAAAAATGTATAGTTGAATAATAAAAAATTATATTAAAAATAATAAAAGCTAATTATAATATATTAAATTTAATGTTGAAACAAAAACGTAAAGAATTGGTCCTAAACTCTACTAACAGAATATCCAGCATGTGTATCTGATGTGCCAAATCAAGGATTTATTTTGTTCTTTAAAGATAAAAGTTTAAGAAATCTGGGTTTCTGGCTACTGTCGGTGGCATTGTGCAGAATGAACCAATTAAACCATTTGGGCACTGACACATAATGACAGTTTAATTTAATAATTAAATCTCTCTGTCACTCCCAATTACGCAAATTAATCTTTTTTGTTAATTATTAGTACTAATGAATCATTATGGATTAAGGAGCACGTCACTTTCCAAGCAATAACTTGATCTCCATTTCTTTCTTTTTGGTAATATGAATCAATAATTGTGTTGTTTACAAACTTTTTGGCTAAGTTTTGTGTCGCTAAGACACTCATTTGGCTGCCCAATATCAATTGCACTAATTAAGTTCTCGTACTTTTTTTTTGCCATTTTTAGCTTTAAATAGAAAAACAACCAACACCAACTAATTAATTAATCACGGTTACATTGATTAGAGATCAAGATTAGTTGTATTGGTATTTCATGGTGATGATAAAAGATGGCTTAAGCAAGGTTTAATCTAAGTTGCGTGAAAGATTAATGCTACAAGTTGTGCGATCGGCACGGGGGAAATAAGAATGGGAGAAATGTACAAGTGATTTTAGGAATTAAAGTTTCTATGTTTGGTCTATATAGAATTATGAAGTTATGATATCATGTAATGGACAATTTAAGATTCGTTCAACGAAAGATTATTCCATTTTCATACACATATATATATATATATATATGAGTGGACAGCCCAAAATATACCTAAACTTTTCGACTGTGTCCGGTTTTGTCACTATACTTTTTTTGTAGCCACGAATATCCCTAAACTAATTAAAACGGGCCAAAAATGTATTGACATTGTTAGCTACCGTTAGAACTAACGGAATTTCCCTCATGTGACCTTTTAAAGGATATTTTTGACATTTAATAATTACAATATTTTTTAGGAAAAATTCTCATAAAGGTGTAACAAGATTCATAATTCCTTAATAGGGTATGAAACTTTTAAAATTCTCATAAATGTGTAACAAGATTCACAATTTATTATACACTCCAAGGTATAACACTTAAAACAGCTAATTTGCAATCATATATTCCACTAATGCATGTCCTCACTTTTTAAATGTGGATTAATTATAGACCTTTATTATTATATTAATAATGGTATTAGGAGTAAAAATAAAAATTAAAAGTGAACTCTTCTATTATAACAAAAATAAATTTTAAAAATTGACACTACTATTTAAAAATAAATGGATGAATTAAAAATGTTGGCCAATGAGCAATAATATTGGTGAGAAACATAAGAGCATCTATAACGGTGGGTAGAAGTTTACCACCATTTTGAGGTAGAAGCCATTGGGAGGTTGAGGTATAAGTTGGGGTTTTTCTACTCAAGTTAGAAAGTTCTCTACCTGGTTAGAAGGGGGAGGAAAGAGAAAGTGGGGCTGTTTACCACATTTTGTCCCTTTTCTTTCTTTTTTTTGTTTTCTTTTACCTGCAGCCGTTGCATGCAAAAGGAAAAAGCAAGCAAGTTGCTTGCTTTTGCCTTTTTTTTTTTTTCTATTTTTTATTAATAGTGGTATATAATGTGGTAATAAAATATATATTTTTTAGTTAGAATTGTTAAAAAGAAATATGTTTAAAAGTATTTGGTGGAGTGACAAATAATGTGACAATAAAATACCTTCTTTAGAGGTAGAACATTACGGATGCCTTAAGGAGCTGGGAATTAAATTCAGAATATATACGTGTGTGCATTAATTAGACAGAGATTGAAATTTGAGTGAATTAGGGTTTAAAACAAAAACAAAATTGAAATGCAAACAGACAAACAAACACTCGCCACCTTTGCTCCATAAATTCCTTGTCCCTCACTGCCTTCATTGTAGATTTGCATTGATTCTCAAAAATACATAAATAAATAAATAATCCATCGATCCTGTTTAAAGAGTCCATTTAAAATAAAATTTTAAAAAATTGTTCCATTAATTCACTTTAAAGTTATTTACATTACATACTCTTATGATATATGACGTGTGATTCACAATTAACTTTTACTGATAAAATAAGTATATAAGTGAAAAATATGATGTCAAATTACTTATTTAGATGTTGTAACTTGTACCTCGCAACTCATAATATATTATACAATTTTCAAAGTGAACTATTTAAGTGAGACGAAAGAAGTTAAAGAATACTTTATCCATTCCACTAAAAAAATTCGCTTTCAATTTTTTTTTTGTTCCAATAGAACAGTCTACTTTCAAAATTTTTACACTTCGTATCCTTACTAATATAATAATGTATAATATGTAATTAATCTACACTTAAAAAGAAAGGACATAAGTGGAATATACTATGACAAATTAATTAATTTAGGTGTTGTAACTTGTAATCTATAAGAAGTTGTACATTTTGAAATTTTAATTTTTTAATTGAATGGAGAAAGGACTAAGATTTGCATCCCACAATTGAATGGACACACAATTCCTTTTATTTTATTTTTTAAAATTACTTATGGGGGTTTTCATGTTTTCAAAAGTCTAATATATTTTTTATGTAAAAGAAGAAAAAACCTATTTTATTTTCTTTCATTCTCTATGATGTGACGTAAAAAGTCCGGTGTTGGATGCTCCCGTTTGGCCCAATGCATATCTTGTATACTCAGGCCCAATCTGCTAATTGACAGCTTGAAGGGATGAAAACGGAGCTGGGATCCGGACAGCGACAGCTTGGCTCTATAACCTTCTGGAGGAATCCGGTCTGGGAAAATTCTGGTAACAAAAGAAATAAACAAGAAACAAGCGAGGCTATCCCCCTTGTGTAACTCCGACGGTCAAGTTAGCAACATGTAAGCAAAAAATGGTATTGACCAAGAGTTTAAGAGAAATTGCATCAAAAATGGTTTACCTGAAATGAGTCTGGTGACTGAGTATTTATAGACTCACCTTGATATATCCGTTGTGCCATGATGAGCTATAGGATATGTCCGTTGTGCCATGATGAGCTGTATGTTTAACCATTTTCCTTTTTATGTTGACTTGAATGCCCATGAAATAACGGCTCTATTTTGTCCCTTTTGTCATTATTCCTCCTCCATATATTTAAGCTAGATCCTGGCCCTACAATAATGCCTAGCTATCATGTCAATGTTACCATTATCCAACCTAAATGTCTCAAGCTCGGTCTTGATGGTTACCTACCTAAGCTATTTTCTTAGCTTGGTTTACTGCTGACCTAAGCCATTTGATTACTGCTGACCTAAGCTTTCCCGACCTAAACTTTCATGACCTAAGCTTTCATGAGCTAAGCCTTCATGACCTAACCTTTTCCGACCTAAGCCTTCATGACCCAAGCTTTCCTGACCTAAACTTTCATGACCTAAACTTTCCCGACCTAAGCCTTCATGATCTAAGCTTTCCTTGTCTTGATTGGGCCAAGGCCAGTGGCTTTAGCTATTTTTATGCACATCAACAAGCCCCCTAGTATCATGTTTTACTTGACTTTTGCTAAAACATGATACTTAAACCCAGATAAACATGCATCCGACCTTAATAAGTTCTTGTCCGACCTTGATTGTGGTGAGGTACTGAAATCTAGACTATAATTACCAACTTAACATAAATTTTACCGACCTATTGCTATCTAAAATGCTAAACTAACAAAGAGCACTACCCCATGCCAGCCGGACCGACCTAGCCATGCTTCCAGTGACAACAGAAAGACTTGCTTAATTGCATACCTCCGCATCCCGACCTAAGGGTTTGACCCAATATCCTACGAGACTATGCTAATGACTTGTCCCGGTCAAATGCCTAGCTCTGCCTATATTTGTCCCAACTAACTGCTTCGCCTTATAACTTGTCCCGGCCAAATGCCTAGCCCTGCCTATGTTTGTCCCAGCTAACTGCTTAGCCCTACTTATGACTTGTCTCGGCCAAATGCCTAGCCCTGCCTATGTTTGTCCCAACTAACTGTTTAGCCCTACTTATGTTTGTCCCAACTAATTGCTTAGCCCTTCCTATGTTTATCCCAACTAACTGCTTAGCCCTACTTATGTTTGTCCCAGCTAACTGCTTAGCCCTTCCTATGTATGTCACAGCTAACTGCTTAGCCCTGCCCATGTTTATCCCAACTAACTGCTTAGCCCTGCCCATATTTATCCCAACTAACTGCTTAGCCCTGCCCATGTTTATCCCAGCTAACTGCTTAGCCCTTCCTATGTTTGTCCTGGCCAACATATTGGCCTTGCCCCTGGTTTGCCCTGATCAACGTATTGGTCCTGCCCATGGTTTGTCCAGGCCAATGTATTGGCCCTGCCCATGTAACATTGCCTTGCATGTTTAACATTATAACGAAATGAAGCCATCCCATACATGATAGAAAATGTAAAAAACATATGCATAACTGAAGTTATAGATTAAAAGTGGTTTAAATCGGGCATTCTAAGGTACATATAGTAAGGAGATCACATGATTTCTGTAAATAGTAGCTGGCTAGCTATCATGGTGACTGGTATGCTCAACTATCCTGTGAGTATAACATGGTGGTTACCAAATTTAACATGGTGACTGGTATACTCAGCTATCATGATGGTTGTCATAATAATTTGAAAGCGGTTCCAAATCGTGTCTTTCACAATGCCTACTGAATAATGAAAACAATAATGTGAAAGCTGTTCCCAACCGTGTCTTTCGCAATGCATACTGAATAATGAACACAATAATGTGAAAGCGGTTCCCAACCGTGTCTTTCGCAATGCATACTGAATAATGAACATAATAACTTAAGCATCTAAGATATTTTACTGTCCTATAGACTGTACCTGATGGTCTCTAAAACCTACCAACGATGTCTGACCCGATTTCATAACTGTATAATTGAATAACTGTATTAAATCCTGACCTAGCTCAAGGCGCTTGTGGGTCAGGCTGTGAACGAATACGTGTCCCCTGCATGCTATAAAGGTCATCCACTGATGGGTCGGCCTCCAAGATCATCC
This sequence comes from Leptodermis oblonga, assembly GCA_016801395.1. NCBI lineage: Eukaryota > Viridiplantae > Streptophyta > Magnoliopsida > Gentianales > Rubiaceae > Leptodermis > Leptodermis oblonga. The sequence goes on along the minus strand of CM028757.1, from coordinate 32,343,542 downwards.
TCAGATGAGTCAGCCCCCAAGGTCATCCACTGATGGGTCGCCCCCCAAGGTCATCCTCTGATGGGTCGGCCTCCAAGGTCATCTACTGATGGGTCGGATTCCAAGGTCATCCACTGATGGGTCGGCTTCCAAGGTCATCCACTGATGGGCCGGCCTCCAAGGTCATTTTCTGATGGGTCGGCCTCCAAGGTCATCCACTGATGGGTCGCCCTCCAAGGTCATCCACTGATAGGTCGGCTTCCAAGGTCATCCTCTGATGGGTCGGCCTCCAAGGTCATCCTCTGATGGGTCGCCCCCAAAGGTCATTCTCTGATGGGTCGGCATCCAAGGTCATCCACTGATGGGTCGGCCTCCAAGGTCATCCTCTGATGGGTCGGCCTCCAAGGTCATTCACTGATGGGTCATCCACCAAGGCCATTCTCTGATAGGTCGGCCTCCAAGGTCATCCTCTGATGGGTCGGCCTCCAAGGTCATCCACTGATGGGTCATCCATATGACTTCAGCCCTTCAAAAAAGTTAACACCATTCCTGGGTCTCCAATCTCGATCAGTGGCCAGAACGTCTTTCTGATTTGTTGTTCCTCCATTTCTCGACAATAAATAACAAGAAATGCAACAAGAGTTAAAGTATAAAATTAAAAATATTTTCACAATATTTTTAACGTCATTTCACTAAGCATTTTAATTGTTTCAAGAGCAGCCTTTCGAAGCGTTCTCCTTCTAGAATGTTAACAACCAGATAGATGCACATGGTATGCTGCTTGGAAGCGGTTCAAAAACCAGGCCTTCCCAGATGTACATGGTATGATGTCGATTCATTGATGCCAACCAAATTTATATTTCTATATGTCGGTTAAGCAATCAATTGTCCCAAAAACTGTACCTGATTAGAGAATTATTTTCTTAGTGCAAACCGCTATTCTGGAAGAAGAAGCATCCGTTTCCCGAACGTCTTGCGTCATGACTTCAACAAATTTCTTTAATTGTGAAGAAAATTTGATGAAGAAAATCGATCAAATCGTCCCCACAGACGGCGCCAGTTGATGTGACGTAAAAAGTTCGGTGTTGGATGCTCCTGGTTGGCCCAATGCATATCTTGTATACTCAGACCCAATCTGCTAATTGACAGGTTGAAGGGATGAAAACGGAGCTGGGATCCGGGCAGCGACAGCTTGGTTCTATAACCTTCTGGAGGAATTCGGTTTGAGAAAATTTTGGTAACAGGAGAAATAAACAAGAAACAAGCGGGACTATCCCCCTGTGTAACTGCGACGGTCAAGTTAGCAACATGTAAACAGAAAATGGTATTGACCAAGAGTTTAATAGAAATTGCATCAAGAATGGATTACTGAAATGAGTTTGGTGACTGAGTATTTATAGGCTCACCTTGATATATTCGTTGTGCCATGATGAGTTGTATGATATGTCCGTTGTGTCATGATGAGCTGTATGTTTAACCATTTTCCTTTTTATGTTGACTTGAATGCCCATGAATAACGGCTCTATTTTGGCCCCTTTGTCATTATTGCTCATGTATATATTTAAGCTAGATCCTGACTCTACAATAATGCCTAGCTATCATGTTAATGTTACCGTTATCCAACCTAAATGTCCCAAGCTCGGTCTTGATGGTTACCTACCTAACATATTTTCTTAGATTGGTTTACCGCTGACCTAAGCCATTTCATTACTGCTGACCTAAGCTTTCCCGACTTAAACTTTCATGACCTAAGCTTTCATGACCTAACCTTTTTAGACCTAAACTTTCATGACCCAAGCTTTCCTGACCTAAGCCTTCATGACCTAAGCTTTCCCGACCTAAGCCTTCATGACCCAAGCTTTTCCGATTTAAGCCTTCATGACCTAAGCTTTCCTTGTCTTGATTGGGCCAAGTCCAATGACTTTAGTTATTTTTATGCACATCACTCTATATATCTATTTATACTTTTAAGGATTATAAAATACATTCAAATTTTATTTTTGTACTATACAAGCCTTAAAATGAAAAAAAAAATTCTATATATATCTATGCTGTACTTGTACATAAATAACTTCTGCAGCATGTATAAATTTAATAGCAAATAGTGTAATTTTCTTGCAAAAATATGAGCAAATAGCAAAGTAAAATTTACTAATACTCTATTTACGTTATTAGTTTACTACTTTAAAAAATACGGATGTAGAATACAACAGTTACAAAGAATAATTTTTTGTTTAAAACCATATAATTCTCATGGGAGTGAAAAAATAAAAAATAAACTTATTTTGGTTCGTCAAATGGTGGACCCCACTTCCTTTGTTTTGTATATACTGCCCACGTGTCCCAACCTTGCCTAGATTGCATGAGTACAGAAGATGGTGTACACCTCAGAATCCGAGATCTCAATCTCAATCTACCCATCCATCACATATTTATATTTAGGTTAAAATTACATTATGGTCCCTTAAGTTTTGAACAATATGGTTTCAAATAACTACATAAACATCCATCGATTTTTAACATAAGTAGATACAAAACGTGGTCAGTGTCGTGTCGACACCCCTCTCAAACAAATTTACCTAGTTATTCGTATTATTTGTGTCGGTTCATTTGACTTTCGAACATTTTGGTTCGTGTCATGTTCTCGTATGACTCACTCGTGTCGAGTTCGAATTAGCGATGTTACTCGTCGATATTCTCAACACTGACCTTACCCATTTTATTATTCAAGTTATTCACGAACTCGTCAAGGCTCAAATTTAATCCGTTCATATCATGTGAGGTTAGTATTGTGTCAGAAATCGTTAGCTCTAATTTTCATCAAATCTTAACGACTGTGAAATATTTTCACATCAAATCAAAAAGTGTTTCTGTAGTTATCTTAAACAATAGGTACCAAGATGTAATGTTACCCAAACCATAGAGAAGAGAATGTAGTTTCCTTATATATAGATGCATCAACAATACAAAGCTGTCCAAAGTCTTCCTGCCCTCTCAAATAGTGAGTGGCAAGCCAGTCACAAAGAATTCAATGTATTGTTGTTGTGAGAAGCCAAAATTAAGGAAAAGAATCATATTCAAAGCCAACCTTAGTTCTTAACTTATTCCCACAACCACACGCACCCCCCACCCCTCAAATTCAAGCCCACACCACAACACTATCATTTTTCATTTTTTGTGAGGTGGTAGAACCATCCTTTTGTTTTGTGTTTTAGTCCCTCGCCACCCCACCACGCAACCCCTCTTTCCCCACACACACTCACCCCGCCCTCTTTCTTTCTTTCTCTCTCACACACTACACGTTATAGACAACTAATGTTTAAGAGATAGTACATTAACCAGAGTGAATCAACAAAAACGCTTTCATCAGCTTCACTTCTCCCATTTTATATTTTTTCAGTTTTTTCTTCTTCTTCTTCCTCCATAGCCACAAACATCATCAAATTCCTCTAAAGCTTCTTCCTTTATACTACTTTACTACCTTCTCTTGTTTTGTTCTACTTCGGTTGTTCTCTTTGTTTTTCAGTTTTCGTTTTCCAGATCTGACATTATTAAACATTTTTCAAGAATGACCGACAGAGTCTACCCTTCAAGCAAGCCTAATGGCACCGCCGCCGCCGCCGGAGGGACCGCACCCGCCAATCCAGGAGCCGCCGCCAATCCGCCCCAATTTCCTCCTCCAAAATCCCAGATGTACAATCCCATGCGCCACCCTTACCGCCCCAACCCAGCCCTACACGCGCGGCACAACCACCGCAGATGCTCCGGCCGCCGTTGCTTCTGCCTCTGCTGCTTCTGGTCCGTCCTCGTCTTCCTCATCCTGCTGCTCCTCCTCGCCATCGCAGGCGCCGCGCTGTACGTCCTCTACCGGCCCCACCGCCCCGCCTTCTCCATCTCCTCGCTGAAAATTTCCCAATTCAACCTCACCACCGGCGCCGACGACACCACAAGAATCTCATCGAAACTCAATTTCACCCTCTCGTCCAAAAACCCCAACAAGAGGATCACATTTTACTACAACCCCATCACCATAAATCTATATTCGTCCCAGGTGATGATTGCGAACGGGACGTTCTCGAACTTCACATCCCCGCCGGGTGACGTCACCATCATCCACTCCACCCTGGCCTTGGCGTCGCAGGTTCTCGACGCCGACTCGGTGACGTCACTGAGGTCAGATCTGAAGAGGAAACTTGGGCTGCCGTTGAGGGTCGAGATGGAGACGAAGATGAAGGTAAAAGTGGAGAAGCTGAAGAGCAAGAAAGTCGGGATCAAAATCGTGTGCGAGGGGATCCACGGGATGGTTCCCAAGGGGAACTCCACGGCGGTGGCCGCCATTAACAATGCCAGATGCAAGGTTGATCTTCAAATCAAGATTTGGAAATTCAACTTCTAGATAAGCTAATTTAAATCAATCAACCCTGTTTCAATTCAATTTTACTTTGGTTTGAGTTTTAATTCAATCCTTTGCTTTAACACTCTCTATAGTTGTTCTTTTGAAACTTTCTCGAGGAAAACAAGTGTTTTTTTTTTTTTTTTTGGGGTTGTTTATACTATAGAGGATGATTTAGAAAGTTTGAGGGAGCTTGGTAGAATTTAGAAGAAAAAGAGGGGTTAACATTAAAATTACGAGCTGGTTGATGCTTCTAGATCTAGGTGAATTGTAATAAGAGTATACTTTTTATCAATTGGAGATTTCAAATGCAAAAATTTGCAATTCTTTGCTTTAGACTTCTTCTCTTTAGGGTCCATGTTCTTGATGTCAATTCATTATTTTTCCCTCTTGAATAATTTTATATTTGAATATAAATAAAACGATGTATTTCGATTTTATACTATGACGTGCGAAATATTATTTGTATAGACTATACAAAATAGGATTCATATAAAATATAACGAGATGTAATTAATATAGATTATGCAGAATATGATCCATATAGAATATAACAAGATGTAATTCATATAATTGAATGTGCTCGTACTAGATATGATTTATATAAGCTGGTCTTGACAAAGTTTTAGTGGTTGTAATATTTTTTTAATTTTTAAGGCTATGTTCTCTTGTGGCTTTGGTAGAGAATCATTATTTTTTTTTTCCAAAATTTTATATAAAGAAACAACTTCACTTTTTCAACAATTTAAAATTAAAATTTCAAAATTCACTCTAAATACTTACTCACATAAATTCAAAAAATAACATAATCATTACACTTTTTTATCTCTCACTTACACAATTTTTCAAAAAAAATTTTCCTCTAAAAAATTTCTAACAAAAAACTTTCCTCTAATAAAATTTCCTCTACCAAAGCCACAAGAGAACAGAGCCTAAATGTACAATTCCCAAGAATATAGATCTTGTTGGCATGATTTGGGTGAAACTGGGGTGGGATTAATCCGTCGTTTGCATGTGGTGTGTTTGAAACGGTGATTTATTGATAAAGAGTTGTTAGTGTTTGCAGCACTTTCTGAGTTGTCAATTTTTGCACATTTTTAAACAAGGCGTCACTATACTATTTGCGGAAAAAGAAATATATAAAATTGAAGAAAGAAAAAAAAACACTAATAAAATAGTAACGTGTGAGGACTTTATTGTCTCTGGAGTTTGACTCTCAGTGGTAGATTTTTTTCAGCTCTTTACTCGACCGATTATTTGGTGTATTCGTTGCGTTATTATTATAGTTAAATATATTTGAAAAGATGTGCTCCAAGATGTGAAATTGTTGATGAGAGAGCCATTCGGTGGCTCTGTTTTTTGGACAAGTCGAGCAAATAACCATAAAGCCCATGAGATTGCCCAGTTCGCAAAGCTTCATGTAGGCACAGATACTTATTAGGATAGCCCATCGGCATTCCTTTCTTCAAGTGCTGGAATTCTCAGCTAATTTAATAAAGTCTACCGTTCTACGCTAAAAAAAATATATATATATATATATTTTTGAAAAGAATTTTTTTAGAGGATGAACATGTATAGGCAAAATTAAATTAAATTAAAATTTTTTTATTTTACTATTGATTTTGCTGTATTATTTAGTGGATGTACTAAATAAATTTACATATTTTTGGGTAAAAACTCCATGGAATTATCAAATTAACTCTTGATTGGTTGCATGATAAGTTAGTTAATTAAAAATGTGAAAGATTTAAAAAAATCAGGATTTTATTAGAAAAAAAAAATTTCTCTTTAAAATTTTGAAATGAATAAATAAGTTTTGTGTTTTGATGAAATTAACTATTTAATTCGAACGTAATTTGGTAACTTTATTAAAATACGAAATAATTTCTTTGACAATTTGGATATTTTAATAATTTGCCAATTTTTTCCGTTAAATGTTCAAATATTAAATTTAGGTAATGGTAGCCTGCAATTGCATCAGTTAGTGCTGGTTTCGAGCTATGCTAATTAGGCTACCTTTAAGTAAATATTGTAACGGTTGGAATACGTAGCAGTTTTTTTTTTTTTTTTTTTAATTTCATTTTTTGGGTGGCCTTTGGATCCGAGTCTAAAAGCATCTTTATTGCTGGACAAATTTGAGGGTAAATGTCAAATTATCTTATAAATATAATATTGAAAAAGTAATTAAGTCAATTAATTAAAGAGATTAATTCTGAAACTGAATGAACACACTAAATAATAATCTGATTTAAAAATTAACAAAATAAAATAAAAAAATTATTGCGTATATACATTTAGTTACTTTAGACATTTAGTTATTTGATGGTGTTAGATGCTAGGGGCTTTCCTTATTTGTCGGGCTAACCTCTTATTATTTTTTATGTCGTCAGCAGGTTTGCATAGATTTCATTTGCATACTTGCATTTGTGTATCTCTAAGGGAAGACTCATTATATTCCCTTTAGAATGTTGCGGCAAAGGGTCCCCAAGCTCCCCAATACTTATTCGGCTGTTCACAAAAAAAAAAAAAAAAAAAAAAGAGAGAAAAAGAAGAAGAAAACAAATTAGAGTTTGTTTTAGAAAATACGAGTTTTTTTTTGGTTGGGTTTTTCCTATTTTAGAAACCTTAGTTTTTATACTTCTCATTTCGTCTCATAAAAGAGTTAAATTTCATTATACTTATTTTTAAGGGAGTATACTTTTACTAGTATAACAATATGTGCTTTATATTTAACTCTTACATTCAAGAACATTGTATCTTATTCTCCATAAAATTAAAAAAATTTGTATATTTGTTAATAATTGTAAAATTGAATTTTTTTAATCGAACGAAATGCCTTTTTTTTAATTTAAAAAAATATATTCTCCATAAAATTTAAAAAAAATTGTATATTTGTTAATAATTGTAAAATTGAATTTTTTTAATAGGACGAAATGCCTTTTTGTTTAATTTAAAAAAAACAAAATATTCTCCATAAAATAAAAAAAAATTGTATATTTGTTAATAATTGTAAAATTGAATTTTTTTAATCGAACGAAATGCCTTTTTTTTAAATTTAAAAAAAAACAAACAAAATAGAAGATATCCCCAGTCCCCAACCTAAGGGCTAATGTAGATCGGCGGGGAAGTAAAATTTAATTGAAACAACAAACGTGGTCATAGGTTTACACAGGCACCTATGGCTATAGTAGGTTCGTTGGAAAGCAAGGGAATGTTTTTTTTTTTTTTTTTTCTTTTTATAAAAAAATTTGGGAAAATTATTTGAAGCAAAGCACGTAGTAGAGGAATGAAATGATGTCCGCATGATAAGCATGCCCACAGTAAAAAGTAAAAACAGCGCGGGACCTAGATGTGTAACAACTAAAAAGTTGGTGGTAGGTTTTTCAATTAAGCGAAAAAGTAGGGTGTGGGGGCCACAACAATTACAGCTAATTGTTTGCGTGCTTACCATTCCTTCCACGTCTAATGCTAATTGTTTGGGCGGTGGGCTAGCTTAGCTGGATTTAGCTCATGATTCCCCCTACTCCCAGTTTCGTTTTTTTGTTTTTTTCTTTTTTGTTGGGGTTGTTTTGTGTGGTTTATGATTTACGAAATTGTTATATGCAGTAACCGTTTTACTATTTGCAGTAACATTTCTTTATGAAAAGTTTATTTTATCCTTTAGTTAAAAAAAAAAATACCGCACAATATTTGATTTTATAGTCACGAGTACGATCTATATTACACGGTATGTAAATAACCTACACATTTTTTCGAATAAAAGAGATTTTTTGGCCTATAAATGGGATAAAATTTTACGAAAATACCGCCCACAAAGGGCGGTATTTCTTATTTCAGAAATACCGCCCACTTGCTGGGCGGTATATTTCAGAAATACCGCCCACTTGCTGGGCGGTATATTTTCTGAAATACCGCCCACAAAGGACAGTATTTTCCCAATATTCCTGTGAATAGTGTGAAATTTTTTGGTAAATTTTATTTTTTTAATACTTAAGGGTAAAATAGATTTTTCACAGGAGAATGTTACTGTTCGAATATTCTTTAACTACTATTATTAATATGAGCGTAACAATGTTTATATAATTGCAAAAGATTGATCTCAATGTTTTGAAAAGGCAAAGTTCCTTGTTGTGAAGAGGTGATAAGGGGGAAGATCACGCGCTATAAGTAAGTGTGTGAATCTACAAAATAATTTTCAAAAGTCTTTAATCCGTAATCACATTACTAGAAAATGCAGCTTTTTAATTTTTTTTTATTTGGAAAATAAAGTAAAAGTTTGGGTACATACTGGGTCACATTTTGTTATAAATTATAATTCAATAAAAAAAAATATATATATATATAGTTATTATTTGTTTATTAAAACAATATTTTGTGAAAACCTTCTAATATTTGTTCTAATTTCTTATAAACTATTTTAATATACAGGTTTCCTACGTGAGGAAATTTGGATACTGCTTTTCAACATAGGAAGACACATATGCTATTCTTATCTTTTGAGAGAAGAAAACAACTTCTTTTATATATTTATGTTGGGCAAATGTTGATGGTGATAAAATTTGCAATAGAGAAGTTTTCGCCATCACCAAACCTGTTATCTGGATGGTTGGATTTTCGAAAAATAACGTCATTAAACTCTGTGTAAAGATCGAGGGCATATATCTTCTTAGAACAGTGCCTTTGGCGTGCTTCAATCCAAACTTTCAACCTTCAATTTTTGTGCATTTGCTGAAAAGTATTTTCTTTGGGAAAAAAGAAAGAAAGGAACAAAAAAGAAGGTGGGAAATGGAAGACAGATGGATGTGGTTAAGGCAAGGCAATGGTAGTTGGAAAAACACAGATAATCAAAATCCACCGCTTCTGATGATATATTTGTCGTTTGAGTTGGCATTACAAATTCACAATTGTCCTGTTTTAGTCACATCAAATTTTAAATCAATTATTATTTTTTTTTTGGATATATTGTTTTAATGTTAAACATGAAAAATAAATTTACAAAGACGTGTTTACATCATCTATCCTATTTAATATTATAAAATTAATCTTACAACTTCCAATTTTAAGGCTCTGTTCTCTTGTGACTTTGGTAGAGAAAATTTTATTAGAGGGAAGTTTTTTTTTTGGAGGGAAGTTTTTTTTGGGAAATTGTGTAGGTGAGAGATAAAAAAGTATAATGATTGTGTTTTTTTTTGAATTTATGTGAGTAGATATTTAGAGGAAATTTCAAAATTATAATTTTAAATTGTTAAAAAAGTAAAGTTGTTTCTTTGTGTAAAGTTTTAGAAAAAAAAAGTGATGATTCTCTACCAAAGCCACAAAAGAACAGAGCCTAGTTAGTCCTCATCCATTCGAAAACAATTTAGTATATTTTTTATTTATTTATTTATTAAATGTGTTGGCGTTCAGTCGCTATTGCCATCTTTTGCTTTTTTGATACAATTCTGCTCACTTTGAGGCATGCACCTACTTATATATAAAACTCATATGAATGCTTGCATTTTTTTCACACCACTATCTAAACTATGTTGGGAACACGCACTTAAACACCATGATACATGAGGGCAAGCAATCTCTGATACGACACAATATAAGCGAGTTAGGGTTGAGCCTTGGCGGGTTGATGGGTTATATGGGTCAATCTGAAAAACATACTTCCTTCGTCCCGCTCAAATAGTCTACTTTCAAAATTTTTTTTTTGTCCCATTAAAAGAATTCACTTCGAATATATTTACATTATATACCCTTATTAATATAACAATGTGTGGTTTACAATTGACCCTTACCTCTAAAGTAAGAATAAAAGTGGAAAATATGGTGGTAAATTATTTATTTTAGGTGTTGTACCTCACAACCCATAATAAGTTGTACACATTTCAAAGTAAACTCTTTCAGTGGGACGGAGGGAGTAAATAATTAAATGGCTAAGGTTAGGGTTGAGAATGTAATACTTGAAAAGACTATTACAAAACACTTGACGGGAATATTATAGATACTCTCTCCAAATATGTTAGAGTTACTTGAATAGAGTTATTATCAGATTAGAATATAAAGCGGCTACCTTGCCAAGTTGTGGTCGTCAATGCTGTGGCCATTTTTGTCCAAAATTTTCGCGCCCAGGGGCATTTTCGGTTGAAATTTTTGCGCTGAAGCTGGAACGTAATTCTTGCGTGCACGTGGATCCGTTCTTACCAAGCAAAATGCCATGCCACCTAAATCGTCTGGACTAAAAACGACGTCGTTTTTAGTCCAAGAGGGGGGGAGGTTTAGTCGTTGGAGGGGTGGTTGGCATGTCCTCTTCGTAGGCATCGATCGGCTTCTCGAAGAAATTTCCAGAGAGGGGTGTGAGACGTCCAGAGAGGGAAATTACTGTTTCTCGGGTCCAAGTGTCTGTGTCTCTTGGTCTAGAGTGAACAGCTCGCTGCGGGGAGGTGATGTTTGCTTTAACAGCAAAGGACAGGAAGTCATGTTTGCTGCAACAGCAAATTAACAGCAATCGTGTGATCTTTTTTCGCCTATCTCTTGGTCAAGAGTGAACAGCTCGCTGCGGGGAGGTGATGTTTGCTTTAACAGCAAAGGATGGGAAGTCATGTTTGCTGCAACAGCAAATTAACAGCAATCGTGTGATCTTTTTGCGTTCGGCGATTGAGGGCGGCGATTGAAGACTTAGTTCAGTACAGGCTAAAATGGAGAATAATTCCCTATGTTCCAAAATGGCTATGGCTTCTCAATGTTGCTTGTTTTCTACCTACATGTTTCTTCTGCTATATATTGGTCTATATTTTCATCTGCCCTTCTTTTTTTTTGCGCTCCCTGTTCTTGCTTGAATGTGGTAATTGATTTGAGCCATTTTCGACTGTTTTCTTCTACGGTTATGTTATTGTTGCTTTCCTACTTTATTCTCTAATTAATTTTTCCATTTTATGAAAACTTCCTCGTATGTTTTTTAGAGACATGTTGTTCATTTTCAATGTTGGAATCTAATGATCTTTGTAATAAATGTGCATAGAATAAAAGTCTACATGTAGATCTTGGTGCTTGGTGTTTGTGTTTGTGTCAATTCTCGATTTAGAATGTACTGTATTGAGCATTTAGTTTGTTATATATGGTTTGGTGGTCATAAAAATTCTCCTACCATTGATGGTGGTCATTTCTATTTTTCTTGAAGAGAAAGAAAGATACCAAAACCCCCCAAAAAAGTGCTGCTCTGCTTACCCACTTCTCACCATTAGCCGATGATTTACCATTGCCATAGATAAACCACAAGTCAGACAAACAGAGAAAAAACTCAATCTTTTCCTTTCTTTCATACCAACAATGTGCCTCTCCCTTTCTCTGTGGATATATCATAATAATGAAACAACTTGTACGCCAAACTCAAAGATTTTTCAAGAAAAAAAAAAAAAACTTTCTTCTCTAATGAATTCTTGCATTTTGGTAGTTCTTAATGGACTGATGTGTTATGATGTTGCTAAATCAGCATATTTTGGTACATGCACTTCATATAATAGATAGAAAAATAATGGCATGATTGGTTATTTTAGTGTGTATGTCTTTCCTGTGTATGGTCCCATTAAATGTCTCCTTACCTTTATGTAGGATGCTTCATGATGCAGATGTTATCTCTAATGAATGTCTACATGTTATTTGTCTTTTCACGCTACACTAATAAACCATATAAATGACATGCAGATCCAGTTTTATCTTATTATTATAAAGTCTTGCTGCCCACCTATTGGCCTGTGTTTTTCTCTCTACTGTGGTATATTTGCTGCTCAATTGGTGTATCAATCATTACTAAAGGTTGGTTGTTGTTCTTTTAAGCTTGATAACTTTCTGCTGTTTTCCCTAAATAGATAGATATGATCCTGGCTAACTTTTGTGATTACTGATGTTGCTGATTATTGTGGTATTCTGTAGTTTGGTCTACCTATATTGGGGTTGTCACTTGGTACATTAATTTTTGCCGCATCAAAACGAGTCATGTTATATGTTTGGTTCTATGTGATGATATTTTGTTGTTTATTTGAATGATGACATTAGTGTGTTGGTTCTTTGTATTGCTGTGGGATTGTACCTGATCATCATCTTAATGTTCGAACATTATGCAGACAAGTTTGGAATTATGTTGGGGAAAGAGAAATATAAAGAAAACTTACTAAGAATTGTAATTCCTTCTTGAATTTCATGAATGGAGGAAAAGAGATTGGAATCAATAAGGAGAATTAGTAACCCATTGATTAAGAAGTGTAAAACTTCAAAAATTCAGCTAAAATTCTGAAATTGGAACAGAGAGAAAATGGATGCAGAAAACTATTTAAATGATGACAGATACAGAAAACATTATGGCATAAAGAGGAAACATGATGTGCGGCATATGATTGGAATAAATATTAAATGCAACATGGCATATGGGGGAGTAAAACATAGAAATTACCCATGATTTAATATCACAGTGACATATATGCTAGGGCTGCATACTGTTTGGTCTTAATGGCCTGACCATTTTCTAGACCTTGCATATGTAAGAGGTTCTTTTCACTGAGCTAGCCCTTTTTCTTTTCTTTTTTTTTTTTAAAGTTTTATATGCTCTTTTTTTTTTTCATTTTCCGGCTGATAGAGTATGAGTTTGTAAGAATTATAGTATATGATAGCTATCACAAGAAGTAATTCATGCTTCAGTAGGTATTTTGCTAAGTCTTAAGCTAATTGTAGTTTATTTGAATGATGACATTAGTGTGTTGGTTCTTTGTATTGCTGTGGGATTGTACCTGATCATCATCTTAATGTTCGAACATTATGCAGACAAGTTCATGTGTCAATGGCCAACAATGAGAAAAGACGTAAACAATACGCTGAGATGTCAGCTGAAAAAAAAAATGCACTCCTTGCTAAGAGACGGGGTAAAAAAAAAAAAAAACAAATTGTGTTACTGTTTATGCTACTTGTCAAGTTATAGTGTTAAGATACTAATACTAATTATAATAATACTAATAAATTATGTGTATTTTGCAACCTTTGGTACAGAGAACAGAGCTGATAAAAAAAAACAAAAACTCAATGCATTGATTCAGCACCATGCATCACAGACATCTGTCACTCCACCAGTGGTTGGAGTTACAAATGGTGATAATTCTCTCAATAGTGATGCAGGTTTAGATAAATCTTTGCTTCACTCTAACAATCAAAGACGAACTACTAGGATTAGTTCTCTTATTAACAAGGACCGAGGTGAGGGCATTGTAAAATTTCAATAATTGTGTAGTTGTTTGCCATCTATTAGCCTTTTAGGCTTCTTGAATTATCTCTGACATCTTGCCACCTCTAGGAACACGGTCTTCTTCTAACTATCGTGCTTCGCGAACTCTGATGAAATGTGTCCCAACGGAGCCTTTTGTTTTGCCTCCAGTTAAGGATTGTTCATCCTGTAGGGCTAGACGGTTTCATTTAGAACCACCAACGTTCTGTTGCTTTGGTGGGGAAATCAAACTTGTTCCTACTGTTATGCCTCAATGTCTTCGTTTGCTATTGACTGCTCCTGACAAAGATTCTATTCAGTTTCGTAAAAATATTAGGACTTACAACAATCAACTAGCTTTTACAACATTAGCAGTAAAATATGATACAGAATTAACCAGAAATACTTATGGTGTGTATACCTTTAAAGTCCAAGGTCAAATTTATCACTCACTTAATGGTTTGAGGTCTGGTGGTGTGGTTCAACCATCTGGTATCCAATTGTATTTCTATAATACTGAAGAACAAATAGGAATGAGACTAAGCAAAACAGATAAATTAAAACCTGAAACTTTAAACTTGTTGATAAATGTCTTGGAACAAAATCCCTATTGCCAATTCCTTAGACAACTTAGAGACCTCCCATCTATCGATGACAAAGTCATTGTGCTGAATTCAAGTCCTAAATTAGATCAGCGTAGGTATAATAATCCAACGGCATCTCAGGTTGCATATGTGTTTACAGAATCAGGCGATGATTCTGTTGATAGGACAGTACATGTCCAGGTGTACACTGATCCAAACACTTCAGTGAAAATCAGACATTATTATGGTTGTTATGACGCACTGTAGTATCCTATATTGTTTCCTAAAGGAGAGATTGGTTGGCATCCTAATATTTTACGTTCAAAAAAAGAAAAAGGCAGGGATCACATGAAAACACTGAAACCAGTAACTTACAGAGTGAAGCTAATATGCGATCTGCTGCTGAGCTTGTGGATTTAGAAGAACAAGGTAGTGTAAATTATATATTTCTGTATTAATGATTTGGTTGTATGACGCCTTTCTTTTTACCTCGTCTTTTAATATTGATGATTTGAAATTTCTTGCAGGTATAAATAATGTAGACCCTCTTTGCCCAACTGTGACTGCTAGAGAATACTACTGTTATAAATGCCAAATTAGACCAAATGACCCATCTATGCTTTTGCATACAGGTAGGTTATTTCAATAATTTGTTGTAGATGCTTATGTTAAAATAGAAACCTGTAGATTAGAATTTCATAGGAAACAACAGAATCAAATAAGGACTGAAATGATGCAGGAAGTCATTGATGGGATTAATTCTGGTCGTATAGAAGGGTCGGATGTAGGTCGAAGAATTATACTCCACGAATCTTTCATTGGGGGACCTAGAGATATGAGAGTTAGGTACTTAGATGCTATGGCTATTGTACAAAAACTAGGAAAACCCGATTGTTTTATTACAATGACTTGTAATCCTTATTGGGCTGAAATAGTTGACAATCTCTTGCCAGGCCAAACACCTAATGATAGGCCAGATTTGGTTGCAAGAGTATTTAGATCAAAAGTAGAATTGTTAAAAAAATTGCTGGTTGAAAAAAAATTATTTGGTGGTGTTGATGCTTGTGTATATGTCATAGAGTTTCAAAAAAGAGGTTTGCCTCATTGTCACTTATTGGTAATGCTTACACCTGACTCAAAACCTTTGAATTCACATGCCTATGATGATATAGTTTCTGCTGAGTTACCAGATCCTGAATCTGAACCTTATTTATACTCTTTGGTAACTAAACATATGATACATGGCCCTTGTGGAGAGTTGAACAATAATAATGTGTGTATGAAAACTGGTAAATGCAAGAATAAATATCCAAAAGATTTTTGTAATAATACTTCTTGTGCAGATGATGGCTATCCTATATATCTTAGGAGAAATAATGAAAGGACTGTAAAGGTCCGAAACCATTTTCTTGACAATAGATGGGTTGTTCCATATAATTCCTTTTTGTTATCTTATTTTAATTGCCATATCAATGTCGAGATATGTTCAACTGTGAAACTTGTCAAATATTGCATAAGTACATTTTCAAAGGTCATGATATAACTGCTTTCTATATTGGATCTGAAAATGAGACAGTATATGAAATTAAGCAGTTTCAAGATGGTAGATGGGTTGGTCCTGCTGAGGCATTGTGGCGGATCTTTGTTTTTAAATTGCATTTTATTAGTCCTGGTGTGTACACCTTACAAATACATTTAAAAAATCAACAATTTGTGACATTTTAAAACCAGGCAAACTTAGAATCTGTTATTCATAATGCTCTATTACATACAACAACTTTAACTAGCTTTTTTTGGATGAATGCAAATGATGAGCATGCTAAAAAATTAAATCTTCTTTATAAAGAATTTCCGGAATACTTTGTTTGGTGGTCTAAGGAAAGAATGTGGGTACCTAGGAAGAAGGGCACATTAATAGGTAGAATAAATACTGTTAGTCCTAGAGAATGTGAGCGGTATTATCTTAAACTTTTGTTAAATCATGTTAGAGCGCCTACTTCTTATGATGCATTAATGACCGTTGATGGGAAAAAACTTCCCTCTTTTAGAGAAGCTGCTCTAACATTAGGACTCCTGAAATCAGATACTTATATAGAAGATTGTCTTAAAGAAGCTTCTTTTTATCAAATGCCATGTAGTTTAAGATGTCTTTTTGCGACCTTGCTGGTTTATTGTTCTCCAGATAACCCTAGATTGTTGTGGGAAAAATTTCAGTTTGACTTATTTGCTGACATACAACGGACTCACTCAGGAGTACACTATAATTCAATACTTATTCAGAAACAAGTTCTGCAGAGTATAAATAATTTTCTTTTAACAATGGCTAAAACTATTAAGGAATATGATATTATTCCTGATTCTCTGTATTCCAATGATAATTTCTCCCTGACCAGAGAAGTTCAAAGTGAACTGAGTATAATTGTTAGTTCAGAGGACTTAAATTTAAAATTTAGATTAAATGCTGATCAGATGAAAGCATATGATTTAATAATTGATGTAATATACTCAAAGAAACCACAAACTTTTTTTGTTGATGGGCCGGAGGGGACTGGTAAAACATTTTTGTATCGTGCTCTACTATAAGATCTTAGGGTAACATAGCTTTGGCTGTTGCTACTTCTGGAGTAGCAGCTGCTGTTTTACCTGGTGGTCGTACTGCTCATTCTAGATTTAAACTACCACTAGATTCTTCGGACAAACAAGGCTGTCAACTTAGTAAACAGAGTAGTTTAGCTAAATTGATAATAGATGCTACATTAATAGTGTGGGATGAGGCTTCAATGGCAAAAAAAGGTTCGTTAGAGGCCCTTGATTTGTTATTGAAAGACTTAATGAATTCAGATATTGCTTTTGGTGGTAAGGTTGTTGTATTCGGTGGTGATTTCAGACAAACCCTGCCTGTTATAGAAAAATCATCTAGGCAGACTTTAATTGATACCTCTATTATTAATTCTTTTTTGTGGCCATCAATTAAAAAGATAAAATTATCAGTTAACATGAGAGCACTTCTAGATCCACCGTTTTCTGATTTTCATCTAAGAGTTGGAGCAGGATTGGAACCTGTTGATCAAAATGATGAAATAAATCTTCCAACTTCAATTTTACTCCCTTACACTAACAAAGAAGATTCTGTGAATTTGCTTATTTCGTGTGTATTTAATGATTTGAGAAAATATGCATTAGATCCTTTGCCATTCATTGGTAGATGTATATTATCTGCAACTAACAGTGTTGTTGATGAAATCAATGAAATGTTAATTGATCGATTTCCTGGTCAAGTACATATATTCACAAGTATAGATAGAACAATTGATGAAAAACATCAAGCTGATTTTGAGAATTTCTTAAACACCTTAAACCCAAAAGGAATGCCTCCTCATGTCCTTACTCTGAAACCAAATTGTCCTGTCATGCTATTAAGGAATCTCAGTCCCACAGAAGGGCTATGCAATGGGACTAGATTAATCTGTAGAGACTTGGGCCAATATACAATCTCAGCAGAGATTGCTTTTGGCCAATATAAAGGGAAAAAAGTTTTTATTCCTAAAATTCCTATTTCTAGCTCTACAAATGAAAAACATGGTATTCCCTTTAAAAGATTTCAATTTCCAATCAAACTCTGTTTTGCCATGACAATTAATAAATCTCAAGGACAAACATTAGATTTTGTGGGTCTATATTTAAGGGAACCTGTTTTCTCACATGGATAATTATATGTTGCACTTTCAAGGGCAAGGACTGCAGATGCAGTTAAAGTTCTGCTATTTCCTCCTACTGTCAATGAAGAAAAAACTGATGGGAAGACTGCAAATGTTGTTTACCAAGAAGTTTTTGAATTGTCAAAACTTTAATCAAATCATATATATACATTATACTTGAAAAATGTATGGTTTTACTTGTTTAATCAAGCCCACTTTTTATGTATTATACTTGATATTTTATTTTCCCTACTGCTCTTAGACCTATAGCTCATCTGGATTATTGAGTTGCAGGACAATGGAGAAGAAACCTATTGACAAGCTTACCAATGATGACAAACCATGGGTTGCAGTTGTCACAGTGGAAGAGAAACTAAGTCCCTTTCACGCGCGTAAAAGTCCCAACAACAAAATACATAAATTGATTTTCGTAGATGATGAGGTCAAAATAAATATTATCTAATGATTATAAATTTAACATATTCTAATTTATTAATATTCAAATTCTCCATTGTTCAATGCCAAGGTGCAAGAGTAGAGGGAATTATGTTCACTAAGGCCCGTCCCATTGAAAATCCTGCCTTTAGGCCTCCTGGGATTTTAGTTCAGTGGGTTATTGATGCATATACTGTGATTGAAGAAATAGATGATGATGTTGTGATTAAACCTGTTAAGTACAATTTTGTTGAATTTGATGATTTGTCACAGGCTATTGGGAAACCAAATGCTGCTGTTGGTGAGTAATATCTTATCTATTGTGATATTGTCTACCCATTTACTGAATTCAGCATAGCCATCTTATTATTTTAATAATAATAATATGTTGCTTATTGAAATAAAAGATGTTGCTGTGGTTGTTCGTGCTTCACCTCCAACCATGGCAAATACAAAAGCTGGTTTACTTGAGGTTCAGAAATTCTTGGTGATGAATGCTAAAAACATACATATACTCTTTAGCATCGACTACTTTTATACACTGATATAATTCCACATATGTTTACTTTCTTCTTGGACAACTGCATCTGCAGGATGCAGATTACTAACTTGTCTCTCTGGAAGGAGTTTGTGCCAAATGAGGGCAGGCTCATTGCAAATGACATTGTGAACTTCCCTGTCATTGTCGGTGTGAGATTGAGGCCTAATTACTATAATGGTGATTCCTCCCCTCAATAATGTTTCATTGAAATATCTATTTATACATTTAGCAACATAATGACTTATATGGTTGTAATAGGAGTTGAAATTGGTACTTGGATAAATTCAATGATACTGATCAACCCGCCAGTGGAAGAGGCAATGAAGCTCAGTACTTGGTAATATGCTGCATCATTTACAAATTATAGCTTATTATTATTTAAAATCCTTCATTGTTACTTCCTATATCATCATGATCTTTTGCTTTTTACAGGGCGCAAAGGTCCAGGAAAATTATAGTGGATTTCTTAAGGAAACATGAAACCATTAGAAGCTCTCTTCAGCTTGATCTTAATACTGATGTCAAGACTACACAAATTGTTAACCTCATGGTTAACCAACAGGTATTGTCCATCCCCTGAATATTGGTTTCTATTTATTTTAATCCCTTCAGTAATACTAAATATTTACTGCATAAAAAGAGAGTTCTGGTGAAAGGCAAATTTGGCTTAAAGGGTATTATACAAAGTTTTTACTATATGGCCTGTAAGAAGTGTGCTCATGCTACTTCTGCTGCCCACAACTATGAGTTTGTATGCAACAACTGCAATGAGCGCCAGAAAGCAGAACCAAGGTATATGATCTATTTGTATTTTAAACAATATATGGTACAAGGTTGTTTGGCTAAATGATTAGTTGCTCTATGTTACTTATTTTTATTACATGGTATCTAAAGGTGTCGCTGTGAGATTGATCTTTCTGATGATACTGCAACAATAAATGCTATAATGTTTGGTGATGTTGCTCAGAAGTTATTAGGTTTATCTCCAGAAGAGTGTCTCACAAAAGCGAATGAGGTTAAGTTTGTGTTTCCTTACCATTACTGCATCAATCATGTTCATCGATCAATTATATTAAATCTCATGATGTTACTATTTTTATTGTATATACATACATCCTGGTAGGACTATATCAACCAGCTTCATGATTCTCTGCAAAGCAAAGAGTTTGTGGTACATCTAAATCCATCAAAAACGAGGGAGGGAGAATTATAGCAAAAGTACACAGTTTCCTTCTTTGAGGAATACAAGAAGGCTGAAAGCAGTAATGAACCACTTGCTATTACAGAGACCCCCTCTACTGGCAGATTGGTGCTTGATGTTCATGAGGACGCCCTTGTTGGGATTGCTGGATCACCCATGACTCCCATCTCTGTTCCAGGCAAAAACTTTTGCAATAAGTGAAGTAGATGTGATATACATTGATTCAGTCTCTATAATTCATAACCTCGTTTTCGTGCCTTTGTCTTACAGGAAAAAAGCCAGACATCCTTGAAGAAGTTCGTGTGAATCTTCTCAGCAAATTTGAAACAGCTGATGATGGTGCTCAAAGTGGATCAAGTGCTGATCGTCCCAACAAAAAATCAAAAATTTATTAATTGCTTCAGTCAATTCTAGAAGTATTATTTTGTTATCTTTGCTTAACTTTAATCTTTTGGATTTGTTTATGTCTATATCTACTGGCAACTACAATTGAAAGTCTTCAGTGGAAAAACATCAAGTATTCATGGCACTTGTGGATTTGCCAAGACAATGATGCTTCATCTAGGAAGACATTTCAACACTCAATACTAACAGTAGTGTAATTCTTTTGGTGTTACTTATACAAACTTTTTGTGCCAAGTAATATTATTATTTTTGGATGAAAAATTAGAGCCTAATTTTATGGCAGTCTTCCCTTCATTATAGGAAAATATCTATCACTTATTTGATCATCCCGCCATCCATCACAGGAGATACACCCGTATTTAAGCTCTAAGCCAACATCATATTTGCTCAAACATCTACTTTTCAGCCATAGGCAGACATATCAGCAGCAGCTTGTAATTGCACTGATGACCTGCAATTATTGAAAACATTGTGTAAATTGGCAGAAATGGGGTGTTGCACGGCTTCCGCCTTCAAAGTAGAGCTAGGACTTTCCTCAGCTCGGCAAGCAGCCAAATTTTGATGAAATGTTGTCTCTGAGCCATTTCGCTTAAGGTGGTTAAATGTGCAAACCATGGAGCGGAGGCTTTGCAAGATTGTACAATGCGATTTATACTATTTCTTTCCTCTAATGTGCACAAATGTGCAAACCATGGAGCTGGACTGATGAGCTAAACACAAATTAGAATAAAAAAATCTAAAAAATTACCAAACTTCCTGGTGTTAAAATTTCAATTGTTTAATACATTACGTGATTTATACTATTTCTTTCCTCTTCATATTCGCAAGCCAACGCCTACACATAGGTAGGTAAAAATATTTCAAATATATTGTTATCAATGTTTGAAAAAGTAAGTCATCATCCTACTTCCTACCATCTTGTGATATCGTTTCCTATCTATTCAAATAACTATTACCATATCATTCATATGGCTGTAATGTTAATGAATATTATCCTATTGTATATTATTTAAACACCTTTATTAAGACACTTCATATGGAAGAAAGAAACTTAAATACTATTTTCTTCCATCACTAATTTGATATATTATAAATATATACACAAATTACAGATACACATATACACATTTTTAATAAGAATTAAATTATACAACACTTTTGATTCAAAGAATTTATACCGCACTTCCTTTGTAATAAAAAATAAAAAATTATCCCGCACTTTGCATTTTCTGCCGTACAAAAAAGAAAAAAACATAAAGTTATACATTATTACACTTTGACCCACAACTATACAACATTTGATCTTCCTTCATTCACTGCCATTGAACCCTATCCCTCAATTTCTGTCAATCAACGGCCTATTTGCGAGATCGATGCCGCTACCTACTTAGGCGTCAGTATATCAATTCATAAGATCTTCAGGTTAGTAATATCTTCTCACCTGTTTTCTTTTTTGCTGCTTTACATCTGTGATCTTTTTTTTGTTTTTTTTTCTCAATTTCTTAATTGAAAACATCATTCAATGAGTAGAATAGTATTAATGATGACTGAGTTGAATTTTTTTTTTAAAAAAAAACTTCTTCTGTTGCTGTGCAGTTAGTAGAGATGAAACCCTGTTTGAGGCGTCAAGTTCCGAGCTGATTGACAAAGCTCAATTGTTGTCCTCCAGCCGGCAATTGCGCTCAGCAATGTCTTAGAACTGAAGCTTTTCCTTTATTTCAGGAGAACTCAACTGTTTGATTATTGAAACCACAATTCAATGCTGACATATGTATGATTATCTCTTTCAATTTTCTTTTCCTGACTTGGCTTACTGTACATTTTAATCAAAGCATTTATTTTTTAATCCCTTATCATTCATGAGCATTCCTTCGTCTCCTTATGTTATATATATTGTCATATTTGGCTATCCATTTTTCACGAACACTGCTATTCTCTCCATAATATCTCTGAAAAATAGGAAAAAACCCTCTCTTGCTCTTTATCACTCACCGAAACCATGAATTCCTGGGTTCGCATCTATAAGATCAACCAGACTGAGAACGTGGAGTTAGTGAGTATTGAACATGCTTGAATATTCAAGTTTTTTAACACTTAGCCATTCATGATACAGAGCATTACACACTATAGTTCTACCGACATCACACGACATGCATGATACAGTGCACTTAAGTACTCAAAAGAAATACATTATTTTTCTCCTTTCTGAGATTTTCTATGTTCTTTAGTTGCCTTTTCTGTTGAACTATGATTTTTACGATAGTGTCATTGTTTTGTTGTGTAGCCTTTGCCTGAACAATACGGTGAACTGATTGGTGGATTCCGAGTCAGTGTGCAAAAAATTAAAACTGTCAAAAGAGATTTTGACTGCTTTCTCCAGATTTATGAGAATGGAGAGGGTCAAATCTTTGGGGAAGAACTACAAACAGCTCTTCATGAACTCTATGTTCTACCATCTGATTACGTCCAGCTAGAAATCGACATTGATGATGTCTTCTATTTACGATCTTTCCACCCCAACGGAAATGAAAAAATGTGTTATAGGATTGATGCTCAGAACTTCAAACACCACTACCTTGCCCGATTGACTTATGCAGCTTCGCAAGTTCTGGTTGATCAACTTATCACTTTCTTTCTTTATATTTATATTTATGTGAACAATCTAACTAATTACATCATCTGATATTTGTCTTTTAACAGGATATTCCATGGCACCTACAGGCTTTTAACCAGCAACCCGAGCCTGTGAACTTCACCCTGGAGTCAAGGATTGTAACGCTGGAAATTGCTGCTATCTGTAGGCCCAACCATGGTTTGCAGTTATATGGAGAGAATTGGAGAACTTTTGCTGCTGACCATAAATTGACCAACAAAATGCATCTCTTATTGACATGGCTTGGTGACAAAAAGATTGAAGCTCATGTCTTCCATCCAGATGGTCGCGAGTTCTATGACTTCATTCCATATGGTAAATTTCTTTTCAACCAAACATTAAGTTTTCAATATTCTGTCATTAATGTTTTTTCCAATTTCTTAGGTGGAGGTGTACCTGTACCATACCCCTTTTCATTCTTCCTGAGCAGAATGCAGAAGTTCTTAATGTTCAACCGGATAACCCTGTGGAAAACGCTGGCAATGAGCTCGCTGTGATTGCACCGCAGAATCCGCAACAACAACCAGGTTGGCAAATATTGTGTTCTTAGGTATACTTACTTCTTGTATATTCTGTTTTACACATACATATTTATATTTCTATTAAATCAGGCAATATTCAATATGTTGGTCCTCTGCCTACTATCTTCGCACTGCTGTTCAAGGATCACATTATCAACAACAGCAGGCTGGTGAGGCTTTTCCTCCCTTTTTTTTAATTTTTTTTTATACAGTTCCTCTTGTTATTATAACACACAAGATATTTCTGTTTATTGCTCATTTTTCTAGACAATCCCTGCTGCATTTGCCCGTGCTCACTATCTGCATTTGCACGTTGATACCCGCATTAACAGTCCGGGAGGTCAGTTTAGCATGCACTTAGTCACAAGGACTGATCCGCCGCCCACTGGCTGACTTCACACAACTGGAAATCAGAGGAAACTGGAGGCAAGTTAGTGCAGGGAATACCAACTGGTTGAACAAGGTGCTTCGCTTTCATCTCCACCCGATCAATGCAAATAATCCAGAAGTTGTCTTTGACTTGTCTCTCCTGGCTTGATATGAACTACGGCATTTTACTAAATTTGAAGTTTCTGTCCTGGTTAAAACAATTGCCTTTTGTCATATTTTGCATTTCTGTTGTTATTATGGATGTTTGTTTAATGTCTTGCTGCATAGGCTGTTAAAAATAACAATGACTTCTTTTCATTGTGCTGATTAAAGCACTTATTGTTGATGGTTTAGGAACTTCTTTCATTAGTGCTGACTGAAGCACATATTGTTCATGTTGTAGGATCTTTGTTAATTAGTGCTGATTAAAGCACTTATGTTTCTCTTTAATATAAATACCTTTATTATAATAATTTTTACCTGTCCTTTATCTTCTATTTCTTTTTACCAAATAATAAATCTCATTATGCTAAAATACACTTTAAATTAATTAATCAATAATTTATCAATTACATCATAATTTTTTACATTGATAACTTTCATTGTCCAACAATTATCAATTTATAAAGCTTTGACTATATAAAAAAATGAACAATTTTCAAATCTTTCTTCTAAGATTTTCAAACAAGGTTGTTCCTAAATGTTTTTCTATACCATGAAGACTTTTTACATTTTTAGTGATTAACTTTCATAGCCATTACTGTATTATATCAGCCAATGTTCAGCATGTTGGTGCTCTGCCCATGAACTTCACTGTTTTGTTCAATGAGCACATTGTCACTTATAGTAGGATGGTTAATCTTTCTTAATTTCTCTGTTCACTCTAATTTATTGACTTGTGATACTACTAATGGATGCCAATTCCGATTACTTCCAAACAATTCCAGCTGAATTTGCTCATGCTCACAATCTGCACTTGCACCTAAATGTCCACATACTCAGCCCAGGAGGAGAGTTTGCTATGCGATTAGTTACCAGAGCAGATCCACGCCGCCCATTGGCTGATTTCACACAGCTGGAGATATGTGGACAGTGGAGGTTATTTGCTGAAGCAAATATGAACTGGTTAATGAAAATGTTGCGCTTTGTTCTTCATCCAATCAATGGAACTGAGGATGTCATTTTCTTTCGTGTTTCTCTGGTTTGATCTGGACTGTGTGACCTTCTTGCACCTCCTGCTTCTTCAACTATGACGTTTCCTAGCTGGCAAAAGAACTCTTTCCTTTTGTGTTGTTTAATCCTTGTAGTTATTATTATTATGTTTATACATGATCTATCTTGCTGCCTGAACTGTTTGTAGAAGCAATGGTTTCTTTTGTTTGTGTTTTCTAAAACACTATCTCATGACTCTTTGTTGTTATCTTTTCTAAGTGCTGATTAAAGCACTTATTATTTAACCTATGATATTAGCTTTATTATTAGTTTATGTTCCATTTCCTCAATTATTTATTTTGCTTTCCTTTATGTTTTTTCTTCAGGCACACGAGTACAAAATATTTATTGCTTGTTCTACTTTAATCATTTTTATAAACCATTAACTCCTATTCCTTTTTACCAAAACAATGATTTTTTTCCTTTGGTACATTGTAGGAAGTATGCATTTTTTTTCCTACTTATTAAAATCTAAACTTGCAAAATTTATGCAAATCAACCTCACGGCGCGTTAGCGCCGTGAAAGACAATCTAGTATTATATTAATGGTAAATGGAAGGTGAAAAATAAAAACCATAACAAATTCTATTGTTGGGAAAAAAAATGTAAACAAAATTTATTTAATTGGACGACATACTATATGAAATAGTAATATTTTGTAGGGAGACAGAAATAATTTATCCTAAAATGATGATTAGAAACAACAAACAAGTAATGAATAGGATAGGTGATCTAGCAGTTATTAGTGATGATCTTTTAATCAAATGTGCTTAGATTGCTTATGATAATTAATCATTGTTACATAAATTTTACTCCACTTTTCAATAATGCTACTAGTGCGTGCGTGCATGATTTTTTAATGTTTTTTTTTATTTTTTATTTCAATTCATAAAGATATTTAACAAAATTCACGTTGAAGTACTGTATAAATAGAGAATATCTTCTAATATATACTTGGAGTATTGGATTTAGGGACATCAACATTGCTTAATGCCGGTAATGAGTATTACATTATATTACAGTCGTCTTTACACCTACATCAAAGACCAAATACCACTATTCGGAAGTCGTGAAAGTACATAACCTCTTAAATTCTGACAATAATTATCTTAAAACTCACACATTTTGTCAGAAAGGCAAATAAATCGCTCGTCTATAGTTTGTGCATCAAGTACTAATTTATTACTTGAGATAGGAGTAATTCGCCTCGTAATATATATTATTTCCTCCGTCTCATTCAAAGAGTCCACTTTGAAATGTGTACAACTTATAATGGGTTGTGAGGTACAACACCTAAAATAAGTAATTTACCACCATATTTTTCACTTATATCCTTACTTTAAAAGTAAGGGTTAATTATGAACCACACATTGTTATATTAGTAAGGGTATGTAATGTAAATAAATTCAAAGTGAACTTTTTAAATGAGACAAAAATTTTTTTTTGAAAGTGGACTCTTTGAGTGGGACAGAGGGAGTATAATTTTGTTGAAGTAGTTGTCAAACCATATCTTCAATTGCAATTTACAAATCACGACTTAGAAGCCTTATAAGTTATAATTTGTATCCCTCTACGACTAAGCGTTTGCCGGGTTTAGTCTAATTAATCTTGGGTGAATTACATTTACCTCCCCCGAGGTTTGCCTAAATAACAAATGGATCTCTCAAGTTTCAAAAAATAACATTCTAGTCCCTTAACCACCCAAACTTGGAATCCAACACTGTTCATCGTGCACTGTTCATCGTCTTCTTCCTTCGCCTTTTTTTTTTTTTTTTTTTTTTTCTCCTTCTTCTTCTTCTTCTTCTCACTGATTCATGCGATCCCCATGCAGTTGGAGGGGTGTTGTAATTACTCTTTTTTCTTCTTCTTGTGAGTCGATTTATTTTGACATGGCAATTTCGAATATTGAGGCTGTGGTTGAATTCTTAAGAAACAATGGGTTTTCGGACTCTGAAACAGCTCTCATGGAGGATGTCATGGAGAAATCCCAACTGGGATCCTTGAATTTTCAGATATTCTTGCTCCCAATGGTGCCTCCTCCTCTGCCTGTTAAAATTTTGGCCAATTCTCGGCTGCAACAGCCGTAATTACCTGTTGATGATGCTTCTGATTTGAGCTCTCCTTCTGATAACGAAGAGGAGTTCGTGAGTTTTTTTATTTTTCAGAGAGGGAAAAAAAAAAAAAAAAGAAGGAAGAAGACGATGAACAGTTTTGAATTCCAAGTTTGGGTGGTTAAGGGACTAAGATGTTATTTTTTGAAACCTGGGGAGCCTATTTGTTATTTAAGCAAACCTTGGGGAGGTACATGAAATTCACCCATTAATCTTTACAAAGGGCTCACCACAGTTTGACTTGTTTTTATTTTACCAAACAAATCTTGACCCTTTTTTTTTTTTTTATAAAAAAAATACTCCATTCTCATTAAGAGTTCTAATATATTTACATCGAAAGTAGGGCCTATGTGGGGTTTTTCATTTCACTACTTTGCCATTGTTCTGTCACGCTGTTGTACCATTTTATTTGTTATTTATTCATTATTCTTTTTACCTTTTACCTTTTACTAGTGCTATACAAATTAATTTTTGGATGTTATTATTATGTTACAATGGACGGACAGAGCTAGATGGCTCATAATCGACATATATGTGTGTGAATGGTGATGTACTTAAAGTTTACTGGAAAATAGTACTTTTGGTTCACCTTTGATATATTTATTACTTTTTTAGTCTCTCTTATATGTCTTATTGTATATGTGGTCCATTCTCTTTCACGTATTAGCATTTTTAGTCCTTCTTATGTGTCTCGTTGTACTTATGGTCCATCTTCTTTCATGTGTTGGTACTTTTAGTCCCTATTACTGGTTGTAGGTTATTTTGGAGGTGATTTTATAAATTTTTAAATTGCATTCTGACCCTAAATAACCTACAAAACTGGCTACATTCCATCATAGAGATTAAAAGTACCAACACATGAAAGAAGAGAGACCACAAGCGTAACGAAGCATATAAGATGGACCAAATATGTAAGGAATGTATGAAGAGGGACCAAAAATGCAGTTTTTCTTAAAGTTTATTCAAATTACTGAATGATTTTTTAAAAAGAAATTATTAAAGGAAACCCCATCATTTGGTGAATTTAGAATGTTGCTAATGAGAATCAAATCCCAACCTTTTTGTTAATTGTTATCTAATTTACGTATTTTGTTCTAACAAAAGAGTTATGTTTTTAACATGCACGATTTTTTTCCTTACAAATTTAAGAATACAAAGGTTAAATTAAGAAATTTTACCATCTTTCCATTTATACCTTACTCCTTCCGTTTCACCAAAAGAGTTTACTTTCAAAGATATATAACTTTTTATGTATGTTAAGGTACAATATTTAAAATAACTAATTTGACAGCATGTGTTCCATTCATCCTTACTATTTAAGTATGGATACATAATTATATTAGTAGAGTAAGAGATAAAAATTTTGAAACTGGATTCGATTTTCAATTAGAACAAAAAATATTTTATGGACATTTCTAATGGAACATATGGAGTAATTCTTAGGTATGAATTACTCTAATTGTGAAATGTGAACCACTCATATGATTCATATGAGTAAGGTTAGAAAATGCTAAAAAAGAGTAGAAACATAATTCTTTTGCTGGAACAATTTTTTTCTAAAGAAATAAACTATTTTGTTTCGACAAAATAGAAAATTTCCCCCAAGTTAATCACTAAACTGAGTTGAACGTTTTATAAGTGTTTCATGTACAGTATAGATGGCCATGTTTCATATGAGTTTCTAAGTAGGCTTGGTTTTCGGGCCAATCTCTACAACTTGGGTTTAACACTTGGGCTTTAGACTTTGGACTCAACACATGTTCACCTGATCCATAGTGAAATTTAGGATCATGGAATGGTATTTCTTCCTCTTTTTATTTTTATTTTAAGGTTTAGAACTTGAGATGTAAAGTATTGGTTAATTCTTCGCCTTTTCTTTTTCTTTTTTAATACAATTTCGCCCATTTTGGGCCCTATATACACTTCACATGGAGACTTGCACTTTTTGACACACCACAATATACATCACGTTGGAGAGCACTTGAACACCATGTCAGCTACGAACGGGCAACTGGCACTGATACACCACATCATTTGACGGGCAACTTGAAAATCGCGTTGGGGACCACTTCATTGGGGGACCGGCAACATCACAAATCAACACACCATCACCGGGGACTAACCCATAAAGTCCTGACAAGAGTTTACTTTAAAATTTGAAATCTTGCCAAATGTGTGATTCGAACCCTTGACCTCACGATATGTGCACAAGTATTTTACCACTTGAGTTAGAGACGATAGAATCCTGAATTTTGGCAAAAGTCTCCCTGAGGTGTGAGAAAACACTATAACAAAAACATGCTATTGAAATTTGAAACTCCTGATATCAATACCCCTCCTGAATTCTTATGAATAAACAACAATGGCCTTTAGTCCCTTACATTAATAAGGGAGACTTTGAGGATATGTTTGTCTTTTTCATCAGAATTCAGGGAGGGTTATTTGTTATTTTTACCAATGTATAATTCGGAATTAATTTATACAGGACATGATTGAAATAAAATGTGTTAAATTACTACTTTAAATTTTGTTTTAACTTTGAAATTCATAATAAAAGTTGTATATTTTTAAATAAGACTTTTATAATTAAACGAAGTAATCGGGCGTGGTAATAATTCTGAATGACGCCAACAGGAGGCTCTGGTCACGGGAATGAAACCTGAAAGCACCCCGGCCAGTGTGCCCCGGTTCGTGGTTCGTGCACGTGAACGTGAACGTGAATGTGAGCGCCTTTCATATTTTGAATCGAAAAACATCACCACGTTTTACTACTACGTACGAAAGCTTCACTTAGATTTTCTGTCGACGCTGCCAATATTATACCACATCCACATGCATATTCATGCATGCTAGCCGCCTGGACTACGCACGGGATCCAAAATCTGGTAATCACAAAAACTATATATAAAAACAAAATTTTAAGAAAAAAACTAGGGTTTATAAATTATGCATAATCTAATAATATTAACAAATGGACAATAGGAACGAGCTCGTACGTTGAAAAAAAGAATTAGATGACTGTACGTGAGTTTTTATATTTGACTTCAAATCGTGTGCTATAATGTGTAATAGTATTTAAGACGAATTTCTTTTGGAATAAATGAAGTTGAAAGAATAAACTCTTGCACTAACTTCCTCAATCCCTAGCTAACACAAGAGCATAAAGAGTAGAGACTTTCTGATTCTGGTTGATATGAATTATGCAGCATCCGTATCCCAAAATGACTCATTTATGGAGTTCATGGCATCTTTTCAGATGTTATGAAATGTTAATTATCAACTTGTTTGAGTTATGATTGTTCAAGCATACCTCTCATCCAATTAATTCTCAAAAGTTTCCTAAAAGTTGTAACTTCCTGTTGTGTCATTTCAACAAAATTTGTATTTGATCACAATTTTCTTGCAACTTTCTAAGGATTGAAAAAATTATTTTTCTCCATGTTTAAGCGGTTGTGAAGCATGATAGGTCACTTAGAGTTAGTGATTAGATCCCACTTCTTTAAGTTTTTGCTATATTTGTGCGCAGGTTGGCAGACTTTCCTCCTTCCCTAGCGTCCTCTTATAATAGATAGGAAAATATAATAGGTGATGAGCAAAAAAAAAAAAAAAGGACTATAAGATTTCAAAAAATAAAATAAAACAAATAGATAAATATTCAAAATGAACTGAAACCATATGTTTCATTCTGTTAAGCTGTCATTACATATAGTTTGTTTAGTACTCCTTCCCTTCTATCTTTCTCAAATAACGAGTTCACTTTATATTATTAAATAATAATATAAAGTGGACTATTTGAACTTGACCGATGGGAAGTAATTTTTTTTTTTTTAATATTAAGGATCCGATTTGTAATTCAGTTTCTTAGAGGATTTTTGTAATTTACCCAAAAAAATAAAACCTAATTTTAGCTTCTTTTTTTTTGTTTTGTTTGTAAGTATCCTAAATCTTTATGGTTCTATGCTTAGTAAAACCTTAACCATTGGTCCATTGTGCATGAAACGTCTCGATATGGAAGCTTTCTCGAGAGTCAATTTGGAGCTATGTCAATTTTTACAAATATTTCTAGGGTGCTTTGTCGTGATTTCTTAATCTTGTTTTATTAAGGATTTTTGGCACATTGATAACAATTGTAACTATATAACACGAGGTTATGGAAATAGTTTCTTATGTTTTTTTTTTTTTTTTCAAATGTCTTATTATATTATAATTAACGAGTTTATACAAAAGAAAATAGTGATTAAATATCACGAGGCTATTTATCATCATAAATAGCAAATGCATATCAGCAAGCACTAGTACGGAAATGATCAAAGGAGGTGCCCCTTTGGAGGCGGATGTTTCCAAAGGGGCCGGAAAAGCCTTCCACCCGCCTCCAATTCTCTTTTGAGACGAGAAAAGGCTTTGCACCCGCCTCCAATATCGTGTTTATTGGAGGCGGGTGCATTTTTCCAAATTTTAATCAATATTGTTTCGAAAATTCTCTTTGTTTTGGACTGTTGAAAGTTGAAAATAAATTTGAAAATAATTTATTACGATAATTTTGAGAGTTGAAAATAATTTTGAAAAAAGGAGATAAATTTTTAGGTAATAAAAATCACAAGTTTTAGAAGAAAATATATAAATATATATTTTTGATTTTAACTTCATATACATGAGTATATGTAGCCTAATGGTAAATTTAATGTGCAAGAGTCAAGTGAGTCCGCCGGTGCGAGTTCGATTCCTACCGAAACCATAAATTAAAGAATGAAAAATTAAATTTTTTATTGGGAGAATATTGAAGGCGGGTGTAACGGACACCCGCCTCCAATAACAATTTATTGGAAGGATTATTGGAGGCGGGTGCATGTTACACCCGCCTCCAATAACCATTAATGGAGGCGGGTGCATACCATTATGATTAATGGTCACTGGAGGCGGGTGCAATCCATTAATGGTGATTGGAGGCGCCCGCATTGGAGTGTGCACCCGCCTCCTAATGCCCTTAGGACTCGCCTCCCCTAAGGCATTTTGGTGTAGTGAAGGACAATTTTAATGACAAATTTTTTGTTCAATGTCATTAAATAAGATACATATTAGTACTATTAAAATATCAAAATAACAATATTAATATTTGTCCCCCAAACAAAAGACCTTAATGATGAAAATATAAGGGTCGATGGCTAGGCGTCAGCGCCAGCTGATAGTTCGTGTCGGTCGGCGGCCGTGGTTGAAGGCTGTTCGCAAATTGTGCAGCAACAAGGGAATGGATGGTTTGGAAATTTGTTTAGAATAGAAATGGGAGGTCTGCTTCACAAATTATGGGTTTTCGTCGTTTTTTTTTTTTTTTGTTTTTTTCCCTTAGTAGAACAACGTCGTTTTACTAAGGGAAAAAAAAAATAATTTCACAGCGAAAGTTGATGGGTCTGCAGCAGCGGTGTGGCGGAGCTTAAGGGTAATATTACTATTACCCTAGCTCCTGGACCAGGGCGAGGCGTCGGCAACGGCCTGTCCAGCACTGTGTCCGCCACTTATCATCACTCTACTTGTTGATGCGGTAGTAAATAATCGAAGAAAAATTCACCATGTAAGACATTTTTCTCATTTCTCTGATAGTTGAAGGCTCCGTTTGGACAAGTATTTCAAAAACAATTTTAAGAGTATTAAAAACTTTAAAATGGTGTTTGGACAAGAAATTGCAAATGTTTTAAAAAAATAATTTGAAGTAAAATGTTTTTAAAGTACATTTTCTGAAGTACACTTTAAACATGTTTTATAAAATACTTAAAAAAATTTTAAAGTCATTTAAGTTAAACTCGTGGGTCGGCTTGTTCTGCCCCCGATCTGCCCTAAACCCCGGACCCACCCCGACCTCGCCTCGATCCCGGTCCCACCCTCTGCGACCTCGTCTCTTTCCTAGACCCAACATCGGCCCCACCCCAGTTCCGACCTCAACCTCGGCCTCGCCCCTGACCTCGACCCTACAACCTCGCCCACGTTTCGACCTCGGCCCCACCTAGGCCTCACTCTGGCCCCGACCCCACCCCCGTTCCGAGCTCACCCCAGAACCCAAACCCGACCCCTACCCTGGACCCGACCCCAACCCCAACCCCGGACCCGGACCCGGACCCGCCTCGACCCCGGACCCAGACCCGACCCGACCTTGACCTTCACCCTGAACCCGACCCTGACCTCCACCCTGAACTCGACCCCGACCCGAACCTGACCCCGAGCCCAGACCCAGACCACGGTCCCGACCCTGACCCTGATCCTGACCCCGACCTCGACCACGGCCCCCGCCCCAACCCCGACCCCAGCCCTGACCTCGAACCCGACCCCGAACCTAGGCCCGGACCCAACCACTCCCCGGTCCTGGACCCGACCATGGCCCCGACCTCGAACCCGGCCCCGACCCCTACCCAGGCCCCGACCATGCCCTTGCCCCAGCCCCGTCCTCGGACCTGACCTTTCCCCTACCCCAGCCCAACTCTGTCCCTGACCCCGACCCCTGTCCACCCAATAGAAAAAAATGGTTTATATACCGTAAACATAATTTTTATATAATTCTCCGCATCAAATATAATTGAAAAATAAATATTTTTAAATACTTGTCCAAACATCTTTTAAACTATTTTTAACTCAAAAAACATTTTTGTAAAATACTTGTCCAAACACATATTTCATTAAAAAAAAACTTCAAAAACATATTTTATAAAATGTTTTTGAAAAACACTTTTATAAAAATGGTTTTGAAGTACTTGTCGAAACGGAGCCGAAGTGTTTATAAATCAGATACATATCCCCAATTTTGTGCCGCTATTGGTCTTCCATGTTGTCACTAATGATGCGGCTTATATACCTGCCGAATTTTTTGGATGTCACCAAAATCTTGCTAAAATCCGGTCGATAGGGCGGCCACTCCAACGATGGGGCATTGATGATGGTAATGTTTTGACTATTAAATCATCAAAATATTACAAATTTCATGCCAATATATTATATGACGTTGATAATTAATCAACTAAAATTTACTCAACGACCATTTACGTAGAATGGTTGTCCTTAAACCCTGTACCTCTCGGTGACCCCTTTATGGCCATAAACTGCCGACCAAGTTGTAAAGTTTGTGGTTGCAACAATAATTGATGAAAAATGATTTCCCTTACAAGTTTGGCAAGCAACGTTAATAGCTAATAGTAGCTAGATAGCATTGTTTCCTTTAATGAAAAAGGTCTCAAATGTAGCTGTGGAATTGAATTGTTGAATAACGGTCCCCGTCTCCCATAAAGTCATAAATTAACATTGTATAGTTGTATAGCAAACTGAATCCCGACACAGATGTGCGGTGGTCACACTATATTTATTCTTTTATCTTTTATTTCGGTCATGAAAGTTTTGCAAACTTTTTTTATTTGATTTTTAGGTTTTAGAAACGATTTTAAAATTGAAATTGTTTGGTACCGGCTCAAGAACTTTGTTCTTCAAAACTGGTTTTTGGAAACCTTGTGTTTTTTGAGACTTTAAAATATATATATATTTTTTTCAAAGCTCAAACCTTGAGGAGAGAACCCTTGTTTGCCACATACTCTTTTATCAAACAAGATTTTGGAGAAAATGTTTCTTAAAATTCTCTTGTGTGTTAAAACATGGTTTTTGTAAACAGAATTTTCAAAATCTCGCTTCAAATCTCCTAACGAATAGGTTCTTATGGATAAACATACATATGTAATTACATATACTATAACTCTCAACTGCAATAAATTAAAATAAACAAATATTTATATACGAAATATAAATTTTTTTTTATCACAATTACCACCAAAAGGTCGCTTTCCGAAGGCCTCGCTCACTACTCTTGCTGCTCTCCATCTCCACGAACAAGAAAAAGAAAGATGAATAATATTCTGACATTTTGTTATAGTCCATAAAAATCGATGGTACCTACTAAAACTAGCTCGTACTAACGTCGCAATCAATCGCGGGCAGAACAGCTTAGCTGGACACAACACAACTTGATCCGATCGATCCTCAAGTAGTTGGTGCACTCTTTCTCGACCACCATAATTTATGCAGGCATGTTCTTCATCACCATGATTTTTATTTTTATTTTTTAGTGATTTGACAGGTTTAACTATGTAAAATGATCACTTTTAAATAGTGTTTCTTTATTAAATTTTGATGTCTAAGTTAGTAGTGTATGAGTTTAAAAGAAAAAGTTTCGTTACCTTGTATCATTGTACACATGAGATTTTATATGCGACTAGTGATGAATTTAAATCGTTGATGTTAGTAAAATTCTATCACCTTCGAGATCCTGAGAGTGATCCTCTAATATAGTATGAGTAATGATATACTTAAAAAAATTAAATTTAAAATAAATTTTTACTGTGATGAATGTGACATTCGTATTGGAGAAAATGATGAATGGATACTTCAAAATAAAACTTTCAAGTAATTGTTATGGGACGACACCACATCATCTGTGAGTCTTTTCACTTTTTCAATGATTTGACTGGTATTTGACCCTAACACAGTTGGAAGTTCTTGGTCTAGCTAGTGATGGTTTAGGCTGAAAAGTAGGTAAACTTAATTATAAACACATTAATTATGGGAAAAATTTGAGCGACTAAGGGCATGTTGTTTTTGTTTTATTTTGAAAATGATTTTAGTTTTAACAGTAAATTTAATATATTTTAATAATATTTTATTATTTTCAATACAATTTTTTACTATTCAACATTTATTTTTTACATTTTAATATATTTTTTACATTATAAAATTATTTTTCAAAATTTATTTTTAAAATTGTTTTTAAAACGCGCAAATCGAGAAAGACAACAGATAATGAAAAAAGAAAAGTAAGAGCAGCAATAATAGAACCCTAAAAGAACGAAGGCTGAGTGGATTTTGTCCACAAAAACTGTGTTAATTAAATTTGGTTTGTTATGGATGCCGCTAGTTTTGGTTCGTTTTCATCGTTTTTATTTGTGTTCTAATTATATTTTTAATTTTTATAATAAATTTATTATCAATTTTTTCACCATTTTATAATTAAAATTTATTTTCAAAATCATGTCCTAAAATCAGTTTGCAACAACCACCCACCACACCACACGTACCATTAAGGATTCCTGAGAAATGAAAATATTGATGTGATCCAATTTGAATGGTTTCAGAAATGAGACAGGCTCATTAATGGCGGAATCCAAAGGTCCATTCTTACTTATTTCTTCACTTGAGTTGGGGCCATGGCCATTCCATGCTATGCAACTTACCCTCCCCGCTCCCTTCTACTGTTCTACGCCATGGTCGGTTGCACAACACACGTGTTGCGACCGTACTATATATTATTTCATATAAAGATTTTGTTTTAATTTGTATTTTGTGATTTATAAACGATTATACTTCTGAACTCTTTTAATTAAACAGATGAAGTATTTGTTTCCATTTTATGCTAATAATATTACTACTATTTGCTATTAGAGTTTAGAACGAATATGAGTGTATATAAATAATTTTGAGATCAACTTGATTCTAACCGAGTTAAAATTTATAATTATTTTGTATACAAATAGAATTTTAACATCAATTAATAAATGAATAAGATTACGAAAGTTTGTTTAAGCTAATAAACATATTTGATTAACATATTAATTATATAATATAAATATATTATATAATTGAAATTTTATATACATATATGTACAAAAATATCAATGTATGGGTTAATTGACTTGGACCATGATGTGAACTCTCACATTTTTTTAAAATCAAGTGGATAATACCATTTTATGTTTATTAGTGATGGGATAATAACGAATATAAACGTTTATGAATAAATTTGGTTTGGCTTTGCTAAAATTTGACTCGATCACATCTACTAAATACACAAAGAATACAATGAAAAGTTTAGATTCGACGGTTTGACTTAACTCAATATCACTCATTACTTGTTAGCACGTATGCTATATCTCAAAGATGGAATAGATTGTATGTATATCGTGAGAACTTGAGGGCTTAATTTCAAACCATTTTATTATCGACTCAGTGACTGGTCGAACTAATCGAACCATGGGTATTTTACGGGCAAAATGCGCGAAAGGCGGAGGAAAGAAGACGAGTATGGCAAATAGTGGACACTAATGCTGACCGACAGTGGAAATTGGGAGGGAATCTGTGCATATATTTTGGCTTCAGAATGTGTGGGAAAAATTCACAAAGTTGCTTCAAAACGATACTTTTCTTTTCTTCTTTCCCCTTTTCTTTTCTTTTTAATTCTTTTTTTGGCTTTTCCTCACCAACTGAGTCAGTGCTGCTGGTTAGGTTTGAGTGAAGTGGGAAAACAAGACAAAAAAGTAGCAGTAAATAATTAGTCTAATCCTCATCATGATGAATGCAAGCTAATCTGTATAGAGAAGTTTCTTGTTTAGGTTTTGTCTGCTTCTTTTTTTTCTTTTCATTTTGTTAAAGTAAGCAAAACTTATATAGTTTCTGTTTCGATTCGCAATTCGAGATTAATCTCTTAATTATTGTAGTTATTTTATAATAATAAATATCGTGTGTTTTTTAAACACTTATATTATTTTTAAATGATGAAGTATTGTGCGTTAAAACAATAAGTATAATATACATGTTTTCAAAATATGTGATTGTTTTAAGATGCTAAAATATTAAGTTTAGTTTTTAAAATATTTAATTTAATTGTTGAAATAGTGCAATTATGTTAAAATAATAAATATCACATGAATGAAAAAAAACACTCGTAAATTTAATTGTTGAAATATTGTATAGCCAGTTGACAATCAGGTAGTCAATTACAAAACTCCCTCTTTGTAAATGGTGGAGTGATTTACTTTAATCCTACCTGATCAGTTTGTTAACGTTTCCAACCCTCGGCTCTGCATTCATTACACCCTCTATTCAATTGATTAAGGAAATTCGCCCCTAAATCTATAATGAAAACACTTTGTGATAGTTGAACTCTAGATGTTGAATGTGAGTTGGGTGTCCAATGCGACTTGCAATACATGAGAAACTCCCCAAGTATATTTCGATGCTCAATTTAGTATAAGTAAGAGTCATATATATTCAAAGTCAGAGAGTCATCATTGATAGGACTTTAATACAAGAATGCACACTCCTAACGATTGAATAGGTCGTCTTAACAATACCAATCCCTTCAATTACCTCGAGAGTAACTCCATAAAAAAGAACGTCGAAGAACTGCTGCTAGCCGTTGTGGCCAGTGCATCTGCCACTGCATTTCCTTCCCTGTAAATGTGTCGTAGGGTTTGCTGCCTCTTCAATAAGCCAAACCTGAATGTTGCTGCCGCCTCCCAGTCCCGTTCTACCTTTCAAGGCCTGAACAAGCACTATTGAATCTGTTTCAATCTAAAATTCCTCATTGCCCAGTCTGTGACAAGTCATCAGTCCATACAGCATAGCAAGAGACTCAACATGAAAACTTGTGAAATGACCCAGATAAACACTGGCCACAAACTCGACCTCCCCAATCTAGGCCTTCCCATGCAACAACTTTCCAAGCATTGCGTTTCCGATACGCCCATCGCGGAATGACGGAGGCCCTAAGAAATTGCTTGAAGGTCGCATACCCCTACAGTCTAATTCCCCTCAGCTCCCAAATCGCCCTCGAACATTAAAAGCAACCCTCTCCACAAACATCGCTGCTCCAGAAAACTTATAAATATTTTGCCTCTATAAAATAAATTTATTGCTATTGACCACTTTAATTTTGGAACCCAAGTTCTGCTACTAGAAATGGGCCAACAATGCTGACCTTATAGGTTACTATAGAGTAATGGTAATAAATTTTTCATTAAGGCATGATAACCCATATCTCGGGAGTTTGAGAATAACCCGACTACTACTGGACCGCTGACACATTCCTGGGCTTAGCTTATTGGGTCGAGTCCAACCCTAAGGACAAACTAGTCACACCAATCTAAAACTTCCTTTCACATTTTTTAAATTACAAGATTCGTTTGATACTTTTACAAAACCTTACAGTAAATCAAATACATTAAAAACTATACATTGATGATTTCCAGGCCCTTAAAATGAAAAATTCGACTTTCTAGTTAAAAAGAAAAAAGAAAAAGAAGAAAGCAACTCACATTATGAAAATAATTAATAGACTAGATTTATTTTCTTTTATTTTCTTTATTTAATTTTGGGTTGGTTGTAATATTATGCCATGTCATTTTCCAGATGTACAGTATAAACCACCAACGGCTAGATCTTGTCCATGTCATCCAAAATTTCCTTGCTCTTTTTTGACCACCTATTAGTTTCCCCCATTTTTTTCTTCACACAGTCACACACCAGAGGCAAAACGAACAAACCAGAAAAAAATGGTGGTTGTTGGATTCGCCATTGGAAAAGGAAATCAAATTCTCTCCCCGATCCTCATTCTTCTCTTCTTTCTGTTATCGATTTCGTTTTCTTCTCCGTCTTCCTTCGGAAATTCTTCTTCCACCCCAGCAAATGGGGATTCTTCCATTCTGTTAGCTTTCAAATCTTCCTCCGACGCTGCGAACTCGCTCGTTTCGTGGTCGGATTCCACCGCTTCTGATTTCTGCGCTGCATGGCTAGGAGTTACTTGCCTGCCCGCCACCGGCCGGGTCACGAAACTCGCTCTCGACAACCTGAATTTAACTGGGTCGGTCCAGATTTTGTCCCGGCTCAGCCTGCTCCGCCACCTCAGCCTCGGCCACAACCACCTCTCCGTCACTCCCAATTTCACTACCTGGCCGAACCTCAAGCACGTGTACCTCTCCCATAATCACTTCACCGGGGAATTCCCTCCCGGAATCTCTCATTTGCATAACCTCCGGCGCCTAGACCTGTCCTACAACGATTTCTCCGGTGAAATCCCGGTGACCGAGTTGACTCGGTTGACTCACTTGCTCACTCTCCGGCTCGAGTCAAACTGGTTCAATGGGACCCTCGGGCCTGTTAATTCTACCTTCAAATCCCTTTCGGACTTCAACGTCTCTGAAAATGGCCTTGCCGGGAAAATCCCACTTTGGCTTTCGAAGTTTCCCGCGTCTTCGTTCACCGGAAATGATCGCCTCTGCGGCAAGCCGTTACTGTCTGATTGCTCGCTTAAACCTGTTGTCGTCGACCCAACAGACGGGAAGGGGCCATTGCCAATTGGGGTCACCGACGTCGGCAAGAAAAAGAGCTCAAAGAACCTGACGGTGATGATGATCATCATCATAGACGCCGTAGGAGTCATTGTGATTCTTCTGCTCATCGCGTGCTGCTGGTACAAGCGGAGGTACAACCAAAACAAAGAAAGGAAGAGTAGGAACGGGAATGGTACAACCGGGACAGCGTACGGTACCCTCACTGCCACCGCCAGGGACCACATTACTGGGGAAATGGTCTGTTTCGATGGCTGCAGGGGTTTTACTAAGGTGGATGAGTTGTTGAAAGCTTCCGCTGAGATGTTAGGAAAAGGAAGTGTGGGGACCACCTATAGGGTGGTGCTGGACCGTGGCGACGTGGTGGTGGTCAAGCGGGTCCGGGAGAAGCTATGGCGGATTAAGGACGTCGATGGATTCTTGAGAGAAATTGGGGGATTAAGGCATCCCAACGTTGTCAGCCTCAGAGCATACTATTCTTCAAGGGAGGAGTTGCTTTTGGTCTATGATTATCTCCAGAAAGGGAGCCTTCACCATCTCTTACATGGTATGCTGAATTCATTTATGATGTTTTTCAGTAGAAAATTATGATCTTTTATAACTTTGTATGCTCTGTTTTCTCTGAAATTTTCACTTGATTAGATGAATTGCAAAGTTGTATGAGTTATAGAATTGAACTTTTTGGTGGAAATGTATGATTTTGTATAGGAAATCGCGGTCCTGGAAGAACACCCCTGGATTGGCCTACAAGGTTGAAATTTGCATTAGGATCTGCAGGAGGCCTTGCTTATCTCCATACTTACACTAAATCCAAGCTTTACCATGGACATTTAACATCATCAAACATAGTTATAGACGATCAGAGCAATCCATGCATCTCTAACATCGGATTGCATCAGTTGCTGCTGCAAGTGCAATCTTCGTCGAACAACGCTTACAAAGCTCCGGAGCTTCTGCAGAACAATAATGCCAGCAGCAGCAGCCAAGCACGGAAATTCAAATACTCCCAGAAGTGTGACGTTTACAGTTTTGGGGTTGTTTTGCTGGAGATCTTGACCGGGAAAATGGCGACGAGCGAGGGAGAAACGAGTTTGGTTAACTGGGTTCAACGCGTGGCGCGGGAGGAGTGGACATGGGATGTGTTTGATTTTGAGCTTGTAAGGTATAAAGAGATGGAGGAGGAGATGATGGCATTGTTGCAAGTAGCTATTCTTTGCTTGGCTTCATCTCCTAAAGATCGCCCTAAAATGAGCGATGTGCACAAGATGATTGAAGACATTAGAACGAAAAGGGAAGAAGGAACTAGGCAATCTTCTGAAGTTGTTTAGTTCAATAATAATACTCCCTAAGAGTCTGTTTTGAGTTGTACTTTCTGAATTCTTCTAATGGAATGGAGCGAGCGAGGGAGTAAATATATCAACAATAGGATGATTGTTTGGTGATATTGTTTATGAATCATTGTATGCTTTGTTGAAGAAGAAAGTGGGAAAAAAGGGTTGTCTTTTGTGGTATTGCTTCTTGCTCTTTGGAAAATAGTTGGAGATGCATTTTTTGCAATTTTGCAGTAATGGGCATTGGTCATTTTCAACGACAACAAACAAACATTTTTCAAAAGTAAGGCTCGTGATCAAAGTTTTTTTCTGTCAAATTGGAGCAGTCACTTTGAGCAACAACAACTAAACAATGGGTTCTTCTACTTCTTTGGTATCAATTCAATAATCTAATGAAGGGCCACCTAATATGTTGATTGGAAGTGTATAGTTACAATTTTGCATCATCAAATGATACGGTGTGAGGGACATTGGCTATTAGTTGAGATTGTTTGTATCATAGTTTTAAAGTGCGTGTGCTTTATAACTCAAATAGTAAGAATGTCGGTTCTCTAATTTCGTTCTTTTCCTCTCCATAATCTCTACCTCCAATTTAGAGTGCAAATTAGCAGGCTATTCCCTAACTTCGTTCTTTCACTCCCTACTACTCCTATCTCATATTTAGAGTGTAGACTGACAGGAGACTCCTCCACTTTGTTTTTCTTTTCCCCCTACCTCCTATTTAAAGGCAGACTGGCAAGACGTAGGAGGCTTCTCCATTTCGTTCTTTTTCCCAAGGCCCTGTCATATATCACTCTTTGAAGCTGGGCCTATTCTTTAAGTTTTTATTTTGGTCTCAACAGTAAATTTAATATATTATAATAAAATTTTATCAACTTTTTACTATTCAACTATATCTTTTTACATTATAAACTAATTTCTCAAAACCAAAATTCAACCATTTCATAAAGAACAGCCCATGAACCTTAAAACATGTGTATGCCTTAAATTATGGTTACAAAATTAGGATAAAACAAGAGGGACATAGAATCTGAACTATGCCAAACAGTTTTGGAAGTACTTCATCACCTTCTATGGCTTTTTTGCATTGATACTTCTAAATTCTAATAAAAAAAATGTTAAATACAACAAAGAGACATCCAATGATTCAAACTATAGCTAAGCCTACTTATAATAATTAAGATATTTTCTTCAATATTTTTAGTTTCTGAAGGTTATACTTACAAATATCAGAGAAGAAAAGAGAATGAGACTGCATATTTTCTAATGGTTGTTTTGGAAGGTCCCAATCCCCATTACTTTTACACCAACTAGCTAGGCTGGCACAACTTTGTCTCTTACTAATCTTATACTCAATCGTATTTGTGAAACAACATTAAAAACGTGACTTTATGATTTATAAACACGATTTTTTTAGTAAGATGAGAGGAATATTATACTGAAAGTGATTCCTTTTGAAGAATTATTGTTCAAGTGAACCATCTTGATCTTGTTACCGGTGCGAGGGCATGTTTTTTTGGTTTTTATTTTAGTTTCAATACTAAATTTA
This sequence comes from Leptodermis oblonga, assembly GCA_016801395.1. Classification (NCBI taxonomy): domain Eukaryota; kingdom Viridiplantae; phylum Streptophyta; class Magnoliopsida; order Gentianales; family Rubiaceae; genus Leptodermis; species Leptodermis oblonga. The sequence continues at coordinate 32,300,180 of CM028757.1, read as the reverse complement.
ATATATTATAATTACTTTTCATTATTTTTGATACAATATTTTTACTACTCAACTATATATTTTTACATTTTCAATACACTTTTTATATTATAAAATTATTTTTCAAAAACAAGATTTCAAAACAATAAAAAAGAACTGACCTAAAGCACATAACTACTTTTCAAGAGTTTTATGACATCCGCTTGCCACATCTAGGGGTGGGCACGAATTGGTTTCCTCGAATTGTGGTTTCCTCGAATTGGTTTCCTCGAATTTTAAATTTTTTTTGGCCAATTCGAAAACCAAACCTAATTCGATTTTAAACTGAAGAAACCAATTCGAATTTGTAATTCGAATTCGGTTCGAATTCGGTTTTAAACCATGGAAACCAAATTCACAAAATTAATTTCATAATCAATCGTACCATACGCGATACGTATCGTACGATTCGTATCATAAAATACCAATTTCGATACGACTCGTATGAACGTATCGCAATTGGTAGTGAATCATACAAAATTCTGAATTTTGTACGATTCAATACAATTTTTAGTATCGTACAACTCGGGACGAGTTTTTCCTCCCCTTTATATTTTTAAAATTTTCAAAATATTTCGAGTTGAATTTTAAAAATTCAACTCGTGCTTGTCCAACTCAAGCTCAGATGGCTAAGGAGTAGTTGGGACATGTGCATTCACATCTCAACATAGCCGTTTTGTTTAAGAGAGCATGCTGCGGTTCGGCCATCTTTTATAGGAGTTCAAGCACTCCATTCATTCATGTAAATCTGATGTGGGACAAATGTTTTCTCAGCCTTGCCCTGCCCTTTCCGAACATATTTATTTATTTAGATATGAGGGCTAGCTTAGTGGTTAAGGTCTTTTCTTCTTACATAGTGCTTGTTTGTTCGAATCTTGCTGCCCACATTATTCTTTCCCATATTTTTTTAATCTATTATTAATTGTTTTCCTTTTATCTCTTGCTAAATTTCCTTTGTTTTTAACTGATCATTCTGTCTTTCTTTTTTTCTTCCTTAAACCATTTATTATAGAAAACAATCAATTATAATTTTTATACTTATATATGTATAACTAATATATATATAATTATGATATGTTTTTTAATATATATTCAATATCTATAAATTTTAATAATAAAACTAATTCGAATTCGGTTTGGTATTTGGTTTGAATGCCCAATTCGAAAACCAATTCGAAAACCAATTTCATAATTCGAATTCGGTTTCAAACCAAACCTAATTCGAATTCAGAATTCGAATTAGGTTTTTTCGAATTCGGTAAATTCGAATTCGGTTCGAATTTCGAATTGGCCCAAACCATGCCCACCCCCAGCCACATCAACTTTCCGGCCCCAAAATGTTATTTTCTGAAATTTGAAGGATCGATTTGTAATTTTGACAAACCTCGGAGGAAGTATATGTAACTCGCCAATTAAAATCGTCACATCCTGACCACCGTCTCCGCAGTCTGCACTTCTCTCTCCCGCCGCCGTCTCCACCGTCCTCGGTTGCGATTCAGTCTTAAAATCACGAGCTTCTGATAAAGGAACTATCTTTACACGAGAATCAGCCATGAGTTGGAGAACCATCGAGCTTTGGAACTCTCGGAAGATGATGATGATATTACGGGATAGCATTATTGGATACTGCAGATTTTATAGCTCCAAATCATCGAAAGGGGTTGATTTCAAGAAGATTAGGCCGATGATTCTGAGGAGAATTGAAAATCGGGCCAACGACTATCCAGTCAAAGCTATGGTTCCTGTTGCCAGAGAGGTCCTCAATGCTCGAACTACCCTTTACCAGGGCGTATCCATTCTTCTCCAACGCTTTCCCATTTGGGCATGCAAGTAAATTTTTCATACTCAACTCTAATATACATATTGAAAAGATTTGTGGTTGAGTATTGTGTTTCTTATACTATTGTTTGGTGGAACAGAGTTGAAGTACTTGATTAATTTTTAAATTGTGCAAAAGCCTATCTTTGTTTTGGTTGATGATTGTTGTGAGTATGAGGAGCCACTGATAATTTTCAGTTCATTAGATTCTTGGCTACATGAAAGAAATGAAACATCTATTTGCCATTGCACTTTCAATGAACAAGGCTGAATGTGGTTTATCCTTTTTCCCCCTTCTTTGCAGGTATTGCTCAGAAGTGTATATTGGAGAGAGTGGTCATTTGATTCGAACTTGTGGTGGTTTTAGGTGTCGCCCGAAGGCTCATGTTCACAAGTGGATTAATGGGGGCGTAAAGGACGTAATAGTTCCAGTAGAAACATTTCATCTGCACAAGATGTTTCAGAAGGTGATTGAACATAATCAAAGATTCGATTTTGATCGGATCCCAGCTGTTGTAGAGTTATGCTGGCAGGCAGGAGCTTATGGGAGTGATGAAATGCAATGCTTTGATAGTTGTAGTGTGGATGTTGGTGAGGCTGCTGTTGAAGCAGAATCATTATCCGCTGATGCTGTCATGTATATAGCAAATGAAACTCTCAAGGCGTGGGAGATATTAAGATCTGGAGTAGAGAGATTGCTGTTGGTCTATCCTACTAAAGTTTGCGAGCACTGTTCTGAAATTCATGTTGGTCCATCTGGTCACAGGGCTCGCCTTTGTGGGGTTTTCAAATATGAAAGCTGGCGTGGGAAACACTTTTGGAGGAAGGCAAAGGTGGATGATTTGGTTCGCCCTAAGATAGTATGGTGCCGGCGTCCTCAAGATCCTCCGGTGCTTAAGGATGAAGGTCGGAGCTATTATGGTCATGCTCCTGCCGTCTTGGATTTATGTACGAAGGCAGGTGCTGTTACACCATCAAAGTACCATTGCATGATGAAAGTGGATGGTTTAGCAGCTCCTACATGACTTAATTTCATAGAGCTACTGAAACTTCTGTCAATGATATCGGTTCACCGTATTGACCAATGCCTGATCCATTATATGCCATCTAACCTCTCCATCTATAGCTACTTGGTATGTTGGAATCATCAGCACAAGTAATCTGCCAAGCTTTGACACCCTTTCGGTTTTGACGATGCAAATGGATAAGGTTCACCTCACAGAGCAGGTTAAGGAAAAAATTTCTGAAATTCTTTGTTGATATACGTATGTGGTTGCCAAAAGGAGGAGAAGAAAGTAGCTTTCAATGGAATTTGAGTCCTGCTATTCTACATCTAGAGAAGTTGTTTATTTTCACATTTCCTATCCTTTTTGGACAAACTAATTGGGTTTCATATCCTAGAATCTTTTAATTATGCTTCAGAAGATTTTTATGCTATTGGCACTGAAATTCCATTAGTTTTATTAGTACATATCATTCATTATGAATATAGTGAACATGAGAGTTGCCAAAGAAGTACATAAAAGTGCTTGTGGAGATTAATAAAGAGAAAGGAGCCACAGCATAAAGAAACTAATTCAGACTAATGGGTATAAGTGGCTGAACAATAGAACATCTGTTTACAAGGGAGCATTCACAATCTCTTACATGGTATGCTGAATTCAATTATGAATTTTTTCAGTAGAAATTATGATCTGGGCTTCAAGAAAAATCACTGTTTATAACTTTATATGCTCTGTTTTCTCTGAAATTTTCACTGGATTTGATGAATTGCAAAGTTGTATGAGTTATAGAATTGAACTTTTTGGTGGAAATGTATGTTTTTGTATAGGAAATCGCGGTCCTGGAAGAACGCCCCTGGATTGGCCTACAAGGTTGAAATTTTTGCATTAGGGATCTGCAGGAGCTCAGGAGCTGCTGCAGAACAATAATGCCAGCAGCAGCAGCAGCAGCAGCCAAGCTCGGAAATTCAAATACTCCCAGAAGTGTGATGTTTACAGTTTTGGGGTTGTTTTGCTGGAGATCTTGACCGGGAAAATGGCGACGAGCGAGGGAGAAACGAGTTTGGTTAACTGTGTTCAACGCGTTGCGCGAGGAGTGGCCGTGGGATGTGCTGGATTTCGAGCTTGTAAGGTATAAAGAGATGGAGGAGGAGATGATGGCATTGTTGCAAGTAGCCATTATTTGCTTGGCTTCATCTCCTAAATATCGTCCTAAAATGAGCGATGTGCACAAGATGATTGAAGACGTTAGAACGAAAGGGGAAGAAGGAACTAGGCAATATTCTGAATATGTTTTCTAAATGTTTGTTTGTATCGTAAGTGTGCTTTATAACTCAAATTATAGGAATGAGTCTTCATTCTTTTCTTCCCAGAGCCCTTGCCTCTTACCTACAGGTAATTGTGCCGAGTTTAAAAATAAATGAAAAAAACTCAAATTACAACTTAACATTAAGGGGCATGATATTTGCAGTAACCGTTTCGATATTTGCAGTAACATTTTTTTTATGAAAAGTCTAAAATACCCCTAACACTTAAAAAAAAAAAAACCCAAAGTGTCGCTGGCGACCGGCAACACTTTTGAATCCCCCCCCCCCCTCCCCTTAAATTTGATATTTGCAGTAACCACCAGGCGGATTTTCGCCAATCCGGTAAAAAATTCACAATTTCGACAAAAATACTAACACATCCGGACATAATACAACTAAATTAATCAAACCAACTATCTAAAATAATACCGCAAAACATTTTAACTTTAGCCACTAATCTTTTTCCGATCCGAGTCGTCTCGATTTTTATCCGATTTTGTGATTCCACCCGACTCTGCTTTGCAGGAATTATTAAACGGAACAGAGCCCGTGAGTTACTTTTTCAATTTTTTTTTCTTTTCAGCCTGCACGTGCTGCATAGTTGGTTTGTAATTTTTTTTTGCCCAGGAGTATTTTTGTCTTTTTACAAGGGAATGTTATTGCAAATATCGAAACCGTTACTGCGAATATCAATTCCGAACATTAAAATGTTAGGCTGCCACAACTGTGTCTTATCAATAAACAGAGACATGTGAACATACTCCTTCCGTTGCTTTAAAACAGTATTAAAAACAAGACTTTCCTTTTAAAAGAAAAAAACACGACTTTTTTAGTAAGACGGAAGGAATAATACACTACCGTGTGTGATTTGTTTTCAAGAATTATTGTTCCAGTGCACCATTTTCACCCTGTTACTGAAACCATTAAATTAAAGCAAAGAACAAATCTCCAAGAGTTTGGCATCACAAAGTGCAGACAATTGGGAAGAAATAAAGGGGAAACAAAAGGTTTAATCCAACGTCAGAACTGATTCATTTCGCATCCATCAAGCAAGAAAAACCAAGGACATTTGAACTTCGAAAAATCCCATAATCTGCTGCAAGAAATGAACAACCTGCGGAAGAAAATGCCCATTCCCAAGTTCATTCTTTTCCAAAAGCTTCTGATATTTTATCATCGTCTTCATCTGTAAGAGAGGTCCTCAGCTTCCCATTGACCAAGCAACTGAAACTAAGCAGAAGAAGAGTGCATGCTTAGAGAGCAAACTGCAAAGATAAATTCCCAAATGAAGATATGATTTCTCCTCCAAAAAACAGGAAATCAGTGTCACCTAATATGAAAAAACTCCCATTTTTCATGAAGAGCATAAGCCAGTTTCTACACCATGGGTTATTGAATAATACTCCCTCCTCCGTTCCATTAGAAGAGTCCACTTTCACAAACATTTTTTGTTCCAATAGAAGAGTCCACTTTCACAAACATTTTTTGTTCCAATAGAAGAGTCCACTTTCAAATTTTTTATTCTCTTACCCTTACTAATATAATCATATGTGATCCACAATTAGTCCATACATAAAAAGTAAGCATATAAATGGAATAAACTGTGTCAAATTAGCTATTTTAGGTGTTGTACCTTGTCACTCAAATAAGTTGTACCTTTGTCAAAGTGGATTCTTCTAGTGAAACGGATGGAGTAAACCATTTCAGGCAGCTGAAAAAACTGTTTTTTCCCATTGTTTTTTATTATCCCTTTCTTGCTTCTAGGGTAGAGACAACCAAAATCATTCACTTAAAACCATAGCTATCTTTCTCAATTAGATTCACATGGATGGAAGATTTTATTTTAATGGTCAAGACTTGGTTTTCTCTGTAGAATTTGCTATATGGTATAAAGGCAACTCTATGCAAAGACAATTATTAACTTCCATAAGTAACAATGGTGTATGTTAAAACTGAAGAGCAACATAAGATATGATTTCAAACTGCAACGAAGATGTGATTTCTCTTCCCTAAAACTGAATCAATGCCATCAATTACATGAAATTTTTTATCATTAGAACGCAAATTCATAAATGAAAATGAACCAAGCTATCAGATTGTTTGACACACACTCCAAGGGAAGAAAAAAAAAAAAAAAACTACCTTTTTCCATGAAGAGCAAATAAGGCAGTTTATGCACCATGGATTACTAAAAGAAACACTAGCTCTATCCCATTAAAAGAGCCCAGTGGTACAACAATCACAAGGTACAACTCAAAACAAGACACTTTAACTGTGTACAGCACGCAAGCCAAGTGTTGTTTGCTTTCCCTTTCATGCTCCATAGGTTGTACTCAATTATCCCACTAAAAGAGTCGTAATTCTATATAGTTTTAGTGGGACGGAGGGAGAGTATTACATTTTTTCATCTCTAGAGAAGAGATAACCAGAAACATTCACATGAAACCATGTCTATCTTTGTCAATCAGATACACATGAATGAAAGATTTTAGAGGTCAAGACTGGTTTTCTCTGCTGCCATGTAAAATCAGCTCTCCAACTATAGCCATAGTATGAACCAAGTCTATGCAAAGACAATTACTAACTTCCATAAGTAACAAGATAAAACATAAATAACAAGAACCTCAAAAGGAATTTCTCACCTGGAACTACGAAAGCAAGCTAATGCTCGAACAAGGGTCTACGAGGACATGTTGGGAGTCCAATTGGAACCGTTGATGAACACCTTGAAGTCTTTATTTCCATAGTCAAGTTTTTCTGCCTTGAGTTGTTGAACCGATTCCTCAACAGAAGGTTGGCAGAATTTTATCTCAATCATCTCCAACGTATCAATTTCCCAGAAACCAGAGGGAATTTCCTCAAGCTGCCTGCAGTTTTGCACCACCAGTCTTTCAAGCTCAGGCAGGTGATCATTGGAAGCCCTCCACTGAGCTAAATTTAGTGTATCAAGCTTCAAGAACTTGAGTTTAACAAAATCCCCTTCTCTCATGTTCCATATTGTCCCCTCAAAAGATCTGGAAAGTAACTTCAGAACCTCCAGGTTGGGCAGTTTTCCAATTTCTGATATATGATCCCAAGGCAAACGAAATTTCGACAGAGTCAACTTCTTAAGATTCAGGGGGAGTTGGAAATTTCCTGGACGAGCAACCCTACCAGAGAAATATACTTTGAGTGACTCAAGCTCTGTCAGAAAGTGTAGGGCTGGAAATTCATTGTGGCCACAGGCACCATCCTTAGCTTCTGCAAAAACACATCTTAGTTTCCGAAGTTTGAGTAGCATCCTCATGATTTTCTCTGTATCTTTCCCATAAAGATATGGAGTGGAAAGACTAATAAGGTTCAGCAGGGGAAAGGAACCTAAAGGGTAGTCGTCTTGCCAACTTAAACAAGCATAATTGTTCACATGAATGTGCCTCAACTTCACCATGGTCCAAATCGCATTTGGCAGCACAACCTTACCTTTCAATCCTTTAACAAGTAAGGTTTCAAGATTCCAAAGGTTGGCAACTGATTCTGGAATCGAGTCTATATCACCACAGATTGACAGGTACCTCAAATGAACCAAAAATTCAATATCACTTTGAAAAGAACTACCCATGTTGATGCATTCCGAATCCAGGACTCGGAGAAGTTTGAAATTGAGAGGAATGAAGGAGATGTCGTATGGACATCTTGGATAGGTATCAGTGCAGGCAAAGAATAGAAGGGAGCGGACTCCTTCCCCTCCAGGCCTTAACATCACAAAATGATTCCTCTTGGAATAAATGGACAACCGAACTGCTTCATATTCTATTGAACAGGAAGGATTAGAGTAATTGGAATCAACACCAAAATCCAAATCTTCAGATGAAGAAGTAAAATGCTGATCATATCCATTTACCGAATGAAGAAAGTTTTCTTCTTTACACCTCCTCAAGCACATGGCATGTAGCAGATCATGGACGCGGCATGCTTTGACTCCACCACTAGAGCTTCTTTTGGAAACCATTATTAAGCTTCTACCAATGAGATCTTTTAAGTATTCCTCTGCAACATCTTCCAAGCTCTTCATATCTGTCTTTTTTATGAATCCCTCAGCTATCCACAAATATTTTAACTTCCAAGCTGGAATTTCTTGGTCAGCCAAGAAAGCTCCCACATAGAGAAAACAGGGCTTCAAATGATTTTGCAAGTGCTTGTAGCTTAACTCTAGGATATCCTTGCATCTTGTTTCGGCACTATCAATTAACTGAGAGCTTAAGCTTTCTGCAACTTGATTCCACCAATCTTGTGTCATCTCTGTTCTTAGAAGGAGACCAGATATTGCGACGATTGCTAGAGGTAGTCCCTTGCAACTTCTCACAATTTGCTTTCCTACTTCCACTATTTCATCAGGCCAGCAATCTTTGGATTGAAACAGCTTCTTCTGTAACAGCTCCCAACTTTCATCATCAGAAAGTAGACGAAGGTGATGAGGAACACTACCAGGTTTTGTTTTTGAAACCACATCTGGGAGACGACTAGTAATTAATATTCTGCTTCCATTGTTGTCATCTGGTAGTGATACTCGTAAATCATTCCATGGCTCAATGCTCCAGAAATCATCAAAAACTATGAGGTACCTTCTGTGCTTCAGGCATTGGTACAACTTTAAGTCTAAGTCATCATCAGTCAATTCATGGATATCATCGGTAAGTTCAATCAAGTTACTCAAAAGGTCAAGCAACAACTTTCTTTTTTGATAATTTTGAGACACACAGCTCCATGCCCGGACACGGAAATGATAAGTAACTGAAGGATCATTATAAATCTTATGTGCCAAAGTTGTTTTACCCAAACCGGGCATGCCAACAATTGAGACAACACCTTGATGTGATGAACCTGCAATAAGTTTATCAATGATCAATCTAGCCTGATCATGCAGATCAACCACAATTTCACCAACATCTGAGGGACCAGGAACTGATATCACATTTTTTGAAGGCAGCCCAACTCGATTGACACTGATGTCAGGTGTCTTCTTGGAGATTTCCAAAACCTGAATTTTAATGTGTCTGAGTTCTTCTATTAGATCAGAAAGCCAAAACACATGATACCATACAACACCATCTCTAACCGTGAATGAATCAATTAGATACTCTGCTTGGTATGCGACATTTATAAAGGCTGTACCAAGACTTTTCAGGTCTGATTCCTCATCCTGCTGTTCAGCCACATCCATGGGGAAAGATCTCCGAATCTCTTCCATCTCACTGTGGAGAACTTCAATATGATGCTCCACAGAGTCAGGTGTCAGAACTTTTCCACTCAACAGCTCCCTCAGATATTCTAAGAAAGAATTTACAAAGTTGAATCCACCATATTTTGGAAACTTAGATTGATATCTTCTTCGAATACACTGACAACTCTTAATGATCTCAAATTTGACGAGCTCAATCTTTCCTAGCAAACTAGGGAGCGAAAGATTCAAGTTTTCTATCAGGTCTTCTGGTTCACGAATTGAGCAATAAAGACTTTCCAGCTCAATTATCAGTTTTCTAATCCCTGGCAAGATCGGCTCCCCATCCTTGTCTAAGGGACTCATCAGGAATGTTCTGATGAATACTAGCCCTTCATAAAACGTTACCACTTGTCCCTTTGTAGCTACAACTAAACTGGGTTGATTCTCCAGCAGCTCCATGAAAAATACCTCTATCTTTAAGAGATTAAACTTCTGTTGTACCTCAATCTTGTATATGGCATTGTAGTTGGTGAGTGAAATCAAGCAAAGTGAATCATACACAGAGCCGGCCTCTCTAGTGAGCTCTTCAATATTCCTCCAAAGCGTTTTCATTCTCTTGACATTGTTCACTTGAGGAAATTGAATGGCATTTGAATCTAAAAGAAATGCTCTTAGGAAGCTCAACCCCTCATGAAGAGAATCAATTTGGTCCTGCACAGGGGTCCTCATCAATGATGCTTTTTGTTTCTGAATACCATTGATACTATAAATACTTTCTTGGTCGGTGTCTGTTAGCTGTTTCAAATCTTTGCCTTGTGTTTCTGCCTGGTAGTAGTAGACTAGCATCTTTATTTCCAAGAGAAGCAACTCTAATTTGAGAAGCTCCATTTTGTCCAACAACTTAAAAAGTGCTAGACTGGTTTGCCTGTAGATCATGTCATCTTTGGCGTAAAGCAAATGTCGCAGAAATCCAAAGTGACAAGCCACATCTCTAATATCCTTCAACAGCATCTTGAACCAGATTTCTATCCCCTTATCAGGAGAAATCTTCGGTCCATCAATGAGAAATGATATTAGCCCTATCAATGCCTTCTGAGATGTACTAACTAGTCGGTAGCCTGATGATGAGGATGAACCCTTTCCTTCTGTTTCAGTAGGGACAAGAAAATGCACAAAATATCTGGCGGCATCTTTAGTTTCCCAATACTCGAGCGTTTTGGAAGCCTTGAGGACCTTAACATATAAGCTTATCTCTTCTGGGGTCGTAGGCATCAATTTCTGCATCATATCACTCACAATTTTTTCCTGTTCAACAGAGTTCTGTTCCATTCCATCAATCGCCCAGGAATACAAAGAATGCGCCATGAGAACAAGTGATGCCCCAACATGGTTGAGGAGGGCACAATATTCTGTTCTGCCATAGGTCCTAGATGGTAGAATCCCACGGAAAAACAAGTCGAGGGACAAATGTACTTCTGGAATGGCCTCCACCAAGTAAGATTTTACAGAGGAAGACAAGCCCTCTTTTTTTCGACACAGAAAATTGATGCTTAAATCTATAAAATTGAGATTGAAGAATTTTACCCGGGAATGAAAATCTGACCACGGAGAATCCCAGCTTAATTGGTAGTACAAAGGGTTGATCGCATCCAAAGCCGTTTTGATTTCTGGTCTGGAAAGAGCCATGGAATCTTCAAACTTTCTAACCACGCGGCATAAGTTCTTGGCCCTCCTCTTCTTACCACCTCTTTTTTTGGAAGCCCTTCTGAGTTCGTCGGTTGCTTTTCTGAGTGCAACTTTGAAATCGGCCAGAGACCTAAAAATTGGGTCAATTCTCTGACGGACCACCGGAAAAAGTGCACCCCAAATTGTTAACTCCTCCATGACAAGACTGAATGATTCCCAAGCCTCGTCATCACAGAAATTCTCTGTGTTGAGCCACATGTTGTAAATTTCCTGCAACACGGAATCAATCCCTAAATAATCATCGCCATCGACAACATATTCCGATTCTTCCCCTTCTCCTCTGTGCTCTATCAAATTCATCAATCTGGGGCACAGTTACATTATTCACATTATCAGCTCAAAGGGAATTAAACCCTTTTAATCCAACATTAGATTGTAAGCAAACATCACTCATTAAGGTTATAGCAGCAGAAATCACTCCATTTCTTGATCCAAGCATAATTTAAGCTACTACAGTAAGCATAACATATGTTTGCAAATAGCAACACTGACAAAGCTAAAATTATTCAAAGAGAAAGGGAAAAATCGCACCTTTTAGCGAACAGATGGAATGAGGATGACTCTTCCATCTCTGTGTGGTCTCTCACAGCTAAAAGTTTTGGAAATGTTGCAAAACGAACTTTCTGCATGCACTACTTCTGTACTTGTGTTTGTGTCAAATTATGGCCGGGATATTTGTTGGATATGTTGGAATTATCAGGGGAACTGGTTTACATGGACAAAATAGTCGACCAGAGAATAGAATATATAAGAAACTGGACAGAGTTTTTGCAGAAGATCACAGCAAACATGCCCCTGAAGAACACAGGAAAGAACACGTGCTGTGGTTCAACTGATCAAATGCCTCAGCCACTTGACAGGAAGCATGATTTTGCAATTGATGAGCTGGACTTCCATCAAGGGATAAGTTAATCAATAATAGCTGTCAATAGCTGTCAAGTAGTTAGTAGAATTAGTGGGAAAAACAGTTACTTGCTTAGTTACTTTGTAAATGGATTGTACAGCTGGACATGTGATCCGTAGCTTAGCTCAAAGTATAAATAGGAGTAGCTATCATTATTGTAATCAGATTTTTTATTCTTCTTCAATAAACAGAAAAGTTTTCTTCTGTTCTTCATTCGTTTTCTTCATCCTTGCCTTGTGATCAGCCTTGCTTAACTTTTACAGTTTTCATTGAAAATCTTTACAAATACAAAGATTGAAAACCTCCACTTTTTTGAAATCACATTTTGGAATTGTACCCAACAAATAAACCAAGGAAGGACAATTAAGAATTTAAAATTTTGAAGGTTTTGAACAAGGGTCCAGGGGATGTGGCTGTGAAACAAATTGTTGAAAGATGTTTCCAGTCCGACGAGGGAGAGGCACCTACCCTCTCAATCATACCATCTCAATCATAATGAGGCACCTGTCCAAGAATCCCCCTCTTCCCCCTCTTCCCCACAACGAATAAATCCTACTTTTTTGTCGCCAGTCCGACGCGGGCTCATGCGCTAGAATTAGTATCTTGGCCTTGTAGTAGAAAGGAGAGTAGGGATGGTGTTGAACCCCAACTTAGCACCGAGCTTGCTTGACGTCGGCCTCCACCTTCTGCTCCCTGCGTTTGGGATAAACTCCCCTCTCTTAGAAGGAAACCATCCAGTATTTATACTTGGCAAAAGTAGCGAAGCAGCCTCAGTTAGGTAATCCTGGTGTCATCCTCCAGCCCCAACACGTATTATCTGCATACTATAAAGGGGCGCTTAATATGGAACACTGTAGCCCAAGTCGTCTACAGATGATGTGAGCTCCCCACGTCGTCTACGGATGAAGTGAGCTCCCCACGTCGTCTATGGTTGAGGTCAGCACCTGAGGTCGCCGCCAATGGGTCCTGAGGTCGTCAGCCCCTCAGGTCGTCATGGATGGTCCCGAGGTCGTTAGACCCTCAGGTCGTCATAGATGGTTCTGAGGTCGTTCCTGGATGAGGTCAGTGCCAGGTCACCTTTGCATTAATTTAGTATCCAACAATAGCCCCCAAAGTAATGGAGTTGAAGTTGTTGTTGTCCATTACTTTTTAGGAGTACGCAGCCCCCAATTAGCGCAGGTTTTCATGGGGTCATCCAGGGTTTGCATAGTTTACCGATGATGTCGACGTCACTGGACGATGTCGGCGTGTCACTGACCTTGGGATTAAATCTTCCAAGGGGTTTTAAGTCGATTGAGACGATGTCGGCGTCACCGACCTTGGGATTAAATCTTCCAATGGGTTTTAAATCGATTAAAACAATGTCAGCGTCACCGACCTTGCGATTAAATATTCCAAGGGGTTTTAAATCGATTGAGACGATGTCGGCTAAATGGGCTTAAGAGCACATAGCCCCCAATTAAGGGATTCACATAGCGACCGAGAAGGGATTCAGAAGAGAAACTACCCTCCAAGACAAAGAATATAGCCGCCAATCACTCAATAATTCAAAGTTGGAATAGAAATGGAATATGAACACCGGAGTCAAAATATCTGAGAGCCAGGAGGAGTTGGAAATCCGAGGATATACACTGAAAGTTCCACAGCCGAGCTAAGTAGGATTCCTCAGCCACAGTCGAGGTCGAGGGTGTGCTTCACCGTTGACTAGTCGGGAACGCCATTGACAATGCGCTGGGACCTGTCCCAGTGGAGCGAAACGGAGGAATAGAAGAAGTTGGCGGTGGCGAAGAAGAGGCAGACGGCGGAGAAAGCCGTGACCGAGCCCATAAAGCCAGATAAAAATCGGGCCAAGCTCTGGGCTATAATGGGGATAAAACACTGGGTGAAATAATAGATCGGCCCGGAGTAGATAAGGAAGAAAACAGAGAGCCCGAAGAAGAAGACGTCATAGATTAAGAGAAAAAAATGACCTGTTCCAATCCTCCAACCTTGTGACAAAATTTCACAGTTCCCGACCTAGCTAACTCATCTCCTGCAACAATTAATGTGAAAACCACGGCACGTGTATAGATCCAAAACACCTTGATGGTCGAGTGTAGCAAAATTTTACGAACCAAGCATCAATTTCACACAAATCGAATTCTTTCTAATTTATTCCTTGACCTGTAAATCCCCATATTTTGGGGAATCTGGAAACCCACTTCAATAGTTAACAGTAGTCATTTCTATGTGTTTGCAGATTCAGATTCAGTGGGCTTGCTATTGAGGAAGATTCACTAACTCCCCTTCCCCCCGAACTCATGAAAATTTGAACGACCAAGAACTATACTTGCACGGGTTGACATAATTTGTAAAGGATATCGTTTCCTAACTCCTCACTCAAGATTCTTCTTTCCAACCACATGTTTCCTCTTGGGCAAGCAGAAAGAAAAACCGAAGGAAACCCACGGTGTGCAATTTTAACTTTTCACACACATGCATGTTCAGCCAGTTTAATACATTGCCAACCCCTTTTGACAAAGCTTGCATACCTTTTTGACAAATCATTCACAAGCATTCAAAACATGAACAGGGCATTTAATTTTGAGGAAAGAAAATCACCTGAACACCATGGAACCGAGGATCAACGCAAATCAAAGATCAAGAAAGGTGAAGCATGCAAATATTTTCCAATCTCAAATCCTTGAACACCATGACCCTGCCCAAGCAGGAACAGATCAAATTTCGAATAAAGACCCATAGGCGATACCATCGGAAGAAAACTCAAATAGCATTCCTTCACAACCACCGGAGAAGGATCAAAAGAAACAGAGAGAAAGGTAGAAGAGACCCCAAGGTGGGCGCCAATTGTTGAACTCCAACTTAGCACCGAGCTCGCTTGACGTTGGTCTCCACCTTCTGCTCCCTACGTTTGGGATAAACTCCCCTCTCTTAGGAGGAAACCATCAAGTATTTATACTTGGCAAAAGTAGCGAAAGCTCTAGTAGCCTCAGTTAGGTAATCCTGGTGTCATCCTCCAGCCCCAACACGTGTTATCTGCACACTATAAATAGGCGCTTAATATGGGACACAGTAGCCCAGGTCGTCTACTGATGATGTGAGCTCCCCATGTCGTCTACTGATGAAGTGAGCTCCCCACGTCGTCTATGGATGAGGTCAGCACCCGAGGTCGCCGCCGATGGATCCCGAGGTTGCCAGCCCCTCAGGTCGTCACAGATGGTCCCGAGGTCTTTAGACCCTCAGGTCGTCATGAATGGTTCTGAGGTCGTTCCTGGATGACGTCAGCGCCAGGTCACCTCTGCATTAATTTAATATCCAACAGATGGCAATGTGATCCGTTAACCCGCCAAACCAGCCCGCCTTTATAACCCGTTGAGTTGGGTTGAATGGATTACGAGTCGAACGAGTTACGGGTTGAGTTTTGACCCGTATTTAATGGGTTAGGTTGGGTTGTGTCAGGGTCAACCCGCAGGTTACAATTTTTTATACTAACCCACGGGTCAACTTTAATTTATGCGCTGGTCAGTTTCAATTTTGATCTTTTGACCTGCGGGGCTCAAGTAGAGATTTTATTTATTTATTTATTTATTTTCTCTTCTTCCTTATTGACATGCACGCACGGTTTCTTTTTCTCTCTTTTTTTTTTTTTTCAAATTGCCGCCCGCACATGCATCCCTTCTCTCTCTCTATATATATATATATATATATATATATATATGTATATGTATATATATACCCTTTCTTTTAATGAGACCTGTAGCACAGTATAAACTTATTTTTTCTTTTTAATTTTTCCACTAAAAATTGTGTATTATTTAAATAAAATTTAATAAAATCATGAGTCACGACGACTAAAACGGGTAAATTCATTAGATTAAATGGGTCACGACTTATGATCCATTAAGTGACCCCGTTCTTCCATATAAGATTAATTTAAGACATCTAAACATAAAAATCGTATTACTTTTAAGTCATACATTTTTTAAGATTTTTTTTTTTTTTTTGGTTGACTTGCCGATAAAACGGGGTAATTCGCTAGGTCAAGTGCGTCACGACTAGATTTGTCTATCTTAAATAAATTTAAGATATATTTAAAAAAGTATATCATTAATTTTAAGTTAAAATTTTTTTTCTCATTAAATATTGGCCAAATGGGTCATGACCCACTGAACCACATGAATTGACAAGATTCACTCACATAGGATTTGTTACATTTGTATGAAATATATTTAACCAAAATGACATAATATTTAAATAACAGTTTTTAAATAAAAAATAAAAATTTACGTTTTAACCGGGTTGACCCCGCCGAGTTTAACGGGTCGACACGTCAGGTTAAATGGGTCATCACGTCTAGTTAAACGGGTTAGCCTGTCGGGTTAAATGGGTTGACTCATCTAGTTAAACGGATCGGCCCGTCTACTTAAGCGGGCTGTCTCGTTGGGTTCAATGGGTTAATGTGAGTATGAGCACGTGTTTATGTAGTGACCCAACAGATCATTTTTATGCACACATTTTTTTTATAAGTCTAAATGCATTTTTTTTTTGGGAATAAAATACCTATAGACACATACACATAAGATATTTTAAAACAAAAATTACATTAATTAATTTTACGCATATACATATATATATATATATACTAGAAGTTGTATGTCGTGCAATGCCCGGCATTTTCTCAATAGTATTATTAGGTAATAATTTTTCTTCAACTTAAGTTTTAAAAGAATATGAAATAGCTTAGAATTTAATTAGTTATACTTATGTTATGTATATGACACATGTTATAAATTCATATAATGTACGTGTGTGCATTAGGTTAGATTCAAGAGAAGTATAGGCGTTAGACATATTGTTCATCATATAAGCTTATATTTTTTCAACACACACAAGAAGAGATTTGTGTAAAAATAATTAATTTTAAGAAATAAGATATGTACAGTTGTAGGCGTATCTAATATACAATCACCCGTTCAATGTATATGGATAGTTGTAGGTTGCCATTTTTTGAGTCAAAATTTAGAATAATTGTGTGATAGAATAATATTAACAAATATTTTCTGGGGTGTGATAAACAATGCAAGAAGAAGCCAAAGAAGTACGAGTATTTGTAGAGAACATACCAAAGGAACAACAATTGAAATCATGAATGGCATTGGCCAATTGCTACCCCACATTTCCATAATTCCCATCATTATTAGGTGGTTAATCGGTTTACCTGTTATTTAATTATAAGTTAAATTGGATAATAAATAATAAAGTGAAACAAAAATTGAGAAAGTGAATAGTTTGGACACATACATTATGAACTCCTCCCCTAGTGGAGAAGATGACGAGTCATCTTCAATTATGAAGTTATAGGGTAGATAATTATGTTGCCAACATGGCATCCATGTGACACATAATATAGGGTAGATATTAAATATTAATCTTATGTGGTAGCCACGTGACACTCTCAGATCAAGTCTATGTTAGTTTTTATTATATAGGGTAGATATATATATCTATAGACACACACATACGTATTATATACATACATAACAATATATACAAAAGTATATATACGTATGTAAATATATATACAGTACGCATAGATATATATATAAAAAAGATATGCGTACTGGATACGCATATGTATGCTTATGTATAGTGTGTGTATATATATTTATATACTTTGTATTTATATAATTAATTATTAATTTTTTTTTAAATAAAAAATTTATGGGTCAAAATGCGGGTTGAACGGGTTATAATCCATCGGGTCAAGTAAATTTGACCCGTTGGTCAAACAAATTAACCTATGGGTTGAGCGGGTTATAACCCAATCCGGACATAACCCAACCCGTATATGACCCGCTGGTCAACGGGTCAGGTTGGGTTATGACTTGTTAGGTGCGGGTTAATCTTGACCTGACCCATAACCCGCCCAACCCGCCCATTTGCCACCCCTAAAGGAGAGCGTGTAAATACTTCCCTCATCTTTTCCATTACTTTCTTCTCTTTTCTCATTCTCCTTTTATTTTTTCCTGACTTCACCCTCTTCTCTTCCTTCTCAGCAGTTTAACTTCCTTCTCCTCTCCTCTCTTCTTCTTTCTTTCTCCTTTCTTATTGTTGGAAGCATATTGTAGTTATTAATCTGTTATTTTAAAATGTGTATCGTGCTGCTTTAAGATGAGTATCATAACATTTTAGGATGAGTATTGTGCTATTTTAAAATATGCATTTGGTGTTTTAAAATGGATATTTATTGTTTTGAATAAATAACTTTTGTAAAAATGTTTTGGCTCTCTTCACCAAAAACTGTTCGAAAAAGAAAAGAACATAAAGGTTTTCAGATTTTCTTGGGAAAAAGTGTTGGAGTTTAGAGAAGATAGGTCTGCAACATAAAAGTGTAGTTATGGAGTTTGGGACATAGAAGTGGAGTTATGGAGTTTGAATAATATGAGTCTGAGACATAAAAGTGGAGTTATGAAGTTTGAGGAAGATGAATTTGCAACATAGAAGTGGAGTTATAGAGTTTGAAGAATATGAGTCTGCGACATAAAAGTGGAGTTATGGAGTTTTAGGAAGATGAATTTGCAGCATAGAAGTGGTGTTATTGAGTTCGGGGAAGATTACTCTACATCAAAGAAGTGGAGTTATAGAGTTCACTGAAGAAAAGTGCAACATAGAAGTGGAGTTATGGAATTTAAGAAAAATAGGTCTGCAACATAGAAGTTGAATTATGGAGTTTGGGGAAGTTGGGCTTGCTGTTTCTTGTTATTGAGGAAGATGGGTTGGTCATCCCGGTAGGTGTCGAGGACACCCTATGGGGAGGGGAGGGGAGGGGATGGTAGCGAGGGATCTTGAACTTTGTGTATAATTACAAATGTATCCTTATTATTTTAAAAATTATAAACTCTTTGGACCCACCGAATGACAAACACAAGTCCGGAAAAGTTGTAAAAGATCATAAAACTAAAAAAAAAAAATTGGAATTAATGTATTAAAAAAAATCAAAATAGCAAGGAGTTTTTTGTATTTTGCTAATTTTGACTTTACTGTTTAGTGAGTAAAATGAATTATTTGTATTTTTTAAACAAGAGGGATGCATTCATAATTATACCTAAAATTCAAAGAGGTAAATGTAATTTGCCCAATTTACTTTGAGGCATATTAAACGCAGTAATGGTTTTACTAAACGCAGTAACATTCCCCTGTAAAAAGTCTAAATTGCCCTTTATGATTAAATTTTTTTTTTCTCCATTTTTTCACCTATAAGTAAGATGCCAAGTTTATTATATTTTTTCAACTTTCATAGTTAGCTGTTTTCCATTTACATTAAACTGCAGAAACATTTATTTTCCATTTCATCACTGATACGTTTATTCAAATATGGCCGGTATACCCGAGTACGATCCATATTACACTGTAAGTAACACTGTATTTATTTTTTTACTTTAAATTAGTTTGCATAAATTCTCTATATACCTCTTTATTTTAATTTTCGGGAAAAAAAACTCATTCGGGGGGATTTTTTTTCTTGAATCTGTGATTATTCGGACGTTTTTTTGCCGATTCTGCAACATTTTGGCCGGGGAGACTGTCTCCGCGGACGGAATTCCATGAATCCCAAAAAAAATACCGCCGGGAAATACTGCCGTTCACCGGTGGTATTTTAGCCGGAAATACCGCCGCCGCCCGACGGTATTTTGGCCGAAAAAAAAAAACTGGCGGCTGCCGGCCATTTTTTCAGGCGAGCGGCCATATTTTCGGCGATTTTCCCAAGCGAAAACCCAGGAACAGTCGCAATATCCCTCCAACCTATGCTAATCATAATTGTGTCAGAATTTTGGCTCTAGCCGACAATATAATTGCGCAATTTATTTATTGAATCGAAATTTTTGTGTTTAAGTATGCTGAACCAGGTTTTTTTATGTTAAAAGGATTTCCGCGTTGAGAGTGATGACATTTATGCTGACCGCACCGAAATATTTCAGACGAACGAAGAGTTCAGCAGTAAGGAAGATATGATTACATGGGTCAAAGCATGAGCAGCTGAAAATAATATGACGGCAAAAATTACTTTCTCTTCGAAAATGTTGGGGCTGTTCCTAACAAGAGGGAGAAAATGTAGAGTTGAGATAGGGTGCGATAGATTAGGAAAAGTTAGGGAGAAGGCAACCATACCGGAAGGGAGAAGCAGACGGAGCAATACAAGCAGCAAGATGACAAACTGTCCATTTCACCTGAAGGGACGAGAAATTGATTGGGAAAATGGACGTTAGAGGTCAGAAACGTTACGCACAATCATGAATTAGAAGAAGTTCGAAAGTGGCATTCAGCAAAGACACGGTTAACAGAAGCGGAGAAGAAGAAGATTGTAGAAATGTCCAGTATTAACATCTGGCCGAAGCATATATTGGCACAATTGCGCGCAGATGATCCGAAAAATGTCAGCCACATAAGACAGGTTTACAACGAATCAGTAAAAAGTAAAAGGGATGCGAGGGGAGGTATGACTAACATGTAGTATTTCTTCAAATTTTTGCATGATCACAAATACTTCTATGCGTACTCAGGCGATGACGGAAGTAATGCAGTGGGCCACATCTTCTTTGCGCACAAGATGGTGCGTCGTCTACTTATTCTTTTTCCGTACGTTTTGTTTATGGATACGACGTATAAGACAAACAGGTATGACATGCCTCTACTGTAAATTGTAGCTCATGTACCTACAACTCAGTATGTTCATATCGCGTTCATTTTCCTGAGGGATGAGACTACTCCGAGTTATTAATAGGGATTGGCGCAATTGGGCCAATATATGACTGATCGTGAGACCGCATTACTGAATACTGTGGAACTAGTATTCCCACATGCTACCCAGTTACTTTGTAGGAGACACATTGAAATTAATGTCAAGAAACATGTAGTATCGGCTGGGAACGATAAAACTACAACGGATATCTTTCTATATCGTTGGGGGCAAGTGGTGAAAGCCCTGACATATGAACAGTTCACGAAAGTTGTGGATTATATTGATACTAAATATGGGAATAAATCGAGATTCAGAAATGTTATTCCGTACTTAAAGAAGACATGGTTGGATCCTCACAAGGAGAAGTTTGTGTCTTGTTGGACGAAAAGTATAAAGTATTACGGAGGGCACACAACGAACATGTAAGTTATTTATTGTAACTTTATTCGAGCGAAACAAATTCCCCCACGTGGTTATGACTGATCGTGAGACCACATTACTGAATGCTGTGGAACTAGTATTCCCACATGCTACCCAACTACTTTGTAGGAGACACATTGAAATTGATGTCAAGAAACATGTAGTGTCGGCTGGGAACGACAAAACTACAACGGATATCTTTCTATATCATCGGGGGCAAGTGGTGAAAGCCCTGACATATGAACAGTTCACGAAAGCTGTGGATTATATTGATACTAAATATGGGAATAAATCGAGATTCAGAAATATTATTCCGTACTTGAAGAAGACATGGTTGGATCCCCACAAGGAGAAGTTTGTGTCTTGTTGGACGAAAAGTATAAAGTATTACGGAGGGCGCACAACGAACATGTAAGTTATTTATTGATTTCATTTATGATTTGTACATTGTATAATTACTCGATGTTTTATATAAGGATTTATGTTCTATGAAGAATTTTAATGTCAATTGTCTTTCAAGGTTGAGAGTGCACATGCACAGGTGAAGAAGGCTATTGGTACGAATAGAAAGGCGTTTCCAAGTATTTTTCACGACGTTCATATTATGATAGGGTTGCACCTCGATGAAATTCGGATTAAAATGGAAGTTTCGCGCAGCAAAACATACTGGAAGAGCGACTACCTACTGTATAGTAGTTTGAACGGTAGAATGTCGTTCTCTGGTATTACAATGGTGGAGGACGAATATACAAAAAGAATTGGCCTTGTCGGGGAAGATGATGCGCTTTGTGGTTGCGAACTCCGAATAAGTTGTTGTTTGTCATTTGCATGTGAGATGCAACAGTTGGTGCGCGCGTACCAACCAATTGATCCTATCGATGTAGACGCTTTCTGGAAGACGCTGCATTTGGGAAATACTGATATTCCAGAGACTCAGGAGGAGAGGCAAACTGCTGAAGGGTGACTGCATGAAATGTTTGTGGATGTTATGTTGAATCTGAGCGCTGAGATATACAGGGTCATGAGTGTTGTGCATTCGACGCTTTATTTAGAAACTGTTGATTTAGCGAAGCCGATTAGTAGGCCACACAGGGGACGTCCCAGACACAATTCAACCCAACGAGATCTATCAGGTTCGAGCATGTCGAAAAGAATGCGCTACAACGAGGTACGAATATATGTATTTAATTTAACATGTCATTGTTATTAAATACATATACACATACTCAATTTAATATGTTTTACACTCATAGGTCGGCGATCCACAGGCGGACAGAGAAGACAAAGGGTTGTGAGGCCCCACGCTTTTGAGTGGTTTTACAACCTTTCCGTATTTCTGAAGCAGTTCGTGTTCGAATACATTACCAGTCACGTTAATGTAGTGCCCGATGGACATTGTGGTTTTAGGGTAATTGCCTATTTCGTACACGATGCAGATCAGGTGCAGTGGCACCAAGTGTGTAGAGACCTGCACCAAGAACTCCAGGATGAAACTACTTTTTGGCGCTTCGTTCTTGGGGCAGTCGATTACGATTTAGCATTCAGGCTGCTAGATTGTTATGTAGTTCCGGCAGAAGAGAATTTCTGGTTTGATTCTCATCTTCTGAGAATACTTGTCGCAACGAAGTACCAGAGAGTAGTTACATTATATGCCCAGCAAAGTAATACTTTCCTTCTGCTCCTGTGACGGGGGCCGGCGTCTCTACTGATCCGAGCAGTTTCATCAATATGGGATTAATACGACAAAATCATTTCATTACTTTGTTAACGACAGGGGAGGTCTTGCTACTCCCAATCTATCCGACGTAGAGTAGCCGGTCCTCAGAACAAATGCAGCTTTAAAAATCTCATTTGAATGAAAAATTAGGTGAATTTTGAAATAAATCTACTGCTGAGTGTTAATATACGATATTTTTCATATCAACAGCTTAACGTTAATAGCAATTTATTTTTGTTTTTACGTTCGCAAGATAAGATCCTCATTTCAGAATTTTGGTGTAACAAATTTTATCAGTACTGAATTTAAATAAAATATTTATACATCATTCCGATTGCAGTATTACCCTATACAATGCATTAAAAAAGAGATTAAAAACAATGATTACAACACATGGGACTCTGCCTAAATGTACTACAGTGCCGACATCAAATCCTCCAAATGGCAAGTTACCTCCTCTATAACACTCTCCCTCATGTCACTTGGGACGATATCCCGGTTTCGGGGATGAGCATAATACATTTTACTTGCTGTATACTGCAAGCGCTGCGTTTGGAAGAAATATTGAAATATAGTTAAAAAGATTAACGCAATTATATAATTAATGAACGGGAAAAAACATAAATTTATAGTTCTTACCACAACCGCAGATAGCTGTTTCGGGTCCAGTGGCTCATCTGCTTCTATGTCGTCAGGACTAACACGAACGTGCGTCCGCGGATGGGAGTAGTCGAGGTACTCAGGGCACGACTAATCGGCCCAATAAGCCCTCTTCATCCCCCTTAGTACCTTATTCTTGGGGTACATTTGCAGGATCTTAAGATTCGTATCAAACACGCATGAGTACTTTTTTATTTCAGGGCCCCTGTAACAACTCTTTGGCTGTAAAACTGTGTGAGGGATCGACTGAATGAATCTAAATTGCCGAAGGAACCGATTAGGCATGTATGGCTCTGCGATCTCAGGGCAATGAATAAGACCCTTGTACAAGGTTATTGCGTACACTCCTGCAGGATTTGGCCCAAAAGAAAACCAATTGACCTAGTGCATGTGAAACATAGTAAATGAATAATCGAGTAAGTCGGCTATTACAATAATAAATATTAGAAAATTTAAATGACATAGAAATATTATCTCCTCGGATTTCATTCCGTGCAGGGTAAGTCTGTATTTCAACAAATCCCAGTTAGGCTTGCGTTTCCTGCCGGTTCCGATGTGCCACTTAGCTGATGCTGGCCACTCGACATCCCAGGATCTCTGCTTTACTGGACTAAACGCGGAAAAGAATTCGTATATCCAGCTCTATTAAAAAAAATAAAAAAAAATTAGTCATTTTATTCCCCAGGTATAAGAACTGAAATAATTTATAAACGATTCTTACAAACCTGCAATAAAGTCAGACACCCGCCTAATTGAGCACCGTCCGCTCTAGAGGCCAGACCAAGGTTGCGATAAAGGTTCGCCAAACATGCTGCATCCCACGCAAGTTCGCCTAGGCTTTCTATATCTTAGAGGTAAGGCAGGAAGTACCCAAGGACGTGGATTTTTTTCTTATCCACGAACAGGGTGTTCCCAACTAACCACAGCAAATAACCTGCGGCAGAATTGGCGACATCCATCCCTCCACTGAGACATTGCTAACGGAGGAGGGATATTTTGACAGTGGCAAAATCTCGATCCCCGAACTGGTCTTCTTGAATCCCCAACATCTCTAACAGCAGTTTATTCATCTCTGCCGGCTTAATTTTTCACCCAATTGGCGATCCTCCAATCGAAATCCGCAATATGTACGCAACGTCGTGGAGAGTGATACTCATCTCTCCGAATGGCATGTGAAATGAATTAGTTTCCGGCTGCCATCTCTCAACAAAGGCACTTAGGAGTGCAGAGTCTAGCTCTAGATGCATAGACCAACCCAAATGTGCCAACCCAGACTGGTCAACAAGATTTTTATTTCCCCTTCGGCTAAATCCCACCTTTGGAGATTGTTATAGCCATTATGACACAACAATGCACCACGTTCTTACGTAATGAAATGAATAAAATAACACATTTTAAAAGCCAACTTATTAATCATAAATCAAAAATAAATAAAAATCATATCAAGAAATATGTAATAAAGCATAAAAACGATACCTGTTGATGCCATACGTAGTATGCAACATAACATTTAAAACTCTGTAACAACTCCGGATCTGAAGGTCCACCGTCAATCGGATCATCTAGAGGCCAGTAAGCCTTCCACCCGGCATCCCCTCTGGAGCCCGAACCGGACCTAGCCCCTGACACTGACCTACGCGAGGAGCCTATTACTTCTTTGCCTTTTTCGCTCCTCCGTCGGTTGGATGCATTTTCCCCTTCATTTTCATCCTCCAACCGCCCCGAGTTCCCTCCCATGTACCCCTGCGACTGAGACATGTCCATCTCAAATCTTTCCGCATTTTCCCTAACTTCCTCCTCCTCCGCATTTCCAATGTATGGCGGGGCAAATGGGATTTCACGGTAATCAATGTTACTTTCCCTCGTCGCATTTGATAAGCGAGAAGAGCCATGCGCTCTTCCTGCCACCTTTCTCTGCCGCTCGGATACAGTGGAATGTATTCGGCCACCTACTTCCTCAAAGGAGGACTGTGTCGCCTCAGTGCTTCTATCACCCAATTACAAATTGTCATCCTTTTTGCTTTTGCTTTTGGTTAATTTCAATTTCTTTAATGCTTCTGTCATCTGCAATCATATAAACGCGCTTGTATCAATAAGAAATTAATTGCTAACATATAAAGAACGAGATCACATTTACAGTTACAGAAATTTTAAAGTATTGGCGCAAAAGTCGCCCTGTTCGGACATAAAACATCCGGATAAATCCCGCCGCCCGCCGGAAAATACCGCCGGTGACCGGCGGGCGGTATCTTTTTGGGAAAATACCGCCGACGGATGGCGGTATTCCAGCAGGGAAATACCACCGGCCACCGGCGGTATTTCTTTGAAATTCCGCCGGCGACCGCCAGTATTTCATTCCATTCTGGCGACAACCGGCCAGATCTGCGAAGATTCGGAGAAAAACTTAATAATTTCGGAAAAAATACTAACAAATTCGGATATATTACAACTAATTAATCAAACAAACAAATAATCTCACAAATAAAACAGTACCGAAACAGATATTAATTTGAAACACTAACCTTTAGTCGATCATACTCGCAGTAACCGTTTTATCCGATTTAACTAATTTTGTGATTCCTTAGCCTCAATTGTATTTCATTTCCTTTGCTTCCGTCTATTTATAGACGGAAGAAGAGGACTTTGTTCAGTTTTTTTTTTTTCCTGCCGGAATACGGTGAAGTTTTCCTTCTTTTTTTTAAAAATTTTTTGTGCCAGAGGCATTTTAGTTTTTTCATAAGGGAATGTTACTGCGTTTAGTAAAATCATTACTGCGTATAACAATTTCGTTTACTTTATACTAGTTGTGAGTGAACCGCACTGTGTGCGGTGCCTTGGAAGTGTACATGAATATGTGCAAAACAAAAATATTAAGTCACTTTTAAATGACTGTGTGTTGTGCCTTGGAAGTGTACATGAATATGTGAAAAACAGAAATATTAAGTCACTTTTAAATGTTTTAATTCCAAGCTAAAAGCATCAACTCTTGCTGACTTATTGGGTACCTTAAAAGACCCTTTATTTCTAACTTCTACTCTTGCCCTACAATCTGTATAGCACAATAAGATAACTGTGAGAAGAAAAGCCATAACGCCTTCAAGCTTACCATCATCGTATTTGAAAGATATTGAAAATAAGACATCATCTTGTTTGAAAGGTTTCTTTCAAAATGTTGTCTCAAAAATTTTCTACTAGACTCCAGCTATCTTCCATCATGAACAAATTGTATGCTTTGTATACTTTTCCCAGATGTTTTCAATATAGACATCCAATTATAAATGTGGCAAAGATAGCAAATAAAATACATGAAATCTTCAATAATTGAGCTATGAATTCAACTTCTATCAGATCTTATATGGAGCAAACAAATGAGACATCAATGGGTGGGCCTCCTTTCATTGTATTGATCATGTCCAAAACACTGGTGCACTATCACCCTTGTGTAGTTGAAGAGCTTGCTTGGATTTTAATAACCAAATAATGATATAATTGTTAGTAAAGGAGGAAAGAAGAAACAAATCCTAAAATTAAGAAACTATAAAATAAAAAAAGAAAAGGAAAAATAGATAGGCACATCAACCTATTGGTTCCTCACTCAAGATTCAATCGGTTTGTGACCATATAAAGCCAAAGGAGGAAACAACATATGCCAATAAAGAACCTTAATTTGATAGAATTATGCAAAATCATAAAAAATGTTCATCAAAAGTACATGTCTTTTAAAGAACCCAAGTGCTAGAAGACAAATTTGTGGTAATAAAGTTCATCAACAAAAGAGGTCTTTTAAACCCCCAAGAAGCAATTCAAGCTACAACAAAATTGTAAGATCGGAAATAAGATTGATGGTTCTGACTGCAAAAGCAAACAAAAAGAAAACCATAACAGATTACTATAATTGTACCGTGTGATATGCTTACTACTAAATCCTATTCCACATCTCAGTTATAAGATTTCAGTTATCTAATGTGTAGTGTTGTGTGCAGTGCAGTGATAAGATACATGGCAGTATTTCCTCTATTGTTGAAATCCCTTGACCAAAGTATATCATAGTCAAGTAGGTCATCAAAGGTAGACTTATTTTTTTTACCATATGCTACATGGAAATTATGTTCTACGCTCTTCAAAGAAACTTCATTAGAAAAGTTTCTGCAAGTTATCAACTATTCAAATAGAAAAATGGTATACATAGCATAGTATCGGAGGATAAATTTACAAATGTACGACAAGATGGTGCAGGCATGTGTGAGCAATCCAAAGGGATGAACACAAGACCTCATACTCGTTCTAAAATGAATGAAAGATTTGACATTCTTAGTTGTACCCAGAAAATTTCTACTTCTTTGTGTTCTTTAGAAACTCATTCTCCAAAACTCTCATGTTACTTTCTAGCTTGTTTTTAGCAGAGCAGTATATAATACTGCTCTGATCATGTCCATATGCTGAAAATAATCTAGAAAAGAGAGAACATTTGGTACAGGAATCCAAGTGACAAGCATCAGGTAATCAGGCTCAAGGCTCAATATGATGATACCGAAATCCTTCGGGCAGCTAGCATTAGGGATTAAAAGATTTTAAATAATGGAAATCAGAGGAAAAGCCAACAAAATTATACATCTCATTCATTTGGAATTCACTTCGACATGAAACACAAAGTCATTCATTTATAAACAAACTTTACCTTGACTACAGTTTAAATGAGATTTACAAGTCTGATCCAGACGCCCTTCTTGCCCTGCAATTCAGTCCTACCAATTATAGAAAAGCTTATTATTTGCCTAAAAGAAAGAACTTGGAGGCAGAGTTCAACCCATAAGCTATATAAAAAAGAATGGAGATACTTGTGCAATAC
This sequence comes from Leptodermis oblonga, assembly GCA_016801395.1. Classification (NCBI taxonomy): domain Eukaryota; kingdom Viridiplantae; phylum Streptophyta; class Magnoliopsida; order Gentianales; family Rubiaceae; genus Leptodermis; species Leptodermis oblonga. The sequence goes on along the minus strand of CM028757.1, from coordinate 32,271,800 downwards.
ACAAACTTGCAATGCACAGGGAAGATTAAGAAACTTATACATACTAATTTTATTGTGCTTAAACGCAAGAGATAGAACAATTGGTAGCAGAGTAAATAACCAAAAATCCAAAGTTCCTTAAAGTCAGGGCTTCTCTTTATAGAAAACTCATTCAGATGTTTATTATATCTTGAAAAACTTGTATAAAGCATAAAAACCAATATGTACCGAGGACATAAACTCACAAAAACCTTGAAAAAACAACAAAGTTCAAGCATGCAATGTTAAGAGTTTCAAAGTAAATGCAAGTTTTCTCCAAATTACATCCGTTTCAGGTCGTTAATAAACCACTAATTTCGATGATGCACCAAGGTCTAGAGAATAGCTAAGTTGGCAAGCACATAACTTCTATAATCCACTAATTTTGGTGACCACAAATTAATCATCACATTTAAGTTCCAATTCAAAAAGCAGGCAACAAAACTTAGAATCAGCAATAAAGCCAGCATTATTAATGGGTCAAAAGGCTAAAAGATTCCACCTTTAAAGACTCCAAACTTTAGCTGTCTTCGAATTGGAGTCCGAATCGTATCTGGAACCAACGTCTGGAGCAATTTTCCGGCCGATTGACACGGCAGGCTGGGAATCGAGTAGCTCGCATCAGTGATCTGAAAATTTACTGTGACCGCTTATGGTTAGGGTTACAAATTTCGGGACAATCAGAGATAGGAGGAGGGAAAATGGAAAGCAAGAAAGAAGAAGGAAGGCAAGCCATAGACGCGTGTAACAACGACTCGTGTTTGGGAGAGAGAAAGACATAGCTGATTCTCCGTTTAATTAGATTGACGACGTGAGACGGTAAGAGGGCATTACAGTCCATTGAAAGAAACAAAAAGTAATTAAATAATATAGAGTAGTGTTTGGACCAAGATAAAATGACAAAAATGTACACCCAGTGAAAGTGTGTTTTTCGTGACGAAACAGACGTCACTTGACGGAGATGCGCTCTTTATATGTATAAGACTTTCCGTTAATCAAGCTCTTTTAGAAATGGTTTCTGAGGTGCGCCACAATTTTTGAGAAGGAAATGCTCCCCCATACTTTAAGAACACCAGTTTTCTCGAAACTTTTTGTTCATATCGCTCATCAAAGGGCACTATTCGCATCCCACAGCTTCGCCAGATCGCTTAGCCCCGGTCATCTTCAGCGCAAGAGCGCATCTCTCCTTATTTGGGACTCTATTTTCACCCCCATGAAGTAAATCATCGCACCTATGGTCCAATCAATTGGAAAAGAATCAATATATTCCTTTTTGGGAGTGATTCATCCTTGCAATTTGAAGAACGAGCTCCTTGGCGCGCCCCTACCTCTAAAGGGGCTTCTATTTTGCCTTGCAGATCATGGTGAATATGTACAAAGTGGTGACGAAATGTATAACTTGTATAAATCTTTCCATTTCCTAAGTCGATCGCGATGCATTCGTTAATTGGAGGAATAAGAAAATCCACCGAATTGATTCATTTTCTTAAAACCAAAATTTTTTTGTGAAGTATTAATTTATCGAATTGAAGCTCTAGACAAGAAATTTCTTTGTCTGAATATACTCAACATAAAAACATACATTTTTCATACCTATTGCCGATGCTAAGTAGCAATAAAAAATTGCGTGGTTGGCTTAATTAACACAGGCTAATCATTCGTTCCGGCATGGCAGCCTTCCGGCTTCTTTGGTTAGGCTCGTAGTTTTGAATTAGACTCACATCCCATATGCATTATATTTTAATGCAACAATATTTGCAATACTTTCATAACACAGATAAGTTTCTCTATGTCCCTCTCGATCCACTTTACTTTACACGTTAACGTTATTAATATATGGTCACTATGCTTTTAGTCCCTTAATAAGATGTTCTCTTCTAAAAAAATAAATCCTTAATCTAATTATTGAGAAAATAATATTAACAAACGAAACAATTCAAGAAAATTAATTGCACAAAATCTCTAAGAGCATCTCCAGCAGCAGCGTTTTGCGCTGCTGGAGAGTTGAATTTTTGGAGGTGGGCTGGACCTCTGCGTTTTACGCAGAGGCATGAATAGTGGACCTCGGGGAGCCGAGGTCCACTATTCACAACTGGACTTACTTTTTTTAAATTTTTTATTATTATTTTTATTTACAGTTTAATCCCCAAATTTACTTTTATCTATTATTTGAACCAATTGATTAATTAAAAAACAAACTTTGTTGTTATTATAAATTTCAGAGTTTAATTTATTTACTTGTTATTTTATATGTGATTAAAATATAAATAATTATAGTCAACTCTACTTAATTATAAAGAAAATTTTAAAATTTTGCATAATATAATTGTGTAATTTAAATTTTATTTTCTAAATAATTATGTAAGTTTTTTTAGTATTATTAAATTTCGTGTGTCGGGACTATTTTTAATTTAGTTTGCATTTCATCATTTTTCATTGTCATATTAATATAATTATCGTTTAATTTTAACTAAATGAATTTATCATATTGGATGAAATTGCAAAATAAACTAATTAGTTGGGGTTTTTGTATAAATAACTTAAATAGTACAAAAGTAATTAAATTAAATTTAAAATTATGTGTATGGAGGAATCAAAAAAGAATATTCTTAAAAAACTGGAAGGTAGAGTTTTCTGCTGGGACAAATTTACTGTAGAAACTGAAACTGAGAGGTGGAGGTGACTGGAATAGTGAAAAACTGCTGGAGATGCCCTAAGACATCATGTCTACATTAAACAAAACAAACTTTTGTCTACCCCTATGATGGTGTGTAATCCTACCAAAACAAAGCTATTTTAAATCACATTAATCCAAATTACATCAAAATATACACTATAAAGAGAACAACTTAAACTAAATTTCTCCAACATGCATTGGTGTGACTGCAGCATCAAAGAAAAGAAATAAAACCTATAAAGAAAATTTAAGACCTCCATTTATTTTTAAAATTTTGAATGAATGAAACCCTAATAATAATACAAATGTTTACAAGTAATGATCATTTTTAGAAGAAAAGCTTCACATAAATGCATGATTGGGTCATCTGGCTCCAAACCTGTGGCAAAACAAATCAATTTAGCACATGTGCTGATAAATACTTTTTCCGCTCCATTAAAAGAGTCCACCTCGTAATACTTGGCTTCTTTGACGACAGTGAAGTCACCAGATCAATTGTCGAGCAAATAGATCATATCCCGACGCCGCTTTCACTTCGCAGCAATACGGACTCGACCCGCTCCTAACCACCCTGAGGCACCATGGCGCGCATGTCGGGAATAAGGGGGGATAGACTGGACATTACATCTCCCTTGGTTGGGGGCTGTGCCTCCCTGCCTTTTGATCGATACACAATTGAGGAGGCCAATCACGAATGCTACATGTATACAAAGTTGACTCTTCTAATGGAAAAGGAGGAAATTCATATTGAAGCGCCCAAATTTAATAAATTTAACTTACATCATATAACTAAAATTTTGGTATTTTTGGACAAATCAATGAGGTCTGTCCTTCATATCTTGCTCCTCCTCTTTCATCTCTTCTTTGATCAATATCAAGCTTTGTTTTTCCTTTCTTTTGTGCTTCATCACTGCAACAATGCATATATATATACAGAAATTAATTAATTCCTTGCTCAAAAATTAATTAATGTTGACAAATTAATCACAGAAATATACCTGATAATGAGCAATCATATGCTCTAATTTTTTTTTCAATCAAGACTGTCAGCAAATAGTGAAAAATGAAACAAAACCCCAAAAAAATAAAATTTTCTCCTAAAACACAAAATTTGATGTTAGAATTTACTTCCTCTGTTCCTAAATAAGTGTGTCGGCCTCACTTTACATAATTCCATACTATTTAAAATAAAAAAATAAAAAAAAAAGAAATCTCAATTTTATCCCGTATTTAATTGACGTAGTTTAATGGCATTGATTGATTACCAATTCATTCCATACCATGTGTAGTTAAACAAGGAGATACCAATAGCGCCGTAAAAGAATAAACGTACTCACCTCCTAAATCAAAATGGGACACCTATTTAGGGACGGAAGGGAGTAGAAGTTTAGCAGCTGGTCACCTGATCAGTCACATGGTAGTCCCTGATCATCCCAATCAGCTAATTTTAGACTTCAATTCCCCATTTGTAGTGTGGTGGTGGTGGTGGTGGGTATTGCATCAACCAAAGTTGGAGAATGTAATCTAATGAAAATTGAGAACATCCTATTATAACATTTATAAGTTAGCAATCTAAACAAGCCCCTTCAATTTTTTCTTTTTTTCTTTTTATAGGTTAGTTCCATATATTAATTAGCAAATTAACCTACAAGATCCAATGAATTTTTTTTTTTTTTTAAACTGAGATCCAATCATTAACTTAGCACAAAAATGGTGTTAGTTTAGTTACTTAGTTCCATGGAGATATTACCCTAATGAAACAGAACAAGAAAAGTTACCTTAACGAATCAAATTTCTTGGGCACCTCAGCGGGTTCCGGTTCGGATCCAGTACCGAATAGCGCTGCTTGAAATTGAAAAAAATCCGCCGTACCACCAAACTCATATCCACAATCACCCGCTTGAGTACTACTACTAGCAGCCTTATTGTGTCCACTAGATCGACGAGCCAACAAACCATTAATATTTAAATTTTGAACTAGGGCTAGTTCGTTATGGACAAAACCCAACTCCGCGTTACAGAGTTGTATCTGTTTCTGGAGTTGTTGGATGATCCGATGGCAGCCGCCAACCGGGTCCTGCGCCCTGATATCGGCTTCGAGAATCATTGACCTCATGGCGACGTCACGCTCGTCGTGCTTGACTTTTTTGTAGACCTTCATCATGTTCCGAAGTCCGAAGAGTTTGTGGGCGTTAAGGAACTGTTTTTGGTGGTCGGGCGGGAAGTACGGGGCCAGCGGACAACCCGCGGCGCACCGCCTACGTTGGTATTTGCACGCGGCGCATGCCCTCGTGTTGTTGTTAGCATTAGAAGTAGTGCCGTCACTTCCGCCGCCATTGCCGTAGGTTGTTTCGGAATTTTTAAGGTTGTTGTCGGGGATGATTTTTTGATGCTCGTGATTCATGGGTACAAAAGATCCGATGTTTTTTCTCTTTCTGAATTAAATATCGGAGAAAATCGACAGAGAGAGAGAGGAGAGAAGTTGGGATTTTGGGATTCAATTAATTTCAAGATTCAAAGTGAAAGAAAGGAAAATGGAACGTGTGTAAATTGATTGTAGAAGTTGTGGCCCACGATGACTCTATTGTTGATCTCTTAACGTGGCGTAGGGGGCAAATGTGGGAAATGAATTAATCATGGTATCAATCAAATTTTCTTGTTTTAATGAAGAAAGTTACCCTTTTTTTGAAACTCAAATTTTCATTCTAATCTTGGTTTCTTTGGTTGCGAGCTGGAATAAGTTTGTATTTTGTATTTATTATTAGCATGTCGTATTCTAATCATAGTCTCTTTAGTTGAGAATTGAAATAGGTATTATATTTATCATTGGTATCAATGGTATGTCACAATTAACTTGGTCCTTAAGTTTAGAAGACCCAAAAAGATATAATAGAGAAGGGCCTTTTTTTCCTTCTCGATAGTAACTTTTTGAAAAAAAAAAATCTTAAGGGACAGTAGAAATTTCAAAATTAATAAGTAAGGCGTAATTTTTATATAATTTTTAATAAGTGCAGTGATTTCTATAAGAAGAATATGCCGGCGGCTACTGAGTCACGACCATCATATTCAATGGTTCATATCGTTAATTATGGTTTGTAATTAGGACTCAATGTCGTAATAAGAAGCAATCGAATTCACAATTCAAGAAATTTAGGAATGGTTTTGCTTGTTTTAATAAATTGAGGGTGGTTAAACAAATGTAAATTTATTTTTATGTTTAAATTTTTAACTAATAATTTAGTTCCCCTTATTAAAAATCATGTGAAGAGTACATTAATTTTAAAATTTTCACTACCCTTAAAGAAAATTTTCCATATTGTATTCAATGTGAATTGTATTAATTTTTCTCATAATTTCTTTAAAAAATAAGTTAAAAAATTCCTAATTGGGGACTATTGCAATGAATTCAATCATGAATATGACTCTCAATCTTATGCTCACAAAGTTTACTCAATGTCCAAATATTCTTGCAAAATGACTAAAAAACTATTTGCTCTGATAAAGAAACAATAATATTACCCTTTGAAAAATTATTAAATCTTGGTAAACTGAAATAATAATTGAAACGACCATTAATTAGAATAATGAATGGAATCAAATAATACTATTTTTCGTTTCACTAAACGGGTTCAATAACATCAGAAAAGAGGCGAGTAAAAAGCGTTTGTTATCCCCAAAATAAACATAACCATTGGCTCAACATCATTTCTGCCTTAATCCTAGTATTAACTCACACACCTCCAACATTCACGCAAAATTTGCAAACCATAAAATGACTCCCAATTTTTGCATTCCAACCAAAACCCAAATTAAGCTGAAGATAATTCTTTATTCAATTAATAAAGAAATTGGAAGAAAGGTTGGCAATGGCGGAGAGGAAAATGCAAAATGATCCAAAGGAAGAAGAGAAGCTGCTCGAAGGACTACCCATAAAAACCAGCCCCTACACCCAGTACAAGGACGTGGAGGATTACAAGATGCAGGGCTACGGCTCCCAGGGCCACCTCCAGCCGCAGCACGGCCGTGGCGCCGCTGGCTCGGTCGACGCCCCCACCGAGGCCGGTGGCCAGATCTCTACTAGTATTTCTCATCAGCATTCTGACAATAGTAGTTCCATCAGCCGCCACAGCGTTTGATTAATTCGTACTCTTTCCTTTTCATTTTTTTTTTCAAATGTTGGAGTTCGATTCGATCGATCAACCATGGTTTTGCCTGTGTTGTAGTTAGTAATGTTTTTTTTTTTTTTTTCTTTCACTTTTGAGTTTATATACATATATAGTTATGAGCGCTTGAGATACTCAAATCTGTAATTTAGTTTTTTTTAGTTGTCAGGATTGCGATCCTATAATATGATCTGTGATTTAGCCCTATTCCAAAAACAAACAAAAAAATTATTGAAAGGGCTCAATTCCAAATCCAGAAGAATGTTATGTTAAAACTTCGTCTGAAATAATGTGGTAGAAAAGCGACGTGTGACTTGAAGGGACCGATCCGTTGTGAATTCTTTCTTTTATCCATCATTTTCTATTTCTATAACAAGTGAAGGTGCCCGTGATAATTAGAGTAATTTTTGTAATTTAATTAACACATGCACATTATTTTGTAAGATTTTATAATCCTATGGATCTTGATCCCTACATCCAAATCTATCATGTGTGGAATTCAAATCCAGCAAATTACGGATCCCAGTATTGTATTACAAGAATTACTATCCCACGCAAAGCATGACGAGTCTCCTTTAGCACATAAACTTGGATGGAAGGGGAAAGGCACAGAGCTGAGAATAAACTTGAGATCGATTCGATAGAAACTTGACTCTAAATCATTTATTTGAATTTAAGCTAAATATGTATTTAAACTCGTCTATTTAATAAATAAAAACAGATTCAGACAAAGTTTTGATGTTTTAAATGATGCTACAAGTAAAATAAAAACATGTGAAATTATAAAAGATGATTATTGTTTGATATATAAATATGGTCAGGGCCAGAATAAAGATGATGCCCCAATAACTAAATGGGCCTCAAAACGACGGCCTAGACTGAAGCCCAGGAACTTTCGAGAGGGGACGTTTGTCGCTTATGCGTGTCCTTTATCGATTGGTTTGGCACAAGGATCGAGGAAGCGATTATTACTGGATAAGGAAGAATTTTTTTGCAGTCTCCCAGACAAGGTCGAGAGATGGGGTGTCCAGTTCCTTCCTTAACAAGCTACTATGTACAGATACTCCCGCCTATAAATACTCAATCGTACTATTGAAAGAAGGTAACGAACAATCAAGAGACTTGTTTTATACTTTGATATTGGCTTAGAGACTTACTTAGACATTAGAGTATAATAGAAGAGGTATTAAGATGTAGGATGAGCTCCGGAACCCGGCGTGGAAGCAGGCTTCAACAGTTTTATTTTCACATTAATGCCATATGTTTTTCTTTATGAATTCATTCTCAATGCGATTATTGCGTTTTGAATAATGATTTGGAAGGACGCATATTTTACTGCTGACAAAATCATGGATCATCTTCTTGCACAGAAGACACACGATGGGCCACAGATGTCCAATAGTTTTTTGGGTTGTTTGATGGATTTTATTTAAAACTTGAAAATGGGCCAATCATGATTTACCCAAGCTAATAACTAGCCTTCTCGAATCACCAATAACGTTCAAGATAAAGATGTGTTTGCATTTGTGGCAAGTATAGAGGCCACGAAACTTTTTTTAATCATACTACTTTTTATTACACACGATATATGGGGAGGTTATAATACGTTTAGGAGACACTCGCACGCTTTGTATACTATCCTCCCAATCTATCAACTTGGGTGTACTTGGGATTTGATTCTAAAACCGCTTGGTCCCCTTACCTTATGAGCAAGGGAGGTGTACCACCAGGCCAAACCCTTGAATATATTAAAAACAAGTTACTCCCTCTATAACCAATGGAATAGTCTTGCGAGGATATAGGTAAGAAGAAATAATGATAAATTAGTTATTTTAATTGTTGTACCTCTTAACTCATAAAAAACTAAATATTTTTGAAACATGACTCTTCCACCAGTAAAATAGGAAATTAGATTAAAGACAGGAATGACTGGCCTGCATTTTTCTAGTTTCCCTCCAAGTGTTAGAAGTCAGTAATTGGAGATACTTGAGTAACCAATTCAAGAACTGTGAATTATGGATAGCACAAGTGCTCAACACCACAGGTTAATTGAAACAAACATCAGCCTATTAGCAGGAGATATTTGAGTTCTCAAACCAAACCAAAGGTTCCTTTGCAAATCAAATTATGCACCTGTGAGTGAGAATACCTAGTAACTGTAACGGTACTACTCCTAGTTCAAATCATAGTTTTGTAGACAGAATAAAATAGCGTAAAATTGGACAGAGGATCCGAACTATTATGCAGTTGCACGTTGTCTGTTCTCTGATCAAACAGGGGTAGGGAGACAGAAGCTAGGAGAGACTCATAAATTAGCACACACCGCAGAGAACAACAAAAGAACAGAACTACATTTTTTTTTGTTTTTTTCCTTGCCTAAACCCTGGGAATATTGTGGAATCACCAAATTTCCCCTCTGGACACAAGCATAATAGACAATTCTAATTGAGGGACATGATTCTAAACTGTGACAGTTCTGACCCTTAATGCAGAAAGTGATTCTACGGAAATTCGAACGAATAGAAGAGATCAGGATGGCAGAGCATGAAAGAATGATGTTGTACAAATAACATACAACAGTTTCTTTTCAGATTCAGAGAAGTTCAGAAAACCAATTCAGACTCTGTGGCTGTAACAGGAGCTCTTTATAAAACCTTCATGCTTCAGTGTGAAATTGAAGTTGTACGACTAAGAGAAATAACATATGTTGGTCACCAAGAATATGATTAAGGAAACATTGACTTGCAGACCTGTCTCCAAGAATATTATGATCAAATAAACAGCAAAAATCAGATTATGATCAAATAAACAGCAAAAATCAGATTATCACTTCAGCTTGCAGAATGAACACATGTATTGAAAGCCTCCGAAAAATTGGCAGAAATGACTTTCTATTAAAATGATCAAATGACACACAATATGAGATAGGTTTTCTCAATATAACAATCGCAATGCTTATACAACTCATAATGGTGATCAATGGTTTTTCTCAAGCCTACTTTTTCATATATATAATCATACGAGCAATTCGATGAGAAATCTTCACCTAAAAATCAAGCTTTCAAGAACCAAAGTTGTCAACCATGAGTATTAACAGCTTCCCAAACCAAATTCTTCGGATTCGGGTTGGTGAAATCACGAGCCTGCACCGCTGCATTCCTCAGTGTCCTCACAGTCATCACATTAGCCTCCCAGAATGATGCAGCATTGTATGGCAAATTGTGCTTCTTGCAGAGCTCCTTCACAAATGGAGAGATTTTCCTGAGTTGGCATCTGGGCAGTTTCGGAAACAAATGATGCTCAATCTGAAACTGCAATCCACCATGAAACCAATCCATCCACGAAGGGCACCAAATGTCAAGGCTACCAGTTGTTTGCTTCTCAAACCAATCATTTCCCCTAGGTGGCCCAACATAAACACTGGTGGAGAAATGATTCAAGCAAAACTGAATATGCTGAATCCCAGTTACCACAAAACTTGCAAGAACAAACATAACCCTTTCACCCCAATTAGGCAAATAAGAAACCAACAGGGGATACCAGATCCAGAAAACAAGAAGCCCCACAATCTCCTGAACTCTATTGGGCACTTCTCTCTTAGAAAGCAATAGTGCAAAAGATTGAGCAAACAAATTGATTCTAGCAAAACACATCACAGGGTAAAATGTCCAATGCTGGTGACTAATTAGGAACCGAGAAGCAGCATCAAAATTCATCTTCCTGTCATAAAAGTATGAAGTGAGTGAGTTGAATAGCTTAGGAGATACCGCAAAGAAAGGCATGTGTTGAAGATCGGGGTCGAAGTCAAGGCTATTGCAAGCTATGTGGTGAGAATTGTGGTTCCACTTCCACCAAGCAATGCTGATTCCGGCAAGACAATTCCCCGTAAGAATCTGCGCCCATCTGTTAATTCCCCTTGTCGACATAATCTGATAATGCCCAGAATCATGCCCGAGCCACCCACTCTGAATCCATAGAAACCCCATCATTCCGCCGCAAATTAAATGAACCAAGACGCTTTGAGAAAACAGAACGCCATAAACACTCAAAGTGAACAGCATTACTATGAAGCACATGGTCAAGAACGTCACATGCCCTTTCTTCTCAAACAAGCCCATTTTGTTGAATTCAAAAACGAGCTTCCTGTAGTCCTTGGAAACCTCGGAGACGGCGTAATCTTTGAGGTAGAAGCCATTGAAGAATTTGTCAAGACGCTTCCAAGCACTCCCCGGATGGAATGCGACGAAGGCATCAGTAACATCTTGGCCACCAAGATTCAGAAGAGGAAATGCACCACCTGGGTGGGTTTTGACCCATTCAGAAACATCATAAACTTTCCCCTGAATTGAGATCCACAGATCCCCGGGTTTATTGTGGGTCTTGAGTTCATCTGAGGTAATGTAGCTCCTGGGTTCAGCCATAGATCCAAGAATGAACTGCAAAAAGTGCAAACTTTTTGCGAAAAGAAAGGGATCTGAGAAAACCCTTTTGCTCCTGGATTCTCCCAACTCCCTTTCTTGAAAGGAAAGAAGGAAAAAACAAGAACAGGGGATATTGAAGCAGATGAAGTTTAGGTCATGGAGAAAGATTTTACAGTTCTGAATGAGAGCTGGCAGGTACACTCTTCCGAGGGGTTTTATGTACGAGTTTGTGTGTCTTGTGTTGTGAGTGATGCTGATATTTTGATGCCGAGGCTTTCAAGGGGCGCCACAAAACGTTTAAAAAAAATCACATGGAAATCAGCATTAAAGAGGGTTTTGTTTTTTCTGTTTTTATCCAAAATTTCGTATAAAATTAGTTGAAATGTGTATCATTACTCAAAAACTTATATACCACGCATTTGGCGGTCTAACCGTGCGTATATCAAGTTTTGTGATGAAAACACAAGTATCAAAATTGTGTTTTGAGTTTAACATATGATGTATAGAGTGTATTATGTTAATGTGTGACGGCTATAATTTAATTTAATTGTTGAACTATGGCGTAACAAGTTTAGAATATACTATTTCACATATTGAGTTTTGGGGGGAGAGAGATCAGTTGTCCCCGTGTCCCCTCATGTGAGGGGGGACATGGGGACACAAGGACATACAACCCCTTCCATTGAGTTTGGGTATATCAAGTTTAGCGTAAACAAGCTTATTGAATTTAGTTAGTGAAATATCGCACAACAAACTATTAGACAGTTGAAAATGAGGCTCCAATTTGTATTTCTTCCACATTTTGCAAAAAATGCTTTGCAAAACGAATCCTTTTTGAAAGATAAAAAAATTTTGGGGTTTAAAGCTTAAAGGGAAAATTGCATTTCGGTTACTGAGGTATGGGATAAATTCAACTTGGTCCTTAAAGTTTCAAAAAGTTACATCCCAACCCTTAAGTTTATGTCTGAACTATAATTCGGTCTTTGAGGTTTTAGAAAATTATATCTTTGGGCTAACTTATAACTCGGTCCCTAAACTCCTCATTTGTCAGTACATTATTTTTTATGTCCATTCCCATATTTAGTCATGCTATCATGAAACACTTGTGATTTTTCATTTTTTTATATATATATTAAAAATGATTTCTTACTTCTTGTTAACATTAGGACTGAACTTGAGCGCACCAATGTGTTTTTATTTTTATTTTTATAACTAAAACAACGAGATAAAAAATAATAAACATGTCTGAGGCCTTACTTTACGAAATTTAATTGTTTATGGCGATCAAAGTCTTGAGAAATTTCATTCGTAGTTATCTTTTTCTTTTTCTTTTTTTTACTTTCATTACCATATTTAGTCTAAAAATTTTAATGTATAGGAAAGTTAATTAAATTTTTAAAAAAAAGACAAACAAATAATGCATAAAGGGATTAGAATGTAATTTGTTGAAACTTTAAAGACAAAGTTGTAATCTAACCCAAACTCTAAAGACCAAAACAGTATGGATCAGATTGTAATTTAGCCCAAATTTCTGACACCAAGATATAATTTTTAAAACCTCAGGGTATGAATTATAATTTATCCCAAATCTCCGGATTCGAAATGTAATTTTCCCAGGTTTAAATTATATGCTTTGCAGCTTGGAGGCAGCATCGTTGGCGGGTGGATACCAATAAGATTTGGAGTGATAGGTTCTAAGGACACGATGATAAGGTAAGGAGGGCTTTGGAATCGCATGTGGGTAGGGCTTACACAGGATGTACCTTTGGACCACATCACCTTTCTCAACTCCCAACAATCTCTCGTGCGGGAGAGATTACGTGATACACCTCATAGATTATGTAGTAAGATATATTCAGACGATAAAATGTTATTTTGAGTAAGGAATAATGCAAATATAGGATGCAAAGAAATAAATATAAATTTAAATTACGAATTTATTATTGAATTTCTACGTTAATTTTAAGAATACAACCGATACATTCAATAATTTGCAATCTTTACACGTTGTGAGTTTTTGTTTTTGGCAATCTTTACTATCAAGGGGGTAGTTTGTCTTTCCACGAAATGATATTGGAAAAAATGCATTTTTAGTCCACATTCTTTACTTAAGTTACAAATATAGTTCACTTTATTTAAAAACTAGCAAATGTAGTCTACTTTTTTCAAAAACTAGTAAATGTAGTCAACAATCTTTCCATCTTTTTGCAATTTTAGTCAAATTGATGGATAATTGACTCCAACTAATTGGACTAAAATTGCAAAAAATGGAAAGATTGTGGATTATATTTGATAATTTTAGAGAATGTGAACTACATTTGCCATTTAAGTAAAAAAAATGTGGATTAAAATGCAATTTTTTCAAATAATATTGTTTCGTAGTATTATCCAAACATTAAGAAATAAATGCAATTTGCCATATATATATATATATATATATATCTACCCTATATAATATAAACTAATATAGGTTTGATATTAGAGTGTCATGTGGCTGCCAAATTAGATTTTAATTTAATAAGCATTTTTCTAATTTATGTCTAATAGAGTTTTAATTTAACTATTTATGTGGATGTCACATAAGCTTAATATCTAATAGTTAAATATTGAGTGAACTTATTTTATTTTCTACCATTAAATTAAATTATTTATTTATTTATTTATTTTTACATGTGGCTCTTTCACTCCTTTATAGGAGCATTGCACTTTTATTCTTTCACTTTTTTATATATTTATTAAAAACACATCTCACAAAAATTATATATATACACCAACAGGTCAATAAAAATTTAAAATTTAATTATATAATTTAAGGATTTTATTTATATATAAAAAAAAAAGCATGAGACCAACTTTTAGGTTCCATAGAATTTTTTTTTATAAAAATAAAACTTTATTTTTTTTCTTTTTTAGACTTATAATCTTAATTTCACAACTTTACATTTTCTCAATATTTTCACCATGAAGTTAATTACTCAATTGATAATTGAGAGTATCTCTGTGTGGTATGATTCTCAAAATCATGTTTTGAGAATTATTTTAATTTTATAATATTAAAAAGCTTATTGGGAATGTCAAAAAGTGTGTTGAAAATGTAAAAAAACCTTATTGGGAATAAAGAAAAAGTATTATAAACTTGGAAATGCATCTCAAAACCATGTTTTGAGATGCATTCCACACAGATATTTATTACAAATAGAAATAATATGTTGTATGCCTCTTTGCTTCACCTTCTATCATTATAAATATGAACAAACTATTGTTTTTCTTTCATCTTTCTGTTAGTTACAATCAATAAGTTGTATATTTTTTCCTTCCTTGATCCATTCTATGAATGGCATTTTGAAATATTCTCAACTATCTTCGTTCTCTCAGTCTTAAATAAAATTGAAATTCTTTTTTAAATTATTGTGAAGTGCATCAAGGTTAGTGAGTTATTCTGTTCTAGATATGTTGACTAATTTCTCGAAATGAGAAATTTTATTCTCATATTTTACTATTAAAAATTATGACATTTTACACATCTAATAATATGTGATTTACATAGATCTTTTCTTGAATTTTCTTTTCCCCTTAAGTTTTTTGTTGATTACTTTCATTTGTTGTTGGTGCAATTTTTTTATGTGCAAACTTTTAGTTATCAAGAGTTGAAGGATTATTGTGTTAAAATTCTCTTTCCTATTAGTTCACAATGTATCATGTATGTAAAATTATAAATCTTGATGTATTCTCTAAACTGTTATAAGCTTTTGTAATATTAATTTCTTGTTTTTAAAAAAGGTATAGAAGTAAGTTTAAATATGCAACAAAAAAAAAATCATTTTTTTTCCAACAACTTCAAAATTTTCCACAATTCTAAAGTAGATCCTTAATGGAAGGATGTTAAGTTACGTACAAAAACAACAAGAATATGTCGGATGAAGGTAGTGTACCGGTAACCATATACTATTAAGGATGGGAAATTCCTTTCTTGATTTTGATATTTTTTTGTAGACTTCAATTGTTCTAAAAACTTATTGAATTAAGTTAATAGATTATAAATTTAAATGAACTCTCATATTCGTTGTTCTATTTGTATGCTAGCCTATGCACAATTAAATTTTTTATTATTATAATACAAATTAATATTTTATTGTGCATAAGCCGTGCATTGCACGGATATAACGTCTAGTATATATATATACATAAACATCTTTTGGCTCACAATCAGCTGCATAAATACCAAATGTGTGACCCGCTCCATTTATTAGAGAACCACTTTCAGACGTTAGAGTTTAAGAGAACTGAAAAGCTCATAATTAATTACCCTTTAATTCTCACATGCCAAAAGATGTTTATAATTAATTACCCTTTAATTCTCACATGCCAAAAGATGTTTATTAATTACCCTTTAATTCTCACATGCCAAAAGATGTTTATTACCCTTTAATTCTCACATGCCAAAAGATGTTTATTAATTACCCTTTAGTTCTCACATGCCAAAAGATGTTTATAAACATCTTTTGGCATGTGAGAATTAAAGGGTAATTAATTATGAACTTTTCCGTTTTCTTAAACTCTAACGTCTGAAAGTGGTTCTCTAATAAATGGAGAGGGTCACACATTTGGTATTTATGCAGCTGATTGTGAATTTTTAAGTAATTTTGTGTGAGAAGTCATTCTCCAATAACGATGTGCGGTCAACATTAATAGCGTGCAGATTCTCGATGATAATGTAAATACATCGGAATTGATATTCGCAGTAACCGTTTCGATATTTGCAGTAACATTCTCATGTAAAAAGATAAAAATATCTCTGGGTAAAAAAAAAAATTAAAAACCACGGGTGCAAAAATAAATAAATAAAATTAAAAAAGTAACTCACGGGCTCTGTTCCGTTTAATAATTCCTGCAAAACAGAGCCGGGTGGAATCACAAAATCGGATAAAAATCGAGACGACTCGGATCGGAAAAAGGTTAGTGGCTAAAGTTAAAATGTTTTGCGGTATTGTTTTAGATAGTTGGTTTGATTATTTTAGTTGTATTATGTCCGGATTTGTTAGTATTTTTGTCGAAAATGTAAATTTTTTACCGGATTGGCGAAGATCTGCCCGGTGGTTACTGCAAATATCAAACTGAAGGGGGGGTGAAATACTGCCGGGCGCCGGCGGTATTTTTGGCCCAAAATATCGCCGAGCGCCGGCGGTATCTTTTTTTTTTTTTTAGTGTTAGGAGTATTTTAGACTTTTCACAAGAAAATGTTACTGTAAATATCGAAACGGTTACTGCAAATATCATGCCCCAAATACATTTAACTTACTGCCCACAACAATGATAGTAAGTTGCGATAGTGATGTCGTAAAAATAGTATTGAAAATTCCCTTGTAGTTTATAGTATAGGAAAAAACATTGTGAAAAGTTCATGTAGTAAAATAGAAAATCTGAGTGATTCTGCGTGCGAGTAGCACGCCAGATCGGACAGAAGGGCGAAGCTAGCTGAATGGAGGAATACAATTTTTTAACTTATCACTCAAACTCTCAAGTTATAAATTCTCTAGCTCTCCCCATCTTCTTTCATGTCTTTACTCTTTTTCACACCTATACGTGTTTAAAGCTTATCCTTTTGATTTTCACAAAATAAAACATCCACAAATGGAGTATATAACAAAACATAATAAATGGAGTACAAAGCTTTTTCTCAAAATTCTAACCATTTCAAACCCCCCACGTGGATTAAATACAAACAATGATGTAAAATTTACGTTCTCAAAATATTTTCTTGGTAAGATATTAATTTTCAGCTTTTTTGGGCTTCAAGACGTATTTAGAACAGTTATATATTGTTGGTTCACCCTTGCATCAATTTCGGCATCGCTTATTCAAAAAACATTTGGAATTGTCGCAGCACAAAATGTGCATTATGTATCTATTAATATAATAAGGGTAAATTAACAGAAAATTAAATTACAGTATTATGTAAGGCATAATACAGGTGATTGATCAAGAAATAATAATAATAATAATAAAAGAAAATAAGACGGAGTTTCAACCAACTTTCCAACCTCGTCAGATTGCCTTGTACAAAGTGTGATTTAAATTATGGTTCTAATTAATTTAAATATGTTATTCTCACAGAAAATGTAGCTACAAAATCATCATTCAATTTTTTCAATTAATAAATTTGGAGACAGCAAGCGGATATCATGGTGGATTGGATCATGGCCAAATCGAACGACAATCAATCAACTTGGGAAATAAGAATATACTTGTTGCATATGCTTTCCGACAAAATATCCTCTTCGTTTTAGGTTTTTTTTTCATTTGTTCCTTTTGATTTTTTATTAAAAGGTTTTTAAGTCTTAATTAATGCTTGTTTAATTTAGTGTTAATTCTCCGTACGTGTTCCAATAAAAAAAGAAGAAGTTAGATGTACACTTATTAATAATTTGGAAAATATAATTCTAAACATGCATGACTCATCTAAGCAAGTCTCAATGTTTTTTTTTTTTTTTTAAATTCTTTTTTATTTTAAATTCCATAGTCCCCTGGTGAGTACTACACCTAACTTCATCCTTCCCCATTCATGGGGTGAATTTCGAGTTCAAGACTTTTGCGATGAGTTCATTTGTGTTTAACCACTGAATCACTGTTCGATTCTCGTCCCCATGGATATTACATTATCTGTGATTTTATTTCTACTCTAATCCTCCTTTCGTTTCACATATATGTAGTTTGTTATTCCAATAAAAGATCAATCGATTTTATTACTTTTCATATCATTACCAACAAAATTAATATTTAAAAGTATATATTGTACATAAATGTTAATTTGTCACTACTTTTAAATACATAATAAATTTTTACTTTTCGAAACACACGACTGGTCTAGAAATTAAGGTATCCTAAAAGCTTTTGTAGGAACTAATTTTGAGGAAAAAAAAAAAAAAGATTTTTCAATCCTTAGCTCATATATAGCAGCAACGGTGCAACACAACTTCGTGGCAAAAATCAAAGATACATCTCCAGCACCGCCATGTTTGATTAAATGAACCAACATGTCCTTTAGTTGAAATCATTAAAGAATAGGCATTTTTCTCTAAAATGGTACGAAGCAACTCATAAAGAGATGCAACTCTATTATGGTGTCTGATCATTAAGGGACACAAAACTCTATAAATAGGGTCACCTTGGAATCCAAAGGCTGGAGATTTTAGATTTACAAGACTTGTAAAAGCATTGTCCTCCCTCTCTTGTTTTATGTAGCTTTAGAGTTTAGTACAGAACTTCTTGAACTTTTTCTTCATCTATATCGCAAGAATTTCTTCCAAGTTTATTACACTTTGTTTTGCAAGAAATAAACCTAAAGAAAAGTGTCAAGTACACAATTTGAAGCCTAGAATAAATACTACTCCCTCCGTCCACTCAAAGAGTCCACTTTAAAATTTTTTTTTTATCTCATTTAAAGAGTCCACTTTGAATTTATTTACATTACATACCCTTACTAATATAACAATGTGTGGTTGACAATTAACCCTTACTTCTAAAGTAAGGATATAAGTGAAAAATAAAGTGGTAAATTACTTATTTTAGGTGTTGTACCTCATAACTCGAAATAAGTTGTACACATTTGAAAATAGACTATTTGAGTAGGACGGATGGATTACTTTATTATTTTTATTACCATTCCTTTCTTTCTCCACTCTAAATTTTCCTAACACTAATTGATAAAACTTAGTCAATTGTATCAAAATTAGATGCTATTAGTCACTTAAGGAGTATACTATAATCAATTAGAGTGAATTATTTATTCTATGTTTTGTTTAAGATATTCTTCTATGTTTTGTTTATAATCTAGGAAGGTGTTTCCATGCTAGAGTGCCAACAATGAAAGGGACAAGAAAAGGAGCCCATGAAATTGTGCTACTATGAGAATCTTGTGAGTCCAGCCCACTTCTGGGAAACCACAACGAAAAAGCCCAGCCTACCGTACCCTTGCAAATTGAAATTTCTTAGTCTAAATTACATTTATACCCTTGGCATTTCACCATTTATTTTTTTGAAATATGATTAAACAATTTTGTGAAACTAAAAAACGATAGTTGTATTATAAAAGATCAATTACACACATTACTTTTTTGCATAAAGAAAACTATTTAGTCATAAAGAGATTTGTGTTAGTTTTGTGAATGATTTTCAAATAAACGTTCGATACAATAAATTAACAGTATTACTATTTACGCCCGTCAAAAAAAAAATAATATATATATATATATATATATATATATATATATAGTGTTTGCATCAATATTTTCATTCAAACTTATAGTCATGAATGAACTAGATGTTTTGCTAATATCTGATTAATTTATTTTCAAAAACTTGAGGGGGTATATGGTAGTTTTTGTGAAACTTTGAGGGGCTAAATGTAAATTTACCTAATTTTCTAATCCTAACAATAGAACAAGATTACAAGAATATCCCCTTGGTGATGCCCCTGAAGCATCGAACAGAATAATAACCTTAAAAAACAGCCGAATTGAAACTGTGCATTGTAATCCTGCAGAGTGTGGGAGACCATAGATGATAGACCACCATCACCATAGTAGTGCGTCTGATAAGGTGATGTGTGTGTGAAAGCATTTTTCAATCTGTGAAAGAAACTGTTTGTGGGTCTTCCTCTATTGGATTCGCTTTCTGATTCCTCCGCCTTAATAAGGGTAAACTCAATTAATGCTCACTTTTTTCACTTTCTGCTGAAGAATATTCTTCTTGCTGGTTCATTTTACTCAATTCTTGTTCATAGCATCTGCTCTTTTGTTTTTTGTGTGTGTGTGTGTGTGTTTTTTGGGGGGTTGGCTTGAAGATAGTGAAGAAATTTGTTAAGATTTCAGACATGTTTCAAAAGACGAGTTGATTAGATAGATTGAATGTGTTTGTTAACAGCCTAAACATGAAAAAAGTTTGCATTTTGTTTTGTTTTGCTTTCTATTGGTCGCTAATTCTATCTTCAGCTACAAAAAAATGAAGGGGATAATGTTAAAGAACTTGAAAAAAAAAAAAAGAAATAATAATAAATGGAGAGATGAATTCCTAAGCATGAAGCTACATAGAATTTTGATCAAAGTTTGAATTTTTAACTGTTTATTTGGTCTCAAGTTCGAATGTCACTCATGCCTATATTGAATACAAATGAATCAATGTGTCTGGCCGGGCACGATGACGAGATAGGATCATATAACGGCCACGTAGTGGACAAAAGCTTAGTTGTTGTTGTGATTTGGTGCCAAGGCGCTGGTTGTGTCAGGAAGAGTTAGAAATTAGAATGTCAGTTCGCAGTGAGTGTGAGGGTGAACTAGGATTTATTAGAAATGTTGTCTGTAGGCCCCTGTAACTGGCTCTCTTGATTTGCTTCTGGGCTTGTGAAAAACTTCCCCTTTCCTAATAAATTGACCAAATTTGTGGATTTATAGTTTAAACAGGCTGCATTTTTGTGGTCTTTATGATGATTTCTTCTCTGAATGAGGATTCATTGTCACCTATGTTATTGCATAGCATTACCATCATCATCTATCTGAATGCGATCTGAAGTTTGACTATCATCTTTTCAGGTTATAATACAATGGCACATTTGATTTCTCCTTCTTGTTCTTTGAGTATCTCTTCCAGCTACCCAAAATCGCAATATTTCTTTAAGGGCCAAAGTTCTGTAGGATTTACTGCATCTTTTAGTTTGGGAACGTCGACCTTCGCTTCAAGAAAACTCATCTTGCATCCAAAAGGGCCCAAAAGGTGCTCTATCATCAATGCTAAGGCTGTTTCTCTAAATCAAGAATCCAAAACTGAGCCAACCTCCACCATTCCTCTGAAGAATGGGGAATCAGCTGGCCGAAAGAAGGTAATGGTCATTGGTGGTGATGGCTATTGTGGTTGGGCTACTGCACTCCATCTCTCAAACAAAGGCTACGAAGTTTCCATTGTCGATAACCTTGTTCGTCGCCTTTTTGACCACCAGCTTGGCCTTGACTCCCTTACGCCCATTTCTTCTATCCATAACCGTGTAAGGCGTTGGAAATCCCTCACTGGCAAAGATATTCAACTCTATATCGGTGACATATGTGACTTTGAGTTCCTTTCCGAGGCATTTACATCGTTTGAACCTGATGCCGTTGTCCACTTTGGAGAACAGAGATCCGCCCCTTACTCCATGATTGATAGGTCAAGAGCTGTTTTCACACAGCATAATAATGTGATTGGGACACTTAATGTTCTCTTTGCCATAAAGGAATTTAGAGAGGATTGTCATCTTGTGAAGCTTGGGACCATGGGAGAATACGGGACGCCAAATATAGATATTGAAGAAGGTTACATCACAATTACTCATAATGGAAGGACAGATACTCTTCCTTATCCTAAACAAGCAAGTTCGTTCTATCATCTGAGTAAGGTCCACGATTCCCATAATATTGCATTTACTTGCAAAGCCTGGGGAATCAGAGCCACTGATCTAAACCAGGGAGTAGTCTATGGTGTGCGTACAGACGAGACTGAAATGCACGATGAACTATGTAACAGACTTGATTATGATGGAGTATTTGGAACCGCGTTGAACAGGTTTTGTGTTCAGGCTGCTGTCGGTCATCCACTTACGGTTTATGGCAAAGGAGGCCAGGTAGAATTCTTTTCTTGTGTTTCTCTAATACTTTGATTGATCATGATTGCATCTCTGGCGTTGATGTTATTACCAGAGCAAATTTGCACGTTTTTAAATACAAATTTGTTTTGGATGATGAATCATTGCTCTGGCAATAACTTCACCCTATCTCTGATCTCGGGGATGCTTTTCATTTACAGTTTTGCAAGATAACTAACCAAAAGACAAATTAGGAAGTGTGCTTATTCTGTAATGTATATTGAGAAAAAAGAGAGAAGCGAACCGTGGAGGATGAAAAGGGAGGGATACCATTGTTGCTAGAGTGGCTTTTGAGTCATTATAAGTATATGTTTAAGTGCTCTAGATGACCATTTTTTTACCTGTGTTTCATTTCATTGCTCGAATCTACTAACTATTTCATGGTGAATCCTGTTTGAACCATGCAGACCAGGGGATACCTGGATATAAGAGACACAGTTCAATGTGTTGAACTCGCGATTGCTAATCCAGCGAAACGAGGAGAGTTCAGGGTTTTCAATCAGTTCACGGAGCAGTTTTCTGTCAATGAACTTGCAGCCCTATTAACAAAAGCCGGAGAAAAACTTGGTATCGAGGTGAAAACTATTTCCGTGCCTAATCCTAGAGTAGAGGCCGAGGAGCATTACTATAACGCCAAGCATACAAAACTCATCGAGTTGGGTCTGAATCCCCACCTTCTTTCTGACTCTCTTCTGGACTCACTGCTAAACTTTGCCATTCAGTATAAGGATCGCGTCGATACCAAGCAGATAATGCCAAGTGTTTCTTGGAGAAAGATTGGCGTCAAGCCGAAGACTCTTGCAGCGTAAACAAGTGGTGGTCTGGTAGAAGGGCGTTGTAATCTTTTGAACTTTGCCATGTTTGTAACAACATGCATCAAATAATGGGTGTAAATTTTTGTAGGAAGAAGATAGAACTTTAGCAGTTACTTGAGTTCGTTGTTTCAGTGTTTAACCTGGAAGGGTTAACGTTGTAGTACATTCTGTTAGAATACAAAATATACTGAAACTTTTCGAAATTTCAAGTCTTAATTTACAACTTTTGCTCTCCAAATGGTAATTTAGCAAACCTCGCCTATACTGTATCCATGCGCCATTTTATCGATGATCATTCCCTCTCCCATTGAAGAACGGTATAATCTTCTGCTGCTTCTTCTGGCGCCTCATACGAATGGCAAATTCAACGCTGTCCCTCGGGAAATGATGGAGAAAAAAGAACCTTTTGAAAACCAACTTCACATTTAGTATATCTGCGCTAGAGTCGGGAATGATTTAGCCTGTCAGCTTGTCTGAGCGCCGGCAGCCCACTCTTCACGAAATCAAGAACAATTGAAGCCAATTCATCTTGATGTGAGGTGAAATAATGATCTGCGCCTTCAAAAATATGTAGTTTATGATTGGGAATGTGCTTGGCGAATTCGATGGCTTCATTGACCGGAACAAATTCATCCAGAGAACTATGGATTGTCAACACTCTGCAAACATATTCAGAACACCAACAGAGCACAATTTTCTCATTTGCAAACTGACTTTAAGTTCTGGCCGTAACAAAGTAAAGATCAAAAGATGCTAAAACAATAATGTTTACCTGCAGGTTTTGTCAATCATTTCACATGCTGCACAGGCGTCTGTTGTTAGACGGTCCATCAAACTCTCTTTAGTGACGCGATACTCAGTCTTCCCTACATTAGATCAAACACATGACATCACATTGAAATCGTTTCCCAGAATTTTGCATAACGCTTGCTTTTTGGAAGAAGCAACTGATCTAAAGCACTCCTCTTACAAACCAATATTATACAAGAAGATGAATTACAGTGCTAGCTACCCCTTCTGTTCTTAACGTCAATGAATCCATTCTGCTCAATTTTTTCCCGATAGCCTTTGCCCAAGCGACCTTCGATTCCCCTCTCCAGATTGAAGCGGCCAGCAATATTGACAATCAAGGGAACATCATTGTTCCTTGAAGCATACAAGAGCACGGCATTTCCTCCTATAACATATCAAGGAAGAAATATTTCTCCTTAAAAAATGTAACGATAGAACAGCAGTACCTAAATTGCTTTAACAAATCAGAGTGTAACGTTGAGGTGAGGAAATGCAGGTTGGTGGAATGGGAGGAGTTGGTAACCGTCACTTGAGGTTTGGCCTAGGGTGTAAAGCTTGTATACCTTTACTAAACCCAACAAGGGCAACTACAAGACGCTTCTCTCCTTGGAAATGCTGAACCACCGAAAGCAAGTCATCTGCTTCTCTACGGTAGTTACCATACTGAAATGATCCTTCACTTTCACTAGTAGACAAGAGTGACAAGTAATTTGCAGTGAAAAGTTTCACATAAGATCAAAAGTAAGAGCGAAAATAAAATAAGATGAGGAAACTTTGTCAGCCGAAATAGAAAATATTTTCCTTCTTCCACTCCAAAAAATTACACAGCTTCATCGGCTATAAAAGAGACATTCTACTAACAAAATATTACATAAGAATAAAAGCCACAAAGAACTATCTTTGTTTTCATCATTCACGAGAAGCATCATTTAACGAGAATGAAGAGGTAAACAAAGAAAATGAAAGCCCAGTAGTATTTTCTACATTTGGAGGGAACCATGTTCTTCACTGTTGGGCATAAATTATACTCTAGCAAAATGAATTCTATATTTGTGCTGAAACACCAAAGAAAAAAGGTCTCTAATTTGAAATTTTATACATCACTTTCACCCCATAGAGTCTTTTCAAAGAGCCATGTTTGAAAACAATATAGATTTTGAAACTTAATCATAAGTACATTGCAAAGAGGTGCCAATTCAATTAATAGTGCAAGAAAATTTTATTTAACAGATGTATATAGTATCCTATTATTTTGACAAGAGAAAATCCAGAAGGGATAGATCATTGGCTAGCCACTTACCCATTGCCAGCAAAATCAAAGCGGAATGCACTAATTCCTTCTTTTTCAAAAGCATCAGCTATATTCACCATAGGAATACGATCCTGAAATGGTAGACAAGGACAACAAATGTGACAATGCTAATAAATTCTATTACCAAACCTTTCTTAAGTAGCCAAACTAGCTTAAACAGTGAAAATTGGTGACAGCATGAAATTTGTTGTGCAGAGAATTACTGCGGGAACCATGTAATGAAGTTATTAAAGATAAATAATGTGACTGGCATTTCAGACTTACAACTTACGAGTACAAAACCACATCACCTCTATACTGTTTTTAGAGAGTCTGAAGATTAGCAAACTTTGAGCATTCAAATCATCATAATTTACAACGTAGTGCAATCAAAGGAATAACCAGGTTAACAAGTCTTCAGAAAGAGTTCTCTAACAAAATGGTCATACATTTCAGAAGAGTTCTCTAAAAATGTATGATCCTATACATTTTGTCCAAGGAAACCTAAAAAGCTGAATAACAAACTAGAAAGGAGAATGCAGCACTAAAAAATATATTGAGCCGCTACGTGAATCTTTTCCTTCCATCAATAAACAAAGAGAAGCAAATAAAAGTCACCAATGGAAAACAAACAAACAAACTAACTAAAGTAACCATCATCAAAGTAGACACTTTGTTGAGGCCAAACACAAACCTTCGATGATCTAAATCCATGGCAGACAATTACAAGCTCCTTTGACCCTGTTTCATGCAATATCCCCACAAGCTTCTCCCCATGTTTGTTGAGTATGGACACTTTTTTTCGTTCACAAGTCCCTGCGATTTTCACAGCCAACACATAAAACAGACAACAAAATTCCAGCAAATAGAAACATTTAGGCCTGCCACTACGATCTTTTCATGTATTATTGAAAATTTTATGTGCCTTACATTTTACACCCCAAAATCCTTTCTCAGTGCCTTATCAGAACATTCCATCACAATACTATCCGGTTTTTCCACTATAGATTTGGTAACCACTTCTTGTTCTAAAAATCATGTCTCCATAACAAAATCTACAAATTTGACACATCCCATGAGCCTAGCCAAACTAACAATTCCCACCAAATACTGTAAAAGCCTTTATGAATCTCAACAGGACCCTTTTTTTTTTTTTTTTTTTTACAATTCCTTCTTTGCAAAATCAAGCCAGCTCTAAAAATAAAATGATTAGATAATAAACATTCATCTATACAGAAAAAGAGTCACTTCAAACGATATGAACCAGTTCTGCCTGATCATATGAAGAACAAATTCACTACGAAATGCTGATAAACGAAAACAAAAGGCAATGATGACCCAAAAGCAAACTGAAAAAGGGGGGTTCTTTGATTTGTAGTAAACAACAGTATAAAAAAGAGCCAGCAAAGCCCAAAAACACTAAATTTTAATGCTTTAACAAATTCACAGTATTGATTCTTACAACCACATCTTAAATATTTTGGTTGATACTTCTTTGTACGAGGTAATTTGATTTGAAGACAGAAAACAGTTGCATACCTTGGTTGTTTTTGCCCTGATGAAAAGCCATTTGAGCTTCTGTGTTTGATCTATCATCAACGAGGCTTTAAATACAAAACAGACGATTGTTTTGTGCTCCATTTTGTCCTTTCGGGCCAGCCGCTCGCAAGTTATTCGGGCTCATATAAGTTGAAGCCAATTAAGCTTAAAGGCCCAATACATATATATTTGGCTTAATTATGCTATACCTCTGAACTTTGATTACAGTTTCAAAAAACAAAAATAAAACCTTTGATTATTTTACAGTTTGCCTCTGCTATTTTAAAAATATGCTCTTTATTTTCTGGTGTATTCTGCCTGTCACCTAGCCCGAAGTCGGTCCAAAAGGTCAGGCCCAAGTCAAAGCCCAAGATGGCAGACAGCTGTTTAGCGGCGTGCGTATGAGAATGAAGAGAAATCTCAAAATTCTCAAGCATTGGCAGAACTAGGCCGGGGCGAGCCCGAGCCAGTGCCGGTGCCCCGCTAGTTCCCGGAGATGAAGGTAGTACAATTACTAAATTTACCTCATCTGCATCTTTAGCAGAGGAAGACGACGTTGCTACGCACTAAAATCGCCCCTTCTAATATTTTGTTCTGTGTTCGTTGCTGGTCTCAAGCTTGCAACTGCTCGAGATTGTGAAGAGAGATCATGATCTAAGAAACCCAAAGGTGGATAAAGGGCAGGACTCTCGCCATCCTCTATTGCTCTTTACGCAATTCATAGTCAGTAGAACCACACTATATTGAAAGTATTTCAATTTTATTAACTTAAGTTTTGGAGTGTTACTGCGAAAGCTCCCTACAAGTGCATGTACAACGGTACATCCGACACCCAACTACTATCTGAGATTCGAAGTTGGTGACCCACTGTGTGCTCATTTCCCTTTCGGAAGATTTACTGTAAATTAGGGCAAATTATATTTTAAAAACAGATGAATCAAATTACAAATGTTGTAAAAATATAAGCGGACCCAATATAGTTAAACTTATATTAAGGGTTATGTATTAAGTTGTACATTGTGACTTATATACGATTCCACGACTAAATTTTTTTTTTTGAGAGAAACAAACACACTATTAGTGCCATATTCAAACTCGTGGTTTTTACTCTCTTTGAAGCACTACTTGCTTTTTGTTGGTTTTGCAATGAGTACTAGTGTTCCAATTTTTTCAACCTATCAATTTCTTTGAAAGATTGATAGTAATTTTCTTTCTTTATCAAAATAACAAAGGGAATTATATTTTTCTATATATATTGTTGCGAAATTAACTAAAATGAGAAGACATCTCAATCTTTACCTGTAAATATGATCTGAAATCAGAAAGAATCCAAAATTATCATTTCTGATCATTAATTTTTATTTGATTTTAACCTCAATGAGTGAGAATCTATGTTTGTAATACTGGTATTAGGCTTCATCCCAAGTTGCTATATTCATAATATCGCTATAACTTGAATTAAACGAATTTATATATGCAATGTTGTGTTATCCACGTGCATATTTATTCGGTTACTTTTTCTTTTCTTGTTAGCTTTTCAATAATAGATATCTCCGTCCCTCTTCCGGCGACACTAAAAAATCTTCAAAATATGCAATTTATCAACTTTTACTTCTTCACAATATATGTCTCATACACCATTGCAATCGATAGATAATGAGAGTTTTTCGACACCAAGGAGTAATGATAGTTTCGCAAAACCTTGAGGAAGTATGTACCTATGTTCGGTTCGGATTCGTTTTAACGAGGTTCACTGGACTTGCTGACCAAAATGGTTCACTTCACTAAACCAAGAAACACAAATCTAAAAAGGTTGCTTACTTCAACTGTACAAGAAAGGCTACTGAAGAATAAAAACTACCCCCTCCGTTCCAATGGAAAAGTCCAATTCGTAACACTGAAAACAATATTACAAAGTGGACTCTCCTAACGGAGGAGAGGGAGTACCAAACTACAGAAAGAAAAAAAGGGACCTCTCGCCTCTGCAAAACACATATTAAACCTAATTACAGGGAAAATATGACACAGATAATCTTGGCAACAAAATATACAGATGACTGTAACTCAGTTCCTTGCAAGAACAATATCATTAGCTGCAAACACCAGTTAGGAAGTTCAGCAAAAACCGCATCGATCTTATTCAGTGACAAGCTTTACATTTGATCCGTGTGAAACACAAGTCTACCACATTACTAAAGGATCGAAAAATGCAAAACAAAAATTATCTATTTACGATGAAGCAGCAGAAGTACTCTATTGAATTTCAAAACACCAACTAACAGTTAGCTAAATTATCAAAAATAAAATTAAGGGGAAGATAAGATGCTGAATGGATCTCAATCTAAGTGCTAACTTAAAAATGGAACTCACCGCCATTCATCTTTTCTACAAACTCCATTCGACATCATACATAAGACTTACAACGTTTTCTTACAGGTGAACAACTTGAGTATAGAGCACACTATATCCACATGCCACTGCATCGTGCACAAGATTAAGCGGCTAATCTCTTTGCTAAGACCCAACAGGTGCAATCCCTTTTGCCTTGGCTGCTGCTGTTGCTGCTGCTGCCGCGGCTGCAGCTGCAGCGGCCGCAGATGCTGCTGGATTAGGTGTCGAGGGGGGGTTTGCATTGGACTGCGGTGTGCTCTGTGAGGCCACTGCTTGCCGTTGTTGCTGCTGCTTCTGATTTGAATTGAGCTGGGTAAGCAGGGTCTTTATTTCCTTTCCAGAGAGCGTCTCATGCTCGAGTAGAGCATTAGCAAGAGCATGGAGCTCTTTATTGTGTGTAGTGAGAATCGTTTTCGCGTTATTATAGGCCCTTTCCAAAAATTCCTTCACCTCCTCCTCAATTAGAAGCCTAGTCTCAGTGCTCATGCTCTTGCCATTATCATCGTAGTTGTGAGTAACAAGTCCTACATTTCGGCTCATACCATACTTGGTCACCATTGCTCTGGCAAGACTGGTTGCTTGCTGCAGATCAGAAGATGCACCCGAAGTTACTTCATCATCTCCAAAGATGAGCTCCTCTGCAACTCGCCCACCCATGCAAACATCAAGACGGGCAAGCATCTGCTTACGGGATATACTTGTTTCATCCTTTTCAGGTAATTGAGCTACCATACCAAGAGCCATCCCACGTGGGACAATGGTTGCTTTGTGCACTGGAAGAGCACCATCAGTATGAATGGCAACAAGAGCATGACCACCCTCATGAAAGGCTGTGAGTTTTCGTGACTCATCAGATATAACAGCTGATTTGCGCTCACTGCCCATCATGATTTTGTCCTTGGCAAACTCAAGATCAGCCAAAGTAACTGATTTGGCACCATCCATTGCCGCCTTCAGAGCTGCAACATTGACCAAGTTTGCAAGATCAGCACCTGAGAATCCAGGAGTCCCTCTGGCAATGATCATCAGATCAACATCGTCGCCCTTCAGAACCTACAAGGGATAATCAAAGATTAGAGCCTCGCATCACAACTTTACATCCTAAAACAGTAGAATCTGCTACAATACCAATATATGGACATCAATGCAAAGTATTGCGCCCAATGTGCATGTAGCCAAATAGGGATGGATTCTCTCTACACGTACATCATAATAAAGCTAACTTTGGACATATGAAATTATCTATAGACCTTTTACGAAATAGATAAATAAAACAATGATCCCTTCGTAACAAAGGCAAGCAAAAGTCAATGAATTACCTTTGACATGTGTGATTCCAAGATCTGTCTCCGTCCTTCAACATCAGGATTTGGAACGACAATATGGCGATCAAACCGTCCAGGTCTCACCAGAGCCTTATCCAGTGACTCTGGGAAGTTAGTTGCTGCAATCACAATAATTCCCTCATTCTGCTTGAAGCCATCGAGTTCCACAAGTAACTGATTCAATGTCATTTTCATGTACTGCTGGTCCTTTGGGTTCCTGCTTCCTCCTATGGCATCAATTTCGTCAATAAATATTATACATGGTGACCGCTTCTTCGCAGCAGCAAAGAGATCTCTCACTCTCCTGGCCCCGACACCAACAAACATTTCCTCAAATTCACTGCCGCTACAGGAGAAAAATGGCACTCCAGCTTCTCCAGCTATGGCCCTTGCCAGCATGGTCTTTCCAGTTCCAGGCGGTCCAACAAGTAGGACACCTTTTGGGAGCTTGCCACCCAGCCGAGTGAAGCGCTGTAACATAAAAGAGGCAAGAAAGTCAGGAAGAAGAATTTCAGTCCAAAAAGCTTGTTTCAAACTGGGATGAAAAGGATTCATGAAAATTCTCTCCCAACAAGAAATTAAGTTCTGACCAAAATATCATGTTACCACCACACATAATGAAATCCAATTAACAAAGAAATTCTGAAATGTGCTAAGTTTTGCTTTGGAATTGAGATGTCAAGAAATAATCAATCAAGTAAACACAAGGTAATCAAAAGTAATACACTGACTCTGACCTAAGAAAGGAAAAAGGTAGACATGTATGCCTTTACTTTCTATTATCCCATTAACAGGAATTTCTTGGATGGGAAATTAAAGCAATAGACGGAGAAATTGTTCATAAACACAACGAAAGGGATCCAATTACCTTAGGGTCCCGTAGATAGTGAACAATCTCTTCCAGCTCAGCTTTGGCTTCATCCACCCCCTTAACATCACTGAATTTTGTATTAGATTCCATACTTGGTTGTACTTCTTCATTTAGGCCCAGTCCTAACATAATGAATTAAAAGCATTAGAGGAAAGATGAGCTCCTACCTGGTCACAGATTTATCGAAATTAAAAATCTAAGAAACAGTGCGAAGTCCAAATTTGCAAATACCTTTACTGATTCCTCTATCTTCAATGAGCGCACCAACACCTGAGATTAAAAGAAAGGCCAGACCCAGAGCACGGAAAGTTCGCCACAACTGCTCTTTGAAATGCCCTCCCTCAGCAGCCACCATATGTATAGGAGCACTAGCAGTACCAAGGACACCATCCTTTGTTGGCTTCCCCACATTCCTAAAAGCTGAAAAAGCTCCAAGTGCTTCTTCTTCCATGTGTGGGTTTGGAGAACTTTGAAGCCCTGTATACCACAAATGTCAAATAAACAAAGCCAATAAAACAATATCAGAGTCCAAAATTTTAGTACCAAAACTGGCAAAGAACCAGTAGTAAGAGATGGAAAAGCTCTTAAGTATTTAGATAGATCGCATAATTAGAAATAAAAACCTTACAAAAGAGGAAGATAAAGGAAATTTCCTAAACACACCCACCTCTCTGCAATGTCTTAAGCAGTTCACTTTCATCCAGCCTGTCAACCTTAACCAGTGCCTTAACATACTCTGAAACTGCTGAGGGGTTTGACTGCAATGAAGGTTGGCTTTCAAATGCTCTAATGACTGCCTCAGGTCCATCACGGTGATAAAGCTCTTTGAGGTATGAAGAATCACTTAGCTCATCACTTCTGCGGGCTAGACGACCAGCATAGCTTGAATGAAACCTTCTTTCAACAGTCTCAAATGCACGCACTGCAAAAGCAAGTTAGTGTAAAGTTTTGAAGGAAATCCATCTATATTTTACCCCTACAGAGAAGGAAAAGGATAAGCAGCAAGAGATATCTAGTAACCGGTTCACATTTAGGTGCTTCCCTTCATACACCTGGAAACTTACACACAATTACTTAATTAACAGCAAAAGTTATAAATACTGAACCCCTCAATCTCCAAGGAAAACAGAAGTGGTGGATGACCATATCATATAGATTCATTAATAAGTAAACAAAAACCAAAATGCTGAAAGAGCGACATTTCATTACCAAAACATGAACTTTTGTAACTCCCGTGTAATAATTGGAAGATCCAACGTATAACCTACAAGATTCACCATAAATAGAAGATCCACCATACAATACAGACAATACTCTTTCAATAGCACCATAAGAAATGAACTGCCATTACCATAAGCAACTATCCAACCACTAAAGTGCAATTCTCCCTAGAAGACAACAGTCATCACGTCAATAGTACATCAAATCTATTTGATGAACCTAAAGCATATTACAATATAAACTATGACGGTGGACTCATCAAGTGTGCATCCAACTAGGATCCCAAGGATAAAGTGAACAAAAATTAAATAGTTTCATCAACATTCAACCATCAAGTTAACCACCTTATCAACAGCAACATTTAAAAAAAAAAAAAGATGGGGGAAAAAATTCAAAACTACAGAAACTGTAATGCACACCTCCACCTCTCTGGGCCTCCGGCGACTTCAGATAACTGCGGGCAACCAAACCGCCCAATTGCCTCAATTGTGACTGCTGCCGCTGGACCTGTCAAAATGAAATACGCATCCTAAGACTCAATAATTATACAATCCACACATTATGTCAATCTCAAAGACTCCACACCCTTAATGCCAAGCTTATGAAAACATCTATCAAACTAATTAAAATAATTCCTCATCCAAATCCATCAGACAAACTGAATTTGACACAAAGAAAACCTACACCAAATATAAAATAAAATAAACAAAAATAAAATAGCTAGTAAATCCACCAGTGATCATAAAAAATGCCGTCTTTCCAATAAAAAGACCAACAAAATCACCAAATATAACTAAATTCACACATTATTTATATGCTTCCTGATATAATAGTCCCCTATACGTACTGCTTGCACCTAGGGCGGATTGCAAATTACTCATAAATCCGCACAAAGCCCCAATCTTTTCTATACCAAACATTAAAGAAAGCTATTTTCAGATTAGGGTTTCACATTTAACACAACTAAAGAGCAAAAAAATACGTAAATAACAACCCACGAAGTTATCATAATAACAAAATCAATTGACAAAAAAAAAAAAACCCAAAACTAACCTGATTGACAAGGCGCAATAAAGCCATTCCCTGCCCTCAAAAGAGTCGGATCTTCGCCTCCCTCTTTATCTGAATGCAAAAATTATCCCTCTTTTTTTTCACTTTAAAAGTGCATAAAAATTCGGACTTTATCAGTTTTTTCAGCGACTGAAATTGCCTGGAGGGATGTCAGAGAGAGCGCTCGGAGCTACGCGGAGTGCAACCGGAGATGACTTCTTGTTTTTCCTTCTTCTTCGAGCAACATTATTAGTAATAAATAAATTAAAAAATTACAAGTCAAGATTTTTGCAAATTTTTATGCTTTTTCTGGTGGAATCTGGATACGGTTTACGGGTTTAGAGTCTCCTTGAAATTTTGTTTCAGATTTTATATATATATATATATATATATACAGTTAATTCTAAAATTGTCCTCTCAATTTTCAATTTTGGCAATTAACATCATTAAACTATCAATTTATTGTAATATATTTAAATATTAATTAAAATTTTTTTTCTGGAAGGATATAAAACTACCCATTTATTTTTAATAAAACATCTAAATTTGCATATTAGTACTTTTATTTTAAGAAGATTAAGTAAGGAACTACCTCCTCCACACTCCAATTTGAAAATTGTACAATTTCTTATGGCCGATAAGTTACAACACTTAAAAATAAATAATTTGATAATATATTTTTCACTTATATACATACTTTCAGAGTAAATATTAATTATAAATTATACATTATTATTTAGTAAAGATATGTAAGATAAATAAATTGAAACTAAACTCTTTTATTGGAACAAATAATTTTTATAAAAGAAAATAGAACTTTTTCTATGGAACATATGAAAAATGTCAATTAAATAATTTTTTTTAAATTAAAGCCTGCCATTACTTCATGCTACAACAAATTAATAGTTTAAGAGTTGCAAAAATTAAAAATTTAAAGGTGTTTTTTAATTGAGGCAAAGCTTAGGGTAATTTTTTGCATTTAACTATTATACTTAGTTAATTTTTTACCTCAATTTGCTTGTAGACTAGCTTAATTTTTGCCTTCAAATTCTTAAAATACATAATTTTTTCCAATGAATAATTATTATTATTTGCTTATAAATTGAAGTTATTGTCCTCACTTCTATATTAGCATTATCTTTTGAGGGTAATTATGATCATCATGAAGTAAAATATATTTTTGAGAATATAAGGGACATAAGTCAAATTATCCTATAAATATGGGAGAAAAAGTAATTAAGTCTTACTAGTATTATTATTCTGTATTTACTAGGCAGGTGACGCTCAAAGAAAGCATGAATTGAGTGATTATTGTTGTTGGGCTTTGACGTGTTTGAAGGTAGCCCACTACAAAATTGGTGCCGACATTGTTCAAGTTTAAAGCCTCAAGTACCATGTTTGACTTGGGTTCCAATTTTTATTTTCTTTATTTTCGGGATCTCACTTAAACCTATAAAAGCGATAAAAGGAATAACGAAAAAGTAACAATAGAAAAGAGGAGAGGAGAGGAGAGGAGAGGTGAGCAGAAGTGGCTTTACGAAATTAAGAAATAAGTACTCCCTTCGTCTCATTCAAAGAGTCAATTTTCAAAAATTTTTTTTGTTTTATTTAAATAATCTACTTTGAATTTATTTACATTACATACCCTTACTAATATAACAGTGTATGGTTCGCAATTAATCCTTACTTCTAAAGTAAGGATATAAGTGAAAAATATGATGGTAAATTACTTATTTTAGCTGTTGTACCTCACAAGCCATAATAAATTCAACACATTTCAAATTGGATTCTTTGAGAGGGATGGAGGGAGTATTTGATTGCATATATATATATATATATATATATACACACATAATTATGTTGAGTTGAATTATGAGGTATGGTACAAATTTTTGTAGTTTGTCATAATTAGTTACTCCCTCTGTCCCACTAAAAAAGTTCACTGTTTTAGCACCGTTATAGTTAGAACCGTTATTCACCAAAACTTTGTGAAAATGTTCAAATAAATCCCTAATGTTTTCCCCAAGGTCCAGATAAGCCCCTAAAGTTATTCTTGGATCAGAAACTCCCCTAACGTTACAAAAAAGGGTAAAATAAGCCCCTTCTCTGTTAACCATCCGCCACATGAGCAATTTTTGCTTACGTGGTTAAAAACGTGCTCCACGTAGGCGGACACGTATTTTATAAGGAAAATATCTTTAACTAAAAAAATAAAACAAAAATAAAGCAGGCAAATTGGAGCTAGATCTTAAACCTTTTAATCAAGCTCTCAACTTCTTCATCGTTCACCTGCCCTCCGAACACAACCTTTCTGATTCCGTCTGACGGTTGTCGCAATTCCCCAAGAAAAGAGCAATTTTAATAAACCCCAGAAGCGCCATAGAATGTGGAAAAAAAATCCAACTGAAAAAAAAAATACACTATTGAAAATGGCATCTTTATGAGCTGACCTGGTGGGAACGGGCGGAGGAGCGAGCAGCAGAGGTAGGTGCCGAAGAGTTTTCCGGCAAGCTTTTTGACCAGATAAGCAGATCTACTGTAGATGTGTGAGGCTTCCTCATTGGTGTGTTCTCCATTTCTGAATGTTAAAACGTCCTCTACAACTGAGAACAAAAATCAACAACCCAATCCCCCCATCTTACAAAAGATCTGAACTTCCTCAAAAATCCCAATGTTGTGGGTTCATTTCCCATATCTTAAAATTCAAAATTTTCGATTCCAATGATGTTGAACTTAAGTTTCCCTTTTTTGGTCGGAAGCAGCGAGCACGTGTCCGCCTACTTGGAGTAAGTTTTTAACCACTTCAGCAAGTATTGCTTATGTGGCGGATGGTTAACGGAGGAGGGGCTTATTCGGCCATTTTTTGTAACGTTAGGGGCGTTTTTTATCCAAAAGTAACGTTAAGGGCTTATCTAGATTTTCGGGTAAACATTAGGGGTTTGAGGAAGTTTGTATTGGTTTTTTTTTTATGACATCTTGGTATATAGCCCTACTTTTGAGTCCCATATGGAACATCTTGGTATTGTTTTGGAAGTTTTGAGACAGAATCAGTTGTATGCCAAGTATTCCAAATGTTCATTTGGTGAGGAGAAGGTTGAATATTTAGGCCATATCATAAACTCGGAAGGAGTCCACATGGATCCAAGCAAGGTGAGTTGCATAAGAGAAGTTTTCTGGGCCTTACAGGGTACTATCGACGATTTGTAAAAGGGTATGGAGTTATATGTAGACCTTTGCATGACTTGTTAAAAATTTCTGGATTTCAGTGGAATTCAGAGACACAGTTGGCGTTTGACAAATTGAAGGAGGTTATGTCAACTTCACCAGTGTTAAGCTTGCTGAATTTTTCCCAGCTTTTTATTATTGAGACAGACGCATGTGGAATTGGCATAGGAGCAATCTTAATGTAGGCAGGACACACTATTGCATTCCTGAGCAAAAGCCTAAGTCCGCAGAATAGAGGTCTCTCTGTATACGAGAAAGAGCTCCTAGTGTTGGTTATGGCAGTCACGAAGTGGAAACATTATCTCCTTGGTTATCACTTTATAATCCGTACGGACCATCAAAGCTTGAAATATTTGTTAGAACAAAGGCTGCATACACAACTTTAGCACAAACGGCTGACCAAACTATTGGGTTTGGATTATAAGATTCAGTATAAATTGGGAGTTGAGAACCAAGTGGCAGATGCACTGTCCCGCAGAGAATTTTACTAGCAAAATGGGGAAGGTGTTGAGTCCTCTGTCGGGATTTTTAATGCTATCACTGTTGTAAACCCTGATTGGATGAAAGAGATTATAAGGAGTTATGAAGGAGATACTACATATCAAGAAATTATTTCCAACTTAATCTTGTGCCCAACAACTTTGTCGGAATACCAGTACATAGATGGTCTATTACGGTATCAAGGGAAGCTGTTTGTTGGTGGAAGTAATGGCATCCGACAACAGATTATTCGTGTATTACATGACTCGGCGGTAAGAGGCCATTCTGGACAGCTTGCATGCTGGAAGAGAATTAAATCCTTCTTTTATTGGCCAAATGAAAAACAGGATGTTCAATCATTTGTTAGGCAGTGTGATACTTGTCAGCGCAACAAGAGTGAGACGGTCGCGAATCCGGGGCTGCTCCAACCCCTTCCAATTCCAGAACGACCGTGGAGCCAAGTTGCCATGGACTTCATTGAAAAACTCCCAAATTCAGAGAATCATGATACTATATTGGTGGTGATCGATCGTCTCACCAAATTTGGCCATTTTATTGCTCTGAAACATCCTTATACTGCCAAGGATATAGCTCAAAAATTTATGGAAGTCATTGCAACTGCTCATAGATTACCTGATGCGATTGTTTCAAATCGCGATAAGATTTTCACCAGTATTTTTTGGCAAGAACTATTCCGACTATGGGGTGTAAAAGTTCATCTCAGCACGGCGTACCATCCACAAACAGACGGGCAATCTGAACGGCTGAACAAATGCATTGAAAATTATCTACGATGTATGACTAGCTCTAGTCCAGTACAGTGGTTTAAATGGTTGCATCTGGGGCAGTGGTGGTACAAAACCAATTTTCACACCAGCTTGAAGGCTACACCATTCGAGGCTTTGTATGGTTATCAACCTCGTACATTTCCTTTGGTCCTTAGGGGGCGACGCTGGTCCCTGCCGCTAGTGACACCGTCGCTGATCATCAACTACTGATTCAGTTGCTGAAAGGAAATTTGGAGAAAGCCCAGCAAAGAATGAAACACCATGCTGACCAACACAGAAGTGGACGCTCATTTGAAGTTGGAGATCTTGTTTATCTCAAGCAACAGCCCTATCGACAGGTTTCTGTACGTGCTCAGAGACAGCCCAAGTTGCAACCAAAATATTATGGGCATTTTCCAGTGGAAACAAAAATTGGCCAGGCAGCATATCGGTTAGCTCTGCCTCCAGGAGCAAGGATCCATCCTGTTTTCCATGTATCTCTTTTGAAGAAGAAATTTGGAGAGGGTCAGCAGATCTCAGCACCCCTTCCACGCATACCATTTCAATACCCCACAAAAGTTGAACCGACGCAAGTACTGAAGAGAAGAGAAATACAGAGGAATAATGAGGTAGTCACTCAGTTTCCTATACAATGAATGAACAGTCCGATTGAGAAGGCCACGTGGGAAGATGCAGAATTTATCCAACAACCATTTCTAGCATTTGTGACTTAAGGACAAGTCCAATTTTGAGAGGGAGGTTTTTGTCATATACTGAGGCTGTAGACCACGACTTTGCTAGGGAGAAGCACACTTTTAAGAACTGTCTAGTAAACATAGTTGGTATACATGGATAAAAAGGGGAGAACTTTGTAAAAGGGGATTCATTGTATTTGGTCATATCTGGAATTACGTTCTGGACTCTCTTTCTCCCTATTTCTTTCTTCAATTTCTCAACCTCAATTCAATACAATTCTCACTTTTCTACAGATTATCAACTTTATTCTTAACAAATTACTTTGCGTTTTTTCCCCCCTCATTTATTCTTTTATAATAAATTTAAATTACCTATTTATAAATACTAATTCAAGATTGGTCCGGGTCCCAGGTCGTGCCTTGGTTCAGGTTTGGGTCGGGCTCGGGGTTCGGGTCGGGTTCAGGTCCTGGGTTGGGCTCAGGGTTCGAGTCGGGCCTTGGTTTAGCGTTCGGGCATCAGATAGGGGTTTGGACCTCTAGTCGGGGTTTGGGCCTCGTTTTGGGGTTCGGGCCTCGTTTCGGGGTTCAGGCATCAGGTCAGGTTTTGGGTTCAGGTTTTGGTTCGGGGTTCAGGCCTCGAGTTTCGGGCCCTGGTTGCAGTTCGAGCCACGGGGTAGGGTTTCGGGCCTGGTCAAGTTTCGGGCATCGGGTAGTAGTTCTGGCCTAGGTTGAGGTTCGGGCCTTAGGTCAGGTCTCGGATCAGGTTTCGGGTCTTGGGTCAGGGTATGGGTCCAAATCCTGTTTCGGGGTCGAGAGCGGTGTCGGGGTTTGGGTCCTGGGGTCAAGGGTCGCGTCTGGGTCGGGGTTGGGGGCGTGGTCGCAGTCAAGGGTCGGGGCAGGAGCGAGGTGCAGGTTTTATATAAGTATAAAAAAATTAAATTTGTGTTTGAACAAAAAAAACTATATACGATTAAATATAAAAGTACACAATATATAATATTTCAAATTTTAAAATAGATTAAAAGAATTAAAATGAAATAAAAAATTTTTGACAAAAAAAATATTAATAAATAATTTTAAATATTATAGACGGTTTATTATGGTTACCCATTATGGGTATTCGTTGGGTACCCGTTATAATACCCATTAAATAACCACTACATTTGTACAATGGGTATTATGGGTACCCATGGATACCATTACCCATTTGAATTAAGACTATTAATTGAATGGGTAATGGATACCCTACCTATTACCCATTAACTTAATACTCATTTAATATCCGCCCAACCCGCCCGTTTGACACCCTTAGTTATTAGATTGAGAAGATTAGAATATGCAATAACACAAATCAGATAATTCCCTAATTACAATCGATTGCTCCTTTATACCCATATCTAACTAACCCGATTCACTAACTCTTGTTGATATTACTTCTTTACCCCTCTGTCCATGACACATAGGGGTGTTTAACCGGGCGGTTTACCGGTTCCAGTTTGTACCGATTTTATATTTTTTATGCAGAACCGATAGACCGACCGGTAAGTACCGGTTCGGTCGGTTTTCGGTTCTGCCGATTTTTACCGGTTTATCGGTTATAACCGGTAAACCGGTTTTTTTATTTATTTTTAATTTTTTTTGGCTATTGTGACCAATCTACAAAACTAGCCCAATTAAAAATTTTAATTTAAACCCAGCCCAATAAAAAAAATTTAATTTAAACCCAACCCAATAGAAACTAAACCTAGCCCAATAACTAACCCATTAAACAAATAACTTAAACCTAATCAAATTAACATTGCTGCCTACTGCCGTTTTTTTTCTTTCTTACTGCCATTCCAGCGCTTTCGTCGGCGACTCGCTGTTTATTGTCCGCATCAGCATCCACTAGCCTGCCAAAGGTTTGATCAGTATTTTCTTTCATAATACTGTAGTTATAACTTATAAATGTAGTTTATTTTGTGTTTATAGCTTTCACAAGAAGTCCCAAAATCTTGATGCAAGTACTTGTCTTACATCTATAATTTCATTATGCTTATGATGTGGAATTTTCGCAATTGCTGAATGAATGGAAAATGTTATATGGAGGTCGGAGCTTCTTCTCATCTGGGTTTTAAAGACCACATCTTGAAGTTTATGTTATACCAATTAGATACCAAATACAGGGTCTTCTGTTTATGTGGCAATCGCAGTTGATTTTTATGTCCAACTTGAGCTTCATTCAATGCTTCAATAGAGCCAACACAAGACCTTTCTTTTCTTCTTTAGTTTCAAGAACATTTATGCAATCTGGCCAGTCATGATCTATGTAAATTATACATGAATTACAGTATTTTATTCTACTTGTAGATTGAAGTGTGTGAAGTCCATGATGTTCATCTGTAGACTAGTGTGACTACATTTAAAACAAAAATAAGGGTAAAAGAAATGAGAATGTTCAGATTCGTGTATGAACATGCTGAACTTGATAGAATAAGTAATGCCTCTTGCTTGCGTGGCTGGTTTTAAGGTTTTGAAAAATATATATTGTTGTTTGAAGCCTTAGAGTCTAAGTTAGAGGTAAGAGAATAGTTGTTTACATGTAGTGTTCCATCCTCAATATATTGTGTTCTGTTTTTCTTCCCCTCATAACCTTATGGGAATTTTTGTGAAGTTGAAAAGTTTAGAATGGTGGATGAGTTATATATTGTGTTCTGTTTTTCTCTTTTCTTGGACAGTTATGAAACTTATGATAACATTAGTGTTGTTCT
Organism: Leptodermis oblonga; assembly: GCA_016801395.1. Classification (NCBI taxonomy): domain Eukaryota; kingdom Viridiplantae; phylum Streptophyta; class Magnoliopsida; order Gentianales; family Rubiaceae; genus Leptodermis; species Leptodermis oblonga. The sequence goes on along the minus strand of CM028757.1, from coordinate 32,230,640 downwards.
CTTTTCTCTTTGCCTATAAATTTATATGGTTCTTATTTGAGATATCCATGTTGAGGCCTTCATTGTTTTAGTAATAATTTTTCAATTAGATTTTTTGAGAAAGAAGAAAATAAAATTCCTTTCACAATTAATTGAGATTTTACTAGATTCCTAAAATCGTAATGAATCAAGAATGGAGATGTTTTTATGAGCAATCAACTGTTCTTCTTTACTGTTTTAGTTGCAATTTAATGTAGTAACTATACTCTATATCTTTAACGTATTATGTATGTGAATCTTTTTTTAGATGGATGTTGAAAGTGACACTCCCTTAGTGCAAAGCTCAATACCAGAGGAAGAGGAACCAAGTGATGTTGATTTATCTAGCTCGGAGGCCGTTCTCCATACACAGTCTTCTCGTCCGAAGAAATGTGCTAAGACAAAGCGTAAGAAGATTGTGGGAGGTGTAGGTTCGCGTAAAAAGAAATCCCCGGCATGGGCGCATTTTGAGACATTTCGTGAGCCGAATGAGGGAAATGTTCAAAAAGCTAGGTGTATTTGGTGTGATGCAGTGTACTACGCTGATCCATCAAAAAATGGGACTAAGGCTTTGCTGAATCATATTCCTAAATGATCAAATAACCCACAGAACAGGGAGGACGTGAAATATCTACAAACACAATTAGCAATTGGGAAGAAACAAGTTGATGAGCTAACATGACAAGGTAAGGCCACATTAATTGCTTGGAAATTTGATCAACGAGCAATTAGGAAAGCTCTTTGTTGCATGATTATTGTGGATGAACTGCCTTTTAGATTTGTTGAGAAAAAGGGATTTCAATATTTTATGAGTGTTTGTTGTCCTTCTTTTGTCATCCCTTCAAGAGTACCATTACTAGAGATTGTTTTGATTTGTATAAGGAAGAAAAACGTAAATTGAAGTCTTTCATCAACAGTACAAGTGGTAGGGTATGTTTGACCACTGATACATGGACTTCAAGGCATCAAGAATCTTATTTGTGTTTAACCGCACACTTCATTGATTCTGATTGGAATTTGCATAAGCGCATTCTGAATTTATTCCCAATTACTAGTCACAAGGGTAATGATCTTGGTGAGTACATATATAAGTGTTTGCTGGATTGGGGAATTAATAATGTCTTCACAGTTACAGTAGACAATGCTAGTTCAAATGATACAGCTGTGGGATATTTGAAAAGAAAATTTAAGAATTGGCCTAGAAGCATTTTAGAGGGAAAGCATGCCCACATTAGATGCATTGCACATATATTGAACTTGGTTTCTCAAGATGGGTTGAAAACGATTGGCAAGTCGGTTAGTCATGTTAGGAAAGCCATAAGATATATTAAAATGTCTCCTACTAGATTGGCCAAGTTTAAAGAAGTGACTGCAATGGAGGGCATGGAGTATAAGAAACATCTTTGTTTAGATGTAGCAACTAGGTGGAATTCTACTTATTGGATGCTTATTAGAGCTTTGGAATATTAAGTAGTTTTTGATGTTTATGCGGAGAATAATAGTGATATGATTGAGGCTGTTGAAGATAAAAAATGTTGTGTTTGTTGTGTTCCTTCATACTCAGATTGGGAAAATGTTTGATTGTTATGTGATTATTTGGATTCATTTTACACTGTTACAAATGCAGTTTCTGGTTCTAAATATGCTACTTCAGCTGAGTTTGTTTCCCATTTGAGTGATATTGATGTTGTCATAAAAATGATGCTTGATTCTACTGATATTGATACAAAAAAGATTGGGTCTACTATGCATGACAAGTTCAATAAGTATTGGGGAGATCCGCTCAAAATGAATAAGGTTGTTTTTATGTGTGCTGCTATGGATCCTAGGCGTAAGATGAAATATCTTACTTTCATACTTCCCAAGATATATGGAGTCAGCATTGGTGTGGAATTAAGTGAGGATGTGGAGAAAGAAATGAAAAGAATGTTCCATGATTATAAGAGGTTGTATGAATGTGGTAATTCATCAGTAGCTTCTTCCCCTACTATTAATTTAGAGAAAGAGGTTCAGAGTTTTGAATCGACTAATTATAGTAGTGCAATGAACAAAGTAAAAGCTGCAAGAATTAGATGGGAGAATGAGTACAAGGAAATGAGTTCCACTTCTACACATGTGGTTACTACAGAATTGGAGAATTATCTCAGTGAGGATGTTCATCAATATACTGACGGATTTAAAGTATTAACTTGGTGGAGAGATAACAAAGCCCGATTTCCCATACTTTCTCAGATGGCACGTGATTTACTTGCCGTACCACTTTCCACTGTGGCATCAGAGTCAACTTTTAGTGCTGGTGGAAGAATTTTGGATTCTTTTAGGAGCTCTTTGACTCCTAAAATAGTGCAAGCACTAATTTGTACTCAAGACTGGCTACGGTGTGATGGGTCACCCATGTCTGTTGAAGAAGATGTGGTAGAGCTTAAGGAATTGGAAGAAGGTAATATATTTTATTTTTAATAAATATTTTTTTAACATAATGATTGTTATTCTAACGTATGTTATTTGTTATAGGATGGGATGATTTGAAAAAGGAATGCTCCTTTTTCGATACGATGTGATTGATTCTCTTCTTGTCCAAATTGATTGTTTATTAAGAATTAAGGGGTGAGATACTATCCTATAATTATAATGTAGAGATTAAAAATATTCATAGTGAATTGTTAATTTTTATTTATAAATAATGTAATTTTTAACACTTTTCATTTATCATCTGAATTGCAGATTTTCTCAAGTTTGAAGATGTCAAATGGATAATACTTGATATTTGGTGATCGTGATCATATGCAGTTATTTTCTTAGTATTTGAAGACAATGGCGGAACTATTTCTATTTTGGAAGGATTTTGTTAATGGATGATGGTGTTTGCACTTTAATATTCTGTTGGTTGATACTTGATATTTGCTTTTTTCCTTCCTTTCTTGATGGATGGCGTGGGAATTGGGATGATTGAAGGCTGAAGCTTGACTTTTTTATTTTTGTTTTATTTTGGATTATATTAAAAATGAATGTTACTTTTTTTTTTTTTTTTTAACTAAGCGATTCTAAAAGCATCATATTACAAGCCAAAAGAAGTAACACATTTCGGTTCCATGAAGCAGGATTCCATTGTTTCCCCCTTTAGTCAACTCAATATAATAAGAAAACATATTAAATGAATGTTACTCATTAGATATTCTTTCTGTTTAAATAATTTTACAATTTTGTGTCAAGAAATTTTGATCAATTATAAATAAAATCTTGTCAAAATTTTTTGAATTTCAATTTAATAATTGAAAATAATTAATGGCATGACAGTGATGACTAATGACACCTATAAAAATGAAAAATAAACTACTGTTATTCACCTATAAAATTGAAAATTAGTATTACATTGTTCATGGTTTTTTTTAAAATGTAAAAACGTTATATATTTAATAATGTTGAAATCGTCCAACAACTTACCAACTTACCACCTCTTTGTCAAATCATCATTACTCGTAGTCATTGATTGCTTTGCTCATTGATTTAAAATTTTATCATTACCTCGTAAAATATGTAATCAACATTAATTTGGTTGGATTTTAGAGAAGACACAATATTTTTATTATAATTTTTTATTGTACATCATATTTGACATTTCATATAAGTTCATAATTTATATTATAACTTAATAATTATTACTTATTATGACACTGATATCTCATTATCTCATATGAAATTATAAAACCATTAACTAGAATGAGTTAATCTTGTATACTAATATCTAATATGAAAGTATAAAACCATTAAACCATTATCGGATTTGGTAAACTTGATTCATTAAATCGGTTAATCGCACGAATTTTCAACGAAATGAATCGCTATGAATTGCCATAAATTAAAATAGAAGATCAAAAATTATAAATAACAAACATCTTCATCAAATTTTGAGAAACTTCTTCATCAATGAAAGAATCTTGGGAGAATATGCAAAACACACCACCCAATTCATTATGTCAGTTTCGAATATAACTATATGTGGTCTACAATTACATTATACTTATACAATTAAAACATAAAGGGAAGTTATCAAACACTGAATAAGTGAGTGGTGTGAACTTAAAACAAATTATTTTATTATGTGTTGTACATATGTGATAATATACTATTCTAGTGGAACCGGTGAAGTATAACTAAGCGTAAGAAATATCAATATATATTGTATAGATTCAATATTTGAAAATTTATAAACAATTAAAGTAAGACTATTAGTACCGGTTTTTACAGGTTTTCGGGTTGTTACCGGTTTATCGGTTTACCGGTTTACTAGTTTATCGGTAAACCGATAAACTGGTAATAAATATTATTACCGGTTTACCGGTTCAACCGGTAATGAAAAAATATTAACCGAAAACCGACTGGTAAACCGGTAAAAACCGGTAACCCGAAACCGGTAAAACCGGTAAACCGGTTTAACCGGTAAACCGGAACCTGTAATCTACCGGTTCCGGTTCGGTTTTCGGTTCTTCGGTTTTCTTGAACAGCCCTAATGACACATACCCAAATAATTAGACTTTGTGGGTTTCATTCCCATTCCCAAGCTCATCCACCCTGCATTCAAAGTCATTGCCATTGTCATTCTCACCGATTAACCAAACACCCCCTTAGTTTGAGCCGACCTTTACACACCTCCATTACTCTAAGGACAAAGGGAGGGAAAAGATTTAGAAATAAAATTCAGTAGGGACCTCATAATAAAAATTAAAAAGTAATAATAAAGAAGCAAATGTTGACTGATAAATTTGAGGGTTATTTGATGGCCCAAAATGAAACCACCAACTTTTATTACTGGTTGGCCAAGTTTATGCTTACCCAAGCCCAATTCAAACTCCAGTTGCTTTAAAAATAAAAAAATTAATTGAAAAGTTAAATCACTCAATTAGTCTTAATTTGAAATGTTATTTATATTTAGTCTTTTAAATTGAAATTATTTCATTTCTTTAAACTTCAAAATATGTTCTAAAATGGTTTCTAGCCCAAATTATTACATTATTTGATTTATTTTTGACTAACACGTAAATGATTTCATGATAAATTGAGGCTTGGAAAAATAATTCAACTTCTAATTTTTCATTTGTTAATCCTATTTATATGTGTGAATCTCACGTATTAGCCAAAAATAGGTCAAGCATTTCCAGAATTTGGGCTCGGTATTATTTTGGAACATTTTTTTGAAGTAAAAGGATCAAATTGAAATCATTTCAAATCAAGGGACCAAATGGAAACAACATTCCCGAATAACATTTTTTTCACAATTTTTAGTACATATTTAAATATGTTCTATAACTTTCTAACAATATACATGATACATCACGCATATTGTAAATGAATAGAAAAACAATAAAATTACAACAAATTAATCAACCAATTAATGGTTCTTTGATGTAAATTTGTCTGTTCTGTTCGTAATGTTTTTAATTTTCATAGTTTATTTTCTGATAAATTACCTAATTAGTCTCTAAATTGAGAGTGTTTTATATTGGTTTCTAAACTTAAGAAATAGTACCAATTTAGTGTAATATATTGGATTATTTTGTCAAAATTAATTGGACAAACCACGTATCAATCACGTAGTGAATGTGCTAAGAGTAAAATCGTTCCAAAAAAATTGATACAATTAACATATTATAATTTAAACTTTGTACCAAAAGAATATAATACTACATTGCAGTGGCGAAAGATAATGGAAACTACCATAGGATAGGCCCTTACAAGAAATTTTTTTTTTTTATTTAACAGGTATTTATATATTAGGACAAAAAAAAAGAAATTTAAATATTTAGCTCTTATAAAATAAATTTATTGATGTTGACACCTTCATTTTGAGAACCCAAATTTCGCCACTAATATATTGTCCACTAAAATTTTCACGACAAACACGAATAAGTAAATAATTGGTCAAACAATGAGAAAACTTTGGTTGTCTCAGAATTTGACTCTAGTCGACCTTGTTTTTCACTCAATTTCTTTATTTTTTCATATTTTTAGGATCTCTTTTATTAAATTTTATGTTGTCCTTATAACTTTTTATCACAATTATTATTATTATTATTTTTGAAAAGCTATTGACATTCATCCCGATTGATATCATCTACTTTGGAGCACTATGTTAGGGGACTTCTACACCACATCGGAAACGAAGACACTTGCAAGGAACCTTGCTGAGCACCTTAATTTACACACCTTTACACCACATCAGAGATGGGGACTTAACACCCATCTCTGCGGGGAATATTTGCACACTATGTTGGGAATCACATCACCAAAAACTTATAACATCACAATATTAACACACTATCATCGGGGAATAGCCCCTAAAGTCTTGACAAAAATTTGTTTAAATTTAATTTCAATTAAACTGTACTTTAAATATATAATAATTCACAATGTATGTCATGTTTTTGTACTAATAAAATGCTTATATAACATCACAATCATGTCTCAAATCATCTGATGGTTTAATATGAGACACTTTAATTCAGTCATTAGAATTGATATGCGTGTTTTCTTTATTACAAGCGATACTTTTTTTTAACAGGCTATACACGATACTTCAACTCATAAAATCGATACGGACAAGTGTTTTATTCATTACAGACAATTTTTCAAGATTATACATTATATATTTCACGCAATACGCAATACATCAGCCGGTACACTCATAACTGCTATACATTATATGCTAGAGTTGATACCTGCATTTTTTCCATCACAATTTATCACTTCCTCTCTTTTCACCTTTTCTTGCATCAATGGGGTTCTACTTCTACTTGTATATAAGCAATGTTGTTATGTGTCATGGTCATTCTGAGGAAGGGAATCCTTGGGAAGGTGTCGAATAGAATCTGCTTTTTGTTTCCTTCACTAAAAGACATGGTTTTTTCCTGGTTTCTCAAACGTGCTCTCTTTCTGTTTCTCTCCACAAAGGCATACACATTTGTGCCTCATTTCGAGAATATTTCTTGTCAGCACGCATAGCTAAATATGCATATAATATTTACATGCAAAATGTTACCCCAATGCTGCTTTTTTTACAATTTTTTTTTTCACTTTTATGGAAAGTTAAAAAACGGTACTTACCACAGCCAATAGAGGAAGCTGCGTTACTCGGCATTTAGGCAAAAAAGAACTTCCAAATTTGTTAATTTTCCCCATATCCATCGTCAACAAGTGTGTTTGGATGCTTGCTGACATAAAGTCTTGATAAAATTTAAAATTTAATTGGTTTTTTTTTTTTGGAGGAAAAAAAAGGCGAAAGGTACGTTTTGGACTGAAAATTTAGAAAGATTCGATCAATGGTGGGTTGTAGGAGAGGACCTACACACACAAAGCCAAAGACCATTTCTAAAATTTTGTTTTCGTATTTTTAAGAAGGGATGATACATACAGGAAAAATTGTATTTTTAATTCATATTGTTTACCGAAGTGGTGAATGTAGTCCACTTCTTTAAAAACTATCAAAATGTAGTCACAATGTTTCTATTTTTTTTAAAAAAAAATTTTTAGTCCAAAATGAAAAATTTACCCCAACTAACGGATGATTTATCCCCGCGTTTGTCGAAAGTGGGTTTGACCGAAAGAAAACTATCTCCCTCCATCTTCAACCACTACATCCATTATAAAGCTTTCATAATAGGTTCACAAAGATTATTTTGTCTTGGTTACATTTTTGCAAAATGGGTTTTAAGAACCTATTATAGAAGCTTTATAATGGATGCAATGGTCGAAGATGAGAGAGAGAGATGGTTTTTTCTTGGTCAAACCCACATTTGACTAACATCATGAAGTGTCGTCCATTAGTTGGGGCAAATTTTCCTTCTTTTGAACTAAAATTGAAAAAAGAAATGAAAATATTGTGGACTGCATTTTATAATTTTTAAAGAAATATACTACATTTGACACTCTGTTCTCTTGTGGCTTTGGTAGAGGAAATTTTATTAGAGGGAAGTTTTTTTTTTGGAGGGAAGTTTTTTTTGGAAAATTGTGTAGGTGGGAGATAAAAAAGTGTAATGATTGTGTTTTTTTTTGAATTTATGTGAGTAGGAATTTAGAGGGAATTTTAAAATTTTAATTTTAAATTGTTAAAAAAGTAAAGTTGTTTCTTTGTGTAAAGTTTTGGAAAAAAAAAGTGATGATTCTCTACCAAAGCCACAAGAGAACAGAAGAAATGAAGTAAAAATACAATTTTTCCATGATACGTACTTTTTCCGTTTCACGATAAGTGTCATTTTGAAGGATTTTGTTTGTTTCGAAATAAATGTTACTTTTAAAAAATGATAATTTGTTCTTTAATTTATTCTCCATTTTAATCATTTAATTGAAGCACGTCATTAGTTAATTAGTTACGAGTGGGAATAAGTTTGGTGAATATTCGTGCATGTAAGATCCTATATCGGTAATGAGTAAAATGTGAGTGATGTAACCATATTTGGGTAGAGCGTGTAAAACTACTTTTACGACTAATTAACAAAAAGTTAATTAATGACCTAATTTTCCTTCACTTTCGATCACTTTCGGGTTTAAATATTGATGAGTCGATCGATCTAGTTCAGTTTGACTAAAATATTTAACGGATCGTCATTTGTAAAATTCTCTAAATTACGTAATGATGAAGCACGCTGTGGTTGATCAGATGAGCTTTAGATGTCAATCGAGATTTGGTCTTTTGTTTACTTGCTAGAATTGGTACTTTTACTCGAAGTGACTCATGTTAGCATTTCGAAATATAAATTAGTATAAAACTGGAGTAAGAGTTTTGGTATCTTGAATAAGAACGTACATTTCAACCTGGTTGGATGCTTATATTTATATAAAATTATGGACTTATGCTCGGCAGCTGACCGCAAGGATATCAGAGTCACCTCTAGGTATTTAGGACTCTATCTCATGATTCTGCTACTCCTGACCGTGTTTGAGTCATCATGAATCTCCTTAACTGCCCACTAATGGAATGCAGATGGTGTTGCCCTTATTTTTTTGGTCACGGCTGAACCACCTGCTAGTGTGACCCTTGTTTCTTGGATCCGGCTACTAGTCTCGCTGGTCGTTGTCGTTGAGCTTCGATCTGACCTTGAGCTTTTGAGCTTATAGTGGGACCAGAGGTCAAATCGAGTACACCACATAAATTTTTACTTTCACAATAAGTTTTGTTTTAGAGAGTTTCTAATTTTCAAAATAACTATGATTAGATCATGACACTTGTAAATTCATCAATGCCCTTGAAAATATTTATTTCACCCTTATATGAACAGTTCCTTGAATGTCATGATTTAGTATTAACTAAGAGTTGTTAAGTCACTACGTATTAGGTAATCCTTGGTATGTTACAAATGTTCATAACGACACTTATGAAACAAATAAAGTTATTTGTTATACTAGCCGAATTACGTTCCCGTATAAAAAGTAACGCATGTTTTTAATATAATATATAAAAAAAGTGTCTCCTTTGGTTGGAAGTAATGAAGAGTATCTTTTATTAGAATATATTATAGATAAGACACAAGTTAAACTACAATAATTAATTTAGGAGCATAACTTAATTATCACACAACGTTCAATAAACACTACACCAAAATGCCTTAGGGGAGGCGGGTCCTAAGGGCATTAGGAGGCGGGCACCCGCCTCCCCTGTGAGGGGTCATTGGAGGATGCAACCCGCCTCCAAATGTTATTGGAGGCGGGTGTCAGTTACACCCGCCTCCAATATTCTCCCAACAAAAAATTTAATTTTTCATTCTTTAATTTATGGTTTCGGTAGGAATCGAACTCGCACCGGCAGACTCACTTGACTCTTGCACATTAAATTTACCACTAGGCTACATATGCTCATGTATTTGAAGTTAAAATCGAAAATATATATTTATATATTTTCTTCTAAAACTTGTGGTTTTTATTACCTAAAAATTTATCTCCTTTTTTCAAAATTATTTTCAACTCTCAAAATTATCCTAATAAATTATTTTCAAATTTATTTTAAACTTTCAACAGTCCAAAACAAAGAGAATTTTTGAAACAATATTGATTAAAATTTGGAAAAATGCACCCGCCTCCAATAAACACGATATTGGAGGTGGGTGCAAAGCCTTTTCTAGCCTCAAAAGAGAATTGAGGCGGGTGCAACATCCACCCGGATGTTGCACCCGCCTCCAAAGGCTTTTCGGGCCCCTTTGGAGGCGGGTATTTGTACATCCGCCTCCAAAGGAGGGTCTCCTTTGATCATTTCTGTATAGTAAAATTCTTTTTATGCTTTTTTTTTTTTTTTCTTCTTTTCTTTTTTTCCCCTTTGGATTCTTTAGAGTCTTATATATTTACTGTATTTGTATGCATATATGATAGCTATTCCTTCAGGTGATTGGTTTGTGACAAGTTTTTTTTTCTTAATCATTTGGGATCAAATTGCTTGAGGTGAGCATTCAATAGTAATTTTAGCGTATGCACCATTGTTGAATTACTAGAAGATTCTTATTTCGATCACGAACTGGCTAGATACGATAATGTGCAGTCCGCCTAAGGTGGATTGTGATTCTACCTCTATCTTTCAATCGTTATTGAATATTTTCAGCGCTAACGTTATAGTGCAAGAAATATAAATTGAACTACCCAAATGCATACATAAAAAATAAAAAGTATCTTTAATTCCTCCAACAAACACGAGGGAGAAGAAAAAATGGCCCCAACCTCATATATAATAACAACACAAATTTCCATAATACAAAGTAAAATATATATATATATATATATAATTAGATTCAGGACTTTCTCTGAATCATGATCATCATCATCGTGAAGAAGTTGCTGTAGTACAAATTAATACGTAATATATATGGAAGAAAAAAAGATGGATAATAATTAATAAGAGTCATTAATTAACACAACCAAAAATATATATAAATATAAATAAATATATATATATATATATATATATATATGAAGCATGCATGAAGAAAAGCTTATAATTATATTAACTCTGCCATGGCGGTGGATTCTGATGCTCGTAACCCGAACCCATCTGGTGGTGTTGTTGTTGACGAAGATCATCCATGTTAATGAACTCCCTTTGACCGGCCGGAAACACTTTCAAACTCAAAAAATCTCTCGTCAATCCATCGCCTCTGCCACCACCGCCGCCCGCTGCCTCTCTTTGAGTAGCAGCCTGAAAATTAAAGTTTTCTCCGAAAGGATTACTGGGTCCTTGATGAATATCAAATCCATGATGATGATGGTGGTTTAAAGTTCCTGAGGAAAAAGAATTCATCAACCCCATCAAACCTCCGTGGGAGGAGGATGATGAAGAACTCATGAACAGCCCAACATCATTTGTATTTGTAGTAGTAGTGATATTACTCATTTGCCCTTGGTGTTGGTGTTGGTGGGGTAGCCCTACGTTGACTGATGAATTATTACTGCTCATTGTAACTCCGATTTGGGATGCTTTCTGCAGCAATGCTGTGGCTGACATGCTGCCGGCTGCCGCGGCGGCCGCCTGGAAAGATGAAAGGCCTGCTGGGGCGGTGGTGGCCGTGGCCGTGGCGTTAGGGTTAGGGTTGAGGTTTTCGGAAACCAGCCAAGGTGGGATTTCTGGGGGCCTAAAATTGAACCCATTTTGTTGAAAATGCAAATCTTGCTCCCTTTTGAGTGAGAATATTGGGTTGATGAATTGTTGTTGATGATGAATTAGTGGGTTGGATGACATTGATGATGACCTGGCACTTTCTTCTGCCAAAGCATCACAGAAAGCTCTGTGAGTGATGAAACTGTCCCTCCTGTGAACCCATACAAGAGAACAAACACAAAACAACAAAAGAAACAACAAAATTAAAACATCATCAACAGAAAAATGTATTTATGTGTAAGAGAAGATTAATAAACATATAGTACTATTCTCTGTGTATCTGTGTTTGTCTTCTACTTTTTTCCTGAAATTTCATCCTCTTTTCCTCTCTATGGGGGCAGATCAGATCAGAATAGTAGTACTTGATTTTACAAGAAAAGTTTTCTTTCTTTGCTTTGCTTTTTGCAGTGAAAGAATATAAAATACTTATGCTACTGCATACGCTATTATCTAATGACAGAATGATTCTTTCGGAGGAAAAAGTAGTCTGACGTAATGTCACATTCACACTAACACACAATGGAAGAGGGTTGGGGTGGTGGTTAATAGGAGTACCTTATAACCTGAGCTCATGCCTTCGATTCTCAAAAAAAACACATTCTAACACACAAACAAAAGTCACAGGAAACAAAGACAAAGGGAAATTGGCTACATGATCAATAATCTAAAATGGATATTCATTCAAAGAAGTGAAATTTCATTAATACGGATCATAACCTTGAGAAGAGGGTTCCACAATCACATCTATATTCCCTTGTGCCACAAATCTTGGAATGAGCTTTCCAATCAGATTGAACAGCATAGCGTTTTGAGCACTTTTCACATTTCCATTTCTTCTCACCATGTTTCCTGGAAAAGTGTTTCTTGATCCCTGTGAGATCCCCGAGAGCCCGTGAAGGGTCGTGGTGGACGCATGAGCTTTCTGGGCACACATAAACTTTCTTCCTAATCACCTCAAGCTTGTTCCTTTGCTTCAGCTTCCATGGCAGATTGTGCCCTCTCCTGTGCAGTTGCAGGTTCTGATCCCTTTGGAACCCTTTGTTGCAGATCTCGCACACAAACCTGTTGGTCGCCAAAAGGGTTCTTGGGGACAAAGCTACCACTTCCGCCTCAGGGTCTAATCAATTCCATCAGTTAATTTAGGGATGATGATCGTGAATACGGAAAAAACAGTATTACAATACCTGGATTGCCCGGGAGGTTTCTCTTCTTCTTATTTGAAGATGGTAATTGAGTTTGAGCAGTTGGGGATGAGGAGGATGGTAGTTGATGAGGCTGTTCATGTGGATAAATTCCACCAAATTCATAGTTTCTGTTCCCTGAAGAATTGCTTGCATCATTAGATGCAGATGTTAAATTTGAGATGCTGTCATCCAAAATCATACCACCAGTACTACTACCCTTCATCATCATCCTCAACTCTTCTTGATGATGAATGATGATGATCAATAAAGTTAAGATCTTGCAGCTTCTCTTTATGGATTTTGATCAAATATATGAAGTGGGATTCTTCTGGGATTCATCACTGATGAAGAAGAAAGAAAAAACAAACCCTATTCAGAAAATTGATGAAGTTGATGATGAGCTCCCCACAAAGGCACCATGGAAAGTGGGAAAAAAATGCTTCTTTGAGAAAACCCTAGCTATAGCTGTATAATTAAGGACAAAGTTTAAAGAGTGAAATTAATGAAATGAAAAGAAAAGAAAGGGAAGATTACAAGATGGAAGTGGTGAGTGAATCTTGGCAGTGTGACAACCCTTTTTTCTTCTTATTTTGAGTAACCAAAATTGCCTGATAGCTGTTAGCACCAAAGAAGCTGCAATAAAAGCCACACAGACGGAAACAAAGAAAGCCAGACCATATTCCCCTCTAAGAAGACTTCATTTTCTTTTGCCTTCTCTTCCCCCACTGTGTGTATTTGTGAGAGAAAGAAATAGGGGGAAGGAGAGATAAATAGATAGAGAGAGAGATGTGGATATGAGATGATGAGAAGGTATCTCTCTCAATTAATTCTTCCACTCCATCAAAAACTACAGCCCCAACCCTCCAACAATTGTCCATTTTGTCTTTTTCTTTGTTCACGTCTCCCCCTATTTGCAAAACTCAAGAAACTCTCCCATTATTGTTCTTATTCGAACAAATTATTCCCCCCCCCCCCCCCCCCCCCCGCCGGGCCCTCCACCAAAAATAAATAAATAAATAAATATGATAAAGAAAGTTAAGTAGCTAGAGTAATTTTTATTGCCAGTGGAGCTCTCATTATCATTATTTACCTAGAAGGGATCTCTAGCTTGTTTAAATTACCTTTTCTCATTTGAGAACATATTACCTGCATGTCTAAATTATTTTATTATGTCTAAATATCATAGATCTGTGTATTTTTACTTTAAAAAAAATTTAGTGGAACGACATTATTTTAAAGTGAAACTATATCGTTTTACTGTTTTGGACATAATAAAACATCATAACGTAAACATGTGACTATTCTAATCTTACCGTGACTAAATTAGTTAACTTATGTAGTTACACTAATGTAAATATAATATAACAAGGTTTTAGACAAGTGATTTAATTCATTAATTATTATTACTTTCTTTCTAAACTGAAAGTGATAGAATAGAGTAGCTAATTATGAGACAAGGAAAATAAGGTGACAATGACCCAGAAAAAAAAGAAAAAGAAAAAGAAAAAAAAAAAAGGTGACAATGAGCCTTTTTTTGGTCTTACTGTGTCATAAAACAATGATGCATGGAGAGATAATTAGAGTGGAGAATCATGCATGCATAGGAGTTAGTAGTAGAATTAATGCAAAAAGTAGGGGGAGAGAGAGAGCTGTGAATTTTAGAAGAATAAACTAAGGTCAATATCTACAGGGGTAGGGGAGGGGAGGTAGGAGACTCCCCCCATCCACCTACAATATTCATTCACATGATTGGTTTGGTGATTATATTCCTACAATCATGCTTTCTCAATCTCATCACTTAAAAAGTTGTCCCAAATTATTCTTGCCTTCCTTCTTGCGACTCTTTTTGAATACACAAATCTACATGTATATAACCTTCCACCCCTTTTCATATGGAGTTATATATTAATTAATTTTTTAGGAGCAAATGCTAAAATTAGATTGAAAATCCATTCTTCCATCTCATGTTTTGTCTTTATAAACATATTTTTAAAAGAGAATAATATTCTTTCAGATGATCTGGCGCGCAATACATCAGAGACAAAACTCAATACGCACACGTTTATGTGTGTGTGTGTGTGTGTGTTTTTCTCCAATACATGCGATAATTGTGTTTTAAAATTTGCATCAAGGGCTTAACTCAATGCGCGTATTTTCTTCACTACACGCGGTACTTATTTAACATACATAACATCAATACATCAGGAGCTAAACTCGGTACACTAGAGGCTATAATATCAATACGCAATGCATCATAAATTAAATTTCATACGTGATACTTCATCAACTAAATTCATAAATACGATACATCAGCAACTAAACTCGATACACCATAGGCCTAAACTTAATACACAAATACAATTTATCCTAAATTTGATAAGCGTGTTTTTATAACACAACCGTGACACAACAAAGGCTAACATATACAATTTTTTCTCTTTTTTAAAATACCTTCTTACATTTATAATATGCTCTTATTATTTAAAATTGTATTCCACAGCGTTTTGGTCTAAAATTTTTCAGCTAATCCTAATAGTGTGACGTCTCTATTTAAAGGGGTTATTTTCATTCTTACAATGATTTATTCTGTTTGATCGGATAGTCAAATGAGCTAAGAGCTAATTTTTAAACTGAAGAAAGTAAATCGTAAAAGGGTAATAATATAGGGGTAAAATATGACTAAACTTATTTGAAGACACTTATAATATTTTAAAATGTTATTTGTACTAATTTCTTGATTGGATTAGAGTAGATAAAAATGATTCAATTTATTGAAATATATATATATATATATATAAAAGAAAAAGAAGAAGAAGATAGAATAAGTATGTAGTGTGTACAATAAAGTATGATTACAATAGATGTTGGGAAATCCTGACGAGTTCACGGTTTCTGATCTTAGAAAAAGTGGAAAGGAGAAATGGGGTGACCTTGGTCCCCATTGCTGCCACTTATCCATCGTCACTTTGTTACTGTTTAAACAGTCAAAATGCAAAAACCCAGAAATATATATATATTATATATATATATATACATATATATAATATATATTATATATATATATACATATATATATAAATTAATAAATTAATATACAATATTCCATTCAAAACAAAAAAATGAAAATATATATATATATATTATATTTTTATACATATTTTGTTACGTTGAACGGTTTGTGTTTCAAAATATTGTCAAAGTGATAATTTACTAGTTAGAGCAAATTAATTGTATTTGACGATATCATTACTTGTCTTATATATAAAAGATCGAGAAATCATAAAAGTGATGATTTAAAAATAATAATAAAAAGAAAAGGTCAAATAGGTGTAATTTATACTGTTAGAATATTTCACTTTGGTAGTATTCATTATATTTTGTTTCTTAAATTAAATACAGAATTTTCTGTCCACGTTCTGTTTGGCAATTTCAGAAGGCCGGTGAAACAGTACACCTCACTGTCTAAATTGGAATTTGAGAATGTCACCTTTCGGCAATGTATGAAATTAATTTGTTAATTATAGCCATTAATTTAAACTTTGAGAATTTGTATTCAAATAGAGATACGTACTCACGGCTATCACACAAGGGGGCAATCACAAGGTTGGAGAAAGTGATGGAATAAATAGGGAATATTTATTCTCGGTCTTTTCGACACGTTTAAAAAATGTATTAGGTAGTTATTAGCCATCACATCAGCTATTGTGTGTTAGTTATGATAACTCATTTACTATTTATCATGTGTCATTTTTTGATTATTTAACAGTCACGTCGCCACTATTATCACAGGTATATCGTCAAAATTGACATGCAAGTCGCCGATTTTTTTTTTGAAAATTATTAATACCAACTAAATTGTTAAGAAAAATAAATTTGGGTATCTAAGAGGCCTTTTAGGTTTGAGTTTATTTTTTTCGACTTATTTATTATTTTTTTTTGGGATAAAATATGATTAGAATTAAAACATAACTTCCGGTTACATATTAAACGGGACTTTTGAGAGCCTGTGAGTTTCTTCCACTAAGTCCCTGTGCACTTTTTTAACTAAACATTCACTGAATTTAGAGATATGAAAAGATATATCTCTACCTATGTTCTGAACTTCCCATGGGAGTTTTCCTTTGTGATTGACATATCTGCTAGCTAAGAGCAGTGGGTGAAGATTTGCGTTTCTGTAATTTTCATTTTCAAAACAGCTTTTCAGAGCTTGGAGGAATGCCTTTAATTCCATTTGAAGAGCTGATGTTGCCTGGAGAATAGAAGTCATTCCCGTAATGTCTGGTTCATGTTCTCTCTTGATTACCCACGCTGCTGCACCCTTTGACAATCCATAAGGTATGAGCCATCGACTATTGTGTTTGTGATTTGGGTTGCTTGATCCAGTTTATTTTTTCGACTATCAAAGACAAATTGGTCATTTAATTAAAAACAGGAGGAAGTATTAATAATATTAACCAATAAATATTTGTGCAAACCTAAAACGGTGTAAATGTAATTCACCATATAATCATTTATAGTTTTACGTTTTCGCTCTGCCACAAATATTAATTTGGGGGTATTAATTAAGCTCCATTCTTGTTGCTAATAAAGGTCGAGAGAAACATTTAAAATTAAGTTTAGGTTAAATCACTTGGTTGAAAATTGATTGGTTATCTATTTCGTCCTTCTATTGAAACTGTTTCATTTGGGTCTCTTAAACTGAAAGATTGGTTTTAAATGGTCTCTAAAGTCATTTCGTGTGTGAACGCGTGAGAGATGCACTATTTTTTCAAGGACAAAATTGGGAAGGATAACAATACAATTTTGCCCTTGAAAAAATAGTGTATCTCTCATGCGCTCACATAAAATGACTTTAGGGACGATTTAAAATCAATCTATCAACTTAAGCGACCAAAATAAAACAGTTTCAAGGGCGAAAGAGATACAACAAACTAAGGCTTCGTTTGATAAAACTTATGTCTGAAATTTGAAGTCTAAAATCTGAATTTATTAGATGACGCTGTTTGATAAAATCTGAAATGAGGACTGATGTCTGAATCTGACACTAATGTATGAATCTTATTAAATTATTAAAAATAAAAAAAATTATTTTATTTTTAACATTAAATTTATATATTTAATAAAGTTATAAAAATAGATGATAATTTATTTTTTAATTTTTATATAGTTATAAAATTAATTTATTTTGATTATTTTTTTGAATTGATGAAATTTAAAAAGCATTAAAAACGTAAAAAAGAAATAATGACACAAAAAATGTGAAAATTTAAAGAGAAAAAAAATATTATTTTCGATTCAGATTCAGTCATAAGTGATTCACTCATCACTTATTTGTTAGGTCAGAATTATCTTGTTTTTCAGACCCACTTACTCAAGTTTTCATTATCAAACGCACTTAATCGATTAAGCACTTAACTTCAGAACCACTTAATTCATTAAGACTTATGACTAACCGTTATCAAACACATTTAATGCGAATAAGCTCTTAATCATTCATTTTAAGTGCTGAATTTTGGTTATCAAACGAAGCCTAAGTTAAAGGACCAACGGAGTGATCAAATCTTAATTTTATATATTAACTGGATCCAAATTATGGATAAGATTTTATTTTCTTTACGAAACCATTTATTCACGAGATAATAGTAAATGTACGTAAGGGTCTTTGCAATTATATTAATAGTAATGACCCAAAGGTCATTAATCATCCAATCGATGATGGATGGTTTTATAACGAAACTATAATTTTTCCTCCCAAACCGTAATCTAGATTAAATGTGAGACTTATGGTAAAATATTATTTTAATTAAGTTTAAAGCATGATTTATTTTTAATTTTTTAGTTTGAAATTGAGTTTTTGGGACAAAGTTCCAAATTATGATTGAAATATTTTGTATATTATAATCTTTTTCCATGATTTTTGTCATCAGACTATAGTGTCATATAATAGTTTACAGATGATTTAAACAAAAAAATTATATTCGACGTGTCCTAATAATTCGACGGCTTACGTATAAGTTTTAACAAGTTCAGTATTGAATTTAGTTTCTAAATTATATTGAGCTTAGATCAAAACAACAAATATTGAAACGTGTTAGAGGTTATTGGCGCATTTTAATTGGAGTATATAAAGTAAAAAATATGGAATAAAATAAATTGCCGACCTTAGTGAGCCACTAATAAAGCGAGATCCAGTCAAGGAGAAAGACAGAGATCAATCATATACATGAAGGAAATCGACATCTCGCACAACTAGATGTATATTATAATAATGAAGACGAGGAAAACACAAGAAAAATATATATTATAATTATTCTTTTGGGATGGGAAAACATTATTTGCTTTATATCTTACAAGAAAAATATTAAGGGCCTATTCGCTAGCGTTTTAAAGGAGGTTTCGAGAAACATGTTTTCAAAAAACAAGCAAATGAACGGATGAGAGAAAACTGTTTTCAAAAACTATATATGTTCAATAAAAGGATTTTGAGAAACTTTTTTTTTTTAATCTTGTTTGGTAAGAAAGTAGGCATTAAGCAAGATTTGGATATAGAAAAAATAGTTTTTGGTATTTAGAAAAAGAATTTGTTTTCGAAATAAAATTTTGAAAACTAACTATTGAACATGTGTCAAACGAAATTTATGTTTTAAAATAATTTTTGAAACTCATAATTCTGCAGAACGTCCAATGAACATGCCTTAAATTGCAGTTGCGGAGTTTATGAAAATCATGAAGCGGCTAAAATATTTCTGCTTTAATTCTGAAAAACAAAACGGCTCAGGATCTCCTGTTACACTATGTGTTACACATCTTAATAACTCAATGTTAATATTCTTTTTTAAATTAATTTTTTCACCAATGCTATTCATTGGCATTCTACATAATTTTAATATAATTATTTTATTTTTTTACATTAATTTTGTATTTTAATATAATTTTATAGTATTTTTTTATTTTTAATCTCAATAAATTAAAATAAATATACCCTAAACCAAAATGGGTGAACCCTTAGTCCAAAAATTTATTATAATGCTAATTAATATCATTGATGAAAAAATTAATTTTAAAAAGAATATTAACGTTGAATTATTAAGATGTGTAACACATAGTGTAACAGGAAAATGTAACAGGGGATCCTAAGCCAAAGAAAACGATTTTGCCATTTTAGATAGAAGTGTAATTTTAAACGGAAAAAAAATTCTTTGATGCGTAATGTATCAGAGGTTAAATTTGATACATGTATTTTCAGTAATACGCAATACATCAAAAACTAAAGTTGATGCACGACACACCACATAAAAAGTTCATAACAGCAATATATCATTAGCTGAACTCAATACGCAATATATTAGAAACTAAACTCGATACACATATATATATATATATATAGGATGTTAAGCTCATAACCTTGATACACCAGAGACTAAAATCGATACCACAAAAGCTAAAATCAATACACATATACACATACAGTAGAAGCTAAACTCGGTACATGATATTTAACCACATCAAAGGCTGAGGTACTCAGTACATGATGCATCAGAGGTTGAAAACAATACATGATACTTGACCAACTAAACTCATAATCACAATACATTAACAGCTAAAATACTAGAAGCTAAACTCAGTTTGTGATATATCATAATCCAAATTCAATACACGTATTTTCATAATATAACCGTGTTACACTTAGTATGCGAATTTCCATCAAATTCTAAACTCAATATGCGGGCTGTCGAACTATTAGACTCGTCTCATACAAGTTCTTACAAGATACTTTTAATACGACAAATGGAGTAATATTTTAATGCATGTACGTATGGGAGAGGACATATTAATTAAAAATTACAAGTAGTATAGATTATAAATTAAGCAGGCTGCCCCCTGCCGGCTGTATAAATATTTTAGTGTGACTAGCTACCAAACAAATAAACGTTAGTCATATTGGAACGATATTGTCTTTCCATTTAATTAATTCATATAAAAATGCATTAATTATTGGAAGAGAATACTTAATTTCTATTTCTATTAATATTAATATTAATATTAATTCTAGTATTTTAAGGTTTTATTTGTTTTCATCACCTGTCAATCAATTCTCGATGCGTTGCAGTCTCTATTAATTAATATGATTATTATTATTATATGTACTCGATCTGCAGCTTTTTGATAGCCGCTCGATCTTAAATTATTTAGGGCACGTTCGATATGGAGCTAGTATCGGTTTTGAAAACATATTAATGAAAACGAATGTGTAAAATGTATTAGAAATTTAAAAGGATATAATAAAATAGTATTAAAATGTATTGAAAATAATAAAAAATATTATAAAATTAAATTTACTATAGGAATAAAAAACAAAACAACAACAGAAACAAAAATAGTGAAAACAAACACGGTCTTATTTTAATATAATTAATTAATAGGTGGCCAATTGCAGTAGCAGCCACAAGTGAGCCATAAATATGCATGTTCTGATGTTCGTATCGACCCCAATTTTCCCGGCGGACAGGACATTATGCTTATGATTTTGGAGTTATTTTGTGTAACCATGTTCGGAAACTTCCCCTTCTGAGTTTAAGGTTTTTTATTTTTTTCTTTCAAGAAAGGTTAATTGAGTACTGAAATCATCCTTAATTTACAATGCAGAAATTTTTTTTTTCCAAATTAATAAATAATAGGTCTTCATAATAAATGCTTTTGATGATGAAGGAAACTCACAAATAATTATTTTAGTATAGTACTGTTAAATTGAACAGAAATTGTTAGGAAGATACACTACTATACCCTATTGGAGGCGGGTTTTGCGAACTCACCCCCGCCTCCAATACGGACGCCGCGAATACGGAAATCCGCCTCCAATACTCCGACACGTGACTACATCTCGCGCCTACAGAAGCACTCGACTCTAGCACACTAAATTTACCCACAGGTTACATATACTCACGTTTTTAACTGGTGGGTTTTTATTACCTACGTATATTATATTTGTTTTCTATAAAAGTTGTGATTTCCTTTTAAATTACTAATTTCTCCCCCTTGCTCGAACCTTAACAAATTATCAATTTTTTTTTTAACTTTCAATTTTTCATTTATTTGCTTATTATAAAAGTTTGGGAAACTCGCCTTCAATATTGCGGCTGGAGTATTGGAGGTGGGTTTTCCCCAACCCGCCTCCAATTATTGGAGGTTGGTTTGAGAAAATCCGCCACCAATACTCCAGCCACTACGTATTGGAGGCGGGTTTGTAGTAACCCGCCTCTAAATTGGCGCCTCCAATAGCCGTTTCTATGGTAGTGATAGTTTCGAGGAAAAATCGATATTTGAAAGCATGCTAATATCTTAAGCTTTCATTAATATAAACTCTTATTTGTGGATAATTTGCTCTTGTAACTGTTTAGGTCTGTTTGACGATCAGAAATAAGAATAAGAATGAGGGCATTTCATATTTTTGGGGAGAATACAATAGTTTAAATGATGAAATTTATGTTCGTACTAAATATATAAATTTTTAATCCTAAGAATTATTCTTGCTCATTCCCCCCATTTATCCGCAGGGGATCTGGGTGTCGCAAGAGACGCGTGTCCCTCCTCATAATGCAGTGAGGTGCACTACATTGTGAGTAGTTTTCTAATTTCTTTCATTTTTATACACCAAACGCATCCAACACATAAAGTAACCGCTAATTAGCTATAAATCCATTCAATTCACATTCAGTAGGATCCAAATGGGATACATAGGGGTTTTAATAAGCGTATAAAGGCTAAACCTCAATAGCAATATTAAAAGTTGAGATTTGGGTATAAAGACCTATTTATCGATGTGATCATTTAGGCAATTAAGAAAGGGAGAATTTTTTAGTTGAGTTGGAGTTAACTAGAGCGCGAAAAACTTGAATAAAACAGATTTATACATTGAGACGTAGCTTATACATGTAACGTTGTGTTATCCATGCGTGTGTCTAATCAAAAACTTTTTGTTCTTGCAAATTTCAGATGTCACGTTGATGTTAAAGAAGTATCATTTAACTCTTTATTGATAGAATTTGGGGCATTATTTTGCAGTTAAAGAGTAGTAATTAGCTCTTTCAAAAGTATAGTTGAAGTATCAGTGTACTTTTACTGTGTTTGTAGTTTTTTATTTTTATTTTTTTTCCCTTTATTTTCTTAGTGCTATTCTTCAACAATACAACTGCTACTTTCTTTTTGAAGTAGTAGTTTCATTTTATTTATTTTTTTGTATTTTTTTTTCTCTTTTATTATTTTTTAAGTTATACTATTTTTCATGTTATTCGATCTTTTGGATGCTTTTATCAGGTCATTAGTCACGGATTTGCGATCGAATTCATGTTATGATAGTTTATTTAGCATAGTGCCGATTTATTATTCTGTTGAATTTGTATATGCATAAAATAAATAAATAATTAATTAATTAATATATACATATATATACTCATAATCTCACACCAACTTATAATTCTTGATGCTTCATACTCCTCTGTTACATGAACAGTTTATTTTGGAAAAATATTTTTTGTTCCAAAACAAATGGTGTCAAATTAGATATTTTAAGTGTTGTACATTGATATTCATATAAGTTGTATATTTATTAAAGTGGACTCTTCTAGTGGAACAAAGAAAATAATACGATTATTGTCAATATTAAAGGGAAAAAAATTCTAATCATGTGATTGTTGAGCAAATTACATTTCAATTCAGCTGCATCTTCAACCATTTCAATTGTTTAATTCACATTTTCAATTTTTTTTTTCCTTTTGAATTCAGTACTATTACATTGAACACAATGACTGGTGAGGGAAAATATGAGAGTTGGAAAGCAGCATGCAACTTAAATAAGCAGAATTCACAGAGGTAGAAATCAAATGTTTGACCTCTGAATTACCCTTTATGCGTCACAACCGATCGATGAGACACTTGTTCGCACGTACATTTTCGATCAAGTTAATTAAATCATGAATGTGTTTCGATCGCTGTCCATGAGCAAGTGGCGTTTCTGTTGATCAAAATTCCCATTTGACTTAATTGAACCGTTCTACTTTTCTTTTGGTTTTTTGCTTTTGATCTGTAGCTCCAAAGTTTTTTTTTCTTCCCTTTAATATTTGATTTTATAGAATAATAGATGTTTCAATCAATGAGGAATATTAATCTAATTCCTAATAGGATGAAATAATACAAACACATCGTTTTCCATAATTTACAAATATAAAAGAGAATTTTTTTGTTAAAAGGGTTGACTGGGTTGTGGAAATTACAAAATTGAGAAAAAAAAGTATAATGTTTCCTAAATTGTTAATAAAGGCAAAGGCAACGAAATAAATTTGGATATACAATATTTAAAATAAATAATTTATTATTATTGATTCTCATTTTTGTTTTAAGTATAAATTAATCATGAATTGTATAATTAATTATATTACTGTAGTAAATATGTGAAAGTTTAAAAAGATAAAACAAAATTCTTTTATTAAGAGAATGAAAATAGTAAACTGGACAATTGGCTTTGAGCTATCAACTAACATCAGTTTGTGTAAATTAAGGAATAAGCTAATGCCTATATGGGCTATGCAATTCAAGTAAGCTAGTTGCAAGAGGCTTGTAGCTTTTACAACTCACAATAGCTTTTTTTTTTTTTTTTTTTGGTTCCATTTATTTGAACCAGTTTTGCTTATCAGCTCATTGGCCCAGTCAAGTTGTTTGGGCAACTACAACTAGGGTGAATCTAAACGTTTGCTATTAACGTTTTCCTTAAAGTCTAACTTTGTTTTTAACATTATTTAGGTCTAAAATTGTTATTAACGTGCCTTCCTCCCAAAATGAACTGCCACTTAGGACAATTGAGATTGAAGTTGATGAATTGACATAATGACATGGATTAATACACTATGTAACATTTAATTATGTGGTCCAAACAGATATTTATTATTTGAAGAGTTTATTTTCTCAATACAGTAGCAAAAAAATTTGGATACAACTTAGAGATTTATTTTTCTCCTGCCCTGAACGTGAAGAATCATGGGTTATTGCCACGCAATTAAATGTCACACAGTTTATTAATTCGTATCATTTTGACAACTCTTCAATTTGATTCATAATCATTTTGCGTAGCAATTCTATTTGAGAGATTGACAAAGTTGGACCACTTTTAGAAACATCCAGGATAATTTTGGACTCAAAGTTAGATTTTAAGGAAAACGTTAGTGGCAAAAATACATATTCGCTCTCTTCCATTTTCTTTTATTTTTGTATCTTTTCAAAACACCCCCTCCAATAATCAGTACTCTTGTTTGAAAAAGAAAATACTAATGTCACATTCTTGATGACTTGGAGTAGTAATAATAATTGAAAAAGACTTTCCTGTTCTAATTGATTACTCAAACAAATTCATCGGTTAGCATTTAAGGTAAGTACCAACTGCCAACCGCACAGATTATTTTAAGGTAAGCAAACATCGATCCACTTAGCATTTAAGCTTTTGGTCGGTTTTCCTAAATAGTTTAAGCAAATCTCTTGTCATCAAATGATGCAATGAAGTGATTCCAGTGCTGACAAGTTGTCCTTCTTGTTTACTCCTAAGTTTTTTTGCTTTTCTTTTTTAATATGAAATTGCAATTTCTGATGATCCTTTGTTTGACTCCACAAGGGGACAAGGGAGAGGTGGTTTGAAATTTTTGATCGTTGGAAACTTCTTTCAATGAACCTAGTTTTCTATTTGGGCATTTCATCTCTTCTTTCTGGGATTTTGTCGGAAGAGAGAAAGAGATGGAGGGATCCTCGTATTGGTTGATGGCGGCACTTGTTGTTGTTGCCCTAATTGCCAATTGTCAGCCTGGAATAGTGTGGGCTTCTTCTCCAATTGAAATGATTCTTGAGTGCAATCAGAATCTGCAGCCTTATAGGACGGCCTACCATTTCCAACCTCCTAGGAATTGGATGAATGGTATGTTTTCCCATATCTTGAATTGAATTTGATCACTACGGGTAGTTGTACTAAGAATGGTTGCCCGGATTTAAGGTTTGTCCTTTGGTCTGATGATCTTCTTGTTGTTCTGGGTTTTGCATGTGCTGTTGTGATTTTGCTACTTCTGATGGCAAAAATGGTGATGGGAATGGGATGACATGCTTATTGACTTTGCAGATCCGAATGGTATGAATTTTAATTAACTTGTCCTTTCTGTTTCTTGCATTTAATGTCATCCTCTGCAGAATCCCATTTGCATTTAGTATCATCCAGTATTCCTGTGCTGAAGTATCTTGTGAGTTGTGTCCGTTCTATTACAAGATTCAATTTAGAATTGTACATTGTGACTCATAAACAATTGTACTACTGGACTTAGTGGAACGGAGGGAGTAATTCATAATCAATCTAGATAGTTAGCACTGAAGATGTTTAGAGCGTATTCTTGCACAGTTTTAACTTTTCAGAACTCTGTTTGTGGTTTACAAACATGCATTTTATATTAGAACATTACTCCATTGGTGTCCTAGCTTTTGCTTGAGTTGTTTGCTATCTTCCTTCCATTATTGATGACTGACATTGCTCATTCTATGAAATAGGACCAATGTATTACAATGGATTTTACCATCTATTCTACCAATACAATCCATACAAAGCACTATTCGGTGATGGTGTTCTTTCATGGGGCCATTCCATATCATATAATCTGGTTGATTGGGTTCATCTTGAACCTGCTCTTAATCCCACTGATCCTTTTGACATCAATGGTTGCTGGTCTGGTTCTGCGACGATTCTTCCAGACGGGACTCCTTCTATCCTGTACACTGGAATTGATTCTGAGAAGCGCCAGGTGCAAAACTTGGTTTTCGCCAAGAATGCATCTGACCCCTACCTTAGGGAATGGATCAAATCAGATCATAATCCTATAATGACTCCGGTTGATGGGATTGGTATTGACCTTTTCAGAGATCCAACAACTGCGTGGCAGGGGTCGGACAAAAAATGGCGGGTGATTATTGGTAGTGAAATCAGTGGTCATGGGACAGCACTTCTCTATCAGAGTGAGGATTTTGTGACTTGGACTAAGAGCCACAAACCTCTTCATTTTTCAAACAAAACAAACATGTGGGAATGTCCTGATTTCTATCCTGTTAGTGTTAATGGCACCAATGGAGTTGATACTTCTGTGCTTGATAAAAATACAAAGCATGTGCTGAAGGCAAGCTTTAACGGTCAAGACCACTATGTAATAGGAACGTATGAACCAGGAACCGATGAATTTGTTGTTGATACTGACTTCATGGATGAGGATGTGGAATTGAGGTATGATTATGGGGTATACTATGCTTCTAAAACATTTTATGATAGTGCACAGAGAAGGAGAATATTGTGGGCATGGGTTACCGAGGCCGATAGTGAATCAGATGACCTAAACAAGGGATGGTCTGGACTGCAGGTAATTTTGGCTTATACTGACTTTGCTCTTTCATCTGCATTTTTCACTTAAACATATTCAGTTTTTGTTTGCAGTCATTTCCTAGGAGTATCTTGCTTGACCAAGATGGGAAGCGATTATTGCTATGGCCGATTAGAGAAATTGAGAAGTTGCGCAAGAAAGAAGTCAATTTACAGAATCAAGAGATCAAGGGGGAAACAGCATTTGAGATTACAGGCATTACAGCCTCACGGGTATTGTTCAATCCTACTTTATTTCTTACGCTAAGGTTGATTACACTTTAGAGATAATGGAAAATTTGTTCAACAGGCTGACATAGAGGTCTCATTTCACCTCCCGAATCTTGATGATGCCGAGTTGCTGCATCCAGAATGGCGCGATCCTCAACTTCTTTGCAGCGAAAAGAATGCATCAGCCGGGGGCACAATTGGGCCATTCGGCTTGTTGGTTTTGGCCTCAAATGACCTGACTGAACGCACTGCTATTTTCTTTCGGATATATAAAGGCAATGACAAGTTTGTTGTGCTCATGTGCAGTGATCAGAGCAGGTGAGAATTTTGAATTAAGTTCCTGCAAATCATATAGTTTCTTGTATGACCTCTGCTACCTTTTGTTTATTTGCAGGTCTTCTTTGAGAAAAGAGGTTGACAAATCTGTATTTGGGGCTTTTGTTAATGTTGATCCTACACAAAAGCTTTCCTTGAGAAGTTTGGTGAGTTTACTGGTTTAATTAAGAAGCTTGCCATGTTCAATTAAGTACTTATAACGCCCCATTTAAACATTCAAGTAATATCATGTACCGCTTATATACTGTACTAACCTTGTACCACAACTGCAAAGTCGGTTGTGATACAGGGTTGGTACAAAGTAAGTGGTACAGGTGATTCGGTCTTCGCCATTTACCTCTTTCCCTTCGCGAAAATGCAGATTGATCATTCAATCATCGAGAGTTTTGGAGGGGAAGGAAAGGCCTGCATCACTGCCAGAGTTTATCCACAGTTAGCTGTTGATAATGAAGCCCACCTATATGTCTTTAACTATGGGACAGAAAGCATTGTAGTGTCTAATTTAAGTGCTTGGAGCATGGAGGCAGCTCAAATTCTTCCCCTGCGTGAAACAGAACTCCAAATTTAAATTGGGAAAAATATCAAAATCGTGGTCAAAGTATAAACCATCGAGAGATTTGACAAAAATACTAATACTTTTAAAATTTATATAAAAAGACAAAAATACTCTCAAAGTTTTTCTTGTTTTTGTCTTTTCATTATAATTCAGAAGTTATTGGTATTTTTGCCAAACTTCTGAGAGGGTATTTGGATGGGATCGCAGTGATGAAAAATCGCACAAAGAAATGGTTGAAATTGTGGTGGATTTCAATTTCTTGGAATAAAATTCTTACGTGAGGGTCAAACTATCCTATCCTTTTTCTTATACTTCTATTGTTAAAAATGGTGGTTTCTTTGTGTTCTCTGTAGAAAACCGTCAATTTGTAAAAAAGGAAGATTGGTTGCTTTTGGTCCGAGGAAACTTCATTGGTTAAGGTTAATCCCCGAACTTTATGTATGCATGTTTAAATTGGTTGCTTTATGTATATATATTCCGATAGAAACTCAAATGGGAAGTTGCGACAAATCTGAAGCCGATTTGGTCACGGCCTGGATTGCAGAGGAAAATAACCCATCAACTGTTGGCTCCGGAACTGATGAAGAAGAAGATATATAGATGTGGCGGCAAAATTTTTAACAGCGGCGGCTCGGAGATTCTTGGTCGGAGGGAAGGAGAGGCGGAGATCTGAACTCCAATAACCACAGAGAAATGAAAAGTTGTTTTCCTTGCTTTGCTTGCTGTGGCAGGTGTAATGTGGTAGCGGGAAACGCAGCAGCCATAGTGGCACAATTTAGGAGGGAAGGATATGCGTGATTGACCAATTAAGGAAGGACAATTTAGGAAGATTTGTAATTTGTTGATCTGGACCTTAATATTTGCTCTTGCAATATCAACTGCATTAAAATAAATAGAATTCCGATCAATAGAAAATTTAAAATTTAATTTTTTTTTTTTTTGTGTGTATAAGTTTCACTTCATCTTCTATCAATAAATAAGTTTAATGTACCTTAGCTTTTATCTGCAATGATGTTGTGGAATTAATTTTCAATTTTGCATCCTGAAGGTGATAATATTGAAAATGTATAAAAGGAATTTTCTTACTTTATTTATTTTGATTGATTAATTTTAATTTGTTGTTTTCAAATATAATATTTGTTGTTAATGCATGGTTTTAATATTTCTTACTGAAATATATACATCATTTGAAATTTTAATTTTGTGATGAAAATAGACATTTCAATTATCAATTACAAAGCATTATGTCCAGAAGACAATGCTACAACATATTGCAGGTAGGGATAAAAAATAATGTTCTTATATGAAAATAACATAAATTTAAAACTTGATTAATATGTGTACCTTTGATATATGAGTGGAATTACAAGATGAGTGGAGTGGTAGGTATACAAGATGATGAAAAGAAAAGTTGGATGGATGATTACAGGCAATACTTCAGCTTCAAAAATGATTTTCTCAGATCACATATAATAAATAATTATTAACCATAGAATTGACGTACTTGAAAATATAAGTTCAATTTGATTATGTAAATATTAATATTATATTAAATTTGATATATTTTTAACTAGATGACCAATATAAGTCACAAATGAAATTAAATCAACAAAATAAAAAAAAATCTTTTTAAAAGTTACGAGACTAAACATAAATGGAGGACCAAGTTAAAGGACTAGTCTTGTCATTTATCCTATATTTTTTTTCTTGATCAATTACAATAACTAGTGTGTATATATATATATATATATATATATAACATAATATTTTGTTAATTTATAAAATAATATTTTGTTTCTTTGACCAATATTGGTCAAAGGGGTTAGAAGTTTCTTTGACCATTGAACTTATATCACCTTCTATTGGTATCGAAATTGTCCTTCACATATCTTACCGCAAGGGTTTCCTACTCCACTTGTATGTGCCAATTCCTACTCCACTAATCAATTTTTGACAACGGTCCAAAATTAACTCTCCTCTTTCCATCCTTTAACCGTCGTTAAGTGGGACAAATATATTTCTCTTTGCGCTGCAGGCTCGTCGAGAACAGCTTGGACTCTAAGCATTGAAATCGCTCTCAAAGATTGATGAAATTTTCTTTCTTCCTTGAAAATTCTTTGTTTAATTGCCTTAAAATCTGTTTCCAATTCAAGAAACTTAACTCATTAAGGTACTCAAGGGCAAAATCTCAAAAACTATGGACTAATGTTTGTTTGTGCTCAGATATGGACGAAATCCATGTAAATTGATTCGGAATGGTTCATACTATTTCTTTAGGTTTAATATGCCGGGAAGAACAATGGATGTTGCGGATAAGTTTGGGCATGGTGTGAGACTAAAAGAAAATAAAAAAATAGAAAAGATTTAACCATAGTTAGCTTGCTGTGAGTTAATTTTGGACAGTTGTCAAAAATTGATTAGTGGAGTAGGAATTGGCACATATAAGTGGAGTAGGAAACCCCTTGCCATATCTTACATATGCACAGCACAATCATTCCACAATTTTTTCGTAAGCCTGCGTTCGCTTTTATTAGGTAAAATAGTATCCAATTTTCAGATTTCTTTTTCATCTTTTTGAGAAACATACTAAGTAATGTGAGCAAATTAATATTTTCCATTAAAGTGCCCAAATTTCAGCACTACTATTTCAATTTTATCTTTCAATTATGTGGAAAAATACATACAGATGTAAAACATCAAAATATGTATTACAAAATAATTCATAGGATAATGAAACAAGCATATAAAAGATCAAAACAATATATCTAATTATGATTGTGACTTTCACGAGTAAAATCATTGTAACTAGTATATGAGTATGTTCTCAAAATAATTCAAATCACTAAAAAGCCAAATTAAGAGTATTACACAAAAGTATAATATTTCATGGCTCGTTTTTGCGTGAATAATGTCAATAAATATATGACACATATATATATATGGATATATTGTATATTCAAATAAATAATACCTCAAAATTGTATAGTAATTGTTAGGGACATCACATATCGAATCATCTATAAGTTGAGCATCCTTTGATTCCATACCACTACCACTTCTCCTTGTCAATCAACCGATCTCAATGGCTAGAGTCTCGTGATGATAATGTGCTATAAAATTAGTACAAACTATAATTATAAAAGTATGTAGTAAGATATAGTATAAAATACAAGAGCACGAACAAAAGAGAAATAAAGGTAACTATTTTCCATTCTTTCTTCTCATAATCTTTTTCATTCTTTCCTTTGAGCTTCTATTTATAAGTTTAAGGTATGATACATATGATAATACAATGGTTACAAAAACTCAAGGGTTGTAGGAAACGAATTCAGTTGGGAGATCAATAGATAATGAGAGATGAAGGAATAGAACTAATTATAAGAACAAGAATGGAAATCCACTAATTATATTCATAATATTATCCATCTAATTATGTCAAAGTTAGTGAAATAACGTAGTTTTAATGTGAAACTGTCGTTTTCCAATCATGTTAAACTTAGTGAAATAACATCGTTTTAATCGGAAACTATATGGTTTCACTAAATATATTTAAATAAAACGATATCGTTTTAAAATGAAACTATGTCATTTAACTAATTTAACTAATTTAGACATGATTATATAAAGAAAAAGAAAAAAAAAAGTATAAGATACTAGAGCAAGCAACCATTTTAGTCCTTGACAAATGGCTCAATGTTCTTTTTGTCCCTCACATTTCAAATAGCGAGAAAATATCATTCTCATTTTGTTAGAATACATTGTTTGTCCCTCACTAACTTTTCATTAATTTTTCATCCAAAAAGCCACATCCCACTTACGTTATTTATTTAAATGGTAAAACTTAAAAAAATAATAACTTTTAAAAAAATATTAATTAATATATCATTATTTTTCCTACTATGATCAAACTTTTTATAATTATATTAGCCATAGTTATATTATTACAAAAATATATAATTATTTTATTGGCACAAGACAAATTTTAAAAACATAATTCTTCTATTAAGAATGATAAAATATAACAAAAATAAATCAAGATTATTGATTACCGTCATGCAAAGGGTTA
This sequence comes from Leptodermis oblonga, assembly GCA_016801395.1. Classification (NCBI taxonomy): domain Eukaryota; kingdom Viridiplantae; phylum Streptophyta; class Magnoliopsida; order Gentianales; family Rubiaceae; genus Leptodermis; species Leptodermis oblonga. Next base: position 32,198,189 of record CM028757.1, on the reverse strand, counting down.
ATAAAAAATAAATATAACTTAAATTTTCATACTCCCTCCGTTCTATTATAAAGGTTCATCTTGACAAATGTATAACTTATTATGAATGACAAGGTACAAAACCTAAAATAGCTATTTTGACACCATTTGTTTCATTTATATCCTTACGTTTAAAGTATGGACTAATTGTAGGAGGTGTAAAAAAATTGAAAGTGAACTCTTCTAATGGATCAAAATATATTTTTCAAAGTGGACTATTCTAATGGAACGGAGAGAATATCTTTTTTATACTTCTTCGGTTCCATTAGAATAGTCAATTTTGAAAATATTTTTTGTTTCATTAGAAGAGTCCACTTTCAAATTTTTTATTCATCTTACCCTTACTAATATAAGCATATGTGATTCACAATTAACCCAGACTTCAGAACTAAGGATACGAATGGAACAAATTATGTCAAATTAGCTATTTTTTAGGTGTTATACCTTGATATTCATAATAAATTGTACATTTGTTAAAAGACTTTTTTTAACGGAACCGATTAATTATGAGCATCTCCAATGATGCTACCTCAAAATGAGGTTATAATTTTATTGTCATATCTGCTGCCACCTCACCTACTACCTTTAAACATATTTCTCTATAACAATCATACCTAAAAAGTAACTATTTATGGTCCAACTATCAATTATCATCTACATCTTATTTATATTTACTCATTTATTTTACTTCTATACAATTAAACATTATTAATAATATTTTAATAAACATATTTAATTTTTAAATTATATATTAATTAAAGTTAATACATACATAAATTAATTAAAAGAAATTCCAACACACAAAAATTGAACAATAATTAAATTTTAACACACAAAACAAAACGATTTCCCAGAATTTCACAGAAATATATAATTCAAAACAATGTCCAACATAAAAGTTGGACCTTTGAGAAGATGAATTTTCTTCGACATTGGAAGAGTTCAACCAATTTGTGATTGAATCTTTATCCATTTTTGAGGATGAGAAATGATAAATAAGTGCAGAAAATTGAGAGTGAGAATGTTAATTGATAGAGAAGTGTAGAGAATTGAGAACGAAAACATATATTTATAACCCAAAAAAATAGCCGTTGAAAACTAGTGGCTACACAATTAATTAATTAATTTATATATATATATATACTAGATGGGAACACCGTGCCATTGCACGGTGAATGCCCGATAATATTATTGTGTGACAACATAAGATTTATAAAAAAACTATAATTATAATAGTAATCAATTTAAAGATTATAAATGCAGAGTTAAAAAGAAGAAATATATGTCAAATTAATACAAATAATCAAAATCTTTTCTCAATATATAGAATTGGCGTGCCTACTCTATTTGCTTCCTTTTTTCTCGCCTCTTGTCAATTTCTTCTTCTTCTTCTGAAAATTAATAAAGCTGTTGAATGATTTTAATATGCGTTATAAGTAGATGCCAACTGCATGAGAAACTCTGTTGTCAGATGAGGTGAATTTGGAGACATATTTCGTAGATTTGGATAGGGAAACATTGTTTTTCATTGGAGTAGAACATGTACAAACCTGCGAATTCGAAAAAGAGATTGAGAAAAATATATTCTAAATGGATGTACATGTATTACGAAAAGTTGCCCGATAACATGAATTGGACATGTACATAAAGATTCTGAACAAGAAGAAAGTTGTTTTTTATCTTAATGGATTGAAGATATTTATAGATTGTAAAGTGTCTATTCATTCTCTTGTGTGGATTATCAGAAGTCTTCAAATAATTAATTATTTACTAATTGTATATTAAATAAAGGAAGTTGATGTGAACAAAATAAATAATCATCATATAATCAAGAGTCTTTTTGAAACTTATAATACATGAAAAGTCACCAAATTAAAAAGAGATTAGTGAATGACAATAATAAAGAGTACCAAAAATAAAAATGAATTTAAATTAACTAATATTATATTTCACTCACCCTTACATAAACACAAACATGCATCACATAAAAAATCATTTATTATAATAATGTATTTATTGGTAATAAAATAAACTTATGTATCAATATAGACGTTTGATATTTTACATACATTTCTAATCCAAAATTTATATTAAGTTATATACATATTAATGGAAAAGATATATATATATTTACGATTATTATATTTTTTTGACGAACATGATTATTTATACATATAGATGGATCTTATATAATATGAAGCTAATCTAATGTAGAAATTGAAAAAATAACTTAAGAAATTAATAAAGACAAAGAAAAATATTATTTAATTAAAAAAGAGAAAATAAAATTTATGTATTCAATATATTTATATATTAATTTTATGTGGCTTTCATATGAATGGTTAAATTAAAAGTTTAATACAAACATAAAAAAGCAAAAATATTTATTAAATTACCTGTCAGTGTGGTAGTGCCAGCTTTAACATAATTAAATATAGGCTAGATATTGGAAATGGAGAATATTTTAATTGTGAATGCAATTGTAAATTGACTGCAGTTGAAAGGGATTATTATCATGAGATACAGCAGGTAGCAGCAATAAAGGAGAAGAAGAAAACCCAAAAAAAAAAAGATGAATAGTGAGTGGATAAAAATGCCCTTGAAAAAAGTATGTGAGAGACACATGAAGGCGATTCCATTAGTGTTAACGGATATAGATATCAAAGCGAACACAATCGAACAGTGTAATTATATTTTTTGCAATTCACTCATATAAAAAAGGAAAGAAGAATACCCCATACCAAAAACTATTTAACATGTAAGATTGATATTGTTCCTAATGGTAGAGTTTTTATCATCCATACAACAACAGTAGGCGGCCAAATTTTCTATTAGATGGTAACAACCAATTCAACCCTTGCAAGTAAACAAAGCATTCTTCTCAAACAAATGAAAGGCACAAGTTTACCTGGTTGTATTGATGTAAAATCTGGTGAGAATTTAATTGAAGTTTCGACCTTAGGTTTCCTTTGTACTTGCTGCCAAATGCCTGTTCAATTAAGAAAGATGAACAAAAAAGTAATAAATACACAATATTCTGTAACAGGGGAATGAAATCTTACCCTCTTTCAAAAACCTTGCATGTGGTTGCAAATGCCAGACCTTACCCCTACATAAATAGGAATTCAAATATGCCTTTTCATTTTTTCAGTAAATAAATGATTTTAATATTTACTCGAGGTCGTATCTGATTAAAGTACAAACAACATGTGCTCGCACTGCGACCGATTTCATGAAAAGAACTTCCATAAATCCAATTGAAGGATGGCCATACACAATACAAGGCTTACTCAAAAATTCAGAATTCAAGATTCGAAAGGGTCAAACAATTTGCAATATTTGTAGGATCATCGTACACAAAGAACCATAAAGCATAAGACATAACGTCAGGCAATTCTCCAGCCGTTTCTTAAGTACTTATGTCATGGTCAACTTGTCACAGCAGATAAACAAGTTGGCGTTGCAGAGAATTTGCTGGCATACACACTCAATATGCTCAAGTATAGCTATTAATTTCATGGCTGGGGATGAAGAAAAATAGTTAAGAATACTCTACAGTCCACAGAAATTAAGAAAATCAAGCCAGCCACCTTATAGCTTCAAAATTTCTAAAATACTGATATAGGATAGAGATTAACAAGAAACAAGAAACAAGCAATCAAGCCAACTGTTACGCAACACAAACATGTATATTCAGATTAAGAATCAAGATTGACAAAAAAACAAAATACTGATCAGTGATCTCTAACTAAGAACTGGCAAAAATACTAAGTGCAATATCTAACTGCTCACCCTTTCAAAAGATTCATCCAAGATAATGACCCCAGTTACAGGAACTCGAACCTTGTATGAGGTGAAGTCCTTGAATATGTCATCGATATGTGCAACATAAGGCTTCAAGACAACTTATAATAATTTATAATTATTCTTCTGCATTTAAGAATATGAAGGGATTGAGAAGGACGCCAAGGTTGTCCAAGAAAAAGTAAATAAATAGGGAGGAAAAGAAAGGATGCATAGGTGGTCCAAGAAGAAGTGAATAAATGGGGGAAAGGAAAAGAAAACAAACGTAAGAAAACCAAGGAAGAAGCTGTCGAAATTAATATCAATGGATTCAGAAAGTCGTTGTTGAAGTTAATAAATTGGGGTGAGGTAAATTAAATAAAGGTAAGAAGGTGGAAAACCAGAAAGTTGCCAACATGGAATAAACTTGCATACATACGTATACATTTTATGATTATTAGGCAACCTAGTCAGCATTGACATAAATATAAGGTATATGTGGCAGCCATGTGGAAAGCTCACAACAACTCTATATTACATTATATAATATAGGGTAGATATTATAACGGCTATATTATAATAACTAAAAAAACTTTAATATATATATATAAGAAAAAAAAAGCAAAAAAAAAACTTAAGCAAGCAACGGCTTTAATTGCTTAATATATAGCCGTTTCTTGCTTAATTGCAAGCAACGACTACAACAAAGGAAAAAAGAAAAAAAAGAAAAAAAAAAAGGGTAAAAGAGCATGACCCACATTTTCTTCCCTTTTTCCCCATCTTCTTCCCCTTATTCACAATGGGAAATTACCCAAATAGGTGAGAAGATACTCTTTGCCATGTCACCATCTTCCCCCCATTGGAGATGTTCTTAGTCAATATATAAATTTACAATATAATTTACTACATATATCATTATTCAAATGTACACTTAACAAAATAATGTAAGAGAGAAAAAATGGCATTGACCGAGACTAATACGTACAAATGGCACATATTGTTGATGACTTTTTGTAGTAGTAATAATAAATAAAGACTTGGCTGTTCTAAATTTCTAATGGATTACTGAAACAAAGTCATTTATAATTTCAATTGGTTATTATCATATATATGGATCCGCCAACCGCGCAGATTATTTTAAGACAAGTACACTTAGGATTTAAGCTTTTGGTCGGTTTTCCTAAATAATTTAAGCAAATCTCGTCATCCAAATCTCGTCATCTATGATGCAATGAAGTGATTCCATTGCTGAGTTGTCCTTTTTGAATATGAAATTGCAACTTGTGATGAACCTTCGTTTGACTCTTCAAAAGGGAACCCAGTTTTGTGATTGGGTATTTCTTCATCTCTTCTTTCTGGGATTTTATGAGAAGAGAGAAAGAGATCATCGTAGTGTCACTTGTTGTTGCTCAAATTGCCAATGGAAATGAATCCGACGTCTCTGCAGCCTTATAGGACGGCCTACCATTTCCAACCTCCTAGGAATTGGATGAATGGTATGTTTTTTCCCATCTCTTGAATTGAATTTAACGTTTGTACTTTGGTCTGATGATCTTCTTTGTTCTGGGTTTTGCATGTGATTTTGTTACTTCTCTGGTGGCAAAAATGGTGATTGACATGCTTATTGACGACTTTGCAGATCCGAATGGTACGTATGAATTTTAATTAACTTGTCCTTTCTGTTTCTTGCATTTAATATCATCCTCTGCAGAATCCCATTTGCATTTAGGGCCTACGTGGTCGTTTGCGTGTTTTTGAAAATTGTTGTTTGAAAACAGATTTTTCAAAACCTCTCTTAAAACTCCCTAACGAAGAGGCCCTTAATATCATATCATCCTGTATTCCTCTGATGAAATATCTTGTGAGTTGTGATCCTAGAAAGGAGTATATAATCCATAATCAATCTAGATAATTTAGCATTGAAGATGTTTAGAGCATATTCTTGCACATTTTTAACTTTTCAGAACTCTGTTTCTTGGTTAGTTTATATTAGAACTTTTTACTCCGTTGATGATGTCCTAGCTTTGCTTTTCTTCCACAATTGATGTATGACTTTGTTCATTCTATGAAATAGGCCCAGTGTATTACAATGGAGTTTACCATCTATTCTATCAATACAATCCACAAAAACCACTATTCGGTGGTGGTGTTCTTTCTTGGGGCCATTCCATATCATATAATCTGGTTGATTGGGTTCATCTTCAACCTGCTCTTACTCCCACTGATCCTTTTGACATCAATGGATGTTGGTCTGGTTCTGTGACGATTCTCCCAGACGGGACTCCTGCTATTCTGTACACCGGAATTGATTCTGAGAAGCATGAGGTGCAAAATTTGGCTTTTGCCAAGAATGCATCTGACCCCTACCTTAGGGAATGGATTAAATCAGATCATAATCCTATAATGACTCCAGCTGAGCATGGGATTGGCCCTAGACTTTTCAGAGATCCAACAACTGCGTGGCAGGGGCCGGACAAAAAATGGCGGGTGATTATTGGAAGTGAAATAAGTGGTCATGGAACTGCACTTCTCTATAAAAGTGAGGATTTTGTGACCTGGACTAAGAGCCACAAACCTCTTCATTTCTCAAACAAAACGAACATGTGGGAGTGTCCTGATTTCTTTCCTGTTAGTGTTGATGGCACCAATGGAGTTGATACTTCTGTGCTTGATAGAAATAATAAGCACGTGCTGAAGGCGAGCTTTAATGGTCAAGACCACTATGTAATAGGAACGTATGAACCAGGAACCGATGATTTTGTTGTTGATACTGACTTCATGGATGAGGATGTGGAATTGAGGTATGATTATGGGGTGTACTATGCTTCTAAATCATTTTATGACAGTGCACCGAGAAGGAGAATATCGTGGGCATGGATTCCCGAGGGCGATAGTGAATCAGATGCCCTAAACAAAGGATGGTCTGGACTACAGGTAATTTTAGGCCTACAACCTTAGCTGTAGAGCCAACAATCATTCCTTTCATTTGCATTTTTCACTTAAAGTTTTTGTTTGCAGTCATTTCCTAGGAGTATCTTGCTTGATCAAGATGGGAAGCAATTATCACAATGGCCGATTGGAGAAATTGAGAACTTGCGTGGGAAAGAAGTCAATTTGCAGAATCAGGAGATCAAGGGAGGAACTGTATTTGAGATTAAAGGCATTACAGCTTCACAGGTATTAGTTAATCCTACTTTATTTCTTACCTGAGGTTGACTATGGTTTGGAGGTAATGGAAGATTTGTTCAACAGGCTGATGTAGAGGTCTCATTTCACCTCCCGAATCTTGATGATGCCGAGTTGCTGCAACCAGAATGGCGCGATCCTCAACTTCTTTGCAGGGAAAAGAATGCATCGGCCGGGGGGACAATTGGGCCATTCGGCTTGTTGGTTTTGGCCTCAGATGGTTTGACTGAACGCACTGCTATTTTCTTTCGGATTTACAAACGCGACCACAAGTTTGTTGTGCTCATGTGCAGTGATCAGAGCAAGTGAGCATTTTTGAATTAGGTTCAGGCAAATCATATATAGCTTCTTGTATGACCTCTGCTTCTGTTGTTTTTTGCAGGTCTTCTTTGAGAAAAGAGGTTGACAAATCTGTATATGGGACTTTTGTTAATGTTGATCCTACACAAAAGCTTTCCTTAAGAACTTTGGTGAGTTTACTTGTTCAATTAAGTACCTTGTGACGCGCCATTTAAACATCAAATACTCTGTACCGTCTACTCTGTACCAACCATGTACCACATCTGCAAAATACAGAGTAATCGGTACGGGTGATCTGGTCTCCGCCATTTACCTCTTTCCCTTCTCAAATATGCAGATTGACCATTCTATCGTTGAAAGTTTTGGAGGGGAAGGAAAGGCCTGCATCACTGCTAGGGTTTATCCACAGTTGGCTGTTGATAATGAAGCCCGCCTATATCTCTTTAACTATGGGACAGAAAGCATTGTTGTCTCAAATTTAAGTGCTTGGAGCCTGGAGGCAGCTCAAATTCCTCCCCTGCGTGAAACAGAATTCCAAATTTAAATTGGGCAAATATCAAACACGCCCCAATATCTGGTCAAATTATAAATCACCGAGATTTGACAAAAACATCAATATCTTTCGAATTCTTGTGAAAAGACAGAAATACCTTCAAAATCTCCCTTGTTACCAGTAAGGAATTGTAAGTTATTTTTGTCAATTTGTTTCCCCAAATATTCATTTTGGCCACATATAAATACGAAAATAATCAAAAAAAATTTAAAATTCCCAAAATATAAAATACGAAGTTGGGAGATTCGTTTCCTTCAAAACTAACCAAAAAAAACACTTCTTTTGGAAACGAATTCCTCTTTCTTTTTTGTTTTTTATTAATTTCATCAAGAAACGAATTCATGGAATTCGTTTTTTTATTAATTTCATTACGAAACGAATTCCACTAAAATTATTTTTAAAATAAATAAATATAATTATATTTAAACGAATTTTTAAAAAAAATAAATAATTATTTTCATTGAAAACGGTTCACCAACATGTTTCTAAGTTTTTATTCATTTTAAAAAAATGAATATTATTTAATGAAAAATGAATTTTAGGGTTTTCAAAACGAACCCCCGTAAATCGTTTTTGAGTTGTTATTAAAAAAAAAGGCAAAACATAATTATATAACTGAAATTTTAACTTTTAATTCAATAAAATTTTAGAGGAAGTAATTTACGGCATTTTTTGAAATACATAAAATCTCCGTATAAATGAATTTGGGGAATTTATTTATCTTTGAAAATTTAGTCATGCATTTATGTTTTAAAAATAATTAATTCCGTTAAAAACAAAACTCATAAATTCGTTTCTCTCAAAAAAGAATAACATTAGACCGATATTGATGTTTCTATTTTTAATTGATTTTAGTTTAAATAAGCTTGCATAGGAAATACTAGTGGGATTATGCGGCACTATCGCTCCTGCCTTTGATATAGAAAATGGAGAGAATAAAGAAGACAAAGGTAATTGACCACCATTTCAAAAAATGCCGTAAATTACTTCCTCTAAAATTTTATTAAATTACAAATTAAAATTTCAGTTATATAATTATATTTTTCCTTTTTTTCATAACAACTCAAAAACGAATTACGGAGGTTCTTTTGAATTAATGAAATTAATAAAAAAAACAAAAAAGGAAAAAATTAATCTCTCCATTCGTTTCTTGATAAAATTAATAAAAAACAAAAAAGGAAGAAACGAATTCAGGGAATCCGTTTTCATAACGAATTCCCTGAATTCGTTTTCTTCAAGAGGTTTTTTTTTTTTTTTTTCTTTTGTTATTTTTGAAGGATCCCAACTTCGTTTTTTATATTTTGGGAATGAAAAAAAAAATTGTGTATTTTGATAATTTTTGGTCCCAATATGAATATCAAGGAAAAAAAAACCCTAATTTTGTCTTTCCATCAAAATTCAGAAGGTATTGATATTTTCACCGAAACTCGATGATAAATCGCCCAAAGAATGGCAAAAATTAGTGGTTGATTTCGATTTCTTGTAATCAAATTCAGACGTGAGGGTCAATCTATCCTTTTTTTTTTTTTTTTTCTTCTTTCTTATACTCTATTGTTAAATAAATATGGTCGTTTCTTGTGGTTTTTTTTCTGGAAAACAGTCAATTTGGAGAAAGATGATTGGTTGATTTTGGTCCGAGGGAACTTCACTGGATAATTTAAGACATGACATTTGAAGTTATAAATTAAACCAACTTTACGTTGCGTGTTTGAATTAGACTAGGTTGATCAGGCGGCCTTGGATGAGCATTTTAATTTGAGAAAATGACAATGCAAATTTAAATACATAGAAACCATTGTTTTGAGGAGGCACCCGAAGCGCAATTAATTTTACATTTTTGCTCATAATTTTTGTTAATTTTTAAATAAGTTGCATTGCTTTTGTTCTTTTTATTTATTTATTTTATATTCTGCCATGATTAAAATTATACAAAAATTAATGTTTTTTTTTTTAAATAACTTTAGACTAAATACACCTAAATTAATTTTATTTGAGTATGAGCAAAATTTAGAGAGATTCATAAACCTTGAATAATCACATAATTTTTAAAAACAAAAAAAATATGTTAAGAGAAAAATAATCCACTTTGTCATCCATGGTAAAATGAGGCGCACACTTTATTTCACCCACTTTGTGAGGGAGATAAGGTCTAATAATTTTGTGCAATTGGCATCAAACTAAGATGCATTGGTGTTGGTTGAGTTTCCTACTTCAGCTTGTAGTCTACATTCTTTCTCAAGTTACATCATCGAGAACATTAGTAGAGAACTTGGCATCCGTTACAAAGAAAATAGTAGGTTTCAACTCATAAAAAGTCTGAGTTACATCTGTAGTAATAACCAAACAACCCAAGTTACATAATATACAACAGAAATACTAATAATACTAAAGAATAGCCAGGCTTAAACAGCAATCAGAAAAGGAAAAAAGCTTGAGTAGAGAAACAACAAAAGGGACAAAATTCCTCCTATCTATTCATGTCTCTATGATACACACCAGTTATTTAGGGAGAGTATTGTTCTATTCAATAGCTATAAATTAATAAAATTTCAATTTCCTTTGTGCATAAGAAACAGATTTCTGGTAACAGAAGATCATGATTCCACCTTCAAGACAATTAACTATGAAGAAGAAACAACAATAAACAGATCACAATTTTTGAAAGTCTGTCCAGCAATTCATCAGACAAAATCATAAAACTCTGCAAGCTTAATCCCAATATATATCTCTGTAACATCAATATAAGGAATCAAATTGAAAATTTCTCAAGAACCAACAGGCAAAAATCAATAAATTCAAATTTTGCCACATGGTACATTGCCTACAAAATTTGTTTGGTTATCATTGACCAAAAATAAGTAAGCAAAATACATACCTGAGAGCACATCCGACATAGTAACACTGAAAAGAGCCCTAAAACTTCTTCTCCTACCTTAGCTCATCCCCTCCATCATCTTTCTCTCTTCATATTGGGTCAAAATCCAACCCAAATAATTCTTCCCCCTTTACGTGTCTCTGAATGCTATCAGAAATGGATATTTCCTCTTTGTGCTACACCACCCAGAAAAGAAAGCAAGATTTCCTTAAAATCAAAAAAAGATATGGTAGCAGAATGCCAAAAACAGATACAACGAGAAATAAAAGAATAGAATAAGAAAGTGATAGAAAATAAGCAGAAAAGGTGAAGTAAAAGGAGGAAAAGGAAAAAGGGAAAAAAAACCGTAAGCAAAATAGTTAGAAAAGAATCATAAAAATGCAAATAGAAAATTAGAACTCCATAAACCATAAACAAAGCATTAAAGCAAAAACCAGAGAATATGTTTTCTATACAGACCATAATTCACACAATGAACAAGCAAAGAAACCATACCAGATTGCATTTAAAAGAATAAGAATATACCTTAGAAACTTTAATTTTTATCCTGCTCTCCACATTGTCATCGTTCAAAAAGTATCAAAGAATAAACAATATAAATCAAATGAACAGCAAACGAAAATAAGCCTGACAGCAGATAAGATGGAAATAAAGAATCAACCACATAAAACAAACAGGCACTAACCACAATGAAATCCTCTTCTCTCCTTGCCAATCCTTGAAAAATCGTAAAAAAATCAACAACAGGTCCCTGAGGCAATCCTTTTCCATCCTGCAAACAGATAAATCAGAAAATGAAAAGAAACACTATAGAAGCAGAAAAAATTCTGCTATAGCTGCATTCTGAAACCCTTTATCAGTGACTTATCATAAAAAGCAAAACTAAACTTGTGAAATTTTTTACTTGCTTAAGTAAGAAATGTCTTGAAAAGCATGGCCTATAAGCACTTAGGTGTCTAAATCAACACACACCTAAGAACAGTCCAAAACGGTTCCAAGAAACAAGCCTCAGCAGCCAACCATCCAAAACATAGTAAAGTTTGGAAAGGAAATGCAACGTACCAATGGCTGCAGGATTTAGATCATCCAATTTTAGAATGCAGATGGAGCCAGAGAGCAGAGAAGCTGAAAATGGAGAAGAAAGCCAAAAAGATCAACAGCACAAACAAATAAAAACTAAATATCCAATGTTATCCTCTTCTCCACTTGCTCATCCTTCCAAAAGCATAAAATAGTCACAAATGAACACTAAAACATAGGCAAAACCTAGTTGGAATGAGGAAAAAAAAATCACCTAAAGCTTTTGGTTGAAGGATGATGGAGCGAGAGAGCACGGAAAAAAAACTGGATTATCTTATTTCGTGCAAAAGTATAAGAGAAACATGATTTGGCTCTCTTCGCATCACAAACTCTCAACATAATCATAAAAGATAGCACTGCAACAACTATGAATGCAAACCCACTCTCTAAATACAAAGAAGAAAAGCATATAAATTACCCCAATTCTCCATTGCCTCTCGCTTCTCCTGATATTGACAATATTTGCGATTTCAGATGCCTGTGCTGGATAAATCACAAAAGAAACTATCATTAACAATGGAAAAAGGAAATACAGAACTCTTTTGCATATATCAGTTGCCCTGCAAGCGTAGTTACATGCAAAACCAGAAACGAATAAACAGAGTAAAAATAAATAAATCGAATAAAAAACATTAAACCCATTTTTTAACCCACAACTTAAACAACGCTAACTCCCTTAAGTAAAATCAAAATTGCCCTCCCTAAATAAAAGATTTGATTCCCACTAACTAAACCAAAATTAATATTTAAAAAATTAAATAATAATGAACAGAAAACCGAACCAGAAGCAAGAAAACGGCGGAGGCAAGTATATGTTTACCATTGATTTCTGAAGCAGTATCGAAACCACTTGATTTCAGGGTCCGAACAGGACTTAATATCCATTAAAGCTCCGAGGTCTGCGTTTCCACATGTAGTTCTTGAAATAGAAGAGAAAAATAGATGCAATTTTTTTCTGGATTTGGTCTGATTGAAGCCAAAGATGCAATTTTTGTCCCAAAAAGATAATTTATGATCAGTTTTTTTTTTTGGGGACTCTGGTGATGATTTTGAACAGGGGGTTTGGTAATGACCAAAAAAAAAAAAAAAACAAAAACAAACAGAAATGAAGGAACAGAGTTAAAACCCATCGAGAGAGCAGTGAAGAAGATGAAATCAGCTGAAAGGGGAAAAAATACATGTGAAAAAAACCTAACTTTTTACCCCTTTTCGGCTTTCTCGCCCTTCAGAACCTGAATCAACAACATAAAACAATGACCACTACACGTGAAAAGGAGAAGAGAAGGAAGAGAAAGAAAGGGAAGGATATGTGAAGCCGTATCCATGGCATAATTCAGAGAAATTGCCTAAAGAGGAGTGCCACAACCCCACTCCACGTTAGAAAAGAAAACTCTCTCCATCAAGCCCTAGAATCGACGGTATGTGGCAGAAATCTTGCGGAAGGAGAGTCATCGCTGCTAAAGTACACATCAAATCGGAGATAAAGGGAGATAGAATCGTTCGAGGGCATCTGTAGAGAGCCTGGACCGGGAAAGAAAAAGGAAGAAGAAGCAATTTCACTTTCTCTCCTGGACGGCTCATGCCCCCCGGCGCAAAGAAATGCCTAGGAGCCGATGCCAAGCCGGGAGGAAGAGGAAGAATAAGGCGGAGGGGAAAATCTGTGGAAAAAGAAAAACACCCGATCTCGACGCTAAACGACGTCGTTTTGTTCAGAAGCAGGTAGGGTAATAAAAATTCTCATCCAACCAAAACACGCCACGTCATGATGAGAACTACTGCTGGCTTCTAAATTCTAATCACAATTTTTCACCCAAAATGCCCCTAAAGTGGTTGACGGTGGCTCCATCTGAAGCCCCTTTATGGTTCTATTCTTAGATATAGTAAAATTGGTGGTGGCTGTTGTATCAATTTTTAGAATTCTGTAAATTGACTAATTTTTAGGGAAATTTTCCGACTTTAGTCACCTAAATAAATAAAACGAGTTCCTTACCTCTAACCCAAGTAGAGGATCGCATATCCCAGATATTAAATATAATAGTGAAACGTTACTTTATTTAAAAGATATATAGTCAAACGATGTAATTTTACTTTAAAATGACATTGTTTTACTAAGGGCCTGTTCTTTATGTAGTTCTGAAACAGGTCTCAGAACCTGTTCTCAGTCAACTTGAGTCTGAGTCCTCTGAGAACTGGGTTGTAACTCAGTTCTCAACCCAAGATAAAGAACACGGGTCTCAGTCCAAATTTAGTCCGAAAATTCTTTTTCTTATTTTTTAACCTTCTATTCATTTTTCACTAAAATTTAATTTATTTATTTTAAAAAGGCAGCAAAATATATGGGAAGAAAATGCTTGTGAAAAGGAAAATTAGCAATTCAAAGATATAAAATCCAAACAGCCTTCCAAAAACGAAAAGGATTGGTACTAATTGACAGAAAAAATTCCAAACAGCTCAACACTTCAAACAAATTTTTTTTTTTTTCAAAAACAGAACAAGAAGGCTAGTAATTGAAAATTCCAATCAGATTGAAGCATCAGCAACTGAACAGCAAAATCGAACACCAATTCAGTTTAAAGCAGCAAAAACCGAACCAAAACAGGACACCAAAATCCAATTGATGCACCAAAACCGAATTCCAAACAGCACCAATCTTCAAATTTAAAACAGCAAAAATAGAACACCAAAATCCGAATGAAGCACCAAAAACTGAAATGGAAAATTCCACACAGCTCCAAGCTTCAAAGGAGATTCTAGCAGCTTAACAAACAATAAAACCAACCAGTTCCAAGCAAACTGGGATTGGTGGTAAAATCGGGTTCGATATGAAGGTGCTCACCCCTTCCCGAAGCGCTTCTCTATGCCGTACTTCACTTCCCAGAATCGCTTGCCGGCCTCATCAATTTAACCGAATCGGTTGAGGCCCCAATTTTCCCAAAATCCCTAAGTGAAAAATCGGAGGAATCACGAACGAAATGAGGAGGCGTTGATGCAGATAACGAACCAAGAGCGGAGGCCAGAGGGAGTACATCGGCCGTCACAATGGGTCAACCCGTTCGTTATCGGCGCCAATTTTGGTTTGGATTGGAGAGGAGGTGAAAAAATCCGTTGCCGGCGTGGGTGGGAATTTGGGAAAGAAAAGATTTTCGCTAGGATGGGGACCCGTATCTGGGAGAGGGGGTTTTTTTTCGGTCTCAAACCTAGAACTCAAACCTGGGTTTGAGCCCATTACTAAAGAACATAGGTCTGACCCATTTTTTAGTACTTTTTGGTCTGATATCCAAAAAAACCCTCAACCCGGTTCTTAGCCCAGTGCTAAAGAATAGGCCCTAAGAGCATCCACAATGGATGGAAGCTATTTTGGCTCCAAAAGTTACAAATTTTGGAGATAAAATGGCTTCCATCTCCATGAGAGATCAATGGTTAGAGCCATTTTTTGAAGCTATTTGTTTAGGAACAATTTTCATCTAATAAATTTATTTTCGATTGTCATAAAATGCAAAAATTATAAAATAAAAAAATTTTAAAAAATTAAATAATGAAAGTAAATAGTAATTCAATTCAATAAATGTTTAATAAAACATTGCAATATTAATTATAAACACACACAAATACTAGAAAAATATTCCACTACATAAAACTAACAATTACAATATGAAAACACACAAAGCTATTAAAATTAGTGTTTAATAATTTTCATATATTTATTTTATTAACATTTATAATTTTAATGAGAAACTAAATTTATTTTTGAAAATTGAATATTAAAAAAATTTAACAGTAAAAGTACTTAAATGACATAAATTAATTAAACTAATTAAATTTTTGGCTTCCGTTGGGGTTGCTCTAAGTTAGACATTATTATAATTAGATATAATGTTTTGAATATGTAATTTCTTTTCTCCACATTCCTCAACCCTAAACAGAAAAAATAAAGATGCATAGTTTATTTAAGGACATTGATACTAATTCATTATAATTGACAATCATTCTTGAATTTAGAAATACCATGTTGTCTGAGATTCAATAAAAATATGGCTTGATATTAAATATTTTACTTAAGAGGAGATATTGTGATATTTTTAAGATGCGGAATAAATCTCAATTATGATAAATAACAGTATGAGTTAGCTGTAATTTGTCCTTTATTTAATATAGATGAAACCGTGTATCTCCTTATATAACAAAATACAATACAAATAATCGACTCGGACAATGTTTTAGTTTATTAATTTTGTTGTCGTGTCGTTTATTTTCTCGCGTTTTCTCAGTATGTAGCTGCATTAAAATACATTGAGATTTTACCATACAAAACACAAATATATTTTTTAAATAAAACACACTTAATCTAACGTGTTTGTCTAAAAAAATACATTGAATTTTCTATTTCTTGTTTGTTATTTTGGTTGAGCATCTTATTATTATTATTATAGCGAAATTTATTGCCTTACGTAGACGGTAGACCATCCATGAGGAAACCTAGTTAGTATTATTCTTTTCACATTCACTTCCCTTCACGTCAAATCAAACTCGCTAATTTCTTAGTATCTAATTTTATCAAATGATCCATTCCATTTTAACTTGCATGAAAAATGCCATCCTTTATTAAAATAGGGAACCAACTAACCTCTATATAATATTTTCGGTGACAGTAAATTGTGTATTTTAAAAACATACAGTTACTCCAATTATTTTTAGATTTAAATGTTATTTTAATATATAATACAAGATAGAATTATTTTTAATATGAAAATATGTGAAATATCAAGATTAACCCTAATGTGTGACATTATTAATTTGTTTTTCATATTATATGAGTATGAAATATCAAAAGGGACCTCACCTTTTTCGGCTTTTATAAAATCGAATATTTTGAAGTTCGTAAAGACCTGCGCCTTATATCAGTCAGAATAAGTTCCTTGGAGACATTGGCTTCCGCCAACAGTAAGGTAAGGAACTTCGTGTCGCGGCTCCTCCACTCCGCTGTGGTCTCATGAACTGAACTTCGTTGCCTTCCCGCCCTAGAAGCGAATAGACGCTGTGCCGTGGGTAAGTTTTGGGGCGGGGAGCCGCAGAGAGACCAGAAGAATGATTCATTTTGATCGACGAGCTCTGCCCAAAAACTAAGAATTAACGGAATTATTAACCATAAGATGTGACAACAATCCTTTAGTTTTTGGGATATTATTTTGTTGAAAAACAAGAAGATAAAATTGTTTGTATGGGTGTTAGTTTTGATATTTCATACCCAAATAATTTGAAAAATAAATTATTGATGTCAAATATGATGGTTAATTTTGGTATTTTACACATTTTAGAATTAAACACTATTATTTATAGTTTTTTTAATTATCAAAATGATAGTTTGATTCATAAGTATATGAGAGTAATTGGAGGTATACGGTCATTTGCCCATTAAAACATGAATGAATTCTGCTTATTACTCCTTCTGTTTTATTAGAATACTCAATTTTTTAATACTATTTTTGGTATTAGAAATCGACTCTCCCAATAGAACAGAGAGAATAATTAGTTTATTTATAATTGCATTATAAAAGTAACTAGAAGTGAGCACCGTGCGTTTGCACGGTGAATGCCCAATAATATTATTATGTGATCATATATGAAAAAATAAAATAAATTATAAATAGTAATCAATTTATTACAAATACATAGTTAAAAACAAGAAATATATGTTAAATATCACACAAATACTTGGAAAATTTTTCCAAATATAATTGGCATGCCTACTCTATTCTCTTTATTTTATCTTCCATCTTTAGATCGGCTCCTGTCAACTTCTTTAGCCTTCTTATTATTCTTCTCTAAAAAAAATTAAGTTGTTGAATGAATTCGAGGCGTGTTGTATGTAGACGTCGACCGACGACCGCATGAGAAGCTCCATTGTTAGAAGAGGTAAATATGGAGACATATTTTATAACTTGGATAGAGAAATCTTGTTTTTCATTGGAGTTGCACAAACCTGCAAATTTGAAGAAATTGAGAAAATTCAGAAAAAAAAAAATGTATTTTGAAATTTCTCTATACAAAAAATATGTTTTAAAAGAATGTATATACATTACAAAAAGTTTCAGCATTAAAGATACTGCATGCATATAAGGAGTCTAAACAATATGAAAGTTGTGCGGATTTTTGTTTTTCAATGGACTGGACATATATATAGATTGCAAAGTGATAAATAAAGTGTCTATTCATTTTCTTTTGTGAGGATTATCAAAAGTTTTCATATAATTAAACATCTACTAATAGTATATTAATAAGGAAGTTGATGTGAACAATGTGAATAATTATAATATAATCAATAGCTTTTAATGATATTTGAAACTTATAGCATATGAAAAGTCATAAATTAAAAATAAATTAGTAAATGGTAATAGTAATAATTTTAGATCACCCACTGTTACATAAATACGGTGAAATACCAATGAAGCATGTCTTACTTAAAAAATTATTTATTAGTTATACTACATTTAGTAATAAAAAATAGACCTTTTTTTATATTATAGGTTTTTGATAGTTTACAAATATATTTAACTTAAGTTCTATATAAATTATATAAAATATGGAATATATATAATATATAATATATATATATATATATGAAAAGTAGAAAATAGAGAGTCGCATGCTCTTAAATTCGGAAATTAATTTAATATAGAAATTTGAAAAATAACTTAAGAAGTTGAAGAGGTAATGAAAAATATTATATAGTTAAATGAGATAAAATAAAATTATGTATTTAATAAACAATTATTAAATATTAATCTTATGTGGCATTTATATCAATTGTTAAATTAAATTATTTGTTAATGTGGTAGCCATGTGGCATTTGAAGGTAATTATGTGATTATGTGACAATATTGTCAACTTTAACATAATTAAATGTTAAGCATATGTGGCAGCCACGTAACGGTTTAATATTAAATCTATATTAGTTTTTATTATATATGGTAGATAAACAGTTATGAACTTATGGTTGTTGACCCTTTTTAATTGGACAAAATTTCCCTTATTAAAGAATAATAATTGGAGAAAATAAGGTTAAAAAATATGTCAGGACATATTGATGACATGGAAAAAACCTCAGAGAATCTAATCCCTTTTCTTTTCTTCTTTTTTCGTATAAATTGCAAACTCGCCTCCCGTTCCTATCCTTTTCTCCAAGAATGAGCCTTTTTTTCCCAGTTTTCATTCCACCTACTAAAAAACCGCGACCCCTTTGTCTCATCAAACGCAAACGCACAGACGATGGATGAAATGTGCTGTCCCCTCTCAAAAAGTTCTGTTTTGATATGATCCCAAAGTTCATATAAATCCGCCAGACAAATCTTGGGGGAAGAAGAGAAGAATAGAGAATCAAGAAAGCCCACCACAAATTAGCTATTCTTTCCTTTTGGGATGAATGAACAAGACCCATTTTGGAGAAAGGATGAATAAAAATTGCCGATTACTTGTATTTAGGGATATTGTCTGAAAGGGGCTGTGTTTTTTTTTTTTCGTTTTTTGTTTTCCCTCGTGGGAATAACTTGAATTAAAGGTGATGGTGGCGGAAGATGGAGACGAGAAAAGTAGTAGTGGCGGTGGTTTCTCATCGAATGGGAGGAAGGCTTTTGGCTCAAATTACTTGAATAATTTTCACAGGGATCTGATGGCAGGGGCGGTAATGGGAGGCGCTGTGCATACTATTGTTGCTCCGATAGAGAGGGCTAAGCTGTTGTTACAAACCCAGGAGAGCAATATGGCAATCTTAACTCAGCCGCATCGGAGGTTTAAGGGGATGATTGATTGCATAGCCAGGACTGTTAGAGAAGAGGGGATTCTTTCGCTTTGGAGAGGTAATGGGAGCAGTGTCATCAGATATTACCCTTCAGTCGCCCTGAATTTTTCTCTAAAGGTAACCCTCATGGTTCATATTTGAGCTTCGTTAGCTCTAGAAATGTGATTGTGTTGATGGGTTTCAATTCGATTTTCTAATGATTTTTATGTGTATGATAAAAATGGTATGGACTATGAATTGTTATTTATTTGTGGGTTTGACATGTTTTTAAGTTTTTTTATTCCAGTTTTCTTCTCCAGATATGTTGGAATTCATGTGTCTTTTTGTTTGACTCCCAAAGAAATGATGATATGTGTGATAAATTTTCTTTATGAATTCTCTGGAATTTGCTTCCTTGCTTGGGGGTTAAAGTGATGGAAATCAAAGCTTTTGGGATTTGGTGAATTATCCTAATGAAAAGTAATTAATGTTGTTGTGTGTTGATTGCTGTCTTGTGATTGTCCCCAAAAAGGTGCTTGACAGTGAATCTTTATGCTCTTACGTACCTGCCACTGCGGCTCATTCCTGCTCTATGTCCATTTTTGAATTTAGTTGAAATTGGTGAAATCCTGTAATGAATAGTAGTTTTTTAAAAACCATCTAAAACCAGGTTAAAACATGATATGAGCTGGTAGAAAGGGAAATTGCTGACGTAGTTATTTAACAAAATCGATGCAAATTTGGAAGCACCATAAAATTTGGGCAAGTAATGAGCAATATTAGTTGAGGACTAGAGTTGATACTGTCTCGCCACGTGTAGTGGCACTTATACTTGAAAGCTAACTTGCCACGTGCTTTTGTGCATATTTTAGTTGAGTTCCATATTTGGTCTATGCATGTAAGCTTTGATTGGATCATATAAATTTTATGAGTTGCTATTCTCTGTACCATTTGAAACTTTCTCTTGCACCTGTTCTATACACATTTGAAGTGTTCCTTGAAGAAGAAACTTGGAAGTCTCAGTTGCCTTTGTTCTTTTTCTTTCCTTGGATATGTCGGTGGAAGGAGTGATATTGTTCAGAGAATTTCACCCCTTAGCTAATATAGAATCAAAAGGGCTGCACTTACTGACTGTGTGGTCATCAATCAACAACTGGAAGATGTAGTCCTAAGGAATTACCTTCTTACTATATCAAACTTGGCTATAAACTTTTCTAGACTGAGTATGCTCCATCTTTTGTCGTTTCCAGCAGAGCAAGTTAGAAGTCCATTCTTTATTTAGCAGCTAATTCTGGTGCAAGGTACTGAATTTTCTATCTCTCTACAACCTTTAGGAGATTTGGGCATTTTTGAGCATCCATTTCTGATGCAAAAATGCTGCTCCCTGAATAGAGATTACTCATTTTATGGGTGAGTGACTAACCGAACACTCACTTACAGTAATTATAGGGCTCCTTGTAATGTCAACCAAATCTTGATAAATCAAAGAGAAATGACAGGTATTCCCTTGCAGTCGACCTTTTGACATATACCTCCCTTATGGTTTCAAAACTATCATTAACCCCATCTCTGTCACCTTATCCCTTTCTATGCTTCTTCGATAGCTGAGCGAAAGCCTCCACTTCATCCATGTTTTCCACTGATGGGAACCTTCCATTCTCACACAAAATAACTTGCTGGCTACTGTTAGTGGTGTGATTCCTTTTCTTTCTTTGTTTTGTTTTGTTTTTTCTTTCGGTTTTTCAATTCCTGGTATGGGTTTGGTGAAGTTGTGTGAACTGGAATACTACAACTTCAGAACAGAGTGAAAAAAAATCTCTCTTAACTAGTTAACTCATTTACACCTACTCAATTTACCAACCTTCATCCGCATAAACAACAATAATTCCACTTTCTATTATCTTATGCAATGGCTCATCCATTTTGGATGCTATAACCTTGAATCGTAATTTCAGTGACCTCATAAGGTTGCACGCATACCTAATGCGACATTCTTCATCTAAATTCCAAGGTACCAAATCCCTGTAGATAAATAAAGCGTTTTAAAACTTAATCATTCTCATTTACAAAGTGAGTAAATTAGAAAAGCTGACCAAATAGTATCCGCATTCCTTAAAACAAGAAGATCATAATAACTTTCAGCAAACCACAATTCTTAATAGTTCAAGGTGTCTTCATGTGGATGACCTTGTCTCTTACCAAAATACACCATTGCCCTGTTCCTTCATCCCTCAACAAAGTTAGCATACCTATTTTTCAGTTGTTCATGTATCCAAGCATCATAATTCGAAAATTTTGCAGCAAGTTTGTAGTGATTTCCCATTTCAACGACCACATTAAAACTGTCTCATGTGAAGGAAGAATACCTGTTGGAATGGCTTGTTTCACAGCTGGACAAGGTTGGTGGCTCTGGTTTGAAATTTACTTCCTAAACTTGGTCAACGGCTCCAGTTGAAGTTGACTTCAGAGCTTGTTTCACAGCTGAGTAATTCTTTTATTGATATTTGGAGGGGCGTTTTCGGAACAAACTCAACCACCGATAGTGTTTATGCTAGTTTCCAAAATGGTCCAAATTATAAGGGCATAAGTAGGAGTTTTGAAACAATGAGGGAGGTATGTGTCGTAAGATTAAACCACAGGGTAGTTGCTTGTCTTTAACTCTAAATCAAAAGGTGAAAGGTATAAAATTTGAGAATTAGATGAGAAGTTGTATTCAATAAAGTAGAGGAAGATAAAGGGAAATAGAAGTGATGCTGCAAACTTTTGATATCTAGTTAGTGTTGAACTGCTTATCTCTAGTATGATATTATTGCATTTAGGGGACCTGAGAGAATTATGCAGTTTCTTCTTTGAGAAGTATAATAAATACTAAGGTTGACTATAATCCTTTAGATTGAAATCCTCAGAGCGTTCACTCTCTTAAATTTGGAACCACTTCCTCCCCACAACCCCACCCTTCCCCCCGAAAAAAGGACCAAAAATGAAAAAGAAGGGGCGAGCTGGGATGTTCTAGTTATCGATGTATTTTCATTCCACTTCAACACTTGCAAGTTGTTAAGCTGGAATGTTGTAAAATGTACTAACCTTAGCTGGTATTTATTTATTCTGGATATGCATTTGGGGGTGTACAGTTGATGACAATTTATCTTATCAAGCAAAAGTTTGATACTTTCTCATGTGATAGCATATTGACTACTATTTTCCCCTACAGTCAAGAAAAAGTTTTAAAGGCCAAAAATTGTAATCATCATCAAACTGCCAGTCATTCAGAAAGTTGCATAATCTTAATAAACAGTTTTGGTTACTTTTATTGCAGAATATGTGTTAGATTTTGTTTTGATCTCATACTTTGGAAGACTCACATCAATGTTGTGGTGAAAATTAGACCCACAACATGGTAGTCCAAATCCATTTTATTGATTATATTTAACGTTGCAGTGCTGTCGGCTACTCGAATACACTGACTGCATATATGTTGACAGGATCTTTATCGGAGCATCTTACGTAGTGAAGGTGGTCCCTTTTTCTCTGGGACATCTGCTAATTTCATTGCTGGGGCTGCAGCTGGTTGTACAACTCTAGTCATCATCTACCCACTCGATATAGCACATACGCGCCTTGCTGCTGATCTTGGAAGGACAGGCACTCGTCAGTTTAAAGGAATTTATCACTTTCTTAATACCATATATAGAAAAGATGGGATACAAGGGATTTACCGGGGTTTACCTGCATCTTTACATGGAATGATTGTGCACCGAGGCCTTTATTTTGGTGGTTTTGATACAGTAAAGGAGATAATGTCAGAAAAATCTAAGCCAGAGCTTGCCTTGTGGAAGCGTTGGGTGGCTGCTCAAGCAGTCACAACATCTGCCGGGTTGATATCTTATCCACTGGATACGGTTAGGAGGCGGATGATGATGCAATCTGGATTGGAAAAGCCAATGTACAGAAATACATTGGATTGCTGGCGGAAGATTTATAGGACAGAAGGGCTCTATTCGTTTTATCGCGGGGCCTTGTCAAATATTTTCAGAAGTACTGGTGCCGCGGCTGTTCTGGTCTTGTACGACGAGGTCAAGAAGCTAATGCACTGGACTGGCTTATAGTGCCGAAAATATCTTTCTTTTGGGATCCTTCTTGTTGATGTCAAGATTACATTTTAGATTAGATGCAGCAGTGATACAGCTCAACATTTGACAGTAGTAGCTAGTTCAGATTTAATGCAGTTGATACTTGAGAGGTAAGATATAATCACCTGATGAGATTGGCCAGTTACAGTTTTGAGGCTTTAGCAAATCTTGATTTTGTTTATTTGGTGAATAAAAATGTAAAAGTTCTCATATATCCCAATTTCATACCATTTGCTTATCTCTTCTGTGTTTCTCTCTCTTTTCTCTTTGAAGGAATCATTGCCCTTTGATTATGGTGAAAGTTGCTGGGAAATTGTGGCACTTTTTTTTTTTTTGGCTGGTTTCATAGACTTTATGGGATTATTCTTGAAGGGACAAATTTCATAGTTTTGGTGAACTGTAGAACTCTTCCAAGTGTGGAAGTTGGGAAAATGTCTCTGTATGATTAGTTTCTGTTGTAGAATAATTCATATGTGTCTCTTTTTAGGTGTTAACTTTGTAGCTGTTCATCTTTAATACACTCTAGTGGGTGACCTCTTCAGCATTGTTATAGACCAGTCAACAGTACCCACGATAGCGAAATATGATGTATATTAATTGCTTTTACTAAGCTAGATAAAGCCTATAGCGAGTTTTTATTTTATTTGTTTACGAAAATTGCTTTTTTCACTTTTGGTTCCAAATGTTTGAGTGTTTAAGGCTCTACAAAATATGAGGTTTCTAATCCACTTAAGCTAATTTGTCAGGAATATGAATTATAGAAACCCAAACAAAATTAATAATTCAAAGTAGATATAGATTTCAGAGGATTAAAGAGAAGAAAGGCTAAGAATAAGAAGGAATAAGAATTGATAGAGAGAGAGAATCAGAGTAATTTCTAGAGAAGGGAGAAAGCCAATACAAATATGATACCCCGCAAAATGCGAGCTGCCGCACGTATAATCCCCTAGCAGCACAATACCACGTACACAATCACAGTTGAAAATTTACCTACGTACTAAACTACCAAAACATCGTTACATTAATTGTAATTATTTATTTAATTATTTAAACTAATAACCATGACATAATTTTGGCAAAAAGTTAAACCCCAAATCAAGACAACGTTTGGCCCATTTCTTGAGCTGGTTCTAACATTTGGGCAGAAAGAAAAGGTTGGCCTTATATTTAGTGGGCCGAGTAGGCATTATTAAATCCTGGACAGTTTTATTGTTTGTGTTGGGCTACTTTTTATTATTCATGTCGATTTTATTAGTAAGTTGAAACACGCATTTTATCGGTCAAACACTTGCTGAAACTTTGTCTTTTTCGGGAACATTTTAAGTTCATTTTAAACACGTAATTTTAGCTTCCGATGTATTGCATATTAAGTGAGCATATGATGTATTTTATTTAGTTATTCATGTATCGCGGTTATAAGTTAGCGGATGAAACATCGCGTATCAAGTTCAACCTTTAATTATTGAGCGTTAATAAAAACACGTGTTAAATTTATCTAGCGAATTATCACCTTATCGGTGTTGGATGTTAGAAGGTCGGACATGAGACGATCTCATAAAGAGCGAGGCTAGCTCACTGGAAGCCCAAATTCAATGGGGGGGAACAGAAGCGTATTACACATACTTTCCTAAATATTGCGTTTAATTACGAAATTAACTTTGTTGTTTTTCCAATTACAAGATACCCCTTTTTTAAATTTAAAATTTGTCAAAAAAAAGAAAAAAGAAAAAAGGGGCCCTGACCATGTGAATTATTTTGTAATTATTACACTTCACATGATTCGTTTCGTATTATGAAGAATTCTAGAGGGGGTGTAAATGTAGTTTTTCAAAATAATAGGGTTGATGTTAATTTTACAATTATACAAAAATTTAAAGGGATAAATGTAATTCGCCCAAAAAGAAAAAGTATGCCTCACACAATATTAGGTAACGTTCCCGACAGAACAACAATTAGGAGGTTACTGGGAAAGGGAAAGGTTGATTCGGGGAAAACCGCCTGCTAACCATTGCAGCTTATACCTGTAGCGATGTCTGAATGAAAATGATGACACTGCACCTGAAGTCGCCATGGATCAAACCCTTGTCTCTCAAAGCCAATGGCTTTAAACCCATTGGGTACAAAAAGAAAAAGTATCTAGGTCTAGTACACTTTTAAAAGCGGGTAAAAAGCTATTTGTGTCTAATTCTACACTTTAATATGAATAGGCACTCAAAAGTCGCCTAATTATTGAAGATTAATACTCATTACACTTGGCTTTTTCTGCCATGTTGGAATGGACCAACAACAGCATAACGAATCACCAAAACACACGAACTACTCAACCCAATTAATTACTTTATTCTCGATCTTATTTAAAAAATATATAACTTATTAAATTAAAAAATTACAACATCGTAATTTGACACTATATATTTTTTATTTATATTATTACTTTCTATATAATGATTTAAATCACATATTATTATATTAGTTCAGATATGTAATATAAGAAAATATTTCTTCCGTTCCATCCATTAGAAGGGTCAGCTTTAAAATAAAATAAAAAAATTTTTAATAGAAGAGTCCACTTTTGAATTTTTTACTCCTCTTACCCTTACTTACATAATCATGTGTGGTCTAGAATTAACTCATACTTAATAAGTAAAGATATATAAGTGGAATAAATAACGTCAAATTAGCTATTTTAAATGTTGTACCTTGACAATAAGTTATACATTGATCAAAGTGAACTCTTTTAATGAAAAAAAGAAACTACAAACAAAACGTTTTTATAGAGACGAATATATTTTTTAAAATGAACTATTTATATGGGACGGACGAATACTAATTTAGTCAGAAAAGTTGATTGGGTGAGGGTTTGAGAGTTGCTCGATCTTCCTCATCGTTGGTCGTGACTTGTGAATAAGGGTTTTCACTTTAATAAGTGATGTGACGCAAAAATTACAACGAAGGAAACGATGCTTCTTCACGGCCCAATAGACGTTTGTAATGAACAATAACCCAATTTGTATGAAGTTGTGCTGTGAAGGGAATGAACGAAATTGAGATGGATTATGTGATCTAAGTTGCTGAGCTTGGCCAATATGATGAAGCTTGATGATTTTGCACTGCTCCGTTCACCAATTGATGATTAATTCAGAAAAGGAGCGGGGCTTTCCCCCCTGTATAGGCTCCGACGATCAAGTCAGTAATATGAAAGAGAATAAACAATATGGAACAAGAATGTTTTCAGCAATTGTAAATGAGAGAACAGCTTTAAGAAATGCTAGAAATTGCTTCTTGGAGCCTGCCTGAATGAGGCTTGTGCCTGAGTATTTATAAACTTATTCTTGATAGTTCCGTTGAGTAATGGAGACATACGCTCCCACTTATTCCTTGTGCAATGATGTTTTTTGCCTTTCCGGGAAAACTGGCTTTAGCTTTCGGCTCCACTGTCATAATTGCTCTGCACATACTAAAATAATGGTCCTACCATGATATATTATTATCTTTATTTTCAGGTCGGGTTAACCGATCTAATCTTACATTACCGACCTAAATAGAGATGAGTTAACAATTGACCGATCTAACTTCATTAAGTTTTTACCGACCTGGGATTCTTGAGTAATACTGACATAATCATACCGATCTGAGCTATAAGGTTTACCAATCTAAGATTAGTTTATTCCGAC
This sequence comes from Leptodermis oblonga, assembly GCA_016801395.1. NCBI lineage: Eukaryota > Viridiplantae > Streptophyta > Magnoliopsida > Gentianales > Rubiaceae > Leptodermis > Leptodermis oblonga. The sequence continues at coordinate 32,170,816 of CM028757.1, read as the reverse complement.
CTAAACTTTAGTGAGTTTTCTTGTTCAGTTCATGACCAATATAAGATTATATGACCGACCTAAATTTGTAACAGAGACTCGTTTTGTGTGATCTTTCTGACCTGAACATGGATCTGGGCTTCTCTATCTTTTACTGTTTCTTAGTTTTTAATTAACTGGGCTAGGCCCAATGGGGATTTCAATTTTATGCACATCAACAAGCCCCCCCAGTATTAGGTTTTACCGATCTAAAACTTAATACTCTTTGGGTTTTCCGAGCTAAGACCTAGCATAAAGGATATGTTTTTCTAGATTAATCCGAGCCAATTTTCCGAACTAAGCAATATTCCGTATTTTTATTAAGCCGTATGTGACTTAAAGGCGATTTTCCAGTATTTATCCGACCTATACTTCATATAAAAACATGAAATATGAAATCCGACCTATAAAGAATAGTCTCTTCCATCTGTATAGTAATAAGTGTAATTCCGATCTAAAGAATTTGAACAGTTTTCGGACAAATAAATATAATCATAAATACGTACCTTTACGTTCCCCTAGGTCAGGATTTTGAAGAGGCGGATCGGTCGGGACACGCCTTTACATCTATCGATACGACTTCCAAGGCCGTTTTGTGTCTTCAAGGTGTCATTAATGAATGCAGCTTTTGGTCTGCCCACGTCTCTTCGATTTCCCCGAGGCTCCATTATAAAAACCGTGATAGCAACACACATTTGGCACCTTCATTTCGCTTTCCTGAAAAGAGAGAAATTTGTTCTTACCTTCCTTCTCCTTCCCTTCGCCGGAATTTTTCGAAATTTTGCCGGAGTTCTATCGTTGTGTCCTAATTCCTGCAATCTCCGCTAAGGTTGTTGTCCCACCGCTGTTACCTTCCGTGGTCATACCTTTCTCTTTCTTTTATCAGTCTTCAATGGCCTCCGAGAAAAGCTCAGGCACCGAAGCATCGCGTCTGGCACCGGCAGCAGGTTAGCGTCCTTGTCTGATGATTTATTTTTCTTTCCAATCTGTCTTGTTTGAGTGATTTGTCCATGATTATTTGCACTGATTGCTGTAGATTCGGCTGCCACACACGAATTTAAACCCGAGGAAATAATTTCACAAATGACTATGGCCGATTTAATAACCCTTAGGTCGACCCATTATATAGATCCTTCTGTTCCTATTCGTTTACCCGAGCCTGAAGAGAGGATAAATACTGTTTCTAAGGGTTGGGTCGGAGTGTATGAATATCATATTAGTTTTGGATTGAGATTTCCGACCCTAGATCTATTAATCGAGATGTGTGATTTTCTGAATATTGGGCTGAGCCAACTAGTACCCAATTCCCTTAGGTTTTTGATAGGGTTCATGTATATGTGTTTTGGGGCTGGAGTTCGACCTACAGTAGACCTGTTTTTTCAATTTTATACAGTCCGAAAATACCCTTATGGTAAATGGTGGGTGACCTTTCAGAAGCGTAGGAATAGCCCTGTGATTATTACCGACTCCCCTGATACTAATAAACAATGGAAGGCTAGGTTTTTTATGGTAAAAGCTGAGGAAGCAAACCTACCTTACCGTTGGTCCCCATTTATTTTACCAGTTGAACAATCCAGAGATAAGTCCGACCCCAGAGTTCAATCAGACTATAAGGCGTTAAGAAACCATAGTAGCTCGGACAAATACTCGGTTAAATTTCCTTCAGAGGTTCTACTTGTTTCGGCCGGGCTAAGCCAATCCCCTAATGTAGAGAGTAAATACCTGTCCCTTGAACTCTTTATTTATGATATCCTTATCCTTCATAATTTGGTAATTTTTTATTTTTGCATTTTACCTGTTTTCAGGCGGTCTCGGTGGATTTGGAAGGAAGAAAAAAACCACCAAAATTATTGCTGCTTCGGGGTCTTCCAAAAGACCAGCTGAGATCGACCTTACTGAAGAGGTCGAGGTGGCCGATCCTCCTAGCTCGGCGTTGGTGACTCGGGTTACGAAAAAGAGCAAACCAACCCCGGAAGAAATCCAGGCAGCTAAGGCTGCTAAAGCTCCACAACTGTTGACGGGCCCCCCGTGTGATCCCGAGCTGCCGAAACCTGATGATCTTTGGGGCCCTGTGGACCCGTCAACAAAAGAAAGGGTTCTTCTGCTGAAGGACAAGAAAGATAGGCCGATCTCCTTAGCTCGGCCCATTCTTCAAGTGCATTTACCAGAGCCCCTGCCTGAGGATGTAAGGCCTTACCAAGAGCTGGAGGCTGAAACTGAAAGGTCTTTTGAGGAAATGGTACAGGTGGGCAACCAGCTCCGGCAAAACATGGAGCTGATGATGAAGCAGGAGGCTTTTCTTGCTTCACACATAAAGAGGGTGAGTATCAGAAATTTACTAAAGTCCGAAAATAATGATTTACCTCGGCTGACACTTCTGGCTCGGATTTTTTGCAGGTAGCCTATAATTATGCTGCTACGTCAAAAAGGGCAACAGCTTTGGACATCTTGGCCCAAAGTTACGAGCTAGAGAGGTCGAAGAAACCGTCCGAGGCCGTTGAAGATCTAGAGTTTCAGCTGGGGCTCGAGAAAAGCAAACTTTCAAAGCTTGGGGTTGAAAAGACCGAGCTAATGAAGCAGAATCAGAATCTGTGCAAGAAGTCCAGTCAACAGGTGACCAAGATCCAGGGCCTGGAAGCTGAGGTGACGACCCTGAAAGAAGAAAAGTCTCTCTGGGCAAAAGAGAGAGCTGCCCTGGAAAAGCAGCCGAAGAGGCCAAGAAGACTGCAGAAGAGGCTACAAAAGCTGCAGAAGAGGCTATACAAAAAGCTGCGGGGATGGTTAGCTCGGAAGAAGTTGAGGCAGCTCGTCAGGCCGAGCTAAAAACTTTCAAGGAAGGGGCCTTGCTGGAGTTAATGAACCGGCGTTTTCTCGAGCTGATCCAGTGCGGATATACTCTGTGCTGGGACGAGCTAAAAGGCTCCAGATCGGCATCCGATGCTCCAGAAGACTCCATAGCCCAGTCTTCTTTGCTTCCGGAGGGACGTGATCCTTTTGACTTAGTAGAAGAAATCAAGCAAGAATGCCGAGACATCGGTGTTCCCATTCCAGAAAAGGTCGAAGAGGATCCGGTGGCCGACCCCCAGGAGATAACGGATGAAGCCTCTTCCCAAGCTCCTCCTTCTTAAGATCGGCCTTCTCTTAGATCGGGCTTGCCCTTCCTTCCAGCTGTGTGAGGAATGTAGGTAGCATGCCTAGATGCAGTTGCAGTGATGTAATCGGCTTTACATTTTGTAGAATTTTTTTTTTTTTTTTTTTTTTTTTTTTGGTCCATTTCAAAGAACTTTTATACTTTTCAGATCATCCTTGTAACCGAGCTTGATTATCCAATATAAATGACCTTTTCTGTTTCCTTCAAATTCTTACTTCTTTAACTCGAACTGCTTTACTGATAATATTTCCTTAAGTGTGCTGTATTCCAAGTTCGTGGAATCAATCGTCCTTGCAAGTCTTCCAAAATATAACTTCCGGTAGGTCGAGCTTCGATTACCCGATAAGGCCCTTCCCAATTAGAAAATAGCTTGCCTTGTTCTTGTGGTTTGCTGATAGATCGGTTTCGCAAGACTAAATCTCCTGGTACAAAGGCTCGATGTTTGACCCGAGCATTATAGTGTTGCCGAACTAAATTTTTGTAATTTAGTTGATGTACATAGGCCAAGTCCCGAACTTCTTCTATCAGATCCAGGCTGAGCTCCAAGTTCTTCTGGTTTTGATTTCTTTCGAAGTGCATAACCCGCGGGGCTCTACTTTGTATTTCTGGGGGAATTACAGCATTAACTCCGAAAGCCAACTCAAAAGGGGTCTTCCCTGTGGCCGATTTTGGCGTAGTCCGGTGACACCAGAGCACATGGGGCAATTGTTCTACCCAATTTTTTCCTTTATCTTCTAGTCTGGATTTCAGCCCATGCAACAAAGTTCGGTTTGTGAGTTCTACTTGTCCATTTGCTGGAGGATGAGCTACCGATGCGAAACGCTGGGTAATACCAAGTTTTGAACACAAGGCTGTGAATTCCTTGGATTCGAATTGAGTCCCATTGTCCGAAATAACCGATCTGGGCACACCAAAACGACAGATGACTTGCCTCCAAAGAAACCGAGCTACGGTTCGCCCTGTGATGTTTGTCAGTGCCTCAGCTTCCACCCACTTTGTGAAATAATCTATGGCCACAACAAGATAGTGGCATGAACCGATCTTAGGAAACGGACCCATGAGATCTATTCCCCATTCAGCGAAAGGCCATGGGGCAATTATCCCAGTGAAGCTGGAGGCCGGCAACTTGTAAACTGTCGCATTGTGTTGGCAACTGGAACACCGTTGAACGTACTTTACTGCTTCTTGTAATAATCGGGGCCAATAAAACCCAGCCCCAATTATTTTCTTGGCCAAATTCCGAGCCCCAATGTGAGACCCGCAATCTCCTTCGTGTACTTCCTTCAGTATGGCCTCCGCTTCTCCCGATCCCACACACTTTAGTAAAGGCATCAAGAAGCCCTTTTTATACAAGTCCTCCCCAATTATCTGATAGTGTTCAGCCTTTCTTTGTATTCGTTGTGCTTCCTTCCGTGATTCTGGTAAAGTGCCATCTTGTAGGTATTGCCATATAGGAAATCTCCAATCCTGTTCTTCTCTTATAGACAAGATTTCTGGTTCGGCCGTACTCCTGGTATGTACTTCTTCTACTAGGACGGTTTTGGTTAGATGTGAAAAAAACGAAGAAGCCAATTTGGACAAGGCATCGGCATTTGTATTTTTGCTTCGTGGAACTCGCTCTATTGCCCATTTTTGAAAAAATTTTAGTTGCTGTTGCGCCAATGCTAAATATTCTTCCATTTGTCGATCCTTAGCCTTATACTCCCCCAAAATTTGTTTAACCACGAGCTGAGAGTCTGAACAAATTTTTAGATTCTCAACCCCAAATTTCCGAGCTAACTTCAGGCCGGCTATCATGGCTTCGTACTCTGCTTCATTATTTGTGGTTATGAAGCAAAATCGTAGAGCATACGTGTGAATTTCTCCTCCTGGACTGGTGAGGACGATCCCCGCACCCGATCCGGACTGGCTTGAAGCACCATCCACGTAGAGAGTCCACTTATTATCACCTTCTGCTATTGTTAAAAGTAGATCAATTTTTTCTGACGGTCTTAACATGTTCTCCTGCTGATCTGGTACTCCTTCAGCTATGAAATCTGCTAGCACCTGTCCTTTGACTGCTGTACGTGGGGCAAAGGTGATATCATACTCTCCTAATTCGATGGCCCATTTGGTGAGTCGACCTGAAACTCCTGCTCTTTGCAAGATGGCTTTGAGGGGTGCGTCGGTATAAATGGTGACTCCATGCGAGTTAAAATAAGGCCGAAGACGTCGTGTGGAGTGAACTAGAGCCAGGACTAGCTTTTCTAGGCTGGAATAATTTTTCTCAGCTGCCTGCAAAACTTTACTAACAAAATAGATGGGTCTCTGGACCCGGTTATCTTCTCGGAGTAAAACCGAGCTAATGACAGATTCGGTAGTAGCTATATACATGTACAATTGTTCCCCATGAATAGGCATAGTCAAAGATGGTAAAGAAGCTAAATAAGTTTTTAATTGTTCAAAAGCAGTTTGACATTCCGGGGTCCACGAAAATTTATCAGTTTTCTTTAAGATGTTAAAAAATGGTAATGCTCGTTCTGCTGACCGGGCTAAAAACCTATTTAAAGCTGCTAATCTACCCGTTAATTGTTGTACTTCCCGAATTGTCCTAGGTGAGTGCATTTTCAACACAGCTTCTACTTTTTTAGGATTAACCGAGATACCCCCCTCAGAAATCATGTATCCTAAAAACTTTCCTGAAGTGGCCCCAAAAACACATTTTTTTGGATTTAACCTTAATTTATATTGGGCTAGTGTTTCAAGGGTTTCACGTAAATCAGATAAATAAGCAGATTCGTTTTTACTTTTTACAAGTAAATCATCAATATAAGCTTCCATATTTCGACCTAACTGTTTTTTGAAAATTTTATTTACCAAACGTTGAAAAGTAGCTCCAGCATTCTTTAAACCGAAAGGCATGGTTATGAAGCAATATGTACCTTTGTCTGTAATAAAAGATGTTTTTTCTTCATCTTCTTTGGCCATGAAGATTTGATGATATCCTTTATATGCGTCTAAAAGTTAAGGAAGCGAAATCCAGCTATAGCGTCAACCAACACGTCGATCAAAGGCAATGGGAACCAGTCTTTGGGGCATGCTTTATTTAAGTCGGTGAAATCTATACACATGCGCCATGAACCATCGGGTTTGGAAACCAACACTGGGTTAGCTAACCATTCTGGATAATCCACTTCTCGGATGATACGTACTTCCAGCAGGGCGTTCACTTCGATTTCCACATATCTACTACGTTCTCCCCCAAGGTTACGCTTTCGTTGTCGGATCGGCCTATGATTGGGATCAATGGATAACCTGTGTTCAATGATATTTCGAGAAATGCCAGGCATATCTTCCGGTCCCCAAGCAAAAACTTCCGCAAATTCACGCAAAAGGTTAAGCAAATCATATTGCAATTGAGGGGGTAAATCAGCCCCAATTTTTATTACCTTGTTTGGATCGGCCGCGAGGGGAATAATTCTTACCTCGGCTCCTGCTTCAATGGACAGGTCCGAGCCACCTGTTATATCGGTAATGTTAACGTAGGTCGGCTGGACTGAAGAGGTAATTTTTGATTTCAGATCTTCTGGGGTCGGTTCTTTCAAGGAAGCCATGTAACATTGCTTTGCCTGCAAGACATCACAACGAATAGAAGCTACCCCACCTATGGTGGGGAATTTTAAAAGCATGTGTACAGTAGATGCTATGGCCTGGAACTGATTTAGTCCAGGCCGTCCCAAATATACATTGTAGGGTGATGGCTCATCAATGACCACGAAGTCTATGGTTTCCGTACGTTTTAGCTGTCCAGCCAGTAACGTGACGGGAATACTCAAATGTCCCACAGGTATAACATGGTGATTGCCGAAGCCAATCAATGGTGTCCGAACTGGACTTAACTGTGCCTTGTGTAATTGACAACCAGCCAGTGCCTTGGTTGTAATTATATTGCTAGAACTACCCGTGTCTAACAATGTCCTACGTACTTGGTAATTTGAAATGTAGCAATGATCACTAGTGGATCGTCACAATTGAAAGACAGAAATGTATCTGTGTCATCGAAAGTAATGCCTGGTGTCATGGTATCTGATTTACGCTTACCTAGAATAGAGTTCCTTTGCCGGTATACCTGTTTCCTTTGGCGGTTAGAGTCGCCTTGGGTTGGTCCTCCTGCTATGGTGTTTACAATCCCTGCTATATTTAGGTCGGTGTTACCCCCAGCATTTGGGGCTCGGGAGTCGGATTGGGGACATTCGCGGGCAAAATGACCGGTCTCTCCACATCGGTAGCATCCGTTAGGTCGTTCACGGATTGCTGAAGTCACCGGTTTAGGTAGAGGTGCTACTTGTGTATATTGTGATAGTTTCCCAGCTTGAATTAATTTAGCTATTTCTGCAGCTAAATCACGACAGTCATTAGTATTGTGACCAATGTTTTTATGGTAATTACAATACCTGCCCGGATTGAGCCGATCTGTGGGACCCGTCATGGGTCGAGCTGGGGGCAGCAGCCCTTGACTCTGAATGGCAGCATGTATGTCAGCTCGGGGGACTGAGAAGGGCTCGGATACCTGCACAGTGTTTACACTTACCCCGGCCTTTGGAATGGAATTAGTGGTATTGGCAAAGTTTAATTTCTTATTTCCTCCCGACGTAAGAATTGGGGAAGAAGCTTTCCTCTTACCATATAAATCGGAAAAACTTCTTTCCCTTTCCTGTTTTATAGCTGTAGCATCTTCAACAACAGCAAAGTTAACAGCAGTAACCATCATTTCAAAATAAGAATGTGGGGGTCGGATGGCCAATTCAGTAGCTAAAGGTCCTGACCGTAACCCATTAATAAATGATCCCATCATTATTCTATCATCTTTTTCATGACATTGCCTAGACTCTATATTGAACCGATCTATGTATGCCTGTAATCCCTCTCCCATTTTTTGTGTTATGTTCATTAAATGTGAAATCGGTTTAGACAATATCTTATTACCCATGAAATTGGCTAAAAACAGGTCACCAAACTGATCTAAAGAATGAATAGAATTTCGGGGCAAAGTACAATACCAATTTATGGCCTGACCTTTAAGTGTCAGATGGAATGTCATGCATCGGTTAGCGTCGGACAGGTTGGCAGCATCCATGACGCTCATGCACTGCATCCAGTGAGCCGTGGGGTCGGTGGTACCATCATACTTGTCAACCTTACCTAGGCCTCTGTATCCAGGGGGAAATTGTGCCATTTGAATCTCCCATCCAAAAGGATAAGACACGCGAGACGTGGGGGCAGTTCGTCCGATCTGAGTATATCCAGATCCGGGTAAGCCGAGCTGGGGATATCCGGACTGACCTAAGGGGTGTCCCCCCAGACCGAGGTAATAGTTTCCTAGGCCGGGCCCGGGATAATAATTTGGATTAAGTAAAGGAATATTTTCTAAGGGCGGCTGCATGGCTCGGTTATTGCCTAAACCATAATGCTGAAACATTGCAGGGTTGGATGTAGTGGTGTATCCGGGGTAATAACAGGGTTGATTCATTTGGCCGATTTGTATGCCATGGCCAGGTTGATTCAATTGACTTACTTGTTGTCCTAAAGTGGGAAAGGGCAGGCCTGACATAAGAGAACCGTTATTGAACTGAGCATTGGGGGCCATAAAGGGATCCGGAAAAGTAAGATTAGCCTGAGTATGAGCTACAGTGGTATAAACAGGTGGTGCCACAGAAGGGTTAGGAGGACCAGCAATATGACTGATTGAAGAAAAATTAACTCTCCCAGGTTGTGGAGGACATATAGTAGTAGATTGTGGGGGGAGACTAGACATTAAAGCAGCAGAGGGGTTGGACACAGGGTTGATGACAGCCCTGGGTGGGGGAACGGTTGGGGACCAGTGTAAACCATAGGGGTGTTCTATGTTAACTACTTCGGTGGTGGTGGTTGTAATGGGAGGTTCTGTATTAAGAGTAGAGATGATAGGAGCAACATGGTTTATTAAGTGAAATATTTCTGGAAATAAACGGAAGAACCTATCTTTTTCTGCCTTTTCCTGTTCGGGGGTGAGAGTTTCAACAAGGGTGGTAGTAGTTGGTGGATCAGATGGAGGATTAGAACTGGTGGCAGAAACGGTAGGGACCAAAGCGGTTGTAATGGTGAGCCCATTGAGGTTGTCAGAAGAAGAAGCACCCTTTCCTGAACGAGTTTGCGTCATGGTTTCAACAAATTTATTTAAATGAGGAAAATTTGATGAAATAATCTGATCAAACGTTCCCCACAGACGGTGCCAGTTGATGTGACGCAAAAATTACAACGAAGGAAACGATGCTTCTTCACGGCCCAATAGACGTTTGTAATGAACAATAACCCAATTTGTATGAAGTTGTGCTGTGAAGGGAATGAACGAAATTGAGATGGATTATGTGATCTAAGTTGCTGAGCTTGGCCAATATGATGAAGCTTGATGATTTTGCACTGCTCCGTTCACCAATTGATGATTAATTCAGAAAAGGAGCGGGGCTTTCCCCCCTGTATAGGCTCCGACGATCAAGTCAGTAATATGAAAGAGAATAAACAATATGGAACAAGAATGTTTTCAGCAATTGTAAATGAGAGAACAGCTTTAAGAAATGCTAGAAATTGCTTCTTGGAGCCTGCCTGAATGAGGCTTGTGCCTGAGTATTTATAAACTTATTCTTGATAGTTCCGTTGAGTAATGGAGACATACGCTCCCACTTATTCCTTGTGCAATGATGTTTTTTGCCTTTCCGGGAAAACTGGCTTTAGCTTTCGGCTCCACTGTCATAATTGCTCTGCACATACTAAAATAATGGTCCTACCATGATATATTATTATCTTTATTTTCAGGTCGGGTTAACCGATCTAATCTTACATTACCGACCTAAATAGAGATGAGTTAACAATTGACCGATCTAACTTCATTAAGTTTTTACCGACCTGGGATTCTTGAGTAATACTGACATAATCATACCGATCTGAGCTATAAGGTTTACCAATCTAAGATTAGTTTATTCCGACCTAAACTTTAGTGAGTTTTCTTGTTCAGTTCATGACCAATATAAGATTATATGACCGACCTAAATTTGTAACAGAGACTCGTTTTGTGTGATCTTTCTGACCTGAACATGGATCTGGGCTTCTCTATCTTTTACTGTTTCTTAGTTTTTAATTAACTGGGCTAGGCCCAATGGGGATTTCAATTTTATGCACATCAATAAGGATTCAACCTCTGGATTTGGTCCGTGCGTGCGTCACTCAAGGAAGTTTAAAAAAAAAAAAAAAGAATTAACCAAAGAATGTGCATTATTATTGGGTTGCCAGCTTTATAAAAGACGTAAAAACATCGGCACTTTTATATTCTATTAATTATTCTTTACAAATAAAAATACCTAAATTTATTAGTCATTTTTCCAGTGCTTCTTGCTGACGCATGCATGCAAACTCTTGAATGATTTTTGGAGCGATCCGGAGGAGGTGTTAACTGAATTAACGTGGACCTTAAGTCACAAAATAAATCATCTCTACTTTGATTCTTATTTTTCGTTTTATGTATTAAAAAATATTGAAAGTAATTACCAATTATTTTATTTTATATCAGTGGCTCTCGGTCCATAGTTTTCAATTAAGATCGATTTGGAGTTATGATCGAGATCGATAATATCAAATAGATTGATTATGTGGTTCTACCAATACATATAAATGTGAATCTTAAAAACTACTCATATTTAAGCAATTTTAATAAATTTTGTTGGGCTTGTAAAGGGACCGAGTTGTATATCGGGTATTTGGGGTATAGTTGGTTGTGCGCTTGTATGATTTGAATTGCAATTCTGGCAACTATGTCTATGTGTTTTGTTTCAAAATATTTATTATTTCTACGACAGGTTGATATTTCCTTTCCAGATTTACGCTTACAAATAAAATATTTAATTTACTTACATTGATTATTGCTTTAGTAGAATAAAGTGATTTAAAAGGTTCGAAAAGAAAGAAAAAGTTGAAACTCAGAAGACGGAATTATGAACTATATATTGGGGGTGGAGGGGGTGGGGGGGGGGGGGGGGGGGGGGGGTTAGGGGGAAGCATGCAAAGCCGAGCCGAATTGACATCACCATTTTTGAACTCCATAATTAACTCCAACCAAATTAAGGCGTAATTGACTAACTATTTGCTTTTCAAGTAATGTCCGTCCCTATTCTTTTATGGGTGCGTGTAACACACGAGAATGAGAACGAGATAGTGAACAAGTGAATTCATGGACTCAAATTCATATGTTTGGATCATTAAAAATTCGATCATTTAAGCTATTACATATCATTGATAATTTCAAATTTCTTTTATGAAAAATTCGACAATTCTCAAATATGAGATATCTCTCGTTCCCATTTTTATTCTCGCACACCAAATGTTTATATATACGTTGCTTTGCGAAAAGAAGGGATGAGCTAGCTACTTCATCGTGGAGCTCAATTTCGTCCGAGAATTAATCAACGATTTTTATTTTATTTTTATTTACTCTACAATCATATATTGGCGTCTTTTATTACTGAAAAATAGTTTAGTACCATTGAAAATACAAAATTTGATTTGAAATTTAATCAATTAAACACGAAAAACAAATAGCGTAACTAAGTATACAATAACTTATATCTATACATATCCAAATTTATATAGATCTAAATATAGTAAAATTATAAAATTACTATTGAATTGGATAAATTTCGTACCAACGAATCTATTCTTGGATCTACCACTAACGTCTTTGATGACAGCTCTAAAATTGAATCTTCACTAGTAATGAGTGAAAATCGTCACCTATTGCAATGGGATATGAAATATCTATTGTAGCGATGAGATGTCCACTATCGTACATGGAGAATAAACCGACCTCTACGATGGAGGAGACTGAAAATTAAATCGGGAAAAGAATACAATATTGTAAATTACTTCCCCAGCCCATTGGTAGGAAAATGAGAGAAGAAAACTAAAGAAAATTTGAGATACTTTTAGAAGAATCAACGTTTTAATTAGGAACCAAATCAAAGAAGTTTATTTTAGTCTCTAGTTTCTTATAAAGTGATCTATTTTAACCTAATATATGTGACTTTGAGTATAACATACAAAATTCATGACGCTTTCATTGAAAAAGAGGGGAAAAACACCTAGCAATCATTAAAAACAAACGGTAGAGCACAATTAGTAGTAAAAAAAAGGCCTAGAAAGTTTTTTTTTTCTTTTTTGAAAGGCAAAAAAACGCCAAGAAAGTTGAAAATGGAAAAAAGGGCGAAATGAGAAATCACACATACTTGATATCACGTCATCATCGCCTTTGTAAAAAGAAGTGGTTGGAAATTTTGAGGACGAAATTAATTAATAAGCACATAGGTAAAGGAACTTTAGACTAATATGTTCACTAAAACTTTCATTGGATCATCCTTACGTGGTATGGGGTGTATGTACGAGTAAGAGTAAGGCGGACACTTTTTGACACGACAAGAAAATACGACACGAAACCAGATTGATATAAACATGTTAGGGTTGAGTCTTGGTGGGCTTGCAGGTTATATAGGTCGACCTGAATAACACGAATAATTATGCGGGTAAAGTTAGGGTTGAAAATATTGACACATCAGAACTCGTCAACCTGAACCCGACACGAGTAATTTATATTATAACATAAAAACCCAACACGAATCCGAAAATTTCGTGGGTTAAATGGGTCGACATGAATAAGTAAAGAGGTAAAATTAAGGTTGAGGGGTGCCGACAGGGAAACCCGCCAACTCGGACACGGCACCAATTGTCAACCCTACGTACAAGTACGAGTGATAACCTTTAACACGATATAAAAATTAGACACGAAGTTAACAAGTGTCTAATTTTACACTTAAAATTAGTATAGACACAATACGAATTATTAGACATAAAATCAATTTAGTACATGACATGAAAACCCTAAAAGAATTTACACTCCCTCTGTCAATGTTGTTTGGCCTGGCCCGGCCACCGATCCGGTGAGGCCCAAGGGTCGCACGACCCGAAGGCTCGACTCTGGTCAACGGGGGTCAACCCGGATGACGTCATAAATAAATAAATATATATAATATAAATAGTATTAGTTAAAATATATTTTCTTCACAACAATTATATATTTTCAAATTTTACAACTATCTTAAACATTAATTCATTACTATAAAATTCAATAAGTAAATAAATTATAAAATATTAGTTATATTCTAAAAATTATATAAAATTATATTACTACATTTTCTTAGGAAAAAAGATAAAATTTGATGTAAAAGAAATGAAAACGTATTTTAGATTAATACATGACAAAATTAAACAAGCTTTAAATGAAATGAAAACAACTAATAAAAAATTATAGTCTTAAAATTATAAATAGTAAGAAATTACAATGAGATTAACATTAGTTTAGATGGTTCAATTAATATATTATTATTAGAAAGCTCATGATTCATATTAAAATATGAGTTAAAATACTATTTTTCACAAAAGTAATCAAACAAGTCATTGTGATTTAGTCGTAATTACTCTTATTGCTTATATTGGAGACCAAGTTTCAATCCCCACTAAAGTTAAAATTTTTAAAAAGTCCCTAAATTGAAAAAAAAAAAAAAAAAAAAAGGAAAACTGGGTCTGTCGGGAAGACCCGGTTTCCGGTCCGCCCTGGGTCTTGACTGGGTCTCCACACATCTGGGTTACCCTTATAATTTGGCCCGGCAAGGCCTGCGGGTCGACCCGCCGGGCCAAACAACACTGCCCTCTGTCCCACTCAAAGAGCTCACTTTAAAATAAAAAAAATAGCCTTATTTAAAGAATTCACTTTGAATTTATTTACCTTACATATCCTTACTAATATTACAATGTGCGGTTCACAATTAACTCTTACTTCTAAAGTAAGGATTTAAGTGAAAAATATTATGATAAATTACTTATTTTATGTGTTATACCTCATAACCCATAATAAATTATATATATCTCAAAGTAAACTCTTTGAGCAATATAAAAGGAGTATATAATAAACGATCGAACACGACTCAAATTGCTACCTACTGAACTCAATAGTTTGATTATAACTTCCCATTTCTATCTTTATAAATCACTGTTTTTTGTTTTTTATTTAAAAAAAAAAATACACACTACTGAAGGATTAGTAGGGAAGTGGGACTGTTATAATGGGGGCACTCTTTTGATAGATTCAGTTAAAGATTCTCCCAGGTTAAAGTGTAAGTTGAAAAAGATTCCTAGGTGGGGACCACTACATTATTTTTGTGACCCCAACCTATGAGTGGATGCCAAGTGTGATTCCATTAATTAGAAGAAAAAAAAAAAAAAAAAAGATTCGTCGACACACAGTTTTTTTTTTTGGTATCTATCTCTGTGGGTGGGTGCAGGCAAGCAAATTGTAGGGCTCAATTGGCAATTGGCAATTTACAATGGGCACTTTGCGGTTCCTGAATCTTGATGCTGTCGTCAATGTCATCACTGACCTCAATTCACAGAAAAATTATTGAGTGCTTCAGATGTATTTTTAAAAATAATATTATCAATCAATAATAATGATTTTTATTTAGGCTTCCTACAACGTACATCTATTTTATCCCAAAATAATATATTTTCATCTAAATGTATCTGGCCATATAATTTTAAGTAATGTATCGTATGCACGAAATAATATCTCCACCTCACCTGTCTCTTTGTTTCAAGGTTTCCAAATCCAAAGGAAATCCTTAAAAAATAATAATAATTAAAGTAAAGAAAGGAAGGGAGTGAAAGTGAACCATTCACACTAATATACTATTCCTCCAATAATCTATTTGCATTTCCACTCCTGTTTTGTATTTACCGGTTTATTTCCTTATATGGTAAAGCCCACTCCTACCTAGTGGACTTAACTATCGTAGTCTAAAGGATTTTTTTTTTTCATAAATAATATAAAGCTCATACATACACTTGATACACCTAGACATCACCATGTATCTAGAGCCGGCGGGAAGTAGAAGTGGAACTTTTGGGGGACGTTCTGGGACCAGTTCTAAAATCGTCGGTTCCGGTTCTGGTTTTGGTTTCTTGTCATTTTTCTTTTATTTTTTGTTTAAGTGTGAATATCAAAAACGAATTTTTTTCAATAACTATTATGTATTATGAATGTGATTAAATGTTCTAACATTTTGAGTTTGTAAATATGGTTTTTTAATTTTAATTATAATATTCTAATATTGGTGGGTGCTACATATATATATAATTTGTTTTTATATATCATATATGATATAGTTTAACTATTTTGTAGGAAATTTTTGAGAACTGGAACCGTCGGTTCCGATTCCTCAAAACTTGAAATCGTAAACGAATTGTTTAGGACTGGTTATGGTTCCAGTTCTAGAATCGTCGGTTCAATTCCGATTCAGTTCTAGTAGAATTGGAACCGTTCCATGTCTACATACACTAATTTATGTAGAAATTATTTCTTTTCAAATGATTTTATCTTATTTAGTTCAAATTTATTAAAAATAGTGGTATCTCATTAAAAGGGAAAAAATGATTGTATTTACTTTGCTTCAAATTTTGTCAAATTAAAAATTATACCCAATAATATACGACTGCGTTAAATACCCTTAAAAAAAAACTAAGGTTACCTTCTCCATGAAATTAAAATAGTTTTTATTTATAATATTTTAAAGGGCGAATTACATTTACCTCCCCGAGGTTTGTCAAAATAACAAATGGATCATTTAAGTTTCCGAAAATAACATCTCAGTCCCTTAACCACCCAAACTTTGAGTCCCTGCTCCCGGAAAAATGAAGAAGAAGAAAGAAGAAGAACATCCCTGCAATGAGCCAAGTACTCCTCTTACACAATTTGTCAAGGTTTGTCTGACCCTTCTATTTTCTCATAAATTTGTAAAATAAATGTGCCCAACTTTGTGCTGAGATATTGTCTGTCTACATCCAGGAATTGAAAATTGTCTTTCCTAATGCACAAAGAATGAATCGTGGTGGTCAGGTTTGTTTCTGATTACTTGTTCATTGCTCTTTTTCTTTCTTTGTTTGCTCTTTATGGCATGGTGGTATTGTGGAGCTTGTGGTTGAGATAATTGGCATGAATGCAGTTGGCTGTATAGGTATGCTAGAATGTTGGGATGTTCTTCTTCTTCTTCTTCTTCATCATCTTTCCGGGCTCAGGGACTCCAAGTTTGGGTGGCTAAGGGACTAGAATGTTAATTTTTGAAATTTGAAGGATCCATTTATTATTTAGGTAAAGCTCGGGGGAGGTAAATGTAATACACCCTATTATGTTTCTATTTCATTTTATTTCATGTCTTTACTAATATAATTATGTAGTCTATGATTAATCAATATTTAAAAAATATATGTACAAGTAAAAAATTTGTGGCAAATCAATTTGTGATACGAAGAATAATACTTCGAATTGTGTTTCAAACTCATTGAATATCTTGATCGAACTATACCATCCTACCTAGCTGGTGTAACAGCTACATCCATGGTGTGTGTATATATATACATATATATATATATATATATCTTCTCATGAAATTAATTAATTATGAGGCAAAATCACGATGTAATGAAATATGATTAGTTTATCAATTGGTGAAAACCGCTGAAACATGCAAATTATTTGACAAAAATTTGAACTAATTAAGTATTAAGTTACATTTATTCTCTCGAGATTTGGTGAAACTATTATTATCCTCTGATGTTTTGAGAAACTACCATCATTTATCCCCTTCAAAGTTTGTGTTACTATAACAATTGGTCCCCCTAGCTAGCTTGGTTATAACTTGTTAATTCTTTGTTTGAAGTGAATAGAGATATAAACAGATGGAATATATGCACAAAGATAGCGTTAATTTGTGTGTCCATTTTTGCAGCACAGCGTATGACCAAAATTAGGGGTGTGGTTGGCAGATTTGAGGTATAAATAAATAAATAAAATGTTAATAAATTAATTGTAATTTTGATCACATCAATTAATACTGCTGAAGAAGCTTTTATAGCATGCCATTATTATTAGGTTATAAAAATGACGGGCTGAGGTTGGAAATGGAATCTTTTATTACAATAATTCACTGCCTACTTCATCACCTTCCACCTTTTTCTTTTTTGGAAGGTCACTCACCACCGCTCACATTTATATACTGCTAGTGCTATATTGCTTCTTCTTCCCATATTCTTTTCCAATACTCTTTCTCCTACTAGTCTGTTTATTAGAATAGTCTAATCTTTTTAAAAAATTGTTGCATTGAAAGAATTTGATTTTTCGTATTTCGCACACATTTACTAATATAATTATGTATAATTCACAATTAACTCATCTTTAGAAATTGAGAACACTGGTGGAAAAAAAAATAAAAAATAGGAGTGGCGATTCTTGTCGTGTCCGAGTTAACATGTTCAGATTGACGAGTTTACTTGTCGATACTCTCTGCAACCCTAACTTTAACCATTTAATTATTTCTGTTTACTCATTTTAACAATCAAACCCGTCAAAACTCTATTCTAACTCACTTATATCGTGTCGAGTTTTAGTATTATGTCAGAGACGATCACCTCTAAAAAATATGGTATTAAATTATTTATTTTACACTCCCTACTATCCAAAATAAGTGTCATTTTAGAGGTTTTCAGACAAATTAAAAATCCACTAAAAATTCATTTAAATGACAAATAAACCCCTAGTTGTTGTAATATGTTACTACAAGGAGTTTATAAATTGTAATCCAATAGTACTAATATTTAGTATTTAAGATAAGCACAAACTCTTCGAAAATAAGTTAAGACAAGGGCAAATTAAGAAATATTTTATGTTTTTTCTAAAATATCACTTATTTTGAAGATTTTTACTCCCTCTAAAATGACATTTATTTTGGATCGGAGGGAGTTTGTTATAACTTGTAACTCATTCAAATTATACATTTTTTAAAATGGAATCTTCTATCGAGTACTATATATATATATATATATATATATATATATATATATAGACACCACAAACATTGTCAACCCTGTTGATACAATAATATTCTTTTGTAATTATTAAATGGAATCATGTGTATGTGCAGTGTTGGAAAATAACAAAGCCATAAATACGTGAGAAAAATATCAAACACGGGGAAGGAATCTAACTGCTATTTCATTTCTCTTTTTTCATCGTATTTCTTGTTGTTTTACATTACAAGAGAGGTTGGAGTGTTTGTTCTAACAATTTATTAATTGAAAAATCTCCTAATTTAGGAGTGGTAAAAACACTTTGTGCACGTAAGATAAATTCCGGTTCAGCAAAATTTGTGACATTTTAAGAAAATGTTTGTCGAGGCATACTTTAATTAGAGGTCACCCCTATTGTAATGTGTTGATGTTAATTTGATGTGCAGATCATCGATGACAGTGTGTTGATTCCCTTAATATATTATGAGACGTTATAGAATGGTCTTGCGTAAATTAAAAGGAAAAACCCCACTTATCAAGGGCATTGGAGTAGGGCAAACTCAACGGATACCGCCATAGAAGAATAAATTGCATCAAAAGTTATTTAACTTAAAATTACATGGTTAATTTTGGTGAACACGAGTATTAAAATAAAAAAGAAGCTGTAACCGAAACAGTTAAACACGCGTCCCAAATCTCGTTTTTGCGAATTCCTTTTTTCAATAAGTCTAGAAACTAAAACGAGTTGAAAAGTGAAGTTAAAAGAACCACCGATCGATCGATGTGATCTAGTCCACCATTTTTAATCAAACAATCTTTTTTGCATGGTTCATATTCAAGAGGGATTCAAATCTTGGCTTCCCTTTTCATTTTTTTGGAATCCGATGATAAATTTCAGTAAAAGATTCTCAGTCAAGCCAAGCAAATTGTGCGCTCTCCAGCGCTACACAAAAATAAAAATCTGCAGCACAATTTCTAATATTCTTCTTGCGATCGATCAGCATCAATTGTATAGAGAATCCTTTGGCGCACAAAAATTAACAAAAACAAAATTAAAGGGCATATCATATCTTATTTTATATTGATTCCTTTTGGAATATAAATCAGTCAAAAGGAGCAAATATATCCCAAATTTGTCTCAGGAACAATTTCCAGCTTCCGTTTAGGAAAAAAAACTTGAAGAATATTCGTCCAGATTGGCTTGGGATATTCATATTCATTACTGGGGGGTTAATCTTAATTAAAAAAAAGGAAAAACATGACACGACTCTTCTTTTAAACTTCACCTCAAACTGGGGAAGTGGGAACTCTAGTACTTGATCAATTCTCATGACCTCCTCCCTAGCTGGCATTCTCAATCCCTTTCAATCAACTCGATGATATATAATATGAAATTATAATTTTTGATGAGACAATTATTGAGAATTAAATTTTTACACGGCTGAGATACATTCAAATTCGATATGAGTAAATTACGAGTAAATTACGTTTACCTCTCTCTTAGGGTTTGTGAAAACTATCAAACACTCTTTGAATGTGATAGAAACCTAATTTTCTCAATTCGATTATCCCACCATGACCTGGATTGACACCCTCGTCCAAAACCCACAAAGAAAGTGAAAGATTTTCAACCAAATTGGGAGTTAATGAACTTAGACATCAAAATGAGATGAAAGTACATGTATAGATATAGAATAGTTCAAAGTCCACAGAGGACACTGAGTTACACACAAAACGGTCTTACACGTGCCCTTATTACACTAGGGCAAGCTGCCAATTAGTCAATTATTGCCACAGAAAATCATCAATTTCTGCCAAAAAATTAATATTGAAATATATATATAAATAAATAAATGCTTCACTGGAGTCTGGAAAAGAAATTAATACTAATAACAACTGCCACTTCATTCAGTGCAATTCTTCTTAATTAATTAATTATCCATAGCAAACAAACAATTTGTAATTAACATTCAAACTAGTAATAATCTCGTACGTAGTACACTACTTGAACAGGATTCAACTAGTATTTCTTCCCTAAATTTTCTTTTTTAGGGGACACATATTTGAACTCGAACTTGAACTCAGAAGAAAATAAATTACAAGGAAATTTTTTTTTTTTTTGGAGGTGGGATTATGTCTATGTCCCCATATAAAAAAGAAAAATAGACTTAATTAAAATTAAATTACAATACCATATCCCCAAGAGCACCAACTTCCATGAGTTTAGGCACAAGATGACCACTCAAGTGAAGTGACACGAGGCTCTGCCACCCGCCGACCCTCGTTCCGCCAATGAACACCGCCGGCGCACCGTCTCCGCCGCCGTCCTCCTCCTCCGCCTCGCTATTATTACTACTACTATTATCCCTCGTGGGCCCGGGGGGAAGCGCGTCGATCTCGTCCTCGTCCAATTCGATGACCGTGGGATGGACCCCGTTGGCCGCCAGCAACCGCTTCATGACGTGGCACATGCAGCACGCGGACCGGCTGAAGATAATCACCGGATTCTCCGAAATCAGGCGGCGAATCCGCATCTCCGCCGACTCGCTGACGTCGATGGCTAGTGGGGAGGTGGTGGTGGGAGTGAGCTCCAGCCTCAGACCCCCGACGTCGGAGAACGACGACCCGTATTGACGGACTCCTTGCATGATCACCGGCCTCCGCCGCCCAGAACTACTAGTAAAAAGGTCCGAATTGGAATCTTCAATTAAACGGAAAGAGAGCTTGTGGGTTTTTCTCGTCAACGGTGGGAAAAGAGGAAGAGTTTGTGGGATATATAAATCAGAGAAGGAGAAGGAGAAGGAGAGGGGGAAGAGGAGTAATTATTAATGGAGAATTGGCGTTGATTGTTATAACATATTACGTAAGCTCTGTACTCTACTGTGCCATTTATGTGCATTTGTAGAATTCGTTTCTTATTTTTTTTTGGGTTGAAGGGGTGGGTGGGACCTAGGGATTGAAAAAGTTTGTGGAATACGAAGTCAAACGCGGAAGGGTAGGAAGTGGGAGCTACTTGCACAAGAGGACAAAAGTAGAAGACTTCAATGAGTATGAATCTCTTTGAGCTAGGAATAAACTAATCAATACTATGTCCGTTTCATATAAAAAGTTTTGAAATAAAAAATTTAGTGTGCGTTTGATTCGTAGATAGGAATGAAAATAGAAATGTGATTGATAATAGTGGGGAATGATAATAGAGGTAATCATTATATTTGTGTTGTTTAATTTGTGATAAGGAATGACTATGATTACCATTGATGTTATTTGGTTCAAAAATAAAAATTTTAAGAATAAAATTTATTTTAATTTTTTTATGCTTAATATTTAATATCTTATAAACTATTTATATTTAAATGTATTACAATGATAATTTTTACTAATTAAAAATTTTTAAAATAAAAAACACACAAAAAAATAATTATACAAAGGAATGATTTCCATTCCCCTCAAAATGGAGGGAATGGATTATTGAAAGAAAAATGGGATATGGGGGTGGAGTCCGGGAATGAAACCCCAAAACCAAACACCCCCTTTCATTTCTATTGCCATTCCCCTCTCCCAAAACCATGAAACAAGCACCCCTTAGTTAAGATTTGTTTACATAATGTATCCGAACTAATATAATTCTATGCGACTCATATTCACCCGTATTTAGATTTTAAGGATTTAAATAAAAAGTATAGTGTCAAATTACTTATTTTATGTGTTATATTTAAATATTCATAATGAATTCTACAGTTTTTAAACTAAACTCTTTTAATAAAACGGGGAAGATATGTTTCTTGGTTTTTACTTAAGTTAGGGCTAGTTTTCTTTTTTTTTGGGGGGGGAGGGGGGAGTATACAATTTGTATTTGCCATGTCTTGCTAATACTTTCTTGAGTAGATTATATTTAACTCTTTACAAGTTTTATGAAACTGTTAAATATTAAAAAATTAGTTGTCTCTCTGTTCTTTTATTAGGACTTTGGTTATTTTTGTTATCGAACAAATATGAAAGTGACGTAGTTATTCAAATGTTGTGTCGATTCTGGGTTGCATGCAAAATATGTTACTCTAATTAATAAAACCTCGTCTGTCATTTTTTTGTTTAATGTTTTTTTAACACAAGCTTTATATTTGCAAGATAATTTTATTACACATTTAAGAAAGAAAATCAAAATTAAAAAATATATATATTATTCAGTCGATTGACAGTTGACTGCCGCATGCCTGAATCCCGGGAATAATAAAACAATATTATATTATATATTTGGGCGCGTGACAATCACTCTCGGGAGAGAGCGAGTGCGGAATCATTGTAATTACGTCTACAGTCTCCTTGATTGAAATGACATTGGGTATCCCATGAAGTGATGCTGTGAAGCTATTAAATGCGCCACCTGACGTCACCTTGACTCCGGGGGCCAATTCCGGTGGGCCCTTGCTGCGGTGCGCGGCGGCGGAAGCACCCGGACAATCCGACCGGTTCCCGATTCCGATACCGCCAAGCTGACGTTGACGCGTACGACGATTTCTACTTATTGCTGTTGTCTCCCCTTCCCCCACCCCCACGGTGGTGGGCCCCTGTCCCCTCCTTCTGGAGTGACGTAATCATGGGGAACTGAACTTGCAGTCCTCGTCACCCTGATGTCGTCGTTTCGACACGTGGCTGGCTGTTTAACTTTCCTTCAGCCATGGAGATCGCGGGGCCCATTCTTATTTTCCTCTTTTCTTCGCTGGGGTGGACCAGTGGGATTCCACCACGTGGTTTGTCAGCACACAGCGGTGCATTTGAATTCACTAATTGAAGAAATTATGTGGTTTTGAAAAATAAATAAAGTAGAGATGATGTGTGTGCATGCGACTATATATTGTGGGGTTCGATAAGTGTCATTTCTCATTTTTATTATCATTAGAAGAGTTTAGTTTATATTATTAAAAATAATATTATAAAGTTGACTATTTTAATAATAGAGAAAATAATTCATTGGTGCGTGCATTTTAGGGGTTACAGTCTCGTTCGTTTGAACCATTGTCTAAAGTGTCTAAACATTAAATGAAGGTAGTCGTTCTTGAAATTTTTTTGTATGCAACTAGTTAACATTTGTAAGGGAGATTTGGTTAGAATGTGGGGTGTAGTTCGTGCCGAGTGAACACAGGAATACCTCTATGTTTAGAGAAAAAGAAAAAAAGAAGAAGGAAGTTGTCATTTATTTTTGCTTGCATCAATTTGAGTAAATTACCAACACCTCTACCATATTTGTCCGTATTATTAAACAATAATACACTCGTCGCTACAAATTCATATCAAGTTCTCATATTTCGTGATGTGTCATCGACTAATTATTTAGTATAATGCGATAATAATAAATATTTTCTAAAAACTCAACTGATGAATAGATGCAACATCACTGACTATGAGAATATTCTATCCATATCTATAAACATCATTAAAATGATTTTTGTAGTTTGAAACATAAAGATTCAATTGATAACTTTACCATTTAAGAAATTCACTTAATAATTTATGCAAAGTGATTAATTAATTTACCCAAAAGTAATTAATTTTTCCTGTTTGATTGAAGAGAAGAAAAACAAAAAAGAAGGCTTTAATCAAGTAGTTGTGTTTGTGGGTTGTGAGAGTGGGTGTGGGTGACCACCACCAAAAGAAATGGGATTTTAAGTCATAGCAATGCAACAAATAACAAAAGGTTGCTAATTCCAAAAAAATAAAAAAAAAAGGTTGCAAAAATAATAGGGAAAAGAAATTAAAGATTGAAGCTTAACCGTTGATGGTGGTAACCATTGTGTCTGTCTGCCATGATTCATCATCAAAGAAATTTTGAAAAAAAAAGGGACCCTTTTCCATCATCATCGTATCATTAATTAATTAATTGTAACTTCGTTAAGTATACTTTACCTTTAATTTGTACTTTCTTAATTTATAATCTCAACACTTTCTTGTTTTTGATGTTGAACCCCTTTGTGATTGACTATGAGGCTTATGAAGAAGTTGAATATAAATACTCTTTTCTTATCCAAATATATGATGTTTGAGAGTTTTTCATAAAGGTGTTCTAAACGACAAAAATAAAAACCCTAACTGTTGCAATATATATACACACACACATTCAGTTCAAGTCAGTATTAACTGAATTACAACTCTAATGCTTTAGTATCAATTGCATATATATATATATATACACACACATTCAGTTCAAGTCAGTATTAACTGAATTACAACTCTAATGCTTTAGTATCAATTGCATTATATATATACACATTCAGTTCAAGTCAGTATTAACTGAATTACAACTCTAATGCTTTAGTATCAATTGCATTATATATATATATATATATATAACACGTATATGTAGCTTTTTCTTAGTTGTTCATGTCTACCTACATTAATAAAAATACGGAATTGTTGTTCGCAGTGACGATTTTACTATTTACAGTAACATTTTTATGTGAAATTCCTAAAACGCCTTTAAGGCTAAAAAAAAATTCATATTAAAAAACTCTATAAAAATGTTACTTGCATACCATAAGTTGTATGCTATTGTTTGCCTATTTTTACTATTCACCGTCAGTAATTTATTTTTTATTAACACGTGTATTCAAATATGACCGACAGAGAAGCGGACGATCCATATTACACTGTAAGTAATAACTGTATACAATTTTTTACGTGAAATTTATTTTTTCTTAATAAAAAATATCTGTATGCTCTTTGATTTAGATCCGGGTCTTCGATTATCCGGCTGGTTTCGGCCGAAACTGTAAAATCCGAGCGAGGAGACAGATTTTGACCCGAATACCGCCGGTCACCGGCGGTAGTACCGCATGGGACCAGCGATACTGGGAGGGAAAATACCGCCCGGCGAAGGGCAGTATTTTTTCCCAGGAGGACCATCGGTTACCGGTACTATCGTCGAAAATACCGCCGGTGACCGGCGTTAGTAGCCGGCAAAATACCGCTTGGGGGGGCCGCGGTATTTTTAGGCCGACCACCGCCGGCTGCCGGCGGTGTTCCGACCAGAAGTGCCGCCAGAAGCCGGCGGTCTTTACCGGAAAAAGCCGCCAAGGAGGTAGTGTAGTGCGGAAGACCGCCGGAATCCGGCGATTTTTAGCCGGTGAAATATTGCCGGATTCTGGTGGTATTTCCGGTCCGAGGGTCTCCCTGAAAAAATCGCTGGTTGCGTCGTTTTTTTACGGCGGCGGGCGGTAATTTTTTCAATTTCTCGGCCAAAAAGGGTCAGATATCCCACAGGGGGCAAGATTTACGAAATATCTCCCCTATGTTATGTATAATTTTGTCACATTCTCAACTCTCGTAGATGAGATTATTCCAAAATTTTATGGTTCCCGCTAAATTTTGGGTTTTAGTATGCTTACCCATCGTTTTGTATTAACAGGATATCTGTTTGGAGAGGGATGACATATTTTTTGACCACACGAGGCATTTCAAACGAATGAAGAGTTTAGAAGTAAGGAAGATTTGGTTGCATGGGTCAAAGCTACAGCATCAGAAAATAATATGACGGCAAAAATTACATCTTATTCGAAAGCGTTGGGCATTTTCTTTGCAAGAGAGAGAAAATGGCTAGTTGAGATATGGTGCGATAGATCAGGAACAGTTAGAGATAAGCCACCCCTACCTGAAGGGAAGAGCAGACGGAACAATACCAGCAGCAAATTGACAAAATGTCCATTTCACCTTGTGGGACGCGAAATTGCTGAGGAAAATTGAAAGTTAGAGATAAAAAATGGTAATCACAATCATGAATTACAGCAAGTTCGAAATTGACATTCAGCGCACTCACCGTCAACGGAAGCTGAGAAGAAGAAGGTTACAGAAATGTCAAGTATTAATATCAGGTCGAAGCATATATTGGCCCAGTTGCAAGCGGATGATCTGCAAAATGTCAGCTACATAAGGTAGGTGTACAACGAAGCAGCAAAAGGTAGAAGGGAGGCGAGGGGAGATATAACTAACATGCAGTATTTCTTCAAACTTGTGTACGATCACAAATACTTCTATGCGCACACAACTGAGGATGATAATAAAGCAGTCGGGCACATTTTCTTCGCACACAAGAAGACCCCTTCTCTACTTGGTTTGTTTCCGTATATTTTGTTTATGGATACGACGTACAAGACAAACAGGTATGACATGCCTCTACTGTAGATAGTGGCTCATGTCCCCATATCTCAGTATGTTCATATTGCTTTCGTTTTCATGAGGGACGAGATTAGTCCGAGCTATTTGTGGGCCATGACTCAATTGAGGAATTTATTCGAGGGCAACAAATACCCACATGTGGTCATCACTGATCAGGAGATTACCATAATGAACGCTGTGGAAAAAGTATTCCCACATGCTACCCAACTACTGTACAGGAGACATATTGAAATGAATGTAAAGAAACATATAGTAGCGGCTGGCAATGACAAAACTACAACGAATGTATTTCTATATCGTTGGGGGCAAGTGGTGAAAGCCTTGACATATGAACAGTTCACGAAATTTGTGAAATATATTGATATTAGATATGGAAATAAATCTAAATTTAGGAATGTGATTCCATACTTGAAAAATACATGGTTGGATCCCCATGCAGATAAGTTTTTATCTTGTTGAAAGAAATATATAAAGCATTACAGAGAGCGCACAACGAACATGTAAGTTCATTATAGCTTTAATTTATAGTGGTTTATGTTGTATAATTATATGATATTTTATATAATGCTTTGTATGAGAATTTGATTTTTCAATGTTAATTGGCTTTCAAGGTTAAGAGTGCATGTGCATAGTTAAAAAAGGTAATTGGGACGGATAGGAAAGCATTTACAGGTCTTTTTCAAGGGATTAATATTATGATAGAGGCGCACTCTAACAAAATTCGGACTGCAATGAAATCTTCTCGCAGTAAAACATACAGGAAAAGCGACTACTTACTGTATACTAGGTTGAATGGTAGACTGTTTTTTGCTGCTATTATAATGGTCGAAAAAGAATATACAAAAAGAGTTAGCCTCATCGAGGAAGATGGTTTGTTGTGTGGTTGCGAACTTCGAACAAGTTGCTGCTTGCCATGTGCATGTGAGATGCAACAGTTGGTGCGAGCATATCGTCAAATTGATCCTGTCGATGTGGACCCCTTCTGGAAGACGCTGCACTTGGGAGATAATGATAGTCCGAAAACTGCGGAGGCAAGGTAAAGCGCCGAAGGGCGACTGCATGAAATGTCTGTTGAGACCATTGCGCGTCCAAATGCTGACATATACAGGGTGATGGGTGCCGTGCATGCAGCTCTTCATCCGAAAAATGTTGATTTAGCTGAGCCGGTAAGTAGGTCACACAGGGGACGGCCGAGACACAATACGACCAAGTAAGATCTATCAGGGTACGAGCATACCGATAGGAATGCGTTACAACGAGGTGCATATATTAATTTTCCTGTACAGATCATAATGATTAATTAGTTATCGATATACTAAATTTAATATGAGTTGCAATCGCAGGTCGGAGATCCACAGGCGGACAGAGGAGAAGAAGGGTTGTGAGGTCCCACGCTTCTGAATGGCCTTTCGACATGCCCCTATTTCTGAAGCAATTCGTGTTTGACTACATTACCGAGCACGTTAATGTGAAGGCCGATGGACATTGTGGGTTTAGAGTAATTTTTTATTTCGTATACGATGCAGAGGAATATTGGCATCAAGTGCGCAGAGACCTACACGAAGAACTGCAGGATCAATTTACCCTTGGGCGACACATTCTTGGGCTAGTCAACTACGAGTTAGCATGCAGGGTGATAGAATTTTATGTAGTTCCGGGGTTAGATGCATTTTGGTTTGATTATCATATGTGTGGATTACTTGTCGCCACGAAATATCAGAGGGTTGTTACATTATATGGCCCGCAGAGTAATACTTTCCTTCCGATTGAGTGGCGGGGGCGGCATATCTAATGATCCGATCAGTTTCATCAATATGGGTCTTATAAGACAAAATCATTTCATTGCTTTGTTAACGACAAGGGAGGTCTTGCTACCCCCAATTTATCTGACATGGAGAAATAGGGCCTTTGGACAAATGCAGAGTTGAAAAACTCACTTGGATCAACGATTGGGTAAATTTATAAATAAATTCACTGTTGAGTGTTAGTATTACATGCATTTCTTATCCAATAGTTTTTCAATGTAAGTAACTTATATGCAAGTTTCATTTGTACGTAACTGAAACATTATTGAACGATCATACACTGCATCAAACAGTGTATATACTACATGACAATAATTTTAAAATGGAGAAGATATAAAATTTGCTTAATATTACTAAATATGAAGAATCAATAACTTAGCCCACATGATGTTCCCGCAACTTATTCTAGTGCGGGTATCAAATTCTCCAAATGTTTAGTTACCTCCTCTATGGCTCTCTCCCTCACGTCGTTGGGTACGGAATGCCTTGTCCGGGGATGAGCTAGATTCATTTTACTAACAATGTACTGGAGACGCTGCATTGGAAAGAAAAATCCAAGGTATTTAAACAAACAGTGACATAAAAATAATAAATGGACATAAATACACATAAATACACATGAATCACATGTACTTACCGTAACCGCTGGTAGATGTCTAGGGTCCGATGGCTCTTCCACTTCCATGTCGTCCGGACTAACACGAACGTGTGATCGCGCATGGAAGTAGTCGAGATACTCAGGGCACGCCTGATCGGCCCATTGAGATTTCTGTAGCCCCTTTAACATCTTGCTCTTGTACATTTGCCAAGCCTTGAAATCTGGATCGTACACGCAATAATATTTACAAATTTCAGGCCTCTGTTACAGTTCTTTGGCTCAGAAACTCTATCTAGAATCAATTGCGCTTATCCAAATTGTCGCATGAACCGATCAGGCATATAGGGTTCTATGAACAAAGGGGAATAAATAAGCCCCCTGAACAATGTGAATTTACTTAGTTTATTTGCAAGAACGTTAATGATTATTCGACCAATTAGGATATGACACTAATAAACTGTATGACATTTAAATGATATGGAAATACGAATTATTATCTTATCAGATTTTAATGTATCTATGGCGCGGCGGTAGGACAACAAATCTTGTTTAGGCTCACGCTTCCGCCCGATGCCGATGTACCACTTCTCTGCAGCAGGCAAGGAAACATCCCATGCTCTCATATTTGGAGGACTAAACATTGGGAAGTACTCGTATATCCAACTCTTTTGTTTGAAGGAAAAATTTTTTTAATAATATTAATGAACCAGTATAAAGTATGAAAATAATTTATAATTGATTCGGACAAACCTGCAATAATGTCAGACACCCGTCTAATTAGGCACCGTCCGCCCTAAAGGCCCTTCTAAGATTGCAATAAAGGTTGGCCAGTCACGCTCCTCCCCAAGATAGTCAGCTTATTTTATCTACGTCGCGGAGAAAAGACAGAAAATACCCAAGCACGTGGGTTTTCTTCTTATCAACGAACAGGGTATTTCCAAACCACCATAACAAATACCCTGCGGCAGAATTGGCGGGGTCCACATGTCCACTGACACAATGGGTACGAAGGAGGGACATTTTCACACTTGCAAAATCTCGCTTCCCGAACTTCTCTTCCTCTATCCCTAACATTTCTAGAAGCAGTTCCTTCATTTCCAACGGCTTAATTTTCCAATGAAGTGGAAATCTGTCAATTAGAATTTCCAATATGTAGGGCACATCGTGGAGAGTGATACTCATATCTCCGAACGACATGTGGAATGAATTAGTCTCCGGATGCCATCTCTCAACAAAGGCATTGAGGAGTGCGGAGTCTAACTCTGGATGCATACACCAGACCAAATGTCCCAACCCGGAATGTTCCACTATACTTTTAATTTCGCCGTCGACTAAATCTCACATTTGCAGCCGCTCGTGCCCATTATGGCATGTTAATATCTCACGTTCCTACGTAATTTAATAAATAAATTAACACATTTTAGGCACCAAGTTATTAAACATAAATCTAAACAATAGATAATAAGTATTTCACAATAAATAATAAAGAATAATAACATACCTGTTATGCCATATGTAGTAGGCAATATGACCCTTAAAGCTCTTTAACAACTCTGGATTTGAAGGTCCACCGTCAATCGGACCATCCAGAAACCGATATTCCTTCCACCCGGCATCCCTCCCAGACCCGGTCCCTGAAACCGACCTACGTGAGGAGAGCATTAAGCCTTTTCCACTCCGCCTTCGTTGGTTGGGGTTATTTGTCCATTCGTTTTCATCCTCCATTCGCCCCAAATTAAATTCTATGTACCCCTACGACATAGATATCTCCGTCTCATGTCGTTCAGCATTTTCCCGAGCTACCTCCTCCTCCGCATCTTCAATGTATCGCGGTGCAAATTCCCCTTCACCGTAATCACTGCTACTTGCCGCCGCCCCCGCATTTGACAATAGAGAAGAACCATGCGCTCTTCCTAGGACCCTTCTCTGGCGTTCGGATGCAGTGGGAGGTATTCAGCCAACTATTTCCTCTGAGGCGGAGTTTGTTGCCTCATTGGCTTCATTAATTTGCAAACTGTCATCCTTTTTGCTTCTGATTAATTTTAATTTCAATTTTTTAAACGCTTCTGCCATCTACAAAACACAATTGAAGATTAAAAAATTAAAAATACATAAGGAACATATATAATTATAACTACAAAAATAATTACTAATATTTAAGGAACAATAACACAATTGATAATTAAAAAATTAAAAATATTATCAGGGAAAATTCAGAGGAAAAAACAATTCATAATATACAATTGAAGACAATTATAAATACAAAAATAATTGATAATATATAAGGAACAATTACACAAATGAAGATTAAAAAATTAAACGTACATAAGGAAGATAAATAATTATAACTACAAAAATAATTGCTAATATTTAAGGAACAATAACAAAATTGATAATTAAAAAATTAAAAATATTGTTGGGGAAAATTTGGCGAAAAAATAATTGATAATATACAATTGAAGACGCAATTAAAAATACGAAAATAATTGATAATATATAAGGAACAATAGCACAATTGGAGATTAAAAAATTAAAAATATTTCGGCAAAAAAACCGCCGCCCGCCGGAAAATAACCGCCGGAGTGTTGCGGCGGCAGTTTTCTTTTTTCAGAAAAATACCGCCAGCGGAAGTCCCGGAGAGACTACTGCCAGCCACCGGCGGTCTTTTCCCAAAAAACTACCGCCGGAGGGCGGTGGTAGTCCCATAAAGACTACCGCCGACCTCCGGCGGTAGTCCCACAAATACTACCACCAGCATCTAGCGATAGTATTTCCCACACAGACCGCTTGAGGCCGGCGGTCTTTTTTCCAAAAACACCGCTGGAAAAAAGGCCGCCGTCCCCCAAAAAGACCGCCTGCCTCCGGCGATCTTCCCGAAACAAATACCGCATGTGCGGTATTTGTTCCGCTGCGGCGGTAGTCAGCAGGAATACCGCCTTCAGTCGGTGGTTTTTTGCCTGAAAACACAGCCAGCTACCGGCGGTATTCCAGCCTATTTTTCCGGTCCAGTCCGGTGTCTTCTCGGACGATATTTCACAGATCCGGCTATAAAATGGCCGGTTAATCACAAATTCGGGCAAAAACATAACAAATCTAGCCAAATTATACACTAATTTATCAAAACAACGAACAAAACATGAAAAAAATAATTATTAATTTTAGTAACTCACCTTTGTCGATCCGGTTTGTCTGGATATATTATCCGATTTGGCTGATTTTGTGCTTCTACCAGTGTTTACACAGAACATAAGAGAAATTGGAGAAATGGGAGGAATGGCTGATTTTGTGCTTCAGCCCACTTCCTCGCACTGCTATTTATAAACTTTTTAACATTTCTTTTTGCCTAAAGGGCAATTTAGACATTTCACATAAAAATGTTACTATAAATAGTACAACCGTCACTGCAAATAGTATGTCCCTAAAAATAATGGGTTTTATTTTTGTCAAGAATAATAAGATAATTACTAGAATATGTGAGATAATTAACAACTATTCGTTGAATAAGTTAAGACAAGAATTAATAATTTGAAAAAATGTTGGCGTTTTTTTTTCCCGGTAAAACGTTATTTATTTTGTAAATTGTTTTTCCCTCTCAAACATCACCTTTTTTTTAATCAGCGGGAGTATAAATCAAGAGTCTCCAACTCAAATTTCTTTATTATAACATTTTATCTTTCTTTAGTACAAGTTAAGTACATTGATTCACATACTATGCATGTTTCACTCTTCCAATATAGAATCTGTTGTGTTGGGTTGCAGGATTCACTAAAAAGTATTATGTTTTTAATATATAAAATTAATTAAATGTGTGGCTTAATGGATACCTAAAATAAAATTAAGGTATTTTCTTTGTTGTGATGGTCAGTGACAAAATCCCAAGTTTTTTTTTTTAAAACCGTCGAAGCTGACGGTCTATTCCCTTAATTCGAAAAGAAAAAGTGCTACAACCAGGGGGACATGTAACCAAACTCTGTTTCAATGATGTATCTATATTCTAACGTAAGGAAAACTCATAGCATCTAGAAGCACTGGGGACCAACCTATAAACTAAATTTCTTTTTCAATTTATGCCCATTCATATTTTGCATCTCTTAAAAAATAAAGATCACTATATATTGTGAGAGGGAGTGTTTGGGGCCGAGGCCAACCCCACCCCTTCTTCTGGTTTAAAGTAAATTAAACACACATTATATTGTTTATTTTTTATTTGTAACTCGCTCTACTCAAATGCTTTTTAAATTTGTTTAAGAGTAATAATACATTCAGTGAAAATCTATAGTAATGAAATGACATTCATATTGCGATAAATTATTTAATATTTGAAATTAAAACTATTAAATAATAATTACTGCGTGATGCCATGTCAGTTTCTGAACATTTTTGCTCTCTAAATTAATGAAGGATTACCCATGATTCCGTGAATAAACTACTTCGCCAAAAAGGGTTTCAAGAGAGTATATTCATGAATTTGGATGGGTATATAGAGGTTGCATATTGGCCCTAAGGGAATCTTTTCGAGTAATTCCTAACTTCTTCCCAATTGCCCATGCGATAGAGACTTTCAGTTTCAGTTGAGAAATTTTGGAGACTCTTCAACTTTCAAGCGTGGTTTATAGCCCTAGTAATTACTTTCCCCCTACAAAATTAACTTCCTTTTCCTCCACCGAAAGGTAAATTTGATTGGACTTGTGCAATTTGGGAGATTTGATAGACCAAAAACACTTTTGTTGGATATGGAAATGAGGTCGAGGTCATAATCGACCGAATTCAGCAAAGGCCGACGTTCACGAAGGCGTCTTGGGCCGCAAGCTGATGACTTCATTGTGACGGCCTAATACTGACATAAAACCTATAACGAAACTGCACGTGTCACGCTGTAATAGGTTCATCACACGGATCGAGAAGGCGGTTACATAGGGATAAGAGTGATACTCCCACGTGAATGGTGCCACGTCATCAGCTGACGTGGCCCACGCTTTCACTTTACGCCTATAAATACTCGATTCCAAGATCATTTGAAAGATATTGAATTCCAGATTAGTTGCACTCTATACTTCTTTATTCCATTCTAACTTAAACTTCGGAGTGGAATCGGTGATTTAGTCCCAAAAACAGGAACAAAGGTAAATGGACGACGTCAGCTGAGTTCGGCACTAATTGGGGATTCAACAAGTTTCACATACAACACACCCACTGTTTTCCCTCTACTGTCTATTAAGTAGGTCACAATTCTTGTTGTGTCTAGATGATCGGGTTTAAGTTTGCGAGTTCCTGTATCGACATCCCTCAACCTTAATTTTAAGCGTTTAATTATTCGCGTCTACTCATTTAACCAAAGAATATTTTGGTTTCGCATTGTATTTTCATTTTGTAGTGTAACTTACTCATGTTGATTGAGGTTGGCGGGTCCACGTGTCGATGTTCTCAGTCATAACTTTACCCGTTTAATTATTCGTGTTTTTCGAATCGACCCATATAACCCGTGAACCCACTAAAACTCAACCATAACCCGTTTATATCGTGTCGGGTTCGCGTCGTGTCAGAAATTGGTAGCTCTATTATTAAGGTTACGTTTGTCGTCATCGTTTTTGTTTCTGTTGTAGTTTAGTTTTAAATTTCTACGATGAATTGAACATATTATAATATTTCCTTCGTCACTTTTACTATAATTTTTTCTATTTTTTTACACTAAAAAATTCTTGTGTAAAAATATATTTACAAAATCACTTGATAACGAACGGGCTTAATATAATGCACTAACGTCAAGTCTAAAACCACTGGCGTTATACCTCAATAGCCATTAGTTTGTGTACATTGGAGTCATGTTATTGGGGAAAATATCTAACAAAATAAATGGACTCTTAATTAGTTTGATAAATTTAATTATCCAACGAAATCTACTAAACAATTAAGTAACAATTAAAATTCTAACTAATAGATTCCAAAAGATGCGAGTTACTCATAACACTATTGATAAAACGTACACTACACTGTCATATATCTGATCATGAGTTCAAATAGCACCACTAGAGATATTTGTCAAATTTTAAGTAAATTATTGCATAACTACTTCCGGCGAAAATGTGTAAATCTCATATGGTAATTAATATAAAGGTTTCGAATATGGTGTAGAAACGTCATTAATATAATGTCACAAGTAGCCCTAAATGTACATACTAATTAAGAGGCAGTCTTGTGAATTTTTTGAAAAATGAATAACAAATGTTAGAAAGAATAAATATAATCTAATCAATGATTCACGTACGATCAAAATAATTCATTGGTACGTTCTTCTTTAATTAAAGCGTTTGGTACTTTTTACTATTGTTTAGGTTACCAATTGCGATGCCCTAGGTCAAATTCCCCTTTCGTCACATTCGACGTCATCACATCAGCCAGGCTCTTAGGCCACAAAATCAACACTTTTTCATATAAATTTTTACCTTAATCTCATTTTTAAATAAATTTTAAATTCAATCATTAAAATTCCCTCTAAATAGCCATACACATAAATTCAAATAATAATATAATCATTATATTTTTTTCTTCTCTTTTAAGCACAAATTCCAAAAGAAATTTTTTCCAAAAATATATTCCTTTCTCAAACCAAAATTTCTCCAATTCAATCACTAAAAGAATAGAGCCTCCATGTTTGTTCCTATTTAGAGCATGTTCTCTACGTTTTGGTTTGAATTTTGGTTTTAGTTTCAACAGTAAATTTAATATATTATAATCAATTTACATAATTTTCAATACAATTTATTAATATTGAGCTATACTTTTTTACATTATAAAATTATTTTTCAGAAAATCAAAACTCAAACCTTCACTAAAGAACATGTCCTTAGTATCAAACTTTTAATTTTAAATATTTATAATTGAATATAATATTTTCATGTATTATAATATTATCTAATCTTTTCATTCAATTCGACTGTATTGACCTTTTAATCATTTTTTCAGTCAATTCACGACTCGGCTTTGATAACACTGATAGCCTATGTTTATTTATTTTGGGATAAAAATTTGCCTATGTTAATTACCCTCACGATGAAGTGTGTGTTGAATGAAATATTAGCCAATGACGAATAAAATTTTCGAACAAAAATAAAATAATTTCCAAGTTCAATAACTAAATCAAAATTGGAGTGTCGAGTTCAAAAGCTATTGGAATAAATTACGCTATAATACATATGTAGACAAAAGACACACACTGGCAATAATGATTAATCTGAAAATAATGCACATTTGATGGAGGTTAATGCTGATAATTAAATCACTATCTGCCAAGAAAATTGTAACCACCAATTTTTTTAATCTTTACCGTGTCTTTGCATGTGTTTTTCCATGCCAAGACACCACCGGTCGCGGCTGCCGGACCCCCCCCCCCCCCCCCCCCCCCCCCCAAAAAAAATTGAATTTTTTTTATGTTAGATTTTGGCCTGGATCCGATGAGCGTAGGCACAGTAACGCCTCCGACCGTTTTTTTATGTTAGAGTTTCTATTGAATTTAATGTCTTGATTAAGATTTTTACTGTAATTAATTAGAATTTAGATTAATATATTTTTAATGATTATGAGTTATTATTAACATGGAGGAAATGAGAAATGGGGATGGAGAGGGTAAATTTATATGGTAAGAGGTAAAATAGGGAAAAAGTTGTGAAGTACTTACTGTCTTTCCATTGTGCGTTTTACGTTTTTTTTGTCCGCGTTTAACACTTCCATTGAAATATGGCAGTATTAATTGAATTTAATGTCTGAAGGCCAATGGTGGTGACTGATTATTGATGAGGTTCTCCAGCCCTATAGTCATCACTTACTTAGCAGTGAAAGCTTCTCATTTATTGGTAACAACACAGTTTAATTTGTCAATAAATGTACCCTTTAATAACATGAAGATATACGTCCGTCTCCTTGAAAAGTTCTGTTTTAAAAAATACTTTTGTTCTAATAAAAATGTCATGTTTCGATTTTTATTTTTATTTTTAAAATAAGGACATGAGTGAAAGAAAGAGAGAATGTGCATCTGATTGTTAGAATTAAGATGTACATACTTGGTAAGCACAAATAAGTATCTTTTCTCTCTTTTTTCTGATAGATTATTTTTTATTTTATTTTGACATGTTTTAAAAGCAAGTACTTTAGGCAGTAACTTTGTAATTTTCATACATATTGTGCAAAACCAAGCATAGGAATGGGAAACGGATCCCATGATTATATGACATTTGCCAAACGGGTCAAAGGCAATTTAAAATGCCTTTAATAAATGACTCATCCATTATCGGATATGAAATGTCCACATTCTCATTCCCTTTTCCGCGCTTCAAGTGTACGCTTTAGGTTTGCAAACATTAGGATGGGATAATGACAAACATATATGCAGGAAGTCAACCTCGGGAGGGTTCGTTATATAATTTTATTGCAGAAATTTAGTCACAAAATAGTATTTAATGTACAGCTAAATTACTTTTGGCTTTTTGTTGAGGGATATGGCTAAATTACTAATAATACAAATTAGGTCAAATTACACTTACCTTATTGTATTTTGAGTATAATTGCGATTCAT
The DNA here is from genome assembly GCA_016801395.1 of Leptodermis oblonga. Taxonomy (NCBI): domain Eukaryota; kingdom Viridiplantae; phylum Streptophyta; class Magnoliopsida; order Gentianales; family Rubiaceae; genus Leptodermis; species Leptodermis oblonga. The sequence goes on along the minus strand of CM028757.1, from coordinate 32,133,554 downwards.
CCCTTCTGTTTTGAAAAATAAAAATAACTTTATGGATTCACCCGACGACAAATTTAAAATCGATAAATTACAAACAACTCCCCATTATTTTGATTTTTTATTTTAAATACCTTTCAAGAATTTGTTTAACTTTTTGATCTTTTGAAATTTTGACCTTGCCTTCCAATCAGTCTAAAGAGTTATTTATATTTTTTAAAAAATAAATAGATGAATTCGTGGTTACACCTAAAGTCTGTAAAAATGTATGTAATTCACCCAACAAATTAATTCCGGTTGTATTAATTGTGATTTGGTGGTTTCATGCGTGGGCTGCTAGAGGACAAAAAGCGCAGGGCACCGTCAGAACGTGTCCGGAGCGCACGTGGAAAAGCCACTAAATAAATAAATGAGAAGCAGTCAGTGTTCACGTGAGCCACGTCACCATGCATATCCATCCATATACCAGTCGACGCCGGTGATCTCACGTCTACGCCGTCGAGGATTGTACCACCACCACTCATCGGATCCTGTGAACTGCGATTTGACACCCTGGATTATTAAGGTCCTGTTTAGCAAGTTTCTCAAAATCATGCTTTGAAAAAAGTTTGAATTTTATAATAATTTTTCATCATTTTCAATACACCTTTTTACATTTCCAATACAATTTTAATATTATAAAATTAAAATAAATCTCAAAATCATGTTTTGAAAATCATACCACACAGGGCCTAAATTGCGTTCTTCAGTTCGGATCAATTTCATTTTTACTCAAAAACGAAAACTTGTATCTAATGCGTTTAACAATTTTCATATTCAATTTAGCATCAATAGTATTGTGCGAATATTATCAAAACACGATTTTGTTGAAAAATTAAATAAGTTTAACTAAAATTTTTTAATTAAATTAGGTTTAATAATTTAGCGTTTAGTTTGTTTTTGCAATATAGATTTGGTTGGTATTGGATAATTAGTTTCTGATAAGGATTTAATAGTTATGGTGTATGAGTTTATATAAAGAATCTATGAGATATAGTTTTCAATTTAGTTGAGAGTTTGAAAAGTCAGAGATGTAACATTTCGACTCTTTCCCTCCGATGTAAATGTAGGTCTTTTAAAGATTAAACCACTTTAAATTGTGTGTTGTTTTGTTATTATGTTTTATTTATGCCGTTGCGCGTTAATCTGTTTGCGATAGGGATACTTTTATATTCTACAACGTTGATTTACTAAAAAAAGAATTTTTTTTATAAAAAAAATCTCTTAAGAAAAACAACGTTATTTTAAGTGAGGACTGCAATGACGGCAGAGGATCCGAGAGTGCGAGACAACACTCACCTCCAGCAGCTAGAGAGATGGCCACATTGACTCGCCCCTGGTTCTGCCAGTGTGAACTGTGGAGTACATACATGTTTTGTTTCAAAAGTACAATTTATAATGCCATATTGAACTATAATACTTTTATAATTTTATATAAAAAAAAAAAGTCTAATAGTTACGGAGAAATTAAATCAACTATAACAGATTATAAAATTAATCAAAACTGTCAATATTTGTAAAAGTGCAAAATTAGAAAGAAAAAGGGCCAAATTTATTTTTTACAAAAAAACTAACCAGGACTAAAGTGCAAAAATTCCATATAAATACGCTTTCGTTTTGGTGCGTTAATAAAGTGAACATGCATGCAGTTGTAGAAACTTTGGCATAAAGGAACTTATCATCATCAGTACAAACTTTATCATAGCAACTAACGTGGAAGAAGCTTGCCCGAAATTAGGTTGGAAAATCGTTTGCATAGTCTACTGATCTGTATTTTAATCGTTTGCATAGAAATTGGACAGTGGTTTTGGTGTAACTCTTTACATGTTATTGCCGTTGAAAAACTGACTCGTTTTTAAGAGTGAAAGTTCATTAGTATGGGAAATTACCAACAAGAACAAGATGACTTCATGGATGACGGAGGAAAAGAAGCAAGCAAGGCAAATAGAGTTGAAATGACAAGGCAGTGACAGTGAGAGGGGGGGGGGCGGGGGGTTTCATGGTCCTACCCTACGTCATGATCTGGATTCTGGATCCTTGTCGAGTTTAATTTAGAGTTAATTTCAAAAAATCGCCTTAAACTTTATTTCTGTTGTAAATTGTCCCTTGAATTTTTAATTTTTGATAATCATTCCCTAACTGTCAATTTGTTGTTATATAGGATGGTGTTGGTATTAATTTTTTTTAAAAATTCATAAGGCACCTAATTATTCACCTAAGTTTTCAACAAAATTACAAGATTTAAAATATTAAAATTGTTATTAAGTGGGTAATTATATATTTTTATGAACAATGTTTAGAATTGAAACTAATATTTTCCTACAGTGAAACAAATTAATAGTTAAATAGAATTAGATTTGAATTGGAAATCCATTTGAATTCCTTTGTTTGGTAAAATGATAGAATTATGTAGAAATTGAATTGCAATTCTAATTTTTTTGTTTGGATAATTAAAATTTTATATAGAATTAGCATTCATTTATAATTGTAAAATACTCATATTTCAATTCTTAAAATTAATACACAAACAAACACTAAAATTGGAATTGAAGGTACAATTCCATGGGAAACAAACAAAGCCTAAAGTTTGAGGTGATTACTTACAATTAACTCTTTAATGTAATCATAAGTTTGCTCAAATTATTATTCGCCATTTAAAGTTTATGCTAATTTTTAATATCCTCTTCTAAATTTGGTCAAATGGTAAAGTCCTTGGTGGTAAAAAAAAAAAAATGCAACTCTCAAAAACCTTTATTTTACTCAAAAGAAAAAATGAGCAGTTCACTATTAGAAAATCTATAAACCTGATTGTGGGATATATCCTTATCGCCCAATGAGATTAACACGCAGCGGAATAATCAAAACGAACAACGAAACAATACACAAATTAACGTGGTTCGATCTTTAGACCTACATCCACTAAACCAAACAAAAGCGGGGCAAGCCGAAAATTTTTGCATACACACCTATTATATCAATAACCCAACATCTCACCCAAATACAGAGAGCAGCCATCTGTCAAAATCCCCCCGAAGACAAAGAGCCGAAAGACTCTGACATTTCAAACTCTCAGCTCAACTGAAATAATATCCCATAGGACGTCCTTTATATAGATTTATAGTTACTCGAATCCTTCTCAGAATTAGTTTCCCAAAACAAACCAAATCTAAATTAGAAAGAAACAAAACAAGTAATTATTAAATCCTACCAAAATTAGAATTTCCTAATTAAGCATGATTTAATTTTTCCAACGCTGATGAAATACAGTCTGGCTGATGAAACTGGATTTCGCTTACTGTAGTAATGAACTTCACCTGAACTCCGGTAAGCACCTGCAAACTTATGCAGATTATAATTGTGTATAGTTTATTTTTAAATAATTTGTGTTAACTTTTACGATGTACTTGACCTTCTTATTTATTGATCTTCTCTCGCACCTTATTCACTTCTTCACCGTTGCCATAATCAATATTAATCAATGGTCGTCACATAAAATTCCTCTAGTAACGCCTCGCATAAAAGAACTAACTAGAAACAACCGTTATTCATATAAGAGTGCGTTTGACGCGTGGGAATGGGAATGAATATCTGATTCTTAATATTGAAATTGCTATGCTTGGTAAGTATAGGAATCTAATATTTTCAACTATTATATCTTCTAAAAGACAATCTAAGATTCCTTTAATAAGGAAATCATCGATTCCCGAATATGAGATGCCCCCAATTCACATTTTCTTTCCCGTGCGCCAAGCGCAGCCTAATTGTTTTCCTTACTCCTGTCCACTACCAATTCACATTTCCTTTCCCGCGCCAAGCGCAGCCTAATTGTTTTCCTTACTCCTGTCCACTACCTCTCTAGCCATATAAGACTATCTCCTTTTTCCTATTACGTCTAAAATATATTCACCAAAATTAATGTATACTGGAATAGATTGGGCCTGCAATACAAGCCCACCAAAAACATGATGCTTCGAGAATAGTGGGCCCAAACCCAACAGTCAATGTTTGAGCATTTCGGGTTGGTGGGCTTCATAAGATTTGCAAAAATGGCGTTGTAAATATAATCATAGTACACGACCCTTTTTACATTAAGAGGGAATTTTAAAATTTGAATTGTGATTTTAGTAAAAATGATGTTGTTTCTTCGTGTAATATTTTTAAGAAAAAAGTGATACTTTTCTTAAGTATGTGACTAAGAGAATAGAGCTAGACTCCGTTCTTTTTTGTGACCGAATTAAAAAAATTATGTTTTATGGAACGAATATCTTTTTGTAGGGAATTTTTTTTGGGGATTTGTGTAAAAAAGAGAAGAAAAAGTGTAATGATTATGTTTTTTTAAAATTTCTGTGAGTGAAAATTTAAAGAAAATTTTAAAATTTGAAATTTGAATTGAGTAGAAAATGAAGTTGTTTCTTTATATACAGTTTTGGACGAAAAAAATGATGATTTTTCTGGAATGGAATGAAAAAGAACAGAGCCAAGTCTCATGCCGGATGAATGTACCGTCTAGCAGCAGTTGCATCCAATAATTTTTCCTATAGTATTGTCAATTTATGATGGACTTGCTACACTACTTTTAAGAATGTGCATCCAACAATTTTTCGTATAATATTGTTTTGATATTGCATGTAAGACGCCGTAAAATTTCAGTATTTCAGGGGCATAACTCGATATGCGATATATCAAATTCTAAACTCAATATGTGATATTCTAACAGCTAAATTAATAGTCGCAATAGTTTAACAGCTAAACTCATAGTCGCGACACCTCATTAGCTAAACTTAATGAGTCATAGGCTAAACTCTATACGCGATATTTTAACAACTAAACTTGATGCGTGTGTTTTCCATATTTGTTATTTTAACATAATCGGTATATTTTAATGGCTAAATTTGATATTTCAATGACAAAACTCAATATTTCTACTTGTTATTATATCATAATCGCGATAGTTCATATAATAAACTCTATACACATGATGTTAAACGGTCAGACATGTCAGAATTAAGTTTTGGCCTTTGTTCAAATGTTGGTAGTAGATTAAAAGAAAAAATTAATTTCCTTATTTATTTTAGGAGTTTTTTTTTAATTTTTAATTTTTAAATTTGACACAAGAACAACTAAATTACAATTTTGTAATGCCGACACAAAGAGTGAAATAAGAATTTGGGACAAAATAATAAAAGAGGGTCCAGCATGACCTAAGATTGCAAGAGTTGTGGGCAAAAAGAAAAAATAAAAAAATTATAATCTGAAAGATTATGAATGACGTGGCTCTCTTATTTGCTGTAAGGTGGCGGCCTTAGAATCTAAGAACCCAAGGGCATAACCAACACACACAACTGTAAACCATCATTTTGTTTTCTGTTTTATTTTTATTTCTTTTTTCTTTATTATTATTATTTTTTTTTTGGAGTCTTTTATATTCGGAATTGATATTTGCAGCGACGGAATCGATATTTGCAGCGACATTTTCGTGTGAAAAGACCGAAATGCCCTTGGGGTAAAAAAAAAAAAGAAAAAATTTAAAATTTTCAATCTGCTGGAATAATTTTGAAAAAAAAAAAAAAATTTCCAGAACTATCGCCGGGCGATGGTTTTGGAGAAAACCATCGCCGGCGCCCGGCGATGGTACACCTCCCCCCTTACCTTCATATTTTTGATATTTGCAGTAACCACCCGGCGGATCTTCTCCATTCCGGTAAAAAAATTCACAATTTTGACAAAACTACTAATAAATTCGGACATACAAGTAAAATAATTAATAAAATTACATAAAAAAAGAAAGAAAAAAAAAACCAAAGTGTCGCCGGCAAAAGTGGTTTTTTTATAAATTTTTTATAATTTTTTATGTAGTTTTATTAATTATTTTACTTGTATTATGTCCGAATTTATTAGTAGTTTTGTCAAAATTGTGAATTTTTTTACCGGAATGGGGAAGATCCGCCCGGTGGTTACTGCAAATATCAAAAATATGAAGGTAAGGGGATTTCCAGAATCATCGCCGGTCGCCGGCGATGGTTTTGCAATAAACCATCGCCGGCGACCGGCGATGGTTTATACAAAATATAAACCATCGCCGGTCGCCGGCGATGGTTTTATATAAAACCATCGCCGGGCGCCGGCGATGGTTCTGGAAAATTTTTTTTTTTTTTAAATTATTCCAGCAGATTGAAAATTTTAAATTTTTTCTTTTTTTTTTACCCCAAGGGCATTTCGGTCTTTTCACACGAAAATGTCGCTGCAAATATCGATTCCGTCGCTGCAAATATCATGCCCCTTTATATTTAATGAATTGTCTAATCAAAATTATCATGTATATATATATATTACAGTCTACATATAGTAAGTTTTTAATTAAAGAACTAAGTGATTGTAATTATTAAAGTGTGATAAAAAGATTAAAAGGAGAGAAATTATCAAATCGAAATCGGTCTCAATTAATAAATTTGGAAGAAACTCAAAAAGATTGTTTTTGTAATTTGTAGGTTGAAGTCATGTCTATTTCGTTCCAAACAAATATATTCTCTCCGTTCTATTAGAAAATTCGACTTTATATTACTAAAATATTATTACAAATATGTATACATCTCTTACATCAAAAATTGTATATGGATGGAATAATAATCTCTAACCGCTACTCCCTTTAGGGAAATGTTAGAATTATAGTTTTTCAGAATAAATTTTATAAAATTAGCAAAGTCCTGAGTAAAAAGATTGTTTATGTATTTTGTAATTCGAATTTATATTTAAAAAGTTCTCCTAGTATCGTTAAATTTTTTTTTTTATAATCAAAATATTCAATTACAACAGGAATTACGGGGGTCACTAAGGGAGGGGATAACTTCATTTGAGGGGACTCTCGTGCTATGCTGTCTTAATCCTTCTATCATGAAATTTGATCTAGCACTACCTTGGTCCCTTTGTTCTCAAGCAAGGAAAGTGTACCAGTTGAACATCATTAGTTTAGTTTGATGATGAAATAATAACAAATAAAAGGAAAAAAAAAGAAGGCAAAAGTATATGTATAAAGCACATAGAAATGAACAGCAAAATTGATAATAATTTAAGGGCAAAGACGAAAGAGTAATTAAGCGTAATTGATGCGGCTGAAGCGCAAGCAGAAATGACATTGGTGTATATGAAAAAAGTTGACCGAGTTGACCGGCGCCCAGAAAAATAGTGGATATTAGAGGATCAGAGAGTCTAGGTTGATGGGAAACGGGCCTAGGAACAAGACCCATTGCTGTGTTATGGTGTCAGGCTTAGAGCCTGAAGAATCAAGAAAAGAAAGATTTGGGGAAGAAATCAGCGGAGAAGAAAGAAATTGAGAGAAGAATAGAGAGAGAGAAAGAATTAGGAAAAAAGTATTTCAAATTTCATTATCAAAAAGCTCAACTCCAAACTGAGTATTACATCGACATTAATAGGATCTACTCACTAATTACCTCTTAAGTATTACACTTGAGATCAAGACATATGGCCTACAACGGATTTCGGCCAAATTTCATCGTTTGGGACCTTAAAAACCATTTTTGGTAAGTTTTGTTTTAGCTATATGTTTTGACTGAACTATCCGATTTAGTTGCTGTTTTTTTCATTATTCTTATTCCCTTAGTAGATCGATTCTATATTGGTTTCGGAGAACTTTCCTTTGGAAAGTTTCACTTTTATTTTTGTTTCCAGTTTCGGGCACCTCTTCGCTTATAAAACGGACGTGCCATCTATTTTAATGGTCAGCTTTTGATTTACTGATATTCTAGTTTTATACTTTACCTAAATTTCAACTGCCCTTGCTTGGATCAACGAACTTTGAATGCTCATTTGATTGGCAATTGTGCGCGATTCAACACTCTTTCAAAAGGCTTTCTAGTTTTCCACGAATTCAGCCCCTTCATAATCTTCCCCTACCTCACTAGTTAACAAATATAAAAACATAGGCTGTTATGTTTCGTTCTTTAATTTTGGCCCCCACAAAAGAATTCATAGCCTCAGAATTGCAGGATCTTTTTATTTTATCCCCACCCCAACCTCAATCCATTAAAGATCGTCCTAAGTCAAATAGAATTAAAGATGGTTGCTTCTGTGATTTAGGAAAAGAAGGGAAAAAAAAAAAAGAAAAAAAAAGAAGCTAATAATGTTGTTGGTCTCTAAATTTGGCCTCGCAATTTCATTTTCGAATTTAAAATTTTTTCTCTTCGATAAGTCACCAAACTTGGCCAATTATTGTACTTTTGTCCCCAAATTTAAAACTGTTTTTCTTCAGTCCTGAAAATTGAATTTTCCATTTTCATGTAGTTTATTGAACAAATTTTGACCAAAACTAACTCAACGCTAATAAATTTGAGAACAAAAATATGACATGAGTATCAGTCCTTCTGAAACTATTCAAAAAAATATATATTTTTATTTTTTTATACTAACAGTAGAGGTGATATCGAACCGATATTTGGAGTGTTCAAATTCTTTTCATTTAATAAATAACTGAGTCTAAAATAATATTCATGTTCTTTTGCTTTTTAGCGAGCTGATCCTGAAATTGTTTGTCAAAATTTGTTTTCACTAATAACTAGCAAGGTGAAGCAGGTTTACCTATGCGACGGGGTTTGGACGCTCGTCCCTCTAATACTTTAATTTTATTTTCTTAAAGTCGTCTATAGTAGCCGTTGGTACTGTTCACAAGGTTTTATTTTTTATATATTTTTATACCATTTTCAAGTATCTACTACTCTCTCAAGTTACTCAAAGAGAGTATCAACACTCTTTTCAAGTATCTGGAATAGGATAGTAATACTTTTTTCAAGTATTTTGAAGAGAGTATCAGTAAGATTCGAAATATTATGAAGCTCTACTCAAATATCTAATTTCCACTTCAAGTATATTGAAGAGAGTATTACTACTCTATTCATGATATTTGAAGATAGTAGTGGCACTATCCACAAATATTTATGTTTTTTTTCTTCATTTTCTTAAATTAATACTTGAACAAAGTATTACTGATACTTATAGTAATGTTCACAAGTATCAGTTTTATTTTTCTCAAGTATAATTTTTGTGTGTTTAAGTTTAAGTTCTTTTTTTTAAAAAAAAAACAAGTATTTTTCATGTGAACAGTTGTCACATGCATAAACCTAATTCACACAAAACAACCTCATATATATATATATATATATATTTCGAATTTAGAGAGAGAGAGAGAGAGAGAGAGAGAGAGAGAGAGAGAGAGAGAGAGAGAGAGAGAGAGAGAGCACCATATTTGCATTCAAAGGTAGAAACCATTCTCCAAGGTATTGTTCTCTTAATAATTTGGTTTGGAAATTTTTTGGTTAGGAAAGAAATTTATTTTAAAGGAAATTTCTTTTGGGAATTTGTGTAGGAAAGAGAAAAAAAAGTATAATGATTATGTTTTTTTTGAATTTATGTGAGTGAAAATTTAGAGGGAATTTTAAAATTTAAATTGTAAATTTAATATAAATGATGTTGTTTCTTTGTATAATATTTTTGAGAAAAAAATGATACTTTTCCTGAAATTGGATGGAAAAGAATAGAGCCCAAATAAAATGAAGAAAGTTCTGGAAGTGTCTAGACTATTCGAGTCATACAACATAATTCTCGTGGGGACCACCGCCAACGCACACCTGTCAGCCCCACTACAAATCTTTGACACCCTTTGACCCTCTTCTAATCCTCGCTCACACAGAGAAAATACTAAAAAATAACAACTCAAAGAAAGAGAGATCTTTCCCAGAAAGTATCACCAAAAATGGAAAAATCTAGCGACACCTCCCAACAAAAATATCTCTTTGCTTCTTCCCCTCTAGAATTTTCCGACCTTAGCCCTTAAATTATCCATCGTTCTCACTTTGTCCCCCCCAATTCCAGCAAGAACCCAAGTCAGCGAATCTTCAAAAACCGTTCCCAACTATACTCTTACTTCACTCACTCTGAAATTCTTCGAAAAAGATTGGATTTTTAGTTCTGGGATTTTTCCGTTTTCTGTGAGAGAGTTATGGAAAATGTGGCCGTCAAGGTTGAGGAATCGGAGAGCATCGTGATCCCTTTCAGCGTTGTTGTTGGTGGCGATGGCGGTTCGGCTTCTTCGTCGTCGTCTTCGCCGAGGCCGATGGAGGGGTTGCATGAAATGGGGCCTCCTCCGTTCCTGACGAAGACGTTTGAAATGGTGGAAGACCCTTCAACTGATCCTGTGATTTCCTGGAGTGCGGGTCGAAATAGCTTCGTTGTTTGGGATTACGCTAAGTTCTCCTCTGTTCTGCTTCCGAGGTACTTCAAGCATGGGAACTTCTCGAGCTTCGTTCGTCAGCTCAATACCTATGTAAGTGAACGGTTTTGATCTTCAAGAATGTTAATTTTACTTTGTTTTGCTGCTTGACTGCATGATCATTCATGGGTTGCTCCGAAGTTTATTTATTTATTTTTCTCCTTTTGTTGCTCAACTTCTGTTTGATTTTGGTCCTAAATGAATCCGATGAAATGTATCCAGTTCTCCTGTCATTGTTAAAGGTGATTAATTGTGTTGTGCACTACCCTGTTGAAGCTTCAGCCAAGATGCTGGAAGTTCTTGTAGAAATTTATTAATTTTGAACTGCTGAATTGGTTCTAGCTCTGTTTGCTCCAGAGAATTCTAATCTGCTTTTGTTTTTACAATGGTTTCTGTTCAACTTTCAATTGTTGATGAGTCATATAATTTGGGGATTTTTAGTACATTTTGTGGATTCTGCTAGTGATTTAAGTTGCAGAAATGAAGTGAAAATGGTGATTTGTTGAAGGTACATATATACTTGGTCCTAAAATGAGTTAATTTGATCACAGGGTTTCAGAAAAGTTGATCCAGATAGATGGGAATTTGCAAATGAAGGTTTTCTTAGTGGGCAGAAGCATCTTCTGAAGACAATCAAGAGAAGAAGGAATGTCATTCCAAGCGCAACGTTGCCAGGCCCTCAACAAGGAGGAGGAGGACCACCCTGTGTTGAATTAGGCCACTTCGGCATGGAAGAAGAACTCGAAAGACTCAAGAGAGACAAGAATCTATTAATGTCTGAAATCGTAAAACTCAAGCAGGAACAGCAGGCTTCCAGGGATCAGGTGAATGCAATGGAGGAAAGAATGAGGACGACGGAGAAGAAACAGCAGCAGACATTGAGCTTTCTCGCGAAATTCTTCTCCAATCCTACATTCCTGCAACAGTACGTGGAGAGACAGCGGCAGAGGAAGGAGCCCGAGCGAATCGACATCGGGCACAAGAGGAGGCTCACAATGAGCCCAAGTGTAGAGAATCTGTTGGAAGGGGTTTCAGACAGTGGTCCTGAGCTCCTGATCAATGACCTTGTCCAAGAACTCGAACTTGAACGCGAACTCGACAGAATTCACAAGGATATTGAGACAGTGCTCCTCTCTAATGCCCTGAATGATGAATCCACTAGTGTTGTGGACTTAACTGCTGCTGTGGAAGAGCCAGTAGCTGAGAACATCTGGGAAGAGCTCCTCATTGGAAATGAAGCAGCAGAATCAGAAGTGGATGTGAGAGTGGAGGATCTTGTGGTTGCTGAAACACCTGAATGGGATGAAGATCTCTGTGATCTTGCTGATCAAATGGGATATCTCACATCAAAAGCGAACAAGTAATTACTATGACATTAATGGTTTTTGCTGCTGCTGCTTGAAACATTGATTGCAAGTTTTATGTTGTTTTTGCTGCTGCTGAATAGTGGATACACACAGCAGTTAAAGGCTTAATGGAGACTCCAATGAGGCCAAGAAATGATCATTCTTCTTCAGCTGTTCTGTATCCTTCTTTTTATATTTCAGTGAGAAATCTGTGTGTTTTTATAATTCTTTGATAGTGAATTTATGGAAGAAAGAAAGAAAGGAGGGTCTTTTGGTTTGATTAGTGTTTTCTTCTTTTGTTTTGGTGCAGTCTGCAGATGAAGATGCTTGAAGAAGAACAAGGGAGCTCTTCTGGATCAACTATGGTGCTGTCCCAATTTATTTTTATTTTTATTTTTTTTGAATAAAGATTGTTTAAATTTTATAATTTCTTAATATTCTTTTGTATTTTTGAAGGGCTAAGTTGGATTAACAAGGATTGAAAAATAAGTTAATTCATGGATGATTGAGATTGGGTGGCAATGTTTAGTTCGCTGATTACTTGATATTTTTATCATTATTGAAATGATTGGATGATGATATTCAATTTTTCTTGTATAGTATAGTAAATGAGAATTCATTAAAGTTTTTTTTAGAATGACATCATTATCTTATGAATGGATTGATGTGTTATCATCATTACCAGCTAATTAGTATTCTAAATCATCATTATTAATCACTATTTAATTTGATGAGTAATTAGTGTGTGCTTTTTCCTACCGCAAAAATTTGTATGTTTGATGGTTTGACACCTATTGATTGAAACAGCTTCAGTATTGAGTATAATTTTTAAATTTTAGGCGCTGAAATATCGAGTTTAGTATTTGAAATACCACATGATGTGACGCAAAAATTACAATAAGGGAGCGATGCTTCTTCACGGCCCAATGAACTCTTGAGGACAGTAATAGCCCAATTTGTATGAAGTTGTGCTGGGAAGGGAATGCACAAAATTGAAAATGATGGAATAATCTGAGTTGCTGAGCTCGGCCAAGATGATGAAGCTTGATGATCTTGCACTCCTCCTTTCACCAATTGAAGATCAATTCAGAAAAGGAGCGGGGCTTTCCCCCCTGTATAGGCTCCGACGATCAAGTCAGTAAGATGAAAGAGATAAACAATATAGAACAAGAATGCTCAGAGAAAGTGTAAATGAGAGAATAGTTTAAGAAATGCTAATGAGAATTGCAGAAATTGCCTGTTGGAACCTACCAGAATGAGGCTTGTGCCTGAGTATATATAAGCTTATTCTTGATGGTTCCGTTGAGTAATGGAGACATACGCTCCTAATTATTCCTTTTGCAATGATGTTTTTTACCTTTTCGGGAAAACTGGTTTTAACTTTGGCCCCATTGTCATTATTGCTCTGCATGTATTAAAACAATGGCCCTACCATGATATTTTATATTATTATCTTTATTTCAGGTCGGCTTCACCGATCTAATCTTACATAAATTACCGACCTAAATAGGGATGAGTTTTAACATTTAACCGATCTAACTTCATTAAGCTTTTACCGACCTGGGATTCTTGAGTAATACTGACATAATCATACCGATCTGGGCTATAAGTTCTACCGATCTAAGATTAGTTTATTCCGACCTAAGCTTTAGTGAGCTTTTTTGTTCAGTTCTTCATGACCAATATAAGATTATATGACCGACCTAAATTTGTAACAGAGACTCTTTTTGTGTGATCTTTCCGACCTAAACATGGATCTGGGCTTCTTTATCTTTTACTGTTTCTTTGTTTTTAATTAATTGGGCTAGGCCCAATGGGGATTTCAATATTATGCACATCAACAAGCCCCCCCAGTATTAGGTTTTACCGATCTTAAACTTAATACTCTTTGGGTTTTCCGAGCTAAGACCTAGCATAAAGGATATGATTTTCTAGGTTAATCCGAGCCAATTTTCCGAACTAAGCAACATACCGTATTTTTACTAAGCCGTATGTGACTAAGGCGATTTTCCAGTATTTATCCGACCTATACTTCATATAAAAACATGAAATATGAAATCCGACCTACAAAGAATAGTCTCCTTCGACTGTATAGTAATAAGTGTAATTTCGATCTAAAGAATTTGAACAGTTTTTCGGACAAATAAATGTAATCATAAATACGTACCTTTGCGTTACCCTAGGTCGGTATTTTGAAGAGGCGGACTTGTCAGAACACTCCTTCTCAAACGATACGACTTCAGAGGTCGTTTATGTTCTCGAAGCATCATTAAGGACTACAGCTTTTGGTCTGCCCACGTCTCTTCAATTTCTTCGAGGCTCCTCTATAAAACCGTGAGAACCACAAACATTTGGCACCATTTGATATTTGCTTTCCTGAAAGAACGAGAGAGACAGAAAGAAAAAGATTTTTTACTTCCCTGCCTACCGCCGGAATCTTCGTACTTCGCCGGAATCCGAAGGTGTCATCTTCCCAATCCGTTGATCTTGTCCGTGTTGTGGCTCCATTGTCACCGTCATTCCGTCACCGCATCGTTTTACCCGTTCGTCTATTCGTAATGGCCTCCGAAAAGAGTTCCGGTACCGGAATGTCTCGTCAAAATCCTAGCTCAGGTTAGTGTGTTCTTTCCCTTCTTGATTTTTCCAATTTATTTTTGCGAATTTCACCTAAAAGTTTGTGTATGATTTTGGTACTGCTTCATGTAGATTCGGCCGCCTCCCATGAGTTTAAACCTCAAGACATAGTTTCTGAAATGACTAGGGAAGATTTAGAAAATCTTAGGTTAGCTCATTATATAAATCCCTGTGTCCCGATTCGTTTACCCGAGCCTGAGGAGAGGATAAATAGTGTTTCCGAGGGTTGGGTCGGGGTTTATGAGTATCATATAAATTTTGGGCTGAGGTTTCCGACCGTAGATCTGTTGATCGAGATGTGTGAATTCCTTCACATTGGGCTGAGCCAACTAGTACCAAATGCCCTTAGGTTTTTGATAGGGTTCATGTATGTGTGTTTTGGGGCTAGGGTCCAACCTTCGGTAGATCTGTTTTTTCAATTTTACACGGTCCGTAAGTACCCTTATGGTAAATGGTGGGTGACCTTTCAGAAACGTAGGAATAGCCATATAATTATTACCGACTCCCCCGATACCAATAAACAATGGAGGTCTAGATTTTTTATGGTGAAGGCTGAGGAAGCAAACCTACCCTCACGTTGGTCACAATTTATTTTACCAGTTGAACAAACCCGAGACAAGTCCGACCCCAGGGTTCAATCAGACTATAAGGCACTAAAAAATTATACTAGCTCGGTTAAATATTCAGCTAAATTTCCTTCAGAGGATCTCCTTGTTTCAGCCGGGCTGAGCCAATCTCCCAATGTAGAAAAAGAAAGTAAATACCTGTTCCTTGAACTCTTTATTTATCGTATCCTCATCTTTTCTAGCTCGGTGATTTTGATTTCTGCAAGTTGCTTATTTTCAGGTAGTCTCGGTGGGTTCGGAAGGAAGAAAAAAGCCAACAAGCCTATTGCAACTTCGGGATCTTCCAAAAGATTGGCTGAGATTGATCTCACGGAAGAGGTCGAGGTGACCGACCCTCCCAGCTCGGCATTGACAACTCGGGTCGCAAAAAGGAGCAAGCCGACCCCGGAAGAAATCCAAGCAGCTAAGGCTGCTAAAGCTCCACAATTGTTGACGGGCCCCATACGTGATCCCGAGCTGCCGAAACCTGATGATCTTTGGGGACCCGTAGACCCGTCAACAAATGAAAGGGTTCTGCTGCTGAAGGATAAGAAAGATAGGCCGATTTCTCTAGCTCGGCCCATACGTCAAGTGCACTTGTCAGAACCCCTACCTGAGGACATAAGGCCTTACCAAGAGTTGGAGGCTGAAACTGAAAGGTCCTTTGAGGAGATGGTACAGGTGGGCAATCAGCTCCGGCAAAATATGGAGCTGATGATGAAGCAGGAGGCCTTTCTTGCTTCACACATAAAGAGGGTGAGCATCAAAAATTAATTAATGTCTGAAAATAATAATTACCTCGACTGACACTCCTGGCTCGGATTTTTTGCAGGTAGCCTATAATTATGCTGCTACGTCAAAAAGGGCAACGGCTTTGGATATCTTAGCCCAAAGCTACGAGCTGGAGAGGTCGAAGAAACCGTCCGAAGCCGTTGAAGATCTGGAGTTTCAGCTGGGGCTCGAGAAAAGCAAGTATTCGGAGCTTGAGGTTGAAAAGAACGGCCTGATGAAGCAAAACCAAGGTCTGCTTTCCAAGTCGAGCCAGCTGGAGACCAAGGTCCAGGGACTGGAGACCGACGTGGATATCCTGAAGAAAAGCGAGGCCTCCTTGCTCAAAGAAAAATCCAACTGGGCAAAGGAGAAAACTGACCTGGAGAAAGCTGCCGAAGAGGCCAAGAAAGCTGCAGAAGAGGCTGCAAAAGCTGCAGAAGAGGCTACAAAGAAGGCTGCAGCAATGGTCAGTTCGGAAGAGGCTGAAGCATCACGTCAGGCCGAGCTGAGACTTTTTAAGGAAGGGACCCTGCTGGAGTTGATGAACCGGCGCTTTTTTGAGTTAATCCAGTGTGGGTACACTCTGTGCTGGGATGAGTTGAAAAGCTCCAGGTCGGCGGAAGGTGTTCCAATAGACTCCATAGCCCAGGGTTCTTTGCTTCCGGAGGGACGTGATCCTTACGACTTAGTAGAGGAAATCAAGCAAGAATGCCGAGACATCGGTGTTCCGATTCCAGAAAAGGTCGAAGAGGATCCTGTGGTCGACCCCCAAGAGACAGCAGATGAAGCTTCTTCTCAAGCTCCTCCTTCCTGAGATCGGCCTTTCTTTAGATCGGGCTTGCTCTTCCTTCCAGCTGTGTGAGGAATGTAGGTAGCATGCCTAGATGCAGTTGCAGTGATGTACTTGATTTTATACTTTGTAGAATTTTTTTCTGATTCTGGTCCCTTTCGAAGAACTTTTGTACTTTTCAGATCGTCTTTGTAACCGAGCTGAATTATTGAATGAGAATGATCTTTTCTATTTCCTTCAAACATTTGAATGAGAAGTTGACTCGAACTGCTTTATTGATAATATTTTCTCAAGTGTACTGCATTCCAAGTTCGTGGAATCAATCGTCCTTGCAAGTCTTCCAAAACATAACTTCCGGTAGGTCGGGCTTCGATTATCCGATAAGGCCCTTCCCAATTAGAAAATAACTTGCCTTGTTCTTGTGGTTTGCTGATAGATCGGTTTCGTAAAACTAAATCTCCTGGTACAAAGGCTCGATGTTTGACCTGAGCATCATAGTGTTGCCGAACTAAATTTTTGTAATTTAGTTGATGTACATAGGCCGAGTCCCGAACTTCTTCTATCAGATCCAGACCGAGCTCCAAGTTTTTCTGATTTTGATCTCTTTCGAAGTGCATAACTCGCGGGGCTCCACTTTGTATTTCTGGAGGGATGACAGCATTGACCCCGAAGGCCAACTCAAAAGGGGTCTTTCCTGTGGCTGATTTTGGAGTAGTCCGGTGGCACCAAAGTACATGGGGCAGCTGTTCTACCCAATTTTTACCTTTATCTTCTAGTCTGGATTTCAGCCCGTGCAACAAAGTTCGATTTGTTAGTTCTACTTGTCCATTTGCTGGAGGATGGGCTACCGATGCGAAACGTTGGGTGATGCCAAGTTTTGAACATAAGGCTGTGAACTCCTTAGATTCGAACTGAGTCCCATTGTCCGAAATAACCGATCTGGGCACACCGAATCGACAAATGACTTGCCTCCAAAGAAACCGAGCTACGGTTCGCCCCGTAATATTTGTAAGTGCCTCGGCTTCTACCCACTTTGTGAAATAATCTATGGCCACAACAAGGTAATGACATGAACCGACCTTAGGAAACGGACCCATAAGATCTATCCCCCACTCTGCGAAAGGCCATGGAGCAATTATCCCCGTAAAGCTGGAGGCCGGCAACTTGTGAATTGTCGCGTTGTGTTGGCAACTGGAACACCGTTGAACATACTCTACTGCTTCTTGGAATAACCGAGGCCAATAAAACCCAGCCCCGATTATTTTTTTAGCCAAATTCCGAGCCCCAATGTGAGACCCGCAATCTCCCTCGTGTACTTCCTTCAGCATGGCCTTTGCTTCTCCCGATCCCAAGCATTTCAGCAAAGGCATCAAGAAACCCTTTTTATACAGGTCTTCCCCAATTATTTGATAGTATTCAGCCTTCTTTTGTATCCGTTGTGCTTCCTTCCGGGATTCTGGTAAAGTGCCATCTTGTAGGTATTGCCATATAAGAAATCTCCAATCCTGTCCTTCACTTATAGACAATATTATTGGTTCAGCTGTACTTCTGTTATGTATTTCTTCTACTAAGACGGTTTTAGTCAGGTGAGAAAAAACCGAAGAAGCTAATTTGGACAAGGCATCAGCATTTGTATTTTTGCTTCGCGGGACCCGCTCTATAGCCCATTTTTGCAAGAATTTTAGTTGCTGTTGTACCAATGTTAAATACTCCTCCATTTGTCGATCCTTAGCCTTATACTCCCCCAAAATTTGTTTAACCACGAGCTGAGAGTCTGAACAAATTTTTAGATTTTCGACTCCAAATTTCCGAGCTAACTTCAGGCCGGCTATCATAGCTTCGTATTCTGCTTCATTATTTGTGGCTGTGAAGCAGAATCGCAAAGCATACGTGTGAATTTCTCCTCCCGGGCTGGTGAGTATGATCCCTGCACCCGATCCGGACTGGCTTGAGGCCCCATCTACGTAGAGGATCCACGCATCGTCACCCTCGGCTATAGCTAAAAGCAGATCGGTTTTTTTTGTCGGGCTAGATATGCTCTCTTGGCTGTCTGGTACTCCTTCAGCTATGAAATCTGCCAACACCTGTCCTTTGACTGCTGTGCGTGGGGCAAAGGTGATGTCATAATCTCCTAATTCAATGGCCCATTTGGTGAGTCGACCTGAAACTCCTGCTTTTTGTAAGATGGCTTTGAGGGGTGCGTCAGTATAAACAGTGACTCCATGCGAGTTGAAATAAGGTCTAAGACGCCGTGTGGAGTGAACTAGAGCCAGGACTAGCTTTTCTAGGTTAGAATAATTTTTCTCTGCGGCCTGCAAAACTTTACTAACAAAATAGATGGGTCTCTGGACCCGGTTATCTTCTCGGAGCAAAACCGAGCTAATGACAGATTTGGTAGTAGCTATATACATGTACAATTGTTCTCCATGAATAGACATAGTCAAAGATGGCAAAGAAGCTAAGTATTTTTTTAATTGTTCAAAAGCATTTTGACATTCCGGGGTCCACAAAAACTTATCAGTTTTCTTTAAAATGTTAAAAAATGGTAATGCTCGTTCTGCTGATCGGGCTAAAAACCTGTTCAAAGCTGCTAATCTACCCGTTAATTGTTGTACTTCCCGAATTGTCCTAGGCGGGTGCATTTTCAATACAGCTTCTACTTTCTTAGGATTAACCGAGATACCCCCCTCAGAAACCATGTATCCTAAGAACTTTCCTGAAGTGGCTCCAAAAACACATTTTTTTGGATTTAACCTTAATTTATATTGGGCTAGTGTTTCAAGGGTTTCACGTAAATCAGATAAGTAAGCAAGTTCATTTTTACTTTTTACAAGTAAATCATCAATATATGCTTCCATATTTCGACCTAACTGTTTTTTGAAAATTTTATTCACTAAACGTTGAAAAGTAGCTCCAGCATTCTTTAAACCGAAAGGCATGGTTATGAAGCAATATGTACCTTTGTCTGTAATAAAAGATGTTTTTTCTTCATCTTCCTTGGCCATGAAGATTTGATGATATCCCTTATATGCATCCAAGAAATTAAGGAATCGAAATCCAGCTATAGCGTCAACCAACACGTCGATCAAAAGCAATGGGAACCAATCTTTGGGGCATGCTTTATTTAAGTCGGTGAAGTCTATGCACATGCGCCATGAACCATCTGGTTTGGAAACTAACACGGGGTTAGCCAACCATTCCGGATAATCTACTTCTCGGATGATACGTACTTCCAACAGGGCGTTGACTTCGATCTCCACATATCTATTACGTTCTCCCCCGAGGTTACGCTTTCGTTGTCGGATCGGCCTATGATTGGGATCAATGGATAACCTGTGTTCAATGATATTTCGAGAAATGCCAGGCATATCCTCCGGTCCCCAAGCAAAAACTTCCGCAAATTCACGCAAAAGGTTAAGCAAATCATATTGTAATTGAGGGGGCAAATCAGCCCCAATTTTTATTACCTTGTTTGGATCGGCCGCGAGGGGAATAATTCTTACCTCGGCCCCTGCTTCAATGGACAGGTCCGAGCCACCTGTTAGATCGGTAATGTTAACGGAGGTCGGCCTGACGGTAGAAGTAATTTTTGATTTCAGATCTACGGGGGTCGGTTCCTTCAAGGAAGCCATGTAGCACTGCTTTGCCTGCAAGACATCACAACGAATAGAAGCTACCCCACCTATGGTGGGGAACTTTAAAAGCATGTGTACAGTAGATGCTATGGCCTGGAACTGATTTAGTCCAGGCCGTCCCAAATATACATTGTAGGGTGATGGCTCATCAATGACCACGAAGTCTATGGTTTCCGTACGTTTTAGCTGTCCAGCCAGTAACGTGACGGGAATACTCAAATGTCCCACAGGTATAACATGGTGATTGCCGAAGCCAATCAATGGTGTCCGAACTGGACTTAACTGTGCCTTGTGTAATTGACAACCAGCCAGTGCCTTGGTTGTAATTATATTGCTAGAACTACCCGTGTCTAACAATGTCCTACGTACTTGGTAATTTGAAATGTAGCAATCGATCACTAGTGGATCGTCACAATTGAAAGACAGAAATGTATCTGTGTCATCAAAAGTAATGCCTGGTGTCATGGTATCTGATTTACGCTTACCTAGAATAGAGTTCCTTTGCCGGTATACCTGTTTCCTTTGGCGGTTAGAGTCGCCTTGGGTTGGTCCTCCTGCTATGGTGTTTACAATCCCTGCTATATTTAGGTCGGTGTTACCCCCAGCATTTGGGGCTCGGGAGTCGGATTGGGGACATTCGCGGGCAAAATGACCGGTCTCTCCACATCGGTAGCATCCGTTAGGTCGTTCACGGATTGCTGAAGTCACCGGTTTAGGTAGAGGTGCTACTTGTGTATATTGTGGTAGTTTCCCAGCTTGAATTAATTTAGCTATTTCTGCAGCTAAATCACGACAGTCATTAGTATTGTGACCAATGTTTTTATGGTAATTACAATACCTGCCCGGATTGAGCCGATCTGTGGGACCCGTCATGGGTCGAGCTGGGGGCAGCAGCCCTTGACTCTGAATGGCAGCATATATGTCAGCTCGGGGGACTGAGAAGGGCTCGGATACCTGCACAGTGTTTACACTTACCCCGACCTTTGGAATGGAATTAGTGGTATTGGCAAAGTTTAATTTCTTATTTCCTCCCGACGTAAGAATTGGGGAAGAAGCTTTCCTCTTACCATATAAATCAGAAAAACTTCTTTCCTTTTCCTATTTTATAGCTGTAGCATCTTCAACAACAGCAAAGTTAACAGCAGTAACCATCATTTCAAAATAAGAATGTGGGGGTCGGATGGCCAATTCAGTAGCTAAAGGTCCTGACCGTAACCCATTAATAAATGATCCCATCATTATTCTATCATCTTTTTCATGACATTGCCTAGACTCTATATTGAACCGATCTATGTATGCCTGTAATCCCTCTCCCATTTTTTGTGTTATGTTCATTAAATGTGAAATCGGTTTAGACAATATCTTATTACCCATGAAATTGGCTAAAAACAGGTTACCAAACTGATCTAAAGAATGAATAGAATTTCGGGGCAAAGTACAATACCAATTTATGGCCTGACCTTTAAGTGTCAGATGGAATGTCATGCATCGGTTAGCGTCGGACAGGTTGGCAGCATCCATGACGCTCATGCACTGCATCCAGTGAGCCGTGGGGTCGGTGGTACCGTCATACTTGTCAACCTTACCTAGGCCTCTGTATCCAGGGGGAAATTGTGCCATTTGAATCTCCCATCCAAAAGGATGAGACACGCGAGACGTGGGGGCAGTTCGTCCGATCTGAGTATATCCAGATCCGGGTAGGCCGAGATGGGGATATCCGGACTGACCTAAGGGGTGTCCCCCCAGGCCGAGGTAATAGTTTCCTAGGCCGGGCCCGGGATAATAATTTGGATTAAGTAAAGGAATATTTTCTAAGGGCGGCTGCATGGCTCGGTTATTGCCTAAACCATAATGCTGAAACATTGCAGGGTTGGATGTAGTGGTGTATCCGGGGTAATAACAGGGTTGATTCATTTGGCCGATTTGTATGCCATGGCCAGGTTGATTCAATTGACTCACTTGTTGTCCTAAAGTGGGAAAGGGCAGGCCTGACATAAGAGAACCGTTGTTGAACTGAGCATTGGGGGCCATAAAGGGGTCCGGAAAAGTAAGATTAGCCTGAGTATGGGCTACAGTGGTATAAACAGGTGGTGCCATAGAAAGGTTAGGAGGTCCAGCAATATGACCGATTTCTGAAGAAAAATGAGCTCTCCCAGGTTGTGGAGGACATATAGTAATAGATTGTGGGGGGAGACTAGACATTAAAGCAGCAGAGGGGTTGGACACAGGGTTGATGACAGCCCTGGGTGGGGGAACGGTTGGGGACCAGTGTAAACCATAGGGGTGTTCTGTGTTAACTACTTCTGTGGTGGTGGTTGTAATGGGAGGTTCTGTATTAAGAGTAGAGATGATAGGAGCAACATGGTTTATTAAGTGAAATATTTCTGGAAATAAACGGAAGAACCTATCTTTTTCTGCCTTTTCCTGTTCGGGGGTGAGAGTTTCAACAAGGGTGGTAGTAGTTGGTGGATCAGATGGAGGATTAGAACTGGTGGCAGAAACGGTAGGGACCAAAGCGGTTGTAACGGTGAGCCCATTGAGGTTGTCAGAAGAAGAAGCACCCTTTCCTGAGCGAGTTTGCGTCATGGTTTCAACAAATTTATTTAACGGAGGAAAATTTGATGAAATAATTTGATCAAACGTTCCCCACAGACGGCGCCAGTTGATGTGACGCAAAAATTACAATAAGGGAGCGATGCTTCTTCACGGCCCAATGAACTCTTGAGGACAGTAATAGCCCAATTTGTATGAAGTTGTGCTGGGAAGGGAATGCACAAAATTGAAAATGATGGAATAATCTGAGTTGCTGAGCTCGGCCAAGATGATGAAGCTTGATGATCTTGCACTCCTCCTTTCACCAATTGAAGATCAATTCAGAAAAGGAGCGGGGCTTTCCCCCCTGTATAGGCTCCGACGATCAAGTCAGTAAGATGAAAGAGATAAACAATATAGAACAAGAATGCTCAGAGAAAGTGTAAATGAGAGAATAGTTTAAGAAATGCTAATGAGAATTGCAGAAATTGCCTGTTGGAACCTACCAGAATGAGGCTTGTGCCTGAGTATATATAAGCTTATTCTTGATGGTTCCGTTGAGTAATGGAGACATACGCTCCTAATTATTCCTTTTATTTTTTACCTTTTCGGGAAAACTGGTTTTAACTTTGGCCCCATTGTCATTATTGCTCTGCATGTATTAAAACAATGGGCCTACCATGATATTTTATATTATTATCTTTATTTCAGGTCGGCTTCACCGATCTAATCTTACATAAATTACCGACCTAAATAGGGATGAGTTTTAACATTTAACCGATCTAACTTCATTAAGCTTTTACCGACCTGGGATTCTTGAGTAATACTGACATAATCATACCGATCTGGGCTATAAGTTCTACCGATCTAAGATTAGTTTATTCCGACCTAAGCTTTAGTGAGCTTTTTTGTTCAGTTCTTCATGACCAATATAAGATTATATGACCGACCTAAATTTGTAACAGAGACTCTTTTTGTGTGATCTTTCCGACCTAAACATGGATCTGGGCTTCTTTATCTTTTACTGTTTCTTTGTTTTTAATTAATTGGGCTAGGCCCAATGGGGATTTCAATATTATGCACATCACCACATTTATGTTAAAGCAACGAGTATTGAAAACAGTTTTAGCCTTGAGTATAATTTTCAAAACACGTATACCATTGTTAGGTATTGAAATGTTGAATTTAACTTTTGAAGTATTGCACTTACGTCAAAAACAACAAATACTGATAAAATTGTTGAGTACAATTATCAAAACAAACATATCATTTTTAGGTGCTAAATTACTAAATTTAACACGGTATGAGTGAATGAAATTTTTAGTTGTTGGACTTTTAATTGGGGAAGAATAAAGAAAATAACCATTGCAATTTACTCCTCCTATCTCAAAATAGTAGTCATTAAAACTTTTACTTTTTTTTTTCTTTAAAATGGGTCAACTGTCAACCTACAACTTTCAATGCAAGTAAAAATAGTTTCAAATTTATCCATGTAGTAATAAAATATGAAAGAAAAATTTTCATTGACCAACACAAATTTATGTAGCATTAATTTAAAAAGAAAAAATGTATAATATTTATTAAGGGTCAATATGAAAATGTAAAATGGTGAATTATGTGATTCTTACAAAGTGACAATTGTATATCACTAATAGGAATTGCACATTGTAACTTTTTTCCCCTTAAAAAGGAAGTATATTGTAACTTGGGCAAATTACATTTATCTCCCCTGAAGTTTTGTCAAATTACAAATAAGTTTTTACAATTATGGAAATTACAAATACTTCTTATGGTTTGGTCATAGTTATAAAATCGAGCTCTGTTAGTTGTGGCTCCGAATAAACACAAATTTTATTTACTAAAGTTCAGGATTGACTCGGTAAAAATTTGGTTCAAACTTATTTATTCAATAAATAAACGAACATAAACGAAATTTTAGACTCTGTTATTTAATGAATGATCATAGTTTGAGTGTTTTAAATCTCGGCACGACTTAGCTCGATATCACCCTTACTGTTAATGAAATAACAAACACAAAATAATTTTTTTTTAATAATTCAGGGAAGTATATAATTTTTTTTTTAATAATTCAGGGATGTATTTATAATTTCAAGAATCACAATAATTCATTTGTAATTGGCCTAAATTTCGTGGGAAGTAAATATAATTCGCCTAAATTTCATCATTACAATATCAGTTTGGAAGAATTGCATACACAAATCTGATAATAATTTATTTGGGCTCAAGTTTGGGATAGAAGCTAATTTTGGACTTTGAGCCGAACTCACTTATTTGGGCCAAACCCATCATGAAGCTACAAGAGTTAGGCTTGTATGTGGTATCGTGTGGAAATGTATTTCGAAAAATATGTTTTGATAAATGAAATTTTAAATACCTAAACTGTAAAAAATGCATAATTATATAGTAAAAAATGTTTTAATAATTATAAAAAAATTGTTACTATACAGTTAAGAGTAGTTATACACATAGTAAAAATAAAATAAAAATATAAAATTCTCACCGTAATTAATGTGACAACAACTTGAAAAAAAATCTCATTATGACTTTATTGCAACCTGAAATCATATGCTTCATTTGTATCATTCAAAAAGTCTACTTTGTATTATTGAAAATAATAGGAAAAATTTCTCTTAAGGGCGTTGCAAGAAACATAATTATTATAAAGGGCGTAGCTTTTTTCTATTTATTGTTAAGAGCGTTGAAATACTTTAATAATTTTTTAATTATTGTATGACTCTTTTATCCTTTCTTATTAATCATTAATATATATTCAAAGTAAATACAATTGCAGAATTACAAATCCGTATGCAAGCTAAATTTACATCAAAACAAAAAGATCTATCTAGTTCATCCAATTCCAGCAGAATATAAGGATGATGACATCGTTGGAGATGATTGCAGAAGAGTTTCTTTGAAATTGATCTATCAGCTCCGTTTCCCAATAAACTTGTCTGATAATTACACCGATCAAGTCAGTTTCATTGCAATGTTTCTTTTGTCGAGTCGGATATTTGAATACCATTCGGGTGTGCTTGGACCCAAATTATGTTTAATCCACAAAGAAACGATAATAGCAAGACTTCTAAACCAAAACAATTTGCTCAAGGCAAAATATTGATGCCACCAAAATCAATCACGCAAATTTGGTCTTATGCAAATTGATGCATGCTAATCAAGGAAAGTTAAGAGCTGTGAGTTTTAATAAACTAAGGTTTTCTTATGAATGGGTGTCCATATATGTGAATCCAAAAGGCTGAACTATCCAATAATCAATCATTACAAAGATAATTCAAAGTGAACATATTTTCTATCAAACTGTAGCAAAACAAATACTATGTAGCACGCGTGTCTAATTGCGTACACAATTTCACAACCTAACATCTTTACCATATAAAGTGAGTTCTTAATGTGGAATGTAATGATGAAGGAAATCTATAGAGTCGTGATTTTTGGGTTTTTCTTCTGCCAGTGATACGTGGTTTGTCCATCATCGGTCAATTAATTTCGACTTTTTTGCTTAGGCGCACGCTTGAGTACAATTACAAACTGGAAATTTTGACAGGTTCATGCATTTTCATTGTTTTTATTTTTGTCTTAGTGTTGTTTTTAATTTCTATCGCAAATTTCATATATTATTGATGAAACACGAATTGCCGGGTGAGATCTAGGAGTCAATAAGCTATGGAGTTGAGAGCCGCTGAGTGGACATACTGTAGCTTATATGAGAGCTTAAAGCACCTGCAATGGAAATGGGAGTATCTCTCGTGAACATTCTGAACTTTAAGTTAGTGTAAAGCTATGTAGGAGAATATGTAGAGATAGCGTAGGCAATTCTGTGTGTACCTTGAACCATTGAGTGTAAAGGATATCTACAGGGAGGTGGTTCCTTTGTCCCGTTGGAAAGCGTCGGGTTTTGGGAACTATCCCTGAAAATATTGGGATTCGCCCATGATTTAGTAGAGGGGATTATGGGTATATTCGTGCAGATGTGCCCAAGTCTTCCGGAGCAACGCACCTGTGATTGGAGGGTCGTGGGTGACGTAGTGCATAAGTTTGATGGAGTTCCCTCACGGCTTGCGGGAATTGTAGCTGACGTGTCTACCTCCAACAGGGCTCAACGAGGAGCTCTAGGGGCTCAATCCACTTGATCGTCAGTTGGGCTAAGATTGCAGGCCTAACCTTTGGGCTTGGGATTGGGTGCCAAACAGGCTCTACCAACTATAATAATTTTCATTGTTTCAAATATAATTTTTTAAATATTATTTAATTATATTATTTTATATTTTTAATACACTTTTTACATTAAATTTTTTACTTTTATAATGTATTTTTAAAATCATAACAAAACGAACGGAACTTGTTCTTCATGTCCCATAATTTAAGTGGGAAAAATAATGATTACAACACACCTAATTGACAGCATTGGCGGGTCAGGTCCAATCCCAATACTAAGTCCATTGCTTGCACGTTATGTACGTACTCACATTTTGGTCATTGCAATTTCCGAATACTACCAAAAACAGTCACAAACCACTCATACAGTAAGAAAACACGTGTATTAATTTTATTATTTGATATATTATATATTGAGTTTAATCTCTAATATATCGAGGTTAGTTAATAAAGTATCGTGTATCGCGCGTAGTCTCTGATGTATTGCTTGTAAAATTAAGAAAAAATGTATTGCACATAATAAAAAAAAACTGCAAATATCATTTTTAAGTGTTGAAATTTCGTTTGTTGAATTGTCAAATAATCTAACGGGAGACTACTAATTAGAGGGAGGATCATTGTAAGTTTTTTAAAACTCAAGGTAGCGTTAATAGCAGTAGTAGGACGATCTTAAACTCGTCTTCATCCTTCACAAATTTCTTTCTGCATTACAGTAACATAGGACTTGTATACATATTTTTTTATATTGAAAATAATATTAGAAATCATATTTTTTTAGTGCGACGAAGAAAATAAAAAAATAAAAAAATAATAATAATATGAGGTGAAGGACCAATTTCAACACATTTCTAGTGATCAAACACTGAAGTGATATTGTTCAAATAATGGGTCATATTCAGTTCATATTTATTATCTAAATTATTTTGTCTTATTGTATCCAGTAGTCAACATTAGGCAGTTTAATTTAATATACAATAATTTAAGTCTTTTTTTTTTCTTTTTTGCCCTAGCCGCCTCTCTTCCCCTCCCCTTCCCTCCTCTCAAAAACCTTAAATTCACCATCTTCTTCCCTCATTCCTCATCCTCACGGAGGATGAGGGAAGCAGTTTTTCTCTCGTTTCTTGTTATTTGTTAGTTTGTTTTTCTCTTGATTAGGAGTTTTTCCTTCAATTTCTCGTCATATATTGTGTTTTTCTACATGTTTATGGTGTTTTATATCTTGGTTTTGGAGATTTTTTCTCTGGCTACAGTGATTTCCTCCATAGCTATGGTGATTCTCTATTCATCATGGCTATGGTGTATGAGTCATTGGTTATGATTCTATTCATTGGCATGGTGTATGAATATTTGATTGAAGATTCAGTCTCGAAGCTTTCATTGGTAATTAGGAGCAGATCCATAATCATCAACACGAGATTTGTTCAGTTTTATATTTCTATTATGTTTAGATCTATATTAGGTATAGGTTTACAGTTTAGTAGATCAGATACACTGGTGTGGTGGTTTAGATATGATAAAAATCAGATCAAATCTTTTGTAATCCGTTGTATTGACTGTTTCTTGATCTTTTATTGTCAATCGCTGTTGGACGATTTCCAACACCATCAATGAAATTTTAATTTTAATAAAAAAAAAAAGTAGGTAGTTTCATTTAATATTTTTACACATCAAAATTGCTCTCGTTTTTTATTTGAGGAAAATTACATAGTTTTAATTATTGAACACAATAAGACGCGTAATTTTGATAGAAGATCTAAACTCATAATATTTTAATTGTTACAAAAGGATGTACGTGGACTCATTGCAAGAAATTGCCTCTTGCGTTTATCAATTAAATTGATAGGTACATACTCTCACCGATGGATGTGGTCTTTTTGTATGCATTCAACGTTGGTGGCATCAGATGCTCTGTTCATTTCAGAAAACACAAAATATGCAGAAAATAACAAAACATAAAAAGAAAAGAGAAAATGGTGGGTTCCTATTTGAGAGAATAAGTCCTGCCTTATCGGAATTACAAGGACAATTATTAGATACATTCATTGCATTTTTAAAAATAGTGTATGAACTTCTTCCCTTACGGATACATCATTTCTCCTACAAAAATAGCATTAAATTTCTTCTTTCTTTTTTTTGAAAATAGCATTAAATTTCTTGAATATATTTGTTTGTACCATTCTTTCTACGCAGTGTAACCAATACACTGAATAATTTCATAGGATAAAGATACACAGTATGCAATTAATTAGCAAAAATAAGACAAACGTTGAAGTAGAAGAATCCCACAATCTTTCCAAACTAGCATATTCTTCTTGGTTGCAGGCTCACCTAATCATGTCTCCAAATTAACAATTTTATGATCATTAATTCCATTTTTCTTTGAAAGTGATGTATAATTAAGGAAATCTAATAAGCAATTGAAAATGTAATAATTTTGACTAAAAAAATATAGACATAAAATTAGGGTTTAAGAAATGATAGAGACCACTGGTTCTGGTTGGATGGGATGAGAATTATCCTCAAGCTCAAATTCGAGGTAATATTCTTCTCACCTTTGATCTACGCACACTCTTTGTTCGTCCTTATCTTTTCTTCTGATGATAGCAAAAATTTGTATTGGCATTGTGACAGTTTAACAGTGTGATTATGGAGTTTAACATTTAAAATATTGTAGTTATATTATGAAAGGATGCATATCGAGTTTACATGTCGATATTGCGTATCAAGCAGGCCCGGCCTTGAGGGCGCACGACCGCTCAGGGCCCAAAAAATTTAGGGGCCCTTGATATTTTTAATATATAATATATATATATTAAAATTCATTTAATTATTTAAATATTATATAACAAATAAGGAAAAAATTATAGTCCCTTCAATGGACAATTCAATCATTGTATTTGGCATATGCAATTGTATAGTTAATTTATACAAGGCTTGATTTAAGTGTTAATGGTTTCTTTGAAGGACTATTGCCTCACCCCTATAAAATATAATAGTTTATTTTAGGGGCTCAAATATTATAACACTAATTTCATATATTTAATAAAATACTATACACAATTTATTAATTTATTTTAGAGGTCAAATGATGTAATATTTACTAACTCGATATATTTATTAAAAGCCACATTTTTAATGAAATACTACAAAAAAATTTATTAATTCATTTGACGGACTAAATATTATAGTACTACCTCTATATATTTATCAAGACCCACATATTTATGATACCACACAAAAAGTTTACTGATTTATTAATTAATGTGATTACAATAATTTTTTTTACTTATTGAAACCTTACACATTCATCGATCGTGTTTTTTTTTTTCCTTACATTGAAACTCCAATTAATTACATTTTTTTTCCTTCCGAAATGTGTATTGTGGGTCTACAACTTGCACGCACAAATAGTAAAAATTATTAAATTATTACCATGTTCAAAGTGAATTTTAAATTTTTACATTTAATGGTTTATTTTGTAATGTTAATTATAATTAGAATGGTGATAAATAGTGGTTCATTTCCATCATCGTAGTTTCTAATACATTACACTTGTTAAAAACGTACTTGAAATTGTTTGTGTTGCAATAAATGTTAAAAAAATTGACAATTATCTATTGAATAGGAAATTTTGAACAATTTTGAAATTAAATAATATTATATTATAAAAATTTTAATCTAAAAAAGTTTTAAAATGTCACTCTTAAAAGAAAATTTAAAAATGGGGGCCTCTTTTATTGTATCATTCTTGGCTCCCGAATTTTAAGGACCGGCCTTGGTATCAAATTTAGTATTTATTATATCGCAGTTTTTCGGCCAGTGATAGAGGTCTTCTAAAATCTTTGCCTGGTTCGGGCCGAGGTCTTCTAAAACCTCTGTCTGGATCCAGCCGAGGTCTAAAAAAGAAGTCGTTCCTGCCACAAAAAAAAAAAAAATTTCTTTTCATAGTCGGCTTAATCTAGGCCGAGGTTTCAGAAGCCCTCAGCCGGAACCAGGTAGAGGTTCTAAAACCTTTGTCTGGGTCTGGCCAAGGTCTAAAAAAGAAAGTGGTTCTGCATTTAAATTTTTTCTGTTCCTTCATTTAAATTTTAAAAAAAAATTAAGGTGGGAGACTTTTTGTTTTTTTTTGTAAGAATATAAGGACGTTTTTCTATTTTCACACTTTAACATTTTTAAATAGTTCCTACATTAAGTAGAATGGTTCTTACAAATAATACCACCCTTATTATAAGGAGAGAAGCTCACCCTAAAAAATTTCATAAATTAAAATTATTATAAATAATATAAAAAACAATATTCATGATATATTTGATTAATCTTATAAAGTTTGTTTCATATGCTTATGTTAAAGATACCCCCAACATTACAAACAAATGCAATCCCACTGACATTTGTCTTTTTGTTGCACAAGTTACTCATAACTTATTGTTTTTTGACTTTTTTTCTTGTGATTTTATGAAGATTTCTTAATTTTCAACTAATTGTTGTTTGGCAAGATTACTCATAACTTATCGTTGTTTGACCTTCTTCTTCATGTGATTTTATAAGGATTTCTTAATTTTTAACTAATTGTTGTTTGACAAGATTACTCACAAATGTTTCATTATTAAAACAACTCTATCTTCAATTAATTAAAATTAAAATTTAACAATGACATCGTTTAATTATCGAGTTTAATACACATAACATAATGAACTCAAAATTGTCGTAACAAAACACATATACAGAGTATTATTATTCATCAATTATTCATCAATTATTATTCATCAATGGTGGGTGTCTCCTCTTAAGTATTAATTTATTTACTAATTGATAATTAATTAAAGAAAAGGAAAATGTTTATTGCACATATTATGTGCAGAAAAATATGTACATAAAGTAGTTTATGTGAGCCAATCAAATGTTATTTCACAAAAATATCCTTATTGTATTATACTTATTTCTTTTATCCTGTCTTGTCTTCCTCCCTCCTCTCTCATTTCTCTTGCAATCAATTTTTCTCAAAATCTCCTCTACCATTATTTGTTTTACAATTTAGTTTCCTTCTTCCTACACTAATTAAAATTTTTTTTTCTTTCAGTTTTGACTTTCTCTAATATTTTTTTTAGCTTTAGAAATTGCATATGTGAAACCCATTTCACTACAAAACGAATCATCTAATTTTTTATCTTAATTTTGGATTCTAATTTATTCATTTTTCTCATAATAATAATAATAATTTTATTATGAAAAAATGGGTTTGGCAAAAAAATTTAATGAATAAATTTTAATGGCAAAAAATATAAAGGTTAAGTTCTCTTTTGTGTTTGGCGAAAAAGAAAGTAAGAAAAAATTAAAATTATTATTATTTTAAAAAATTGAATAAATAAAAATACTAAATATTAAGTTTAATGGGTTTTAAAATGCTTAATAGTGAAAATGATAGGGTAATTTTTTTTTTTAAAAGAGAATAAAAATACCAAAATTAAATTAGTTAAAAAAAATATTTAAGAAAAAGGAAAAACAGAAAAAGAAAAAAGATAAAAAAAAGAAGAGCATACGGGGTAAAGAGAGGAGAGAGGAGAGAGGAGAAAGCAAAATGTCATAATACAATAAGGATATTTTTATAAAATAACATTTGAGTGACCACATAAAACACTTTATGTATGCACATAATATGTGCATTTAACAGCATTCGAAAGAAAAATAATACTATTGAGTTGTAATGAAAGGAACAACCATTTAGGCATTTACCGTTGTTGGCAACTTGTCATCATTGATGATAGACCAAATTCAACTTCCCAATTTACAAGAGTTTTTATGACTACAATTTCAATGTATATTAAATTTTCATGTGCGTTAAATATTATAAATCTGATTTTTGAACTGTTTTGAAATGTGTTTCTTAAATGTTTGTCTTGATCATGTTTGAATTTTATTTAATATAATCATAAATACTGTCATGAATGAATGATTAAATTCAGATTACATGCATAAAAAATTTTAAATTCCATCCATGCTAATTATTAATTCTATGTACAAGTAGAATTTGACTTACGAAATAGGTTTGTGACATGCTTATTAAAGTTATGGTTTAATGAACTAAAGTGAGAGCAATTTAAATTGTTTGTATGATGACAAAAGACTAGAAAGGTAGATGATCCTCTTGCCAATGAATCGTCTAGATTGATGTAAAGAAACATCAAAGAGAATGGATTGGAAACTCCATATGAAATCACTAAGTAATTGAATCTCATAAATGAGATTTAAGTAAATCATTAGAATAGTGATTTTAGCACTTAATAAGAATGTGTGGTTAAGCCAATTAGGCAAACAAATAATTGACTCTAAGGACGGATAGAAAAGATTATCTTCTATCAAAAATGGAATGTCCTAAACCATTTACAATGAAACTCTCAATTCATTGTTAGTTTAATTCTCTAGTTCTAAA
The DNA here is from genome assembly GCA_016801395.1 of Leptodermis oblonga. Classification (NCBI taxonomy): domain Eukaryota; kingdom Viridiplantae; phylum Streptophyta; class Magnoliopsida; order Gentianales; family Rubiaceae; genus Leptodermis; species Leptodermis oblonga. The sequence continues at coordinate 32,100,323 of CM028757.1, read as the reverse complement.
TTCAAATGGTTAGAACATTATCTAAATGGTTAGAACACTAATGAAATGGTTAGAACACTAATGAAATTAGTATTATCATTTGCTAGAAAGTTCATGTTTAACGTAGAGTTCTTAAGAAGTTCAAGATAATTCCAAATATGAGAAAATTATAAATACTGAAAATCCTCATATGGCGGACTCATAAAAAGTTTTGGATAAAACATTGAAAACATACATGAAGAGATTAACCACATAGTTGTTATGTGTTGTTTACAACATGTTGAAGAAAGAGAATTTGTGTGAGATTTCATTAAATGTTTGTCACAAAAATTGTTGGTTCAAAGCTTGTTTACCGTTAGTTCAATAGGTTTGCAAGGTGTTATCACTAAAACTTTGGTTCAATCGCAAGATACCAAGGCTGATGCATAAGTTATCAAGAAGGTCTATGACTCAAGGAAATCAATTATCCAAAAATCATAGAAAAATGGCTGGGTTATTGTCAAAAAATTTTCAATAATTAAAAATGAAAGAAAAGCGGAGTAACGTTTCGACACCATGTCTGGTGTCGAAAAGGGAGTCGAAACCTGAGGTTCAACATCGAACTCGGGTTCGTAAATGGCTTCGAGACTGAAAGGCCAAAATAGGCATGAGACTCTTGGTTTGTTCGACGCTAGAGGTCGACATCGAAGGGGCACTTTCGATGTCGAACTCAATCGGTGTCAAAACACGGCATGGATTTGATTATGGGATTTTACAAAAAATTCACAGTGTGTTCTACACCCTGGATCGACGTTGAAGGGGCACATTCGACGTCGAACGGGTGTCGAACCAATTCTGGGAATGCTTAATTTTCTGAATGTTTGCAACTCTTCACGTGAAGTGTGAGACATCGGTAAGTTCTTATCTGATATCGTCCGAATTTTTTCCTACCTTATGGGTAGAGTTGCAACCATTGAAATGCACAATTACTTTCAAGTTTAAAAGAAATTCTTACTCTTCTTCTCTTGTTCTTGATAATGTTGAAGTTAGTGTAGATTTTATACAATAAACATCATCTTATCTCAAAAGATATTAGTTCCAAATATTCTTGTGCACGAAAAGGAACTAATAAAGTCTTAAACAAAGTATCTAGCATGATTTGAAAGTTGATACATATTCTATTTTGTAACATCTTGTAATAGATTATTCTTTGAAATTAGTAAAAATTATTGCTGTTCTAGTTCTAAAGTCCTTCCGTTGTATAAAATATCCAACAAAATAATATTAATACTGAAAACAATATTAAAAATAATCATACTCGTTTATTGAGAGAGATGAATGAAATACAAGATAATAATAATAAAATGAGGTGAACTTTTGAAACGCTGAAGTGACATTGTTTAATTAATAGCTGATAATTAGTATAAAATAGAATAAATTAGTACTTAATTGTTACAAAGGATGTGGACTCGTTTCAACAAATTTTTCCTCCTGCGCTTAACAATTTGCTAGGTACATAATTTCAACGAGTTTTTTACTCAAATAATACAATTTCGAAATACCGAAATTAGGGACTGTAAGGGTCTTTTCTCGAACTAGAGGAAACGATTTCCCCAAAATTGTTTTCTGCTTAAATTTTTTTTTTTTTTTTTTGGTTTTTGTAAGAAAACGATTTTAGAATGTTTTTATTTTGTTTTGTTTTCCGAAGAAACCAATTTCCAGAAAATGGTTTTCTCTGTGAAAAAATAAAATAAAATTTCTGGAGAAACGATTTGCCCCAGTATTTTTTTTGTTTTCTTGCGCAGCGCTGAACTGTTGCTGCTGTAAATTCAAAAAAAAAAAAAAATTAACAGAATAAACCTTCAAAATTCAATAATTATGCACTAGCTGTTATCAAACCTAGCACATGAATCAAAAAGACAAAAGCCCTAACTCTAAACAAAAAATAATAAATTTGTTGAGAAAACGATTTCCTCCAGAGGAAAAAAAAAAGGAAAAAATTTCTGGATATTGATTTCTCCAGAAGATAAATTTTTTTTTTTTGGGAGAAAACTATTTATAGGAATCGATTTCTTCAGGAAAAAAAAATTTGTGAAGAAAACGGGAAATTGTTTTATTAGAAAAACCAAAAAAAAAAAAAAAAAACATAACATATATAAGCAGAAAACTATTTTGTAGAAATCGTTTCATCTAGTTCTAGAAGAGACCTTGACAGCCTATACTTTTAATATTTTTGATTAAAATTGTATTATTTGAGTAAAAAACTCTAATCTCAACTGCTGATGATGGTTTTTAGTTAAATAGCTTTAGTTAGCTACCGCTTTAAACTACAAATTTATCAATGAAAGGGTAACTAAGCTCCACAGCTTCGGCTGCTTTATTTAAAATTAAAAAAAAAAAACATGATGGTTTTTGTGTGCATTAATTTCAACGTTGGTGGCATCAGATGCCTTGTTCATTTCAGAAAACAACAAAAATACGATAGAGACAGAATATGCAATTGATTAGCAAAAATAAGACAAACGTTTAAGTAAAAGAATCTCACAATCTTTCCAAACTAGCATATTCTTCTTCGTTGCAGGCTCACCTAATTAATTATGTCCAAATTAACAATTTTATGATCATTAATTCTAGAAGAAACAAAAAAATTGAGATCTTTTATTCAATTCTCATGTATTATTCTGTTCATATGTACAAAATTACTTTAATTTCATTTAAGTAAAAAATGTGAGAAAATTTAGGAGTAAAAAGAACTGTAAGTAAAACTACATAATTTTGTATATTGAATAGAATAAAATATGAAAAATTGATTAAAGGATTTGAACTCCTAAAAAATTTGAAACTAATATTGTAGCAATTATATTTAGTTCAACCATAGGCTTTAAGGAATGATAGAGATCTACCAATGGTTCTGGCTGGATGGGATGAGAATTATGCCGAAGCTCAAATTCAAGGTAATATTCTTCTTACCTTTGAGCTACGCACACTGTTTGTTCATCCTTGTCTTTTCTTTTGTGATCGTGAAAACTTGTATTTGATATTTGGATATTTAATAGTGTGTCTGGATCGGTAGATTAACATTTGAAGTATTGTTGTTATATCGTGAAAGCATGTTCATTGACTTTAAATGCTGAAATATCTCGTATCGAGTTTAGTTTTTTTTATTTATATATATATCAAGTTTAGTTGTTGATGCATTGCATTTATGAGTTTAGGTGTTGAATTATCGTGTATCGAATTTAGGCTCTAGCATAGTACGTATCAAATTTGACCTTTAATATATTAAGTTTAACTGTTAAAGTATTGCATGTGCAGCATGTCGGACTGTTATATAATCGAGTAGGAAAATCCCTCTTTCGTGATTTCATCTACCTAATTTTTACTCTCCAATTTTTTCCTCCTTAATTAAAAATATATTAGTACACGTCCATTGTATACATAAGTAAGTCTTTTTTGTATAGCAAACTAACAACAATAAACTCTCATTACTCTCATATAATTTTGACTAGAAAATTTATAATTTTGTCTTTTAAATATGTTTTAAATTGTACAACTATGTGGCATAGCGGTTGCATATATGAGTCAATTTAGGTGGAGATTATTCGGTGCATTTGTCACCACGTAGGATGATACAACCATACACATTCGGGAAAGAAAATGCTATTTTTAGGGAAAACAATCGTACTATTTTAAAACGGCAACGGATACATCCAATAATTTTCTTAAACAAAGGGAAAATTATTTGTTCCTAAGAGTTAGAGAGATCGGAACACAAAAACATGAAAAATGAATTTGATTGCACTATCTTTCCTTGCACAACATTACAACAACATTCATTAGTACTCATAAAGGGTATAATTCAGTAGTACATTTCAATTTATCTATTACTTTAGACAGGTACAAAGTTTGAATCATGACAATTCTCAAATACAGCAGCTGCAAGCAAGTGACACAGGGTTCAAATACAAGTGATTCCAACACTAGGCAAAAGGTCCCATCGAGATAGTCTTATTTCTCTCCAGTAACCCCCTATTATTATATTGTCGGAACTCACTCCGAAAGAGAAATTCACTATAATGATAAAAAACAACAACATTCATTATATAATTGATTAATCATATAAAAAGTCTGTTTCATATGCTTTTGTTAAAGATACGCCAACGTACGTTACAAACAAATGCCATCCCATTGACCTTTGTCCTTTTATTGCACAAGTTACTCATAACTTATTGTTGTTTGACCTTCTTCTCAGGCGGAGGTAGCTTCAAGGCTGGTTTACCCTACCAGCCATCTCAAATTATTTTTTTTAATTATATAGAATTTGAAAAAAATTTGTATTTTGCTCTACCAAAAATTAAAATAATAAGAGTAATATTTATAACAAATAATTTTGCCTTTCCAGACCTTCAGGGTCTGGCTCCGCCATTGCTTCTTATTCTTGTTTTATGAGGATTCCTTAATTTTATTTTAAACTAATTGTTGTTTAATAAGATTACTCACAAATGTTTAATTGATACATTTTAAGGCATTTAAAACTTTGAATCCTCGCAATTTCCAGATAAAGTAGCCGCAGGCAAGTGACACAAGATTCATATACAAGTGGTTCTAGCAGTCGGCAAGAGATGTAACATCCCCTATCCTACATCGAAAAATTAACGAGTGTGTTACCTGTGCATAAGCCTAAGGCTTGTGGGATACTTGTAATTTGGCTTAAGCATTTTGGGTTAGCGAGGACGAAAACTCAAAAGTTATTGGGCTAGCCTGCAGGCCTGGGGCGTTACAAATGATATCAGAGCAGCCCTGGCCCGGGAGCTAAGTGCTATGTGCAAGAGCCGCCTTGCTAGACACGTGAGCCACCTCTAGAGTCAGTTACTAGTAACTTGGCTTAAATATTTTGGGTTAGCGAGAACGAAAACTCAAAAATTATTAGGCTAGCCTGCATGGCTGGGGCGTTACAAAAGGTCTCCTCAAGATAGTCTCTTTCTCTTAACCCCCTATTATTGTATTGTCGGAGCTCAATCCGAGAGAGAAATTCATAAAAATTATTATTATTATAAATATGAAAAAAGACAGCATTCATCATATAATTGATTAATCTTATAAAGTCTGTTTCATATGCTTATGTAATAGATACCCCCGACATTACAAACAAATGTCATCCCCTTGACCTTTGTCTTTTTTGTTGTTTCACAAGTTACTCCTAACTAATTGTTGTTTGAACTTTTATTTATTTATTTATATAAAGTTGTTTTAACTTATTCTTCTTGTGATTTGAATATTTTATGAGGATTTCTTAATTTTCAACTATTTGTTGTTTGACAAGATTACTCACAAATGTTTCATTATACTTTAATTATCTTCAATTAATCAAGATGTAAACTTAAAAACTCATTTAGTGAAATGACATCGTTTAATGATCGATACTGAACTTAATACACATAACAAAACAAACCCAAAATTAAACGTCACAAAACACACCAATTATTAATTGAGAATTAATTAAAGAAAAATAATACAATTGAGTTGTACTCGAAGGACCTACCGTTAGGCATTTACCTGTTGTTGCCATCATTGGAGAAAAACCAAATTCGTGCGTTTTCATCGTTTTTGTTTTATTTTATTTATTTATACAATAAATTTTATATCTAATAATTATAATTATTTTTATCATTTTTTAATACAATTTTTTAACTGTTTAACTATGCATATTTTTATTTTTAATACATATTAAACTTTAAAAACTATTTTTCAAACACATAATTTTAAAATCAAATTTTAAAACATCATTACGAACAACCATTCAACTTCCCAGTTTACGTGCTTTCTTCATTCATTTCATTTTCATTACAGGACAAAGATCAAGGAACCCCCTCCAATATATATATATATATATATATATATTCAGAGTCGGATGTTTTCTTGGTACCAAATTCTCCTTCCTCCTGGAAAAAAGAAAGAAAAAGAGTGATGGACTTGTTGTCATTAGGAGCAAAAGTTGACGGCCTTCTGACTCAGTCTCCAACTGTGTCTATAATTCTCACCTTATTGGCTTTGTTGGCTGGAAGTTTAGGGTACTTCTATAGCCCTTATTGGGGTGTTCGAAGGGTACCTGGTCCTCCAGCTTGGCCCCTTCTCGGACACCTTCCCTTACTCGCTAAATATGGCCCAGATGTCGTCTTCTCTGTGCTCGCTAAGCAATACGGCCCTATCTTCAGGTCAGTCTTTCTGAAGAGTGGAAAGTATGGTTTTGCATTTTCAAACAGTCCCTTTTGAAATTTTGAGGTGTTTGATTGATTGCAACACTTTTGTCTCAATAATTTTGGGTTTTTTCACTGTTCTTTGTCAAAAGGGTTCGCTTAACTTTATTAATCTCGTTATTTGGCATCTTAATTAACGTGACCACGGTTTTGGTTACAATTGTGTTCATTCCAACGGATAATTTCTCCAAATATTTGATTTTGGAGGGAGAAGTTAATGGTTTTGTTTAATTGGTTGAACAGAACCCTGAAAAGTTGTTTATCATACTGTTTGAAATAATTTTGAATCTTCAAAGCGAAGAGGGGTTATGAGTAACTAAAGAAGAAGGTTTTGGTATCTCCAATTTCCTTAGATTCCAATGGAATTAAAGGGTGTTGAAAGGAATTTAAAAGAAAAAAAGCAAACATTTATGATTACCCTTGTCCATTTGGCGCGCAGGATGGAAACTGATTTTTGAGTTTAAGATGTTTATGTTTCGTATGAATAGGAAATGAATCCGCTCATTTAAGTAATAATATATTCTCAACGGAAATCTTTATGTAATGAATGAATCCATCCCCATTCCCATTTTTCCGCGCCAAAAGTACATGTGGGAATCTGTTTAGTCTCCATTTCTTGCCTTGATGTTACTTCTTGATTTCAGGTTTCACATGGGCAGGCAACCATTGGTGATTGTTGCAGATGCAGAACTTTGCAGAGAAGTTGGGATAAAGAAATTCAAAGACTTCCCAAATAGAAGCATTCCATCTCCTATATTATCATCCCCTGTGCATCAAAAGGGCCTCTTCTTTTCCAAGTATTTCAATTCTCAAACTTGATTTCTGTATATTTCTTGCTTTCCAACTTGCACTATCATTTCTCTATTTTTAGAATATTATGCATGTGTTAGGAAATCAATATTTGTGTGTCGAGATATGATCCATATAGCCAACCCCACGTTGGTGTTGTTGGTATTGATAGGAAATCAGTAGCATAATTCAGTGGATATATTTGCAAATGTTACAGGGATGAAAGATGGTCAACTATGCGAAATACGATACTATCTCTGTATCAACCATCTCATCTTGCCAAGCAGATTCCTACCATGCAATCTTTCATAGAATCTGCAACTGCAAATCTTGAATCCCAAGGGGACATGATGTTTTCTGACCTCACCCTTAAATTGTCTACTGATGTTATCGGACAAGCCGCTTTCGGGGTGGACTTTGGCCTCTCAAAACCTCAATCAGGCAATGATTCTGCCAATAAAACAAGTCCCAAGCAAAATGATAAGGAAGTGCAGGAGTTCATCAATCAACACATATACTCCACTACAAAGCTCAAGATGGACTTATCCGGTTCTTTTTCGATTATACTGGGATTGCTGGTTCCAGTCCTGCAGGAGCCCTTTCGGCAGATTCTTAAGAGGATACCTGGTACCAGGGATAGAAAACAGGACCAGGCCAACCTGAATATGGTTAGCCGGCTTGACGCGATTGTCACAAAGCGAATGACAGAAAAGGACCCTGGCGCGAAGGACTTCTTGTCTCTTGTTTTGAGCGCGAGGGAGGCGAAAACAACATCAAGGAATGTCTTTACACCAGACTACATCAGTGCATTAACTTATGAACACTTGCTTGCGGGCTCTACGACAAGCTCATTCACAATGTCAGCTATTATCTATCTAGTTGGTGGACATCCTGAAGCTGAGAAGAAATTGCTCAGAGAAATCGATGAGTTCGGTCCCCTTGATCAGATACCTACTGCAGATGATCTTCAGAACAAATTCCCATATCTTGATCAGGCATGTGACTTTTTATTTACATTTCCTGGTTTGATAAAACTTGAGGAGGGTGAACCTTTTCCTGTTCTTTGGAATAGCCGATTAATTGATCAATGAGGGCATGGTGACCCTTTATTAAAACTAGTGTAGAAAAAAATTGACCCAGGGGACGTAATGAGTCTTACCTCAGTTAAACCTTATCTTGTTCAATATCTCTCACCTGTGATGTAGCAAAGAATTACATCTCATTCTTTTCTTAATTTTCTTGCACACAGGTGATCAAAGAAGCAATGAGGTTCTATACAGCTTCACCTTTAGTTGCTAGAGAAGCGTCAAAAAAAGTAGAGATTGGAGGTTACACTCTTCCAAAGGTACTCCTTTTCTTCTCAAATTCAAGTGAATGAAATAGAGATATGAGGCTGTTTCCACTGTTTGAACCCGTGACTTCAGATTACATGGCAAGAGTTTTTTAAAACCGTGCCATCAGATATTTAACATGAGGTTTAATGCAAATATATGCTCCATCCTAACAGATTTCACCATGGCTATGCAGGGTACATGGGTGTGGCTGTCACCTGGAGTTCTTGCTAGAGACCCTAAGAACTTTCCTGAACCCGACAAGTTCAAACCCGAGAGATTCGATCCAGATTGTGAAGAACAGAAGCGGAGGCATCCTTATGCCCATATCCCCTTCGGTATCGGTCCTCGGGCATGCATAGGACAGAAATTCTCCCTTCAAGAAATCAAGCTTTTACTTATTCATTTGTATAGAAGATATGTCTTTCGCCATTCTCCAGAGATGGAAAAACCTTTGGCACTGGAATATGGCATCATTATAAACTTTAAGCATGGTGTAAAGGTTAGAGCCATCAAACGTGCTTGAATGCAAGAAAAAAACTTTTCCATGAAAGTCCAGTTTGGAGATTTTAATGCAGGATAATCTGAAGCCTGAAGGAATCCTGCGTTTTACTTCTGCTCTGTCAATGATCTCCGGATTGCCCCCTCTCTCTCTGCTTCAAAATTTCCTCTTCTCTCCAGAAACCCATTCCAAACTTCTTCATCTTCTCCCTTTCCATATTAATATGTTTAGGATGTAGTCTCTCATAGTGGAAGTGTTTGTCTCCGTTTGGGAGGGTGTTTGGTCTCAATAGTTTGGAGTGTTTGTCTCCATTTTCGGGGGTGTTTTGTCTCTTTTCATGAGTGTTTGGTCTCAATAATTTGGAGTGTTTGGTCTCCATAGTTTGGAGTCTTTTTTTCTTCACTTTTAAAGTCATTAGCTTTAGATCTACTCCAAGTAAGGAAGAAGAAGTTGATGAAGAGAAGATGAAGGTGGAGAAAGCAAGACAAGTACATGATGAGTGTAGTACTCAAAAAGTGTTAATATTGTTGTTAGGGTAAAGTTTCTATGGACATTTTGTTCAGTTTTAACATTTCCAGTTGTGGCAATTTTAACATGTACTAGTTATTTATCTTTATGTATTTTTCAAATTTAATAGCGTGAGTTTGATGGTCATTTGACCAATTTGTAAGTTTGTCGGATCATTTGATCCATCCGTTTTATTATCAATATAACTACTTATTTTTAGGGGAAACAAAAAACTTATACTCTGTCTTTTGACTTGTGATTCAAAGTTCAAAATATTTTACATAATAAGTATTAACAGTGTCTCACTTGTTAAAACTACATTTTCATAACAAGAAAAATGATACAGTTTTTAGATCAAACTTAACAATGTGATATTGTTTTAAAGAAAGATAAATTGCAAACTTATGCGCAAGTACTCAAGTCAAGTGTGCTAAAGTCAAAAAGCATTTTACTCCAAAACCATAACTTAAAAATTATACAGCACCAAGAACCTTGATTCAATGACACAGAATTTCATCAAAGTATTTTTGCACATCAAAAACCAATGAAGTTCACTGCTTAACTACAGCAATCAATTACGCATAAACAACAAGATGTTGTAACCTCACAACATCTCAAATCCTAGTGATAGAAGCAACATTTGTCCTATTGTTTACTATTCTTTGCGCTAGTTATAGGTTGTATTGTTCATTTGTTCTATTGAACTCCAAGTTGACTCTTTCTTTTTCTCTTTGTTTGTTATTCTTCTCTTTGAATCTAATCTAATAAATCCTAACATGGTATCAGAGTTGTTCAATCAAACCACAGCATTGTGTCACGGTCGTGATTTTCTTTTGGACGGCGGTTAGGGTTTTAGGCGGTTGGTCGCGATTTTCTATTAGGCGTTGGTGGTTGTGATTTGCTTTTGGCCGGTGGCGGCTTGCACGATCTAGGCGGCCGACCTGCGGTGAATTATGGGTTTCGAGCGAGGGTTTTGTTTGAGCGCGGCGGAGGTTTTCGGCGGTCGCGATTGAGGCTTCATTTTCTCATTTTGGTACTTTTTGTCCTTTCTGTATTTTGGATTCTAATTTGAGCCTAATCTTTTCAAAAAAATATGTACCGTACTTTTGTGTTTCCGAGTTTACCGGTGATTTTGTGTGTTGGATTTGTGAACTTTAATACTTTGTGTTTGGTTATTAGAACTTGTTGATTGCTAGTCACTATTATCTTGTGTGTTAAAATTAGTTATTAAATTTGTTGCAATGACTTCTGAAAAAGATGATTCCATTTAAGCCATTAGTGTACAAATGAATGACAAAAATTACTTTTATTGGAGCTATTTATTGAGAAATATTTTAAAGGGGAAGAGAATGTGGGGATATGTTTTTGGAATTTTGGTTAAGCAAGTAGATTTAAAAGATAATAAATATGCTCATAAATTGGATACTTGGGATGCCAGCATTCAAAAACTATTAGTTGGATTAATAATTATGTTGTTCAATCCACTGAAGTTTAATTAGCAAAATATGACGCTGACAAAGCTGTTTGGGGTCACTTGGCGAGATTTTATACGCAGTTTAATTTTGCTCGCAATATCAGTTGGAAAATGATATTCTTCTTTTCAGCAAAACAACATGAGTATTCAAGAATTTTATGATGTTATAACTAATTTGTGAGATCAGTTGGCTGTTACTGAATCAGACGAGTTCAGTGTTCTCGCACCATATCTTGCTCGTAGGGAGGAGCAACGTTCACTGCAATTCTTGATAGTTCTTTGTGATGACTTTGAGGGACTTTGATGATTGATTCTACATCGCAATCTTCTTCCTACAGTCGACTCAGTGCTCAATGAAATTGTTGGCTGAAAAAAATCGTCTGAAATCTCAATATAAGAAAGGAAATGCAGAAAAATGCATTTTTCTACTCCCAATCAATCTGCTTTTGTAGCTCCTCCTAGACTACCCTCCAACAATTAGAAAGCTGACCAAGATGAATGTCATTTTTACAAGCAAAAAGGTCATTGGAATGCTCAATGTCCTAAGTTATCGAATAGTCACACCTTCCACATCAACTATTGCAGTTGTTGTTCCTTATGTGCCTTCAATTGATAGTGGGATTGCCTCTGCCCCTACTTCTAATGTAGCTGACCTTGCAGAGCAATTTCAGAAATTTTTAGCCTCCTAGCCACATGCTTCTCTGAACAAAAGTTTACTTTCTTCTGATTGGACAAGTATATCTTCCTCTACATGGATACTAGACTCAAACGCCTATGTGCATGTCATTTGATGTCATTTCTTTTGTAAATTTGTGATCTAACTTATATGTGCTTGTTATAACTGCTAATGGCACTCATATGCCCACAAAAGGCATGGATCCATTTGTGCATCTCATATATGTCTCTGTCGAATGTTTATTATGTACATAACTTAACCTTGAATCTTGTATCTGTTGGTTGTTTATGTGAATGATATGTGTCCTTTCGTTGCTGAATTTTAGAGTCTATTTATGACAAATCTCACGGGTATATACTAGTTTTTGTGAGATAAGTGCAGGTTTTAGAGAAAGACCAAGTGGAGAAGAGAAAGTGTAAAAATGATGAAAAGTAGGGATCATGTGCTTAAAATGGGCAAAGTATGAAGCAGGCTAGTCAAGAGGTGCATTAACAGTAATCATGCATGCAAATTATACAATTGGGCCAAGGAGTAAAAGAATTATGTTGATGGAAAGCCAGCCCAAGTCCAGTGAGCCCATTATTGAAGGGAAGCCCAAGGAAGGATTAGGCAAATTGCCTAATTAATTGATGCCACGCAGGAAGCAATATGAATGGAATTTGGATTCCAATTTTGTCCACAAGTGGCATGCAAGAGAAGAGCTATTTCCTTATACATTAATTCCATCTTGGTTTTGGATGTTGTTTTTAGTAGTTTCCTATTTGGAATTTAGTTTTAGTAGTTTCCTATTTGGATTAATAGTTTATTTTCTACTCTCCATTCTACACCTATTTATAGGGATGAAATTGAGGGGAGAAGGAGACGCTTGACAATAGAGTTTTATCTCATATTTTAGTAATTAGTTCAGAGCAAGTAGCAATAGTTTTCTGTTTCTGTAATTTGAGGATTTCTGTCCATAAGAGGTTCCGTTAGCCCTAACGGACAGTAGCTTTATCAGGGGATTATTTTCATATCGTAATTCAAGTAGTTATTTCTTATTTATTATATTCTTTTCGATTATTTTCAGTATGAAGCGTAGACTCATTATTTGTGTAGTTAATTTAAGCATGAGCAGCTAAATTCCTTATTCCAGCATAATGTAAAAGCAATTAATCCAGGCATGTTATGAAATCGAATTGTTCTTAAATTTAATTGCATGTGTTCCTTCTTATTCTCTGCTCATAACTTTGATTACTGATATTTAATTAAGATTGATCACCTTAGTTGAATTAGGCATAACCAATTAATTCCCAGTTAAATAACATAATATGTATTGGGCAAGATTAATTAGTGGTAAAGTTACCTTCAGGTAATAGAGAATAAGGGGTTAGTAATTCTTAGATGTTAATTCAATAAGAATAACTAAAATCGGGTTTCCCTAAATCTAAAGGCTGTTAACTTGGTTAATAGGTGTCGATGCCTTACGGCCTGTTCCTTGTTAATTAGAGTAACAATTATGTCTGTGCGGATTCATGGTAATTGTCGATAAAGTAAGGGGAGATTGGATTATGTCTGTGCGGATTCACGGTAATTTATAACTGGTTGATGGCGTGCTATGTAACATATTATTGCGTTGATGATTAACATGCACGTGATTATTGTGATTTACACATTGCTGAAATACTTCATTAAATTTGATTTATATTATTCATTAAGTTTTAGTAGTTTTAGTAGTTTCTATACTCAATCACTTTTAAAGTCTCTCTGAGCAAAGAAAAGGTGGTTGCTAACCAAAATAGTTTGGATTTAATAGGTTTTGTGATTTTTAGCATTTCGTTCCCTGTGGTATCGATCTTGTTATCATTGTGCTACTTTTAGCTATTTGTTGCAGGTTTATACAGTGCTTTTAATGTATTGATAGGACTAACGACGGTCATATCAAATTGGCGCCGTTGCTGGAGAACGGTTTTACATTTTAAATTACTTTTTCCTATTAATTTGTGCTTTTGTGTGTTTTATGAGCAGATCTTCGAAACCTGAATTGTTGTACGATCCAGAAATCGAAAAAATGGCGAGAGGACTTGCTAAAGAAGCACGACAAAGCGAGAAGCTGCTGTTTCAGATTCTGACAAGGTTCCGTTAGCCCTAACGGAAGGTAGAACAGAAACAGAGTCTGATCATAAATCTGTCCCCACGCTTGATTCTGAGATGGGGGATAGACAGGAAGAAATAAGAGACGAGCAGAGAGAGGAAGAAAGAAGAGACGAACGGCGAGAGGAAGCTCCTGCGACCAAACCAACTCTGAAGGACCTAAGCAGCCACAATGTTGCAAACAGGGCCTCGGCTGTGGTCACTCCAAGATTGCCCAATGGTTTTCCTCTAAAATCAAGCTGATTACAGAGAATACCAAAATTTTATGGTAATATGAGGGAAGATCCACATAACTTCCTAGATGAGTATATCAAGAATTGTAATGTGGAAAGATTACCAACCGGAGCAAACGAGGAACAACTCAAGCTTGTTGCTTTCCCTTATGTGCTTACTGGGCAGGTAAACCATTGGTTCAAATCCTTGCCAAGCGGTTCCATCACTACATGGGAACAAATGAAGGAACTCTTCCTCTAGAAATATTTCCCTGCTACTAAAACAAATGTTGTAATGAAAGAGATTAGTAGCATCAGACAGGACTATGACTAGTCCTTGGGCAACTACTGGCTCCGCTTTACTGAATTAGAGTAAAGCTGCCCTAATCATAAATATACTGAGGCCCAATTGCTGCAATTTTTTTACCTGGGGATGACGGAAGAGGAGAGGCGACATATGGATTCCTCTAGTAGGGGAGCATTCTTGAATATACTGTCACCGTTGCTCGTAAGAAGATAGAAGACACCGTCGACTCTCGTGGAGAATGTGAAGAACCTAGCATCCGTTTGGCCAAATGGACCGCTGAAGTTCGTATTGTCGATGATCTCGGAGATGAACGAATCGACAAGATAGAACAGATGTTTGGAAATTTAATGGAGCGATTGGACAGTAGGGGTAATAGCAGTCGAGTGGAAGAGGTATGCGAAATATGTGGGAATGAAGGGCATCCAACCCACAAGTGCAAACTAGCACCTAATGATCCACTGGCTCAAGCACACGCAACGGGAAATTGGAATGGACCAAGAAGGGATCCTTACTCAAACACCTACAATCAAGGATGGAAGGATCACCCAAGTTTTAGATGGACTGAGCCAGGCCCCCACAGGCCTAGCAACATCAATTTTATCAACCTCAACAGGGCCAGCATTATAGGCCACCTTAGCAGAGAGGGGCCCAGTACAACCAAAACCAGAACACATATCAGCCACAGAGGAATAACAAGGAGTTGGGTGATATAATTGGGTCTTTAATGGATCAACAAAAAGAGCAGAGGGCCAATATTGATAGTATGGCGAATATGATGTCCCAATTGGCGCTTCGCTGTAAGAATTGAAGGGTGACCAAGGGAGACTGCCCGCACAGGTTCAGGTACCGCCCAAAGAGAATGTTAATGAGATAACCTTGAGGAAGGGAAGGTCTTGGAGCCAGCAGTGGAAAAGAATTGTACTCTGGGGTCCCGTTTGCCCAAACAGACCATCGACCCTGAACCCGAAAACAGAGAAACAGATCCCGAGGGTACTGTCAAAACAGGGGAAACAGAGCAACCTGAACCCTTTTTAAGTTTAAAAGGCAGGACCTTATGAAGATCCACCTTTCCCAAACCGGCTGATCAGGAAAGCGAAAAAACCAAAAGAAGACCCTGTGAATTACTTGGCAGCCTTTGAGAAAATGGAGGTCAACATTCCTTAAAGCAATAAAGATCCCTTCAATTGGAAATTTTTTGAAAGAGTTCATGGCTGGGAAACCTAGGGGTGCCAGCAAGGTGATCCTAGGTGAGACTGTATCAGTAGTCATTCAGAAAAAGCTACCCCCAAAATGCAAGGACCCAGGTATGTTTTCTCTTCCATGCATTATTGGTGATAAACAAATTAAACATGCCATGTGTGATCTAGGAGCCTCCATTAATGTAATGCCCCTATCTATTTATTTGACCCTAACTGGTGTTAAGTTAGTAGAAACTGGAGTAATTATACAATTGGCAGATAGATCTCGTGTTCATCCCGAAGGACTACTTGAAAATGTATTAGTCAGAGTACATTCCTTTGTCTACCCTGCTGGCTTTTATGTTGTTAAGATGAGTAATGATCCATCAAAAGAGTCGGCTGGAGTCTTGTTAGACCGACCATTTTTGAAAACTTCTCGAGCCCTTATTGATGTGTATAATTGAAATGTGTCCTTTAGCTGCTGAATTTTAGAGCATATTTGTGGCAAATCTCACGGGTATGTGCTAGTTTTTGTAAGATAAATGCAGGTTTTAGGAAGAAAAATAATTAGAGAAAGGAAGATGCAAAAGAGGATGAAAATGGCTCATATGCCCAAAGAAGCAATGAATGGAGGCATTATTCATGTTCATGCATGCAAGAGGAATGAGTGGGCCAAAGTTGAAGGAGCCCAAATGCAATGAGCAGACCAGCCAAAAGAAGAAAAAGGAAAGCCCAAGCAAGAATTAGGCAAATTGTCTAATAAGTTGATTAACCGCAGGAAGCAATTGGAAATGGAATTTGGATTCCAATTTTGTCCACAAGTGGTGCGCAGGAAAGAAGAGCTGTCATTACATTAATCCTTCTTGGATGTGGATATTGTTTTAGTAGTTTCCCACTTGGAATTTAGTTTTAGTAATTTGCTGATTGGATTAGTATCTTATTTTCTACTCCCCATTTTACACCTATTTATAGGAATGGAAGGTAGAGGAGAACGACACGCTTTTTCAATAGAGTTTTATCTCATATTTTCGTAGCTAGTTCAGAGCAAGTAGCAGTAGTTTTCTGTTTCTGCGATTTGAGGATTTCTGTCCAGGAGAGGTTCCGTTAGCCCTAACGGGCGATAGCTTTCTCAGGGGATTATTTTCAGATCATAATTCAAGTATTTGCTTCTTCTTTATTTTATTCTTTTCGATTAGTTACAGTATGATTTCTAATATAATTATTTGCATCGTTAGTTTAATTATGAGTAGCTAAATTATATATTCCAGCATAATGTAATAGCAATTAATCCGGGCATGTTATGAAACCGAATTGTTCTTAAATTAAATTGCATGTGTTCCTTCTTATTCTCTGCTCAGAACTTTGATTACTGATATTTAATTGAGATTGATCACCTTAGTTAAAATAGGTAGAGCCAATTAATTTTCAGTTAAATAATAAAATATTTATTGGGCAAGATTAATTAGTGGTAAAGCTACCTTCAGGTAATAGAGAATAAGGAGTTAGTAATTCTTAGATGTTAATTCAATAAGAATAACTAAAATCGGATTTCCCTAAATCTTAAGACTGTTAACTTGGTTAATAGGTGTCGATGCCTTACGGCCCGTTCCTTGTTAATTAGAGTAGCAATTATGTCTGTGCGGATTCACGGTAATTGTCGATAAAGTAAGGGGAGATTGGGTTATGTCTGTGCGGATTCACGGTAATCTATAACTGGTTGATGACATGTTATTTAATATATTATTGAGTTGATGATTAACATGCACGTGATTATTGTGATTTACATATTGCTGGAATAATTTATTACATTGATTAAACTCTCTTTGTTGATTTAAGTTTGTTATTTAGTTTTCACTAATCTTTTACAAAGTCTCTCTGAGCAACAAAGGTGGTTGCAAACCAAAACTGTTTGGGATTTAATAAGTTTTGTGATTTTAAGCAGTCCGTTCCCTGTGGGATCGACCCTGTTATCATTGTGCTACTTATAGCTATTTGTTGCAGGTTTATACAGTACTTTTACTGTATTTGATAGGGCTAGCGACGATCCCATCAATAATGGGACCATCTGTCTAGATTATTATGGTGAGAAGTACATTTTTAACATTGAGCATGCTATGAGAAATAAGACAGATACCAAGAATGTAAATGGTATTAGGGGTGTTCAAAAAATGTCCAATCCAAATTAGCCGGCCAATCCAATTCATGTATGGTAAATGGATTGGCTTATTTTGTTTTCGGATTGGGTGAATGGCCCAAACCGATTTCTTAAACGGTTAAATGGTTTGGAATTGGATTTGAATCTCAATCCAAATAAGGAACCGAATAAGCCAAATAAGAATTAATATAATATAATATTTATTAAATTTATTTAATAGTTATTTAATTAAGTTTTTAATTAAGTATTTGAGGAGGATGGTGAAAATTGAAGAAGAATGCTTATTGTTGAGGGCTAAATCTGAAGAATAATATCAATGCTCTTTCTATTATTTTGTTATTTTTCTAATGTTATTAATGACTGTTATTTTAGTTTTAAACTTATTTTAGAGAAAACATTAATCTTTTGGATTTGACTATTTATTATTGTAAGATTCTGATTATGGGATGACTATGCTTTTGAAATATTTTTATAAGATTTTTTCTTCTTTTTATTTGGCTTATTCGGGCCCCAAACCGAATAAGCCATGGCTTAAATGGTTTGGATTGGTTTGGTTTTTACTTAAACGGTTTGGTGTTTGGATGCTGATTTTTTTTTAAAAAACCCGAATTAGCCAATCCAAATAAGCCAAATAAATCCAAATGAACACCCCTAAATGGTATTTACCTGATTGACCCAATTGTCCAAGAATACCTTGAGACTAAATTGTCTGGATTTTTTGTTTGATTTTCTTCCACTGCTTGTTATGGGCAGTAGGTGCAGTCCATGAAATTAATTGGGATTGGCCATATGCAGGGGGAGTCTATGTTTTGGATGAATTGAAAGCTTCACATGGAGCAGCCTCTAGCATTTATTTTAGTCAACATCTTATGACTTTTACTAAGGCATTCACGTTTTGGACATTTTTCTTTTTCTCATCTACTTATGATACAAATGTGAAATGCCATCCCCTGGACCTTTGTCTTTTTGTTGCACAAGTTAGTCATGGCTAATGTTGCCTTATTCTTTTCTTGTGATTTTATGAGGATTTCTTAATTTTAAACTAATTGTCGTTTGACAAGATTAGTCACAAATGTTTCATTATACTTCATCTTCAATTAGTAAAAATTCAAACTAAAAACCCCTATTAACTAAAGTAACATTATTTAATCACCAAATTTAATACATACTATATTAGAACGGACTCAGAATTAAACGTCACAAAACTCATCATTTATTATTCATTAATGATGATGACATTGACCCCCAACAACACATTGAATATGAAATATCTGTGATGGGTGTCTCTCTCTTAAGTATTAATTTATTTACTAATTGACAATTAATTAAAGAAAAATAATACTATTGAGTTGTGGGCCTATTTTTTCTTTTTTTGTTTTTTTATTATTTTGGAAACGATTTTAAAAATATATTTTTAAAAATAGTTTTATAATTAAAAAGGCATATTAAAAATATAAAAATATATATAATTAAATAACAAAAGAAAGTATTGAAAATAATAAAAAATAATTATAATATATCAAATTTAGTGTTAGAACCAAACCCAAAATGAAAATGAAAAGAACATGTCCGTAATGAAAGGACCAACCGGCCATTTACCTGTTGTTGCCATCATTGATGATAGACCAAATTCAACTTCCCATTTTCATTTTCATTTTCACTTTCATTTTCATTACAAGACAAAGATCAAAGAACTCCCTCAAATTATATATTATATTCAGAGTCAGATGTTTTTTGGTAGCAATTTCTCCTTACTCCTGGAAAAAGAGAAAGAGTGATGGAGTTCTTGTTGTTCTTGTTTTTGTTGGGAGAGTCTCCAACTGTGTCTATAATATGCATCGTATTGGCTTTGTTGGCTGGAAGTTTAGGGTACTTCTATAGCCCTTATTGGGGTGTTCGAAGGGTACCTGGTCCTCCAGCTTTGCCCCTTGTCGGTCACCTTCCCTTGCTCGCTAAATATGGCCCAGATGTCTTCTCTGTGCTCGCTAAGCAATACGGCCCTATCTTCAGGTCAGTCTTTTTCTCAAGAGGGGAACGTTGGTTTTTTTGGTTTTGGCTGAAAAATGCATTTTGAAACAGTCCCTTTTGAAATTTTGAGGTGTTTGATTGATTGCAACACTTTGTCCCTTGACTTTGTGTCCATAATTTTGGGTTTTTCACTGTTCTTTGTCAAAAGGGGTCGTTTAATTTTTAATCATCTCTTTAGTTGACATCTTAATCAACCTCAAGTTGACATGACCACGGTTCTGGAATCGCAGGTTCTGATTAGAATGTGTTTGGTGTGCATAAAAATATGCCTTCATTGGGTCAGGCCCAATGAAGGAAAGAAATGATTAACAGTTAAAAGATAAAGATATCTGAAAAGATCTAAAACCAAGTTTAGGTCGGAAAGTGCCATAAAGCCGAACCAAAAACATAAGCTTAGATCGGTTTAACCCTTAGGTCGGTCTTGCTAAGTTTTCCTTTATCCTCCCCAACGGTCACCACTACCGAGCCATAGAAGTTAAGTCGGACCGAGATGTCACTCTGACATAGTAGGTAGAAATCATTAAAGGATTAGGTATACATTTTGAATATATGCAGGGATTTCCTAGATCTTTGTCAGAAAAGAGGTCATGAAATCAGGTCATGATGGCATAAGGCGTGCACGTCACGGCAAATAGAGGGGAGCAGGTGAAAGTACAAATCATGAAGGTTCAACGGGCATGACCGAGTCTTGATATAAATACTAAGTCCTGAGACTTAGTGAGGTACGCAACTATTTACGTTTTGAGCTCTTAGTGCATACTGTTCATCTTCTCCAACTATACTAACTTGATCGTCGGAGTTACACCGGGGGGAAAGCCCCGCATCCTTCTTGTGTTTTTACTCTGGTCATCAGAATCATCCATAGTCTCCGGTCTCCCCTTCATTCGAGTGAATCCGAGCCATCTAGCCCGGTTTCCAGCGCAGTTTCCCTTCTCTTGAATCAGCAAATGAACGGGTGGGCCTTGCTGTATCACAATTCTTATTGGGCTGCAAGAAGCATCCATCGAAGGACAATTTGCGTCGCATCAACTGGCGCCGTCTGTGGGGAACGTTTGATCAAGTTATTTCATCAAATTTTCTCCATATTCAAAAAAATTTGTTGAAACCATGACGCAAATGCAAGATTGTTCGGGAGTGGGTGCTTCTTTTTCCAGCACCACCGCTGCTTCCACCGTTACGACTGCGATCGTTCCGACCGCCGCTGTAATTCCTACCACCACCAATGTTCTGCCTAGTACCACCGCCGCTGTCATATCTCACACCACGGAGCCCCTCACCCCTCAGCAAGAACAAGCCGAAAGAGAAAAATTTTATCGTTTGTTCCCACAGTTGTTTCATCTCATCAATCCTGGCCCTCCCACCACCTCTACTCCTAATTTAAAACTCCCCGTCTCAAATATTACAACCACTATCTCAGATAGTTCACAAGCTATTTCTACTATTCCTCCGCCAGGAGCTCTGTTCAATCTCATGGTCGATCCTTCCGTTGTTTTGATTTCTAATCTCCCCCCCAGTCTGTCACTGTTTCGGGATGTCCTCCCCACTCTGGGGCGGCTCATCCTTTTTCGAGGTCTAACTACGTAGTTGGTCTCCCTACCCTTTCTACTGCTCCTCCTGTTTACACCACCTTAGCCTATACCCAGGTCACCCCTACCTTTCCAGCTCCTTTCATGGTTCCTACCGCTCAGCTCAACACTTACCATTTCATGTCGGGTTTGCCTTTTCCTATGTTAGGACAGCAAGTGAGTCAGTTAGGTCAGCCTGGTCTAGGTTCGCAGTCGAGTCAAATAGGTCAGCCAGGCCTAGGTCAATATCTAAGCCAGTTTAGCCACCTTGGTCCCGAGGTCAACCAATTAGGATATCCTGGACACATAGCACCGTCAAGCTTAGCTCAGTTTCAACATTACGGCATAGGCACAAGCCGAGCCATGCAGCCCCTCACTGGGTACTCTCCCTTAGTTAACCCGAGCTATTATACTGGGTCTAGCGCGGGAAACTTCACAACTGGAGGATCACTACCTGCTTATCCCGGAATGGGAGGATACCCCTTAGGTCAAACAGGATACGCCCAGCCCGGTCAAGCAGCCCTCCCTGGATCTGGATATGCTCAGTTGGGACAAGTCGGGCCCACTTCTAGCGTATCTCATCCATTTGGTTGGGAAATTCAAACAGCTCAATTTCCACCGGGCTACAAAGGTTTAGGTAAGGTTGACAAATACGATGGAACTGCTGACCCGGTGGCTCACTGGATGCAATGCATGACTGTCATGGATGCTGCAAATTTATCAGATGCTAACCGCTGCATGACCTTTCATCTTACTCTAAAAGGTCAGGCTATCAATTGGTATTGTACCCTGCCTCGAAACTCTATTCATTCATTAGATCAATTTGGTGACTTGTTTCTAGCTAATTTCATGGGCAACAAGATATGATCTAAACCTATTTCACATTTAATGGACATAACTCAGAGGGTGGGAGAGGGGTTACAGGCCTATATAGATCGGTTTAATGTAGAATCTAGGCAACGCCATGAAAAAGATGACAGGATCATGATGGGGTCATTTATTAATGGATTACGGTCGGGACCATTAGCTACTGAACTAGCCATCCGACCCCCACATTCTTTGAAATGATGGTTACTGCTGTTAATTTTGATGTTATTGAGGATGCTGCAGTACTTAAACAGGAACGAGAGAGGGGTTTTTCTGACAATTCCAGCAAGATAAAAGCTTCTTCTCCAACCACGGGAGGAGGTAAGAAGCAAAACTTTGTAAATACTAACAACACTGGCCCGAAGGTTGGGGTCGGTGTTAATGCCTTGCAGGTAGTAGAGTCCTTTTCCGTGCCTCGGGCCAACATCTATGCGGCCATACAACATCAAGGGTTGCTACCTCCAGCCCGTCCCATGACAGGTCCCATAGATCGGCTCAATCCTAGCAGGTATTGTAACTACCATAAGCATATCGGCCACAATACTAATGATTGTAGAGATTTAGCTGCAGAAATAGCAAAGCTTATCCAAGCTGGAAGATTACCTCAATATACGCAAGTGGCTCCTCTGCCCAAACCAGCAGTTCCATCAGGTCGGGAACGACCTACAGGATGTTACCGATGCGGGGAGCCGGTCATTTTGCCCAAGAGTGTTCCCAACCCGATCCTCGGGCCCCAAACGCTGGGGCAGGTGACGACATAACTATAGCTGGGGTCATGAACACCATAGCTGGAGGACCGACCCAAGGTGACTCTAATCGTCAGAGAAAACAGGTATATCGACAAAGGAAAAATGTTCTAGGTAAGCGTAAAGCAGACACCATGACACCAGTTATTACTTTTGACGACAATGATCTTTTCTTACCTTATGATTGTGATGATCCACTAGTGATCGATTGTTACATTTCTAATTATCAAGTACGTAGAACATTATTAAACACTGGTAGCTCTAGTAATATAATTACTACCAAGGCATTAGCAGGATGTTAGTTGCATAAGGCACATTTAAGTTCTGAACGTACACCTTTGGTTGGCTTCGGCAACCACCATGTTATTCCTGTGGGGCAGTTAAGCATACCAGTCACCTTGATAGCTGGCCAGCTAAAACGAACAGAAGCCATAGATTTCATAGTCATTGATGAGCCCTCACCTTATAATGTATATCTGGGTCGGCCTGGACTGAATCAATTTCAGGCCATTGCTTCTACCATGCATATGCTTTTAAAATTCCCCACCATGGGTGGTGTGGCTTCTCTTCGTTGTGATGTCATACAGGCCAAGCAATGTTATACAGTTTCTCTAAAAGAACAGGCGCCCCTGGATAGAAAGTCGCAGGGTGCTTCAGCAGTCGCCTCGACCCTCGCGTCCCGGGTTTCCCCAGCTGCCCTTCAAAGTAATATCGTTCACCCATTAACATCACCGACCTAGCAAGTAGCTCGGACCGATCCATTGATGCTGGGGCTGAAGTTAAGGTTGTCCCTCTGGCTACCGACCCGAACAAGGTAATTAAGATAGGAGCTGATTTACCTCATCAGTTACAACATGATTTACTTAACATTTTGCGTGAGTTTGCGGAAGTCTTTGCTTGGGGGCCGAAAGACATGCCTGGCATTTCTCGAAACATCATTGAACACAGGCTATCCATCGATGCCAGTCATAGGTCGGTTCGCCAACGAAAGCGTAACTTCGGAGGAGAACGCAGCAAATACATAGAAATTGAAGTCAACGCTTTGCTAGAGGTACGTATCATTCGAGAGGTGGATTATCCTGAGTGGCTAGCTAATCCCGATTAGTTCCCAAGCCAGACGGCTCATGGCGTATGTGCATCGACTTCACCGACCTGAACAAGGCCTACCCCAAAGATTGGTTCCCTTGCCCTTAATTGATGTGTTGGTCGATGCCATAGCTGGATTTCGTTTTCTCAACTTCTTGGATGCCTACAAGGGCTATCACCAAATCTTCATGGCTAAAGAAGATGAGGAGAAAACATCCTTTATCACGGATAAAGGTACGTATTGATTTATTACTATGCCTTTCGGTTTGAAAAATACTGGAGCTACTTTTCAACGCCTAGTAAATAAGATCTTTAAAAATCAATTAGGTCGGAACATGGAAGCGTATGTTGATGATTTACTTGTTAAAAGTAGGGATGAATCTAATTATCTACTTGATTTGCGTGAGACACTCGAAACCTTAGTCCAATACAAGTTAAGATTAAATCCTAAAAAATGTATTTTTGGGGCAACATCGGGTAAATTTTTAGGTTATATGGTTTCTGAAGATGGTATTTCTGTTAATTCTAAGAAAGTAGAGGTTATCATGCAAATGCACCCTCTTAGGTCAATTCATGAGGTACAACAATTAACAGGTAAGCTAGCGGCCTTAAATCGGTTTTTAGCTCGGTCGGCGGAACGAGCTTTGCCATTTTTTAGCATTTTAAAGAAATCAGATAAATTTGTATGGACTCCAGAATGTCAAATAGCTTTTGAACAATTAAAATTATATCTAGCATATCTACCATCTTTAACTATGCCGATTCCTGGGGAACAATTATACATGTATATAGCCACCACCGAATCTGTGATTAGCTCGATTTTGCTTAGAGAAGATAACCGGGTTCAAAGGCCCATCTATTTCGTTAGCAAAGTTTTGCAGGCTGCAGAAAAAACTATTCCAACCTGAAAAAGTTAGTCCTGGCTCTATTTCACTCCACCCGACGTCTCCGACCTTATTTTGACTCTCACGGAGTCACTATCTACACTGATGCACCCTTAAAGGCCGTTTTGCAAAAAGTTGGAATTTCAGGTCGTCTCACCAAATGGGCCATTGAACTGGGGGAGTACGATATCACCTTTGTGCCTCACACCGCGGTCAAAGGTCAGGTGTTGGAGGATTTTATAGCCGAGGGAATACCGGACATTCAGGAAGACGAGTCTAGTTCATCACCAGAAACCGACCTCCTTCTAGCCATAGCAAAAGGCGAGAATTCATGGACACTCTATGTAGACGGTGCTTCTAACCAGTCCGGATCGGGTGCCGGGATCATCCTCACCAGCTCTACTGGGGAAGTCCACACTTATGCTTTGCGATGTTTTATGGCCACCAATAATGAAGCAGAATACGAATCCATGGTTGCCGGCCTGAAATTAGCCAGAAAACTGGGGGTATGAAATCTAAAAATTTGTTCAGACTCCCAGTTGGTCGTCAAACAAATTTTGGGGGAGTACAAGGCTAAGGAACGGCAAATGGAAGAATATTTGGCACTGGTACAACAACAGCTGAAAATTTTTTCAAAATGGACTATACAGCGAGTTCCACAGAGCAAGAACACAAATGCAGACGCCTTATCCAAATTGGCTTCTTCGATTTTCTCTCATCTGACTAAAAGTGTTCTAGTAAAAGAAGTAAAGATTAGGAGTACGGCCGAGCCAACAATCTTGTCCATAAGCGAGGGTCAGGATTGGCGATCTCCCATATGGCAATATTTACAAAATGGTACCTTGCCAGACTCGCGAATGGAAGCACAGCGAATACGAAAGAAGGCTGAGCACTATCAGATAGTGGGGGACAATCTATACAAAAGGGGGTTCCTAATGCCCTTACTAAAATGTTTGAGGAGAAGCGGAGATCGTGCTCAAAGAAATACACCAGGGGGATTGCGGGTCCCATATCGGGGCTCGAAATTTGGCAAAGAAAGTAATTGGGGCTGGGTTTTATTGGCCTCGATTATTTCAAGAAGCAGTCAAGTATGTTTAGCATTGTTCCAGCTGCCAGCATAATGCTTCGATTCATAGATTATCGGCATCCAGTTTTACCGGGATAATTGCGCCTTGGCCTTTCGCAAAATGGGGGATAGATCTTATGGGGCCATTTCCTATAATCGGCTCTTGTCATTATCTAGTTGTGGCCATAGACTACTTCACTAAGTGGGTGGAAGCCGAGGCATTGACAAATATTACCGGGCGAACTATAGCTCGGTTTCTATGGAGGCAAGTCATCTGCCGTTTTGGCGTGCCCAATTCAGTTATCTCGGATAACGGGACTCAGTTTGAATCCAAGGAATTCACAGCCTTATGTTCAAGGCTAGGTATTACCCAACGTTTCGCATCTGTGGCTCATCCTCCAGCAAATGGGCAAGTTGGAACTCACCAATCGAACTTCGTTGCACGGGTTGAAAACCAGACTAGAAGATAAGGATAAGAATTGGGTGGAACAGCTACCTCATGTGTTATGGTGTCACCGAACTACGCCAAAATCAGCTACGGGAAAGACTTCTTTCGAGCTAGCCTTTGGAGTCAATGCTGTCATACCCCCAGAAATACAAAGTGGTGCGCCCCGAGTCATGCACTTCGAAAGGGACCAGAATCAAAGAAACTTGGAGCTTAGTTTGGATTTGATGGAGGAAATCTGGGACACTGCTTACATACACCAATTGAATTACAAGAATTTAGTTCGGCAACACTATGATGCTCGGGTCAAACATCGAGCCTTTGTACCGAAAGATTTGGTTTTGCAAAACCGAGCTATCAGTAAACCGCAAGATCAAGGCAAGTTAGTATCTAATTGGGAAGGGCCCTACCGGGTGATCGAAGCCCGACCTACCGGTAGTTATGTTTTAGAAGATTCACAAGGACAGTTAATTCCGCGGGCTTGGAACGCAGCACACTTAAGGAAATACTATCTCTAAGCAAGTTGGAGGCAAGATCATGAAAAAGTTGAGTCATATATTCAAAGGAAAAAGTTATGCCAGCCTAATACGAAGATTGTTCTAAAAAATTCTGAAAAATTATACAAATAAAAGCTATGATGGAGGAGCTTGGGAAGTCACTTCTTCATCCGCTGCCCCACTTGGATAGGCCGTAGGATCCTCTTCTTCTACGTTCCCCGGCAGAGGAATACTGGTATCTCGCCATTCCTGCTTGACCTCATCAACCAGATCGAAGGGATCACGACCCTGAGGGAGCAAAGAAGTATGGGCCAAGGAATCTTCAGGAAGGCCCTCCACCGATCTGGGGCCTCTAAACTCATCCCAGCACAAGGTATACCCGCACTGAATGAGCTCCAGAAATCGCCGGTTCATCAGATCCAGCAATGGCCCCTCCTTGAAAGATCTTAAGGCAGCTTGACGCGCCGCTTCCACTTCGGCCAGGCTGAGTAACTCGGCGGACTTCTTTGCCTCCTCTTCTATGGCCTTCTGCAGGGCGGCCTTCTCTTCCTTCAGGGCGGCAACTTCAGCCTCTAAGCCCTGGTACTTGGTCTCCAACTGGCTGGCCTTGGTACTGAGCTCCTAGTTTTCTGCATAGAGCTCAGTATTAGTGGCCTGGAGCTTGGTGACTTTGCTGGACTCGACCCCCAGCTTCATCTCCAAATCCTCAATCGGCTCTGTCGGCCTCTTTGACCTCTCTGCTCATAGCTTTGGGCCAGAATATCCAAAGCCACAGTCCTCTTGGCCGTGGCTGCGTAATTTACTCTGACCTGCAAAGTCCGATTATGGGCCTTATAAAAATATCGCACGAAGTAATCATTCATTTCAAGGAACTAGCTAAAAGTTCAGAAGTTTACCCTTTTTATCTGTGAAGCCAAAAAGGCTTCTTGCTTTGCCAACTGTTCAATGCTTTGCCGTATCTGGTTGCTCGCCTCGACTATCTCCGTGAATGAGCTGTGGGAGTCGGCCACTAGTTCCGAGTACGGCCGAGCATCTTCAGGCGGGGGCCCCGTCAAGTGAGGCTGATATACAGGCCGAGCTAGGGAGCTCAGTCTTTCCCTCTGATCTTTAAGAATTATCATTCTTTCCTTGGAGGACGAGTCCAAGGGCTCCAATAACTCATCCGGGCTCGGTAGCTCAGCTCCCAAAGTGGAATCCGTCAACAACTGTGGGGCTTTGGCTTGTCTGGCCGCCTGAACCTCCGTGGGGATCGGCCTGTTCTTCTTCGACGCTCTGAGAATTAAGGCATCCGGGGGGAGATCGGTCCCTTCTCTTTCTTGGGTCAGGTCAATTTCCGCGAGGGGTCTTTTTGAAGAACCCGAGGCTGCAGTCTGCTTATGGGATTTCTTCTTCCGATCGAATCCACCGAAACCACCTGAAAACAGAAGAGACAGATGCAAGAGTATTAGCAAGACCGAGCTAAGATAAATAAAGCCACAGTTATAAGAGTTCAGATACAAGTAATTACTTTCTGGTTCGACATTGGGGGCCTGGCTCAGCCGAGCCCAGACAAGAAGGCCCTCGGAGGGATACTTAACCGAATATTTCTCCGATTGGGTGTAAGATCTTAAAACTTTATAATTCGACAACACTATGGGATTGGACTTGTCCCGGGTTTGATCTGTCGACGCAGCAAACTCTGACCATCGGCAGGGGAGATTCACTTCACCGGCCCTCACCATAAAGAACCTGGTTTTCCAATATTTATTTGTATCGGGGGAGTCGGTTATAAGGGTGGGTCCGTTTCTACGCTTCTACAAGGATACCCATCCCGGCCCATAGGGGTACTGACATACTGTGTAAAACTGAAGTAACAGGTCTACGGTAGGTCGGATCTTAGCCCCGAAACAGACACACATGAAACCCACTAGAAACCTAAAGGCATTGGGTACTAATTGGCTCAGTCCGATTTCTAAATAGTCGCAAAGCTAGGTTAAAAAACCAAGGACTGGAAATCTTAGCCCGAACTTTATGTGGTATTCGTATACGCCGACCCAACCATCGGAAGTGCTAGTTATTCTTTCTTCGGATGTGGACAATCGGGTTTGGATGGCCGGGTCAAAGTAATGGGTCGATCTTAGGGTTTCTAATTCTACCCTGGTAAGTTCGGAAGTTATCTCATCTGGGTGAAATTCGTACGAAATGGCGGCCGTATTTACAGGGAGCATTACAAATACATCGGGATCATGCATAATTTCATGAAAATAGAAGATCTTACGGAAAAATCTAAATTAGTACTACGACCTACACCCGACGGCAATAAAAAAAGGATCATACATCATGCTTGCCAGAAAACTATTCCTAAGCCGGCGAATCAGCTATAATTATCGAAAGAAAGAAGAAGAAGAAACTAACCTGAGGATGGATTCAGACGAGGTGCACCGGTACCAGAACTTCTTTGCTCAGCCATGGAATTTCGCGAGGTAGTAACGAGGGGATAACAGAAGAAAGTGGTGGCACAAGCTAATGCGGCGAATAGAAGCAGCAACACCAGCAGGCGCAGCGGAGAACCAACAACACGAACAGTCACGGCAAAAAGAAGAAGGATAGAAGCTATCTTTTCTCAGAAAGCGCAGAGGCAACGATGCTAGTTTCTTCGTATTTAAAGAAAGATTCGGGAAGACGAAGTGTAGCAGACAAGCCAACCGCTGGAGCTATTAATACTGCCTCGAGAAACGGACAAATGTGCGAAGTCGTACCAAGAGCCTCGAAAGTTGCTGAGCGTGTCCTGTCATGTCACGACTCTTCAAAAGCCGATGTACGCCTTTCTTGATATATTCAGTCTTTTTGGGTCAACACCACATTATTTACTTATGAATCGGCTAACATATTATTTTCTTTGGGTCAGATTTGTATTAGCTTTTGGCTCATGCTTTTCTTTTGATAGCTATGATGTTTGGTAGGTCGGTAACCATTTTTCCTACTTCACTTGAAATAGTTCAACACTTCTAATAAGCTTAAGTCAGAACGATCCACATTTCATGCTGGCTTAGGTCGGAAAGAAAATTTTAAAAGTAGTTTGGACAGATATCGGGAGGATGCATGATAAATACCTTAGTCGAATTTTTGGCTCAGTAAAACACAAAAATTATTAAGTTTTAGCTCGGTAAAACCTAATAATGGGGGGACTTGTTGGTGTGCATAAAAATAAGCCTTCATTGGGCCAGGCCCAATGAAGGAAAGAAAGGATTAACAGTTAAAAGATAAAGATATCTGAAAAGATCTAAAACCAAGTTTAGGTCGGAAAGTGCCATAAAGCCGAGCCAAAAACATAAGCTTAGATCGGTTTAACCCTTAGGTCGATCTCGCTAAGTTTTCCTTTATTCCTCCCCAACGGTCACCACTACCGAGCCATAGAAGTTAAGTGGGACCGAGATGTTACTCTGACACAGTATGTAGAAATCATTAAAGGATTATGTATACATTTTGAATATATGCAGGGATTTCCTAGATCTTCGACAGAAAAGAGGTCATGAAATCAGGTCATGATGGCATAAGGCGTGCACGTCACGGCAAATAGAGGGGAGCAGGTGATAGTGCAAATCATGAAGGTTCAACGGGTATGACCGAGTCTTGATATAAATACTAAGTCCTGAGATTTAGTGAGGTACGCAACTATTTACGTTTTGAGCTCTTAGTGCATACTGTTCATATTCTCCAACTATACTAACTTGATCGTCGGAGTTACACCGGGGAGAAAGCCCCGCATCCTTCTTGTGTTTTTACTCTGGTCATCAGAATCATCCATAGCCTCCGATTTCCCCTTCATTCGAGTGAATCCGAGCCATCTAGCCTGGTTTCCAGCACAGTTTCCCTTCTCTTGAATCAGCAAACGAACGGGTGGGCCTTGCTGTATCACAATTCTTATTGGGCCGCAAGAAACATCCATCGAAGGACAATTTGCGTCGCATCAGTGTTCATTAACAATGATATTTGACCGAAAGGCAAAGTAATCCCAACTGATAATTTCTTCCAAAGATTTGATTTTGGAAGGAGAAGTTAATGGTTTTATTTGATGTGTTGAACAGAACCCTGAAAAGTTGTTTATTATACTGTTTGAAATAATTTTGAATCTTCAAAGTGAAGAGGGGTTATAAGCAGCTAAAGAAGAAGGTTTTGGTATTTCCTATTTCCTTAGATGCCTATGGAATTGAAGGGTGTTGAAAGGAATTTAAGAGAAAAAAACAAACATGTCTGATAGTGCTCAAAAATGAGGATGGGTCAACTGATTTATGAGATTAAGAATGTCTATGTTTGTTTCCCATATATGAAATGCTCCATTAATGTCTATGTTTGTTTCCCATATATGAAATGCTCCATTCTCATTCTCATTTGGTGCTTTTGTCAAAACTCAGCATAATGATGTCATTAAAATACTTTAGCTATCATTTGGGTGGTGAATATATTTTCAATAAGTAATCTGAATTACTTGCTTTTGATAGCACTATCCATCAATCATCGTGTATTGACACTCTTGAACAAATTGAAGTTGTTGAAAGGAAGCACCACCATATTGTTGAAACTGCTCGCACTTTTCTTTTGTCTGCATTTGTTTTTTAGTGAGTTTTAAGGGAAAGCTATGCTCACTGCAACATATGTTATTGATAGATTTTCATTTTCTAGGTCTGCAAGTTTTTCTCTGTTTGAAAAATTACATGAACATACTCATTATTTTTCCTTGAGAGTCTTTGGTTCTACTTGCTTTGTCCTCTGTCCTCATGTAGATCGTAATAAATTGTATTCACGTTCTGTAATTTGTGTCTTTCTTAGTTATGGTGAAGGTCAAAGGGATATCGATGTTATGATCCTCTTGCACAGAAACTCTATGTCTCTTGTCATGTTGTGTTTCTTGAACATATTCCCTTTTACTACATTCCTCATGATTTTCACAATCTCACAAAGTGAGACATCATTCGCATTGATCCATTCTATACAGATTTGGATATTGTCTCATTTGATGTGGAGTCATGATGAAGGTACCTCTTCTGATGATGTCTCTCCTCCCTCTCCTACCTCTATGGCCTCTCCTCAATCTCATGTGACTGTGGATCCTCTACCTCGGACTCGCAAGTCCACTCAATTAAAAGACTTTGTTTACTCAAATTACTCTCGGAATTTTCCTTCTTTCTTAACCTCTATTCACAAATTGTTTGAAACTTCTGCTTATCGAGAGGCTGCTCTTGACCCCATTTGGCAGAAAGCTATGGTTGAGAAACTTCTACTTGGTACAAGACCAATACTTGGGATCGTGTCTCTTTACCTCTAAAAGAAAAAAGTGCTATTTGGTTCTCGTTGAGTATATAAGATCAAAACAAAGTTTGATGAATACGTTGAACGTTATAAGGCTCGCGCTTATGAGAGCCACCTGTGGAGGAGTCGTCTTTTCTGAATGAATCATTCTTGGCTTGTTCCATCAATCTATTTTCCCATGGCTTTGCAACCATCCTAACGTTCAAACCAGCTCCGTCCCCACTTACTCTTGTCAAAATCATGGTTTTTGAAAGAGGGCACAGAGACATTTGTTCGGGTATCAAAATTCTAGCTGGATTTCCAGCGCTGAAAAATTGAAGGATTCAAAAACCAACACTAAAAAGATTTGGAAAAAATAAAAAATGAAGTGTTGATTGAACTAGAAAGTACCTTCTGTGCAATGGAGTATGCAAGTGCTATTTCTCTCTTGCATTTTCACTTCAAGAGTCTGTCTACTATCACACCATCCCTCTTAAGAATTCTCACAGAATCAGATAACTAGAAACATTCATACATTGAAAGCCCTGTTCATTTTCAATATTTTTGTTTGTGTTTTGATTTTGTTTTTTGTTTCTACAGTGAATTTATGATAAAGAATAATTACACATTTTTACATTAAATTTTTTTTTCTTAAAAACATATTTTCAAAATCATCCTATAACGAAGCATGCCCAAAATGTATAGCGATGAAGAATAAGGAAACGGGGAAATATACATCTGCTTCCTTCAATTGATTGGCCTTGATCCGATGTTCATCAAGTATCTACTGAATAGCCTTTGCTCCATGTACTCTCTTCATTTCCAAATAAGTGGTCATTATAGAAGAAAAAAACACAAATCAAGGAACGGAGGAAGTATATTGTGACATTTTACAATGTAGCCAGAACTATCTATCCATAATCACATATTATAATGTGGTTAATTGTATTTATATAAAATGTTTATTATCTATAATTACACTTATCTATAATCTTATAGATAAGTGTGTTTCATAGGCATGGCCGGCTCTGAGGGTGCGTCACATGCACGAACGCTCAATGCCAAAAAAATTTAGGGGCCCCCGATACTTTATTAGTAATTATATATCTATATATATTAAAATTCACCTAATTATTTAAATACTATATAAATAGGAAAAAAGTTATAGTCGACAATTCAACCATTGTATTTGGCCTATGCAATTGTATAGTTAATTTATACAAAGCTAAAATTAAGGGTTGAATGGTTTCTTTAAATGACTATTGTCTCACCTCTATAAAATATAGGGTTAATGTGTAATTTGGCCCCTGTAATTTTAAGGGAGGAACAAATAAGCCCCTACAGTATTTTTGGGGCCAATATGGCCCTCTAACTTTCAAAAGGAGCTCAAATAAGCCCCTTCTGTTAATTCTTAACCTAACAGAAATTTCTAAAGGCTGAGATAGCAATGCTGATGTAGACAGAACCAATAAACAAGTGACATGTGGCAGTAAAATGGAGTGAAATTTTTTTTTTGAGGCTGCTAGCTAGGAGTTTCTCTCCCTCTTCCAGTGAGTCCCCAAAACTTGTTTGTTCTTGAACCAGACAAAATCAAAATTTTACTAACAACTCTCTTTATTACATTACACCAAATCAACAACCATTATATCCAACAAACAAACATCGATTGGAAACCAGACATCTCAAAACAAAGCTTACAATTTACACCCATGAAAAGAACAAAAGATGCAAGGTTTAATTATAAATTTAAATTTTAACCATAAATCTCAATAGATTTGACTTGTTAACTTCCTCCTTCTGAACACTACAGTTGATGTCAGAACACCATTCATCGCAGCCTTAACTTCATTCACCTTTGCATTCTCCAGCATCCTGATCCCGGTTGATCTGCAGCACGTTCCGTCTTCGATTTCGACCTTCACTTCGTCTTTCTTAATCTCGGACAGGTCCAGGTCCGCCTTGAAGATGTGGGCGTCAGGCATCTCCTTCCAGTCCACGCAGGCTTTGACGAACGACGACGTCTCACTGGGGTTGTAGCGATCGCAAATCCTTGAACGGATCCCACAACTCCATGTCAAATGGGCTGCTCCGTCCGTTACCGAAGAAGCTTGGGATTAACCCCATTCTTCCAATCAGATGAAGATTACTGAAACTGAAAGGGCACTTCTTCTTTAATATGGACGATTTGCTACTGCGTTTGATGGAGTCTTTTCTTGAACCAGATCTATGTTCTCTTGTGCCAATTTCCCAAGAATCATTACTTTTTTTTTCCAAAATTTTACACAAAGAAACAACTTCACTTTTTCAACAATTCAAAATTAAAATTTTAAAATTCCCTCTAAATACCTACTCACATCAATTCAAAAAATAACACAATCATTACACTTTTTTAATCTCTCACCTACACAATTTCCCAAAAAAAACTTCCCTCTAAAAAATTTCCAACAAAAAACTTCCTTCCAACAAAACTTCCCCTACACAAGCCACAAAAGAACAGAGCCTAATCAGTGGATTCAAAGACAAAGCAGCCCCAAAAAATATTTCCTCCATTTTTACTGTCACGTGCCACTCGTTTATTGGTTCTGTCCACATCAGCATTGCTATCTAAGGGTAGAAAAGCAAGTTTATCACGACTCATCAGCACTACATCAAAAATAAAAATTCACCCACTTTTACAAACCTATCCCTAACAACAATAAATCCAAAAAAGCAACTTCAGCACGGGTTCCACTAATAAATAAATTTATACACATTTATTTATACCTTTGTAATTATAATTTATAAACTATATTTAATTATAAATTTATTTTAATTTATTAAAATATTTAATTACATAAATCACATTTTAGTCAAACTAAAATCAACAGTTGTAAAATATTTTAGATTTTAATTAAAACAGATTCTACATAATTAAAAATAAATAAAAAATAAAATTACATAATTTAAAAAATAAGAAAATGAAATTTTCTAATGTGAAAATCAAATATAAAAACTTGATTAGGGAGATGTACGATTTGGATGAGAAGTAGAGGAATATTAAAATTGATAAGTATTTATAGAAAAACGAATAATAAGAAAAAGAATTAAAAAAATAAAAAATAATAAAACAAAATAAGCTAAACGGGTATATGAGAAAGTAAAAAAAAAAAGTCATGGCTGGTGGCAGACATTTAGTTCCTCCCACTAGAAAGTGGGAGGAACATGCGAGGAGAGTGCACTCTGCGAGGAGAGTGCACTCTCCTCGCAGGTGAGGCCCACAAAAATACACAAACCCAGCTCTTGTTTTCTAGAGCGGGGTTTGTGAAGTGGCAAGGGGGAGTGATGGGTGGGTTTTAAAGATGGGTTTAAACCTAGCTTTAAACCCAGCTTTAAAACTCACCCACCACTCCCACATGCCACATCATAAACTCAATTTCTAATTTCACAAGTTGAATTTTTGTTTTTTTGTGGGACCCATGAGCAAGGAGAGTGCAATCACGCTGCACTCTCCTCGTGAGTTCCTCCCACGCTAGAGTGGGAGGAACAGCTGGTGGCAGACAGCACCAGCCATTTACTTACTTTTTTTTTTCTTCTATAAAATAGTCGTTGAGGCTTTGTTGATGTTTTCTTTTCTTTCTTTTTTTTTCCCTTCATATAACCGTTAAAAGGCTTTGTTTTATTATTCTTATTTTTTTGTTTCTTTATTTTACCGTTGCTTTTGTTCTGTTGCCTCCTTCTTCTTTTTTTTTAATTCTTTTTCTTACTATTTATTTTTCTATAAATACCTATCCATTCTAAATTTCTCTACTTCTCATCCAAATTATTCATCTCTCTAATCAAGTTTTTATATTTGTTTTTCACATTAGAAAATTTTATTTTCATATTTTTTTTCCATTGTCTTCCTCATCCAAATTCTCTATCACAATGGCCGAAAATAATCCCGGGTCATTCACATATTTTTTTGGTTCGGCAAATACGCAAGTAAATTCGAGCTCGCAAAATTCTAAACCTCAATCTTCTCCCAATTCCCAGTTTTTACAAGTTCCATACCAACAAATTTTTCCAATTTTGGGGCAATGGGTAGCCACTTTGGAATGTCACATTCTCAAGTGTTTATGTATCCACTACCACCATAGACGTCCCCCGATTTTGGACGTTTGAGCATGAGAGAATCTTCATCCGATAGGGAGATAGGTTTGTCATTTCCATTGGTCGCAGCGCAACAGTTCCCACCACACTCTACACAAACCGGTGTAAAGGACACTTCCGCCGACGTCAACGAAAACAAAGGTCGACGTAGCAACAAGGCAAAGAGGTCATGGTCACACAACGAAGAAAATTGTCTTGCACAAGTTTGGGGCACCATCAGCAATTGCTCGAAGGTTGGCAATGCATAGAAGAATAAGGAGTTCTGGGAAAAATTAGCTACTTATTATAATGAAAATAGACCGGAAGGTACAGCTACAAGATCAGGTACTGCACTTAAATCACATTACTATGCGATGATACCTGATGTTAATGCCTTCTCGAGAGTCTACAATAATTTTTATAGCAATCGTGGTAGTGGTCAAAGTGATGAGGATATTTTTGCTGCTAGCATAGCCCATTGGAATACAGTTAACCCGACGAAGACATTCAAGTATATACACGTATGGAAAATAATGAAAGAGCTAGAGAAATGGGCTCCTCTCCAAATGGATCAGCATGCTAACAAGAAGTCAAAGACTTTCGAATCAGAAGGGCATACTTCAGAAAGTTTGATTCGGTCCCGTCCAATTGGGCAACAAAGAGCAAAAAGATTGGGAAAAGGCAAATTGAAAGTTGCTGATGAAGATGAGAAATGGAAACAACTCAATAAATTGCATTCAGAAATAATGAAACAGAAATACGAAGAGCTGAAGCTGAAGGAATACGAAATTTTCATGAAGAATACGAGTGGAATGTCGGCAGGACAACTAGCAGTTCATAAGAGGCTCATTGAAGAGATTAGCGTGAAACGAGGCTAGTGATTTAAGTTTCAATTATGGAATTATGGATTATGTAGTTTTTTTTTCTGATATTTTAATTATGTATTTTTTTTAATGTAACGTGCTTTGTATAATATTGTAATTATCTTTTTTTTTAATGTGTTTTATTGAATTATGTAATTTTACGCAATTAAATATTTTAATAAATTAAAATAAATTTATAATTGAATATAGTTAATAAATTATAAGTAAAAGGTATAAATAAATTTATATAGATGTGTTTATTAGTGGGACTCGTGCTAAAGTTGCTTTTCTGGGTTTATTGTTGCTGGGGATAGGTTTATAAAAGTGGGTGAGTTTTTGTTTTTAATGTGGCGCTGATGTAGCATAATAAAGTTGCTTTTGCAACTTCATCACTCCCACCACCCTAAGAGCATCTCCAATGGTTATACCTCTAAAAGAGGTATTTTATTGTCACATCAGCTGCCACTTCACTTAATACCCGTAAAATATTTATCTCCAACAATCATACTCAAAAAGTAACTATTCCCAGTCTTACTATCAATTATCATCTACATCTTATTTATATTTACTCATTTATTTTATTATTTTTAATTCTATACAATTAAACATTATTAATAATATTTTAATAAGCATATTTTATTTTTAAATTATATATTAATTAAAGTTAATACATACATAAATTAATTAAAAGAAATTCCAACACAAAAAAAATTTAACAATAATTAAAATTTAACACAAAAAATAAATAAATTAATTAATATAGATATAACTAAAAAAAATTAATATATATAAAAGAAAAAAAAAACAAGCAACCGTTGCTTGATTAAATACAACAAAGGAAAAAAAGAAAAGAAAAAAAACTTAGCAGCCGTTGCTTGCTTAAAAACAACAAAGGGAAAAAGAAAAAAAAAAAAGTCAAAAGCAAAAGTAAAAAAGCATTACCTCTCTCCTAACTTCTACCCAGGTAGAGAATTCTCTACCTCCCCCTTCTACCCCCACTTCTTCCCCTCATTCACAGTGGCTTTTACCTAAAATGGGTGGAGATGCCCTAAGCCTTCAGACATTTCCATTAGGTTAAGAATTAGAATTAACGGAAGGGCTTATTTGAGCTCTTTTTGAAAGTTAGAGGGCTATATTGGCCCCAAAAATACTAGAGGGACTTATTTGTTCCTCTTCTAAAACCACAAGGGCTAAATTGTACCTTACCCCTAAAATATAATAGTTTATTTTAGGGGTCCAAATATTATAACACTATTTCATATATTTTAAAATACTATACAAAATTTATTATCAATTTAGAGGTCAAATAATGTAATATTTACTAACTCAATATATTTATTAAAAGCACATTTAATGAGATACTACAAAAAAAATTATTAATTATTTGACGGACTAAATATGGGTTTTTTCCCCCAATATTTATATTGGGGCCAAAAATTACCAAAATAGACCATTTTTTTTTTCATTCCCAAAATATAAAAAACGAAGTTGGGAGATTCGTTTCCTTCAAGAATAACAAAAAAAAAAAATTTAAAATTAAAAAAAATGAAACGAATTCCTTCCTTCTTTTTTTTTATTTATTAATTTCAAATTAATTTTTTCCTTTTTTGTTTTTTTATTAATTTCATTAATTCAAAAGAACCCCCATAATTTATTTTTGAGTTGTTATAAAAAAATCAAAATATAATTATATAACTGAAATTTTAAATTGTAATTTAATAAAATTTTAGAGAAAGTAATTTACGGCATTTTTTGAAATGGTGGTCAATTACCTTTGTCTTCTTTATTCTCTCCATTTTCTATATTATCGCGCATGCCTAATCCTAGTAGTATTCCCTATATAAGCTCATTTAAACTAAAAACAATTAAAAATAGAAACATTAATATCGGTCTAATGTTATTTCTCTTTGAGAGAAACAAATTTATGAGTTTTGTTTTTAATGGAATTAATTATTTTTAAAACATAAATGTGTGACTAAATTTTTAAAGATAAATAAATTCCCCAAATTCATTTATACGGAGATTTTATGTATTTCAAAAAATGCCGTAAATTACTTCTTCTAAAATTTTATTGAATTACAAATTAAAATTTCAGTTATATAATTATGTTTTGCCTTTTTTTATTTTTTATAACAACTCAAAAACGATTTACGGGGGTTCGTTTCGAAAACCCTAAAATTTGTTTTTCATTTCAATGAAAATAATTATTTAATTTTTTAAAAATTCGTTTAAATATAATTATTTTTATTTATTTTAAAATTCATTTTAGTGGAATTCGTTTCTTAATGAAATTAATAAAAAACAAAAAAAGAAAAAATTAATTATGGAATTCGTTTATTAATGCAATTACTAAAAAACAAAAAAGAAGGAAAACGAATGTATGGAATTCGTTTTCAAAAGAAAACGAATTCCCTGCATTCGTTTTCTTCAAGAATTTTTTTTTTTTTTTTGGTTAGTTTTGAAGAAAACGAAGTTGGGGGATTCGTTTTCATTCTTCGTTTTCATTCTTCGTTTTCTATAGTTTGGGAATTTCAATTTTTTTTTTGTTTGTTTTGGTAATTTTATGCCCCAAAAGTTAATATTAAGGTAAAAAAATCGACTAAATATTATAGTACTACCTTTATATATTTATCAAGACCCACATATTTTATGATACCACACAAAAAGTTTACTTATTATTAACTAACGTGATTACAATAATTTTTTTACTTATTGAAACCTTATACATTCATCGTGTTTTTTTTTTCCTCACATTGAAACTCCAATTACTTACATTTTGATCTAAATAAAAGAGACTTCCGAAATGTGTCTTGTGGGTTTACGACTTGCACGCATAAATAGTAAAAATCATTAAATTATTACCAGTTTAAGTGAATTTTAAATTTTTACATTTAATGGTTTATTTTGTAATGTTAATTATAGTTAGAATGGTGATAAATAGTGGTTCATTTTCATTACCGTAGTTTTTAATACATTACATTTGTTAAAACATTATTGAAATTGTTTGTGTTGCAATAAATGTTGAAAATTTTGACAATTATCTATTGAATAAGAAATTTTGAACAATTTTGAAACAAAATAATATTATATTATAATTTTAATCTAAAAAAATTTTAAAATGTCACTCTTAAAAAAAATTAAAAAATTAGAGCCACTTTTATTGTATCGTTCCGGACCTTCGAATTTTAAGGACGGGCCATGTTCATATGCTCAAGTTTACGATACAAATTCCATCCCAGTGACCTTTGTCTTTTTGTTGCACAAGTTATAAATGAATCTTTCCATTTTGATTCTCCTGAATTTATTCAAAAATAAAATAGAAATGATGAAGAAGAAGAAGAATGATTTTTAAGAGAAAATGAATTTGATTGCATCATCTTACCTCACTTTTTTCA
The DNA here is from genome assembly GCA_016801395.1 of Leptodermis oblonga. Taxonomy (NCBI): domain Eukaryota; kingdom Viridiplantae; phylum Streptophyta; class Magnoliopsida; order Gentianales; family Rubiaceae; genus Leptodermis; species Leptodermis oblonga. The sequence goes on along the minus strand of CM028757.1, from coordinate 32,060,030 downwards.
CACAAGAAGATTCATCAACATTCATTGCATCATCCACCTAGGGATGTGTTCGGGACTCGTTTTTCTTCTTTCTTCATTTGCTTGCCGTTTCTTCATTTTAGCTTATTTTTCATTGCCCTTTTTTGCGTCGGTTCTTCCGTAAACATTTCTCTACATTTTCTCACTTAGAAGAACCGTTAAATTAATTCTCATATTTGTTAACTCATCAATCAAAATAGGGATTAAGACCAACTATGTCTAACAATCTCCCCATTTTTGATGATGACAAAACAAATATGGAATTGATGACAATAAATCAACGACAAGTAAAGATTAATTAATTCTCCCCCTCAATTGATAATCTCCCCCTCAATTCCATAATTCCATTATATTTCTCCCCCTTTTTGACATCACAAAAAGGACTTAGCATGCAAGTAAGAAATGAGTAAAAAAATTTTGAACAATGTTTAGTGTATGAGTTGAACATTTAGCTTTGCTCTCACATATGGAAGTTTTGCGTATGACATTTTAAGCAAAATCAAACCATTCTTTTGACAATCAAACTATTCTTAGCATTTTCTCCCCCTTAGTGAATGTACTAAATCGTCCATTTTACTTCATAAGCCTACAGGATGACAATGCTTAATTTTAAACATCTAATATCTATGCTAGTACAAAATTTTCTCCCAGAATTTCTAGCACATACATTTTCATAATAAACTTAACCAATGAAGTAAGAAGCATGCAACCTTCATTCAAAACAATCAAAGAACAAGTTAAGTTATAAAAATCAAAAGAATTCATCATTTTTAAAGAATGATCATTCTTAACACATGAGTTTTCAGTATTTATGCAATATAACATCAACTCATGTTTAAAAACAAGTTAAAAGTATGCAAGCAACTTCAAATGACCCTAATGGTTAATATGTATGCATCTAAAATCAAAGAGGATGCATCATGTCAAGGTGAACTCATTGGTCAAACTTGCAAAATTTTCAACTTTTCATGAAATTTGCTTTTCTTAAATTTAAAAACTTCATTTTTTTATGCAAGCAAATTTCATTAAGCATATAAAGCATTTCAAGAATTCAAATATTCACTTTTCATGCATATTCTTGAAAGTAAACTAAAAGTCAAACTTTTTTTAAAGCAATGCCTATTTTTTAAAAACTTGTCAATTTCATCATATAAATCTCAATTAAGTACATGAGCAAGTTTTAATCAACATATACAACATATCAAATCAATCATACATTTCAAATCATGCATATGTTCAAAGTCAACATTTGGTCAACACTTTTCAAGCTTAAACAAGTTAAGCTATGAATTTTGAAAGTTGCTATTTTTAAGTTTTTATCATGTATTTTATCATCCCAGCAACTTCAAACACTCAAGTAGTTTATGCATAAAGATTCAAACCATCCAAAACATGCATATTTTCAAAGTCAACTACTTGGTCAAAGCTTTTTCAATTTTAAGCATACAAAGCATACAATCTTTGAAAGTTGCAATTTTCTAGCATTAAGCCTCAATTTTCTCATGCAAGCAACTTCAAATCATCAATTAATCCATGCTTAAAATCTCAAATAAGCTACAGCATGTATATTTTGAAAGTCAACCACTTGGTCAACCGTTTTCATGTAATGCAAACATGCTTAATTCTTGCTATCTTCAAATTAAAAGTTTTCAACCTTTTTAACATGCAAGAATTTCAAGATACCGAAGATGACATAGACCCTAATGCATCATTTTAACTCTAAAACATGGCATTCTAGGATTATATCACTCAAAGACTCATTAACAAAGGCAAGTTTTAAAATTTCTTCAAATTTTCTACAGTTTGCCTCAATCATCTTCTTTTGAGTCTTTTTACTTTAAATTTGGTCTAAGAATATTTCAAATATCATTTTAAGCACATTAGACCAAATTTTCAACTTCAAAGCATGTAAAAGTCCAAAAGTCAAACTAAAGTCAAACTTCTAGCTATTTTTCAATAAAGCTCATAAAGTCCTAAAGACTTTCATCAAAACATACTTTCAATGTTCAAAATGATTTCAAGGATATAAAGTTAACCAACAAGTGCACTTTATCATTTAAACACAAGAAGCATATTTAAATTAAATCATGCATTCTGTATTCATCATTTTGAAATTAAATCACACATGTTCATCATAAATAGCTTATATTGCATATAATCATCAAATCAATTATGGAGCAATAAATATGAGTTAAAGATGATACATGTTACCTCAAATAAGCATTCACGGGCTCATTACCATTCTTGAAGCCATTTTTGTAATTTTTACATTTTTCACCATTTGGCTAAAATCAACCATCCTTGCTACTTTTCAAGCATCTCTTCATTGAGATTTAGTTCATAAAGTAGCATCAAGGACCTATAAAGAAATCAAGCACAAGATTTTGGTACCCAACACTTATTGGGTCCTAGGGGGTTAGCTTGTTCCTTTACTTTCCATATCTTTCTTCCCTTTTTCACATTTTTCTTGTCAAAGCATTTGGAAGAAGTGTGGCCATGTCTACCACAATAATCACACATAATAGGTGCATCAATTAAAGGAAATGTCCTAACATTTCTTCTATATGCATATGGCACTCTATTTTAATCAACTACATTATGCATTTTCAAAGGCATATGAGAAATATGATTCTTTTTAACATATAATGCATTATAGTTAGAATAATTTTTCTTATAATAATGTCTCCTAGGTTCATTTTCGAATGAACTATGCACATTCATGTATATAGGAGAATGATGAGATGCATGAGCATTTTTCTTACAAACATTCCTCTTTGGGGCACATAAACCAAACTTATGAAAATGACAACAAACTTCACTATGCCTATGGGGAACATGCATTTTCTTAAGCATATAACATGTGGCCAATCAAATTCACATCATTTTTAAATTTAGAAGACTTCTTTTTATTTTCATATAACCATGCATGATTTGTCTTCTTTTTAGCTTCAATAGATGGATCGAAAAAATTAACATCACTATTTGAAGCATTAACAAAAGTAGTAGAAGTAGAAGGCATATCACAATTTTGATTACTTTCATAACCTAAGCCATGTTTATCATTTCCTATCTTTTGTTTGCCTAACAACTTCTCTAAGTTATTTTTCCCTAAAGTTAATTTTTCAAGACTTGCACTCAAGTCTTCAATTTTCGTTTTCATGCATTCATACTCATTTTTCAATAAATCATATGATTTAGCCTTTTCATGCAATTTCTCATTTTCATTTAAGGCATTTTCATAATACATTTTCAAATCAATATACTTTGCATTTTCATTATCAAGCAAGGTACTCATTTCAACTACTTTGTTTCTTAATTCATCATTTTCACATTTCAAAGTAGAATTTTCTTCTTTTAGAGATGCAACATGAATTTCTAAATAATTAATCTTCTTTTCATGCACAACATTCTTTTTCAAGGCATTCATACATTTCTCATGCATTAAAGTGACATACTTGTATATTTTAGCATTATTAGCATTATCATTATCACTATCACTTTCATGCATTTCACTATCACATGAAGGATATTGGGAAGAATTTGTTACCTCTTGAAGCTCACTCCCAATAAAGCATCTTTGTGTGGTTTCCTTCTCTTCCTCACTTGAGGAATCATCCCAAGTCTTAGCTAGCTTGGTCACCTTCTAAATAATTAATCTTCTTTTCATGCACAACATTCTTTTTCAAGGCATTTATACATTTCTCATGCATTAAAGTGACATACTTGTATATTTTAGCATTATTAGCATTATCATTATCACTATCACTTTCATGCATTTCACTATCACATGAAGGATATTGGGAAGAATTTGTTACCTCTTGAAGCTCACTCCCAATAAAGCATCTTTGTGTGGTTTCCTTCTCTTCCTCACTTGAGGAATCATCCCAAGTCTTAGCTAGCTTGGTCACCTTCTTGATGTCATACTTACTTTTAGCCATTTTGTGCAAATTTGGGAAAATAAAGCACAAATAGTCAAGCAAGCAACTAGGACTTTAAAAATCACAAAGGTTGCAAAAATTGATCTTAAACTAAAGGTTGTTAAACCTACAAATTTGAGCACTAGCTCTGATACCAATTGAAATACCAAGTTTAATTAGCAACCTAAGATGAACCTAAGAGAGGGAGGGGGTGAATTAGGTTCTTGACCCTTTAAAAATATTTCTTCTACAAAGAAGATCAACTTTGAAAAATCATTTTCAAAGACAAGTTTTAAAACCAATTTAAAACTAGATTTCTAAGTGAGGTGTGTGATTAGTGATTTGCAAAACATGAAAGCAAATAAACAAGAAGCAAGACACACAAAATTTATAGTGGTTCGGATTCCCCTTGAATCCTACTCCACTCCCCAAGTTCTACAACTTGAGATTCCTAATCCTCTAAGAAATACTTAAAAGAGTGTTTCAATCCCTTACACTTGCTTAACTCTTTCTCAAGAGATTAAGACTTTTTTCTTGCCTAATCTAGCTCTAGACTTAGGACTTTGCCCCTTTGCTTAATCCAAACTCTTGGATTAAGACTCCCTTGCCTAAGGCTAGCAATGGATATTTTGCCCCATCCTTCCTTAAGGATTTTAGGTCTTATTCAAGACTCTCCTTGCTTAGCAATTAGGACTTTTACAAATGCCTAACCTCAACCCCTTGAGATAGGACTTCTCCTTCTCTTCTTACTCCCTCTTACTTCATGCCTAACTCTTAATCAAGAGCTTAGGACTTTGACTCACTTACAAGATGCCTACAATACTTACTCAAGTGTTTAGAACTTCCCTCAATGTGTTTACAAAGTAAGAAAATAATGCTATGAAAAATAGCTAACAATTACAATAAAGTTTTTCTATTCTAGCCTAATTTTGAAATAATTTGCTAGAACTTTGAATGATCTTTTGAGAGATTTTTGAACACTTGAAAATGTTGGAAATCAGATAGGAAGAAGTTTCTTCGATGTTCTTCAAGTGGGGGTATTTATAGGAGGAGAGCTGCCTTCAATTGGGTGAAAAACGCAGGAAAAACAGGCAAAAAATGGCACAACCCGAAGCTGCCACGACCAGCCCAGCGACAGCCGCAGGTCTCAGTCGCAGGCTAGGCCTGCGTGCGCAGCCGCCTGTGCGAGGCACTGCCCTGGCAGCTTGCTGTCACTTCTTGTCGGCCCGATTTAACATCTTGTTTCGTTTACTTGCCGTTTCTTCATTTTAACTCCGTTTTCTTCGCTGTTTTTTGCGTTGGTTCACCCGTGAACTCTTCTCTTCATTTATTGACTGAGAAACACCGTGGGTCCCATCTAGGGAGGTGTTCGGGGACTCGTTTTTCTTCTTTCTTCATTTGCTTGCCATTTCTTCATTTTAGCTTATTTTTCATTGCCGTTTTTTGCGTCGGTTCTTCCGTAAACATTTCTCTACATTTTCTCACTTAGAAGAACCGTTAAAGTAATTCTCATATTTGTTAACTCATCAATCAAAATAAAGATTAAGACCAACTGGGTCTAATATTCTTATTTTGATTCTCCTAAATTTATTCAAAAATAAAATAGAAATGAAGAAGAAGATAGATATTTTAAGAAAAAATAAATTTGATTGCATCATCTTACCTCGCACAAGAACAATCATCGACAATATTTTCCTTTCTTTTGGAAAAATGACATTTTCAGTCCCTTTTATTTGGACCCGTGGCAATTTTAGTCCCTTTTGTTTCATCGTGACAGAAATTGTCCATTTTGTTTGCATTTTGTGGCGTTTTCAGTCCTTTTTACCTGTGAAAGCAGGTCATCACTAGTCAACGGTTTTTAGGATCGTTTTGAAATGAAAAAAATAAAATTGGGGCTTTCTCGCTATTTTCTTAAATTCCAATGGCCCATACAATAAATTCCTTCAGAAACCTCTAATTTCTTCAGAAAAGCTAGAGCAAAGCTTACTGGAGAAACCTAAATTCATTATTAAAAAAAAAAGAAAGAAAGGGGAGAACAAAGCTTACGGGAGCAAAGCTTACGGTTCGAACTCACAACGGGAAAAAGCAAGAAGGTGAGTATTCTGGATTTTCGCTAAAGCAAGAAGAAAAATTACACAGAGAGATGCAGAAAAGGAAGGGCACTGTAAAAAATTGAAGGGGTTATCTTCGTGCTTCAATCGTGTGAAATCTATCTTCTTGCTACCGAGTTTACTCTGCAATTTTTTCCGGGTGGTCAACGAGCCAGTAATGTACATCGGAGTAGAGGCTCTGCATCTCTTGCAGAACACGCGCCGCCGTCAGGCCGGTGGGAATGGTGGCTCTATCTATATCTCTATGGTAAACGAGATTGGAGTGTTGAGACTAGGGACTTTGGTAGATAAAGATGTGCGTTGCCCAAAAGAATATTCAATTTTCAATTATCAAGTGTTTGTAAAATATTTCAATGAAATGGGTATGCAGGACTTTTATGGGTTGAAAGATTATGAGTTCTTCTCCAGGAAGCTTTGCTCTAGCTTTTCTGAAGAAATTAGTGGCTTTCAATTTAGGAGGATTGAAATATTTATTGTTTGGGCCATTGAAATTTAAGAAAATTGTGAGAAAGTCCTAATTTTATTTTTTCATTTTAAAATAATCTTAAAAATCGTTGACTGCAAAGTTGACTAATGATGGCTGGGTTTCACAGGTAAAACAGACTGAAAATGCCACAAAATACAAACAAAATGGACCATTTCTGTCACGATGAAATGAAAGGGACTAAAATTGCCACGGATCCAAACAAAAGGGACTGAAAATGCCATTTTTAAACAAAACGGACTATTTCTGTCACGATGAAACGAAAGGGACTAAAATTGCTACGGGTCCAAACAAAAGGGATTGAAAATGTCATTTTTCCTTTTCTTTTTTGATATAAGGTCCATTTCTTATGCTCAAATTTATGATACAAATGCCATCCCATTGACCTTTGTCTTTTTGTTGCACAAGTTAGCCGTGGCTAATGTTTGACCTTATTCTTCTTGTCACAAAACACATCATTTATTATTCACGAATGATGATGACATAAACCCCAACAAGTAACAACACATTGAATATGAGATAAGCACTAATTTATCCACTAGTTGAGAATTAAATTAAAGAAAAAAATAATAGACAATTGAGTTGTAATGAAAGGACCTACCATTTAGGCATTTACCTGTTGTTGCCATCATTGATGATAGACCATATTCAACTTCCCATTTTACATTTCTTCATTACAGGACTAAGATCAAAGAACCTCCCCTCAAATTATTATATATATATTCAGAGTCGGATGTTTCTTTCTTGGTAGCAATTTCTCCTTCTTCCTGGAAAAAAAAAAAAAAAGGGTGATGGAGTTCTTCTTGTTGTTGGGAGAGTCTCCAACTGTGTCTATAATTTGCACCGTATTGGCTTTGTTGGCTGGAAGTTTAGGGTACTTCTATATGCCTTATTGGGGAGTTCGAAGGGTACCTGGTCCTCCAGCTTTGCCCCTAGTCGGACACCTTCCCTTGCTCGCTAAATATGGCCCAGATGTCTTCTCTGTGCTCGCTAAGCAATACGGCCCTATCTTCAGGTCAGTTTTTTTCTCAAGAGGGGAACGTATGGTTTTTTGGTTTTGGCTGAAAAATGCATTTTGAAATAGTCCCTTTTGAAATTTTGAGGTGTTTGATTGATTGCAACACTTTGTCCCTTGACTTTGCGTATATAGTTTTGGGTTTTTCACTGTTCTTTGTCAAAAGGGGTCGTTTAATCTTTAATCATCTCTTTAGTTGACATCTTAATCAAGCTCAAGTTGACATGAACCGCCCGTTCTGATTATAATTGTCTTCATTCACAATGATGTTGGACCGAAAGGCAAAGTAATCCCAACTGATAATTTCTTCCAATGATTTGATTTTGGAAGGAGAAGTTAATGGTTTTATTTGATGTGTTGAACAGAACCCTGAAAAGTTGTTTATCATACTGTTTGAAATAATTTTGAATCTTCAAAGTGAAAAGGGGTTATAAGCAACTAAAGAAGAAGGTTTTGGTATTTCCTATTTCCTTAGATGCCTATGGAATTGAAGGGTGTTGAAAGGAATTTAAGAGAAAAAAACAAACATGTATGATAACCCTCGTTCATTGCCGTGCAGAAATGAGGATGGTCAACTGATTTCTGAGATTAAGATGTCTATGTTTGTTTCGTATGAATAAGAAAATGAATTAATTATCTTCACAACGGCAATCTTAGATTTCTTTAATGAATTAATTATTCGTTCCCAGGTATGAAATGCTCCATTCTCATACTCATTTCAGCGCCAAACATCCCTATGGGAATCTGTTTCATCTCCATTTCTTGCCTTGATGTTACTTTTTGATTTCAGGTTTCACATGGGCAGGCAGCCAATGGTGATTGTTGCAGATGCAGAACTTTGCAGAGAAGTTGGGATAAAGAAATTCAAAGACTTCTACAATAGAAGCATTCCATCTCCTATAGCATCATCCCCTCTGCATCAAAAGGGCCTCTTCTTTACCAAGTATTTCAATTCCCAAATATGATTTCTGTATATTTCTTGCTTTCCAACTTGCACTATCATTTCTGTATCTAGAATATTATGCTTGTGTGCGATATATGATCCATATAGTCAACCCCACGTAGTGAGACAAACACTTAGTTGTTGTTTTTGATAGGAAATAATTAGTGTAATTCAATGGATATACTTGCAAATGTTACAGGGATGAAAGATGGTCAACTATGCGAAATACGATACTATCTCTGTATCAACCATCTCATCTTGCCAAGCTGATTCCTATCATGCAGTCTTTTATAGAATCTGCAACTGCAAATCTTGAATCCCATGGGGACATTAAGTTTTCTGACCTCTCCCTTAAATTGGCTACTGATGTTATTGGACAAGCCGCTTTTGGAGTGGACTTTGGCCTCTCAAAGCCTCAATCAGGCAATGATTCTGCCAATAAAACAAGTCCCAAGCAAAATGATGAGGAAGTCCAAGAGTTCATCAATCATCACATATATTCCACTACACAGCTCAAGATGGACTTATCCGGATCCTTTTCGATTATACTGGGATTGCTGGTTCCATTCCTGCAGGAGCCCTTTCGGCAGATTCTTAAGAGGATACCTGGCACCATGGATAGAAAAGTGGACCAAATCAACCTGAATATTGCTAGCCGGCTTGATGAGATTGTGACGAAGAGAATGAAAGAAAAGGACCGTGGCGCAAAGGACTTCTTGTCTCTTGTTTTGAGCGCGAGGGAGGCTGAGACAACAGCAAGGAATGTCTTTACACCAGACTACATCAGTGCATTAACCTATGAACACTTGCTTGCTGGTTCAACGACAACCTCGTTTACATTGTCAAGTATTATCTATCTGCTTTCTGGACATCCTGAAGTTGAGAAGAAATTGCTCAGAGAAATTGATGAGTTCGGTCCCCTTGATCAGATACCTACTGCAGATGATCTTCAGAACAAATTCCCATATCTTGATCAGGCATGTGACATTTTATTTACATTTCCCGGTTTATTTCAGTCTGCCATTTACAAATTCCTGCTACTTACTGATCATATTTTGATAAAACTTGAGGGTGAACCTTTTCCTGTTCTTTCGAATGGCCAATTAAGGGCAAGGACGCCCTTTATTAAAACTAATGTAGAAAAAAGGTAGACTCGGGGGAATCATACCTCAGTTAAAACTTATCCTGTTCAATATCTCTTACCTATGATCTAGCAAAGAATTACATCTCTTTCTTTTCTTAATTTTCTGCACAGGTGATCAAAGAAGCAATGAGGTTTTATACAGTTTCACCTTTAGTTGCTAGAGAAACATCAAGAAAAGTAGAGATTGGAGGTTACACTCTTCCAAAGGTACTCCTTTTCTTCTAAATCTCAAGTGTTCAAATGAAATAGAGATAAGAGGCTGCTTCCACAGTTTGAACCTTTGACTTCAAATTATATGGCAGCAGTTTTTTACCACTGCGCCATCCGATATTTAACATGAGGTTTAAAGAAAAAATATGTTCCATATGAGTATAAGAAGTGAATTGTTGCATCCTAACAGATTTCACCATGACTTTTCAGGGTACATGGGTGTGGTTTTCACCTGGAGTTCTTGCTAAGGACCCGAGAAACTTCCCTGAACCCGACAAGTTCAAACCCGAGAGATTCGATCCAAATTGTGAAGAACAGAAGCGAAGGCATCCTTATGCCCATATCCCCTTCGGTCTCGGTCCTCGGGCATGCGTAGGACAGAAATTCTCTATTCAAGAACTTAAGCTTTCTCTTATTCATTTGTATAGGAGATATGTCTTTCGCCATTCTCCAGGGATGGAAAAACCTTTGGCACTGGACTATGGCGTAGTTCTCAACTTTAAGCATGGTGTAAAGGTTAGAGCCATCAAACGTGCTTGAATGACAATCATTTCGAGAAAAAACATTTGCTTTACTTCTGCTTTGTCGTTTGGCCTATGATTCAAAGTTCAAAATAACCATAAACAATAGCATACTCAAGTGTGTTAAGTCAACAAGCATTTTACTCCAAAACCATAACTTACAAATTATACAGCACCATCAACCTTGATTCAATGACACAGAATTTCAAGAAAGGATTTTTGCACATCAAAAACCAATGAAGTTCACTGCTTAACTACAAGAATCAATTAGGCATAAACAACAAGCTGTTGTAACCTTACAACATCGCAAATCCTACTGGTAGAAGCAACTATCCCTTTCATCTAAGTTCATAGAGAACTTTTCCATTCGAGTTGGCAAGCAAAGAGGCCTGGAGAAGTTCACAGAGCAATGCTCAGAACCCACGCTGCTTTTTGAATCCCCGTTAGAGTATGCTGCCGCTGACTTCTTAAGAAACTGAAATTCATCCATGGACTGTCTTAGAATCCTCTGATTTCTCTGCTTGGCTTTGGTTGATTCGGTCAGGCTCATGTAGCTCGGCTTGCTTCTGTTGCTCTCCTCTGTCAAAGGAGTGTTTCCTGAGACAGATGAAGCCGAGCTTTCGTCGTATCTAAATTCAGAACTCGGGCTCGAGGATGAACGTGTTGCTAATCCAACTGAAGGTGGCTTTGCTGATATTCTGGTGGAGATGTTGTTCTTCTTTACCTTCACTGAACCAAGTTCAGATGACTTTGTTCTGTTTCCCTTGGAAGAAGAAACAGCAACACTGGTCTTATGAGCCACCTGTGGAGGAGGAGGAGTCTTTTCGGAACAAGAATCATTCTTGGCTTGTTCCATCAATCTATTCTCCCATGGCTTTGCAGCCATCCAACGTTCCAACCAGCTCCATCCCCAGTTACTCTTGTCAAATTCATGGCTTTTGAAAGAGGGCACCGAGACATTTGTCCGGGCATCGAAATTCTGGCTGGATTTCCACTGCTGAAGAAAAATTCAAGGATTCAAAAACCAACCCTTGAAAGATTAGGCCAAAAAAAAAAAAAACAAACAAAAAACAAATTGCTGATTGAACTAGAAAGTACCTTCTGTGCTATGGAATATGCAAGTGCTCTTTCTCTCTTGCATAATCCCTCTTGCCTCATTTGTATCTTTGTCTTAACCTCATCAAGAGTCAGCCTACTATCACACCATCCCTCCTGAGAATTTCCACAGAATAAGAAAACTAGAACACATTGAGAAGCCCTGTTCGTTTTCAATGTTTTTGCTTTTTATTTCTACAGTGGATTTAAGATAACAAACAACTACACGTTTTACATTTCCAATACAACATTAATACATTTAAAAATTCGTTTCCATAAAACATGTTTTCAAAACCATCCATATAACGAGCATGCCTGAAATGTATAGCCATGAAGAAAGGGAAAAAGGGAAATGTACCTCTGCTTCCTTCAATTGATTAGCCCTGATCCGATGTTCATCAAGTATCTTCTGAACAGCCTGTCCTTCCATGGACATTCGGACACGCCGAGCTCGAACCCGGGCCTGCACCCTAACCAAAGCCTGCATACACCTAAGGGTTACAGCAGCCTGTTTCCGCACTTTCCTGCCCCGAACTAAAGCCTGAAGCCTCACCAGCCCTCTTAAGGCTCTTAAGGCCCTTCTTGCCTGAATTTTCAAATTTCTAATTAGTCCCAATCTAAAAAACTAGCTTGAAAAAACAACAAAAACTGTCAACAAATAAACCATTAAAGGTAAGCAAGGAAGGGAATTAGTAACAAAGATTGATCCAAAAATTACCAGGAATCCACGGAAGGCGGTCTGGATCCTAATGGCAACCCATTCTTGCCTCACAACCCGGAAATCTTTCGGCGGAGCTCGGACGACATGTGCCACGGCGGCGTTGAAGGCGTCGTTATTGACCGACGAAGAATCCGAGCACTCGGAGCCGCAACCACCGTTTCTTCGAGGGTTCCCTTTGAAACCTTTCCATGCGGAGGACCCACCTAGATCTCCCGACGGGCTCCTCCACAGCCTCCATTTTTTGCTTTTTCCCGCAGGCTTATCCTATGAACAATCACCCCAGGCAGAAAAAGGTAAGAAAAAAATTCAAACACTACAGTAGCACAAAAAAAAAGGGAAAAAAAAAAAAAAAAAAAGAAGATTGAATCTTTATAAGAATATTGAGCTTACATTGTCTTCCTTTTCATTCTTCTTGTATCCAATTAAAACTTTAACCCATTTTCCTGAAGCCCCCATCTACAAAGATATCAACAGCTTAAGCTTCACAACCCACAAATTTTATTTATCTTAAATCGCCTCTAGAAACAGCAGTTCCCCAGCTCAAAACCTCTGAGGACGCATTAATTCTGCTGAGAAGGAAGGAAAAAAAACAGAGTAGCCCACAATCCAAGACAGAGAGAAAAGGCCAGAGCTTTAAATACCCAAAAAAGATGAAAAATAAACTGCCTCCCTAGTCTCTACTCCAACCAATCAATCAATAATCAGTAAAGAAAAGAAAGAGGGAATGAATGTGTGTGTTTTTCAAGGTGTATGGTGTGTGCTGGATCGAGGGATGAGTGGGAGGTTATGGTTAATGGTGGTGGGAAGTGGGTTTTTTGTCCGACTTCTTCTTGTTGAATGAGCCGTTAGATTTGGGCTTTTGATATTTGAAATTCAAAGGGAGGGGGGCAACGGACCTTTTAGGATTTACTAGGACGGAAAAGGACATGTTGTTTTCCCGCTTCAAACAACAGCGGTAATTGCCGAAAAAGGAGCTCGGTTTATCCGAAATTTGCGAGAAGGAAAAATCATAGTTTTAGTCCTTTTTGTTTAGATTTGTTGCATTTTTGTCGCTAACGTTCTATCACTTCTGCGTGTTGTTGCATTTTTTGGTTAGGTAACAGGTTATGGCCAATTTTAACTAGTCAAAGTTGAGGTCAACAATTTCTGGGCACTTTTGAAGGAAAAAAAAAATTTGGGTTCTGTTTGTTTTATTAATTTTTTCCAAAAAGTCACACTTTTCCACTAAAAAAAATTCATAACCAAACACCTTCAATTTTTCTTAAATTCAAAATTTAAAATTTCCTCTACAATTACACTCATATCATTTTTAAAAAATAATACAATCATTACACTTTTTATCTTCTTTCCTACATAATCTCCCATAAGAAAAATTCCTTCCAAAAATTTTCTCCCCAAAAAAGAAAATTTCATATTTGAGTTACAAAACAAACAAAGCCTTGGGCTTTTTCGTGATCTGCATATTCTTTAGTATTCGTGTAATAGTTTTTACCCATTTAAATAAATTACAAAGGCAAATCGAAATTGTCTAGAACAAACCAACTAATTTACAGTTTGGCATGGATTAAAATTAGTAAAAATTATTACAATGACTACTGAAAAATATAGAAATTACGAGAATGCCTCAACTTCAAAAGATTTCTAAAAAATCGTTGACTTTCGCTTTGACTGCTCAAACTGAGCATAACATGTCACATGAACAAAAACTGTAATAAGATGCAAGTGGAAAATCTATTTTGTAATAACAAAATATAAAGGATCAAAAGTGCAACAGATCTAAACTAAACGGACCAAAATTGCAATTTTTCCTATACGAGAAAGGTGTGGGCGTGGTTGTCGACCATTGGCTCTGCATGTTACTGCCTAAAAAGGCTCAAAGTTGTGAAAAGGTGCGAGTGAGACCAAAAGAATCACAAAAGTCAGTGCGCTCAGGATCTCTGCTCTATTACCGCTGCTATCCAATCCAAACACATGTACAACCCCTCTGATTCAAAATAAAATGACGTTTAACCGTGTTAAACGGATTAACAAATACATTTAAATGATAAAAAAATTATTAATTATTGTAATTTTTTATTACAAGAAGTTTTAAAGTTATAATACAATTAATATTTACTTAAATTGAATGTATATAATGCTAGTAGAGTATTTAAAATAGGGTCACTTAAGGAAATTTTGATTTTTTATTTTTTTGTTGAAACCTCATTTATTTTAGATCAGATATAGTATATTTTAGTGTAAATTATAAAAACTCTCATAGGTTTGATCAAATCACCTATTGGAACCTGATGTTTCGAATATTACTAATCAGATCTAGTATGGTCCAAATTTAGGGTCCGTTTTGATATAGTTTTCAAAATTTTAGAGTTCGTTTTGCAATGTTTTTAAGAAACTTCAAACGGAAAGTCCGCTATATAATTTAGATAAACTTTAGGGAGAGTTCTTAATTTATCCGAGATTTTAGGATAAATTTTAAAATATCCCTTAGGTAAAATATTAAATACAAATGAGGTTTAGAAAACATTAAAATATTCCTTGAATTTTGTATAATTGGCAAATCACTCTCAACGCTTGAGTAAAAACTCTTCTCAAAGGAAGGGTTGTTTTGTCAATTAATACAAATTCATGTGGCATTTTAATATTTTTTTCAAACATTAAAGGGTAACTTGATGTTATACAAAACTTTAGGGAGTATTTTGAAATTTGCCCAATTTTTATTAGCTTGCCCAATTTGATGTTGTACCATATGTATCCACTATTCTATATCAATTTTGTACTTTAAGACTTACACAAAATGATTATGTGTTTAATCATCTACCATCTTAACATGTACTATCAATTATATGTATCGTTTTGATTTTACTGGTTCAGTTATTATTATGCACTACAAATTTTACTTGTGTCAATTCTCTAACGCCTACGAGTTTCACTCTTCCGCGATTGACACTAATTCTCAGCGATTAATTGAATAGGTAATCCTAAATACACATCAATATCTTTATTTTAGGGAATTCCAATTCCAACCCTCCAAATGAATGTCTAAATAAAAAGGGTATAAAAGAGTTAGAATTTGATTTTTTTTTTTTCTTCTCCTTATAAAGTCAAAATTAATACTCATTCATGTGCTGATGGAGTTGCTAATTATTAGTGATGGTGATAACTGAATAAATGGTGTACTTTTGTTGTGTTTTTGTTGGAAAGTTTGTAAAAAGCTTAAGAATGATGTTGGGGGACCAGTCATCTAGAGGAAATAGTCAAATCTAGCTTCACAAGAATAGAATAAAGTGAAAATTTAGCAAAAGGTTTTCCATTCTCCAAATTGATGATTAAGGTTGGTTGTTTCAGGTCAGAATAAAAGGATTTCAGAAAGAGTTGAATAGTGGGGAATTAGAGACAAGATCCTTAATTGATTGTTGGCTCTAATTCTCATTTTACCTGGGATATCATTACAACTTTACTCTTTTTTTCTTTTTTTCTTTTTTTTTTTGTGTTATGTAATTAAATTTTTGAATGAACTTTAATAAAATTTTGATCCTTAATTATGTGTGATCCTTAATTTTTGAATGAACTAATATAATTATGTGTGATCCTTAATTGATTGTTGGCTCTAATTCTCATTTTACCTGGGATATCATTACAACTTTACTCTTTTTTTTTTTTTTTTTTTTTGTGTTATGTAATTAAATTTTTGAATGAACTTTAATAAAATTTTGAATTTTTTAGATTGAAGGAAGGTTTCTGAAACTCCCTCAATTCCATTAAAAGAGTCTATTTTTAAAAAATAATTTGTTCCGATAGAAGAGTGTCCATTTTCAAATTTTTGACTGCTCTTACCATTGCTAATATAATTATGTGTGGTCCATAATTAATTCATACTTAAAAAGTAAATAGATGAATGGAACAAATTGTGTCAAATTAGTTATTTTAGGTGTTATACCTTGATATTTATAAAATAAATAAAAAATTATACATTTGTGAAAGTGAACGTTTCAATATTGAAGCATAGAGAGTAATATTTTTGTTTAAAAAAATATATATTTGTCAAGAAAGAGTATGAAGAACTCTGTTTAAAAATAAAATTTGTCTCCCTACATTGTTATTATTCCTCATGAATTATCAGTTTCACATCTTTACCGTTGTTCATGTTTGTAATATTTTCCACAAGTAATAATGGTAATTTATTATAAACCTTGAAACTTTTAAAAGACGAAGTGGGAGACAAAACTTAAAAGTACCTAAAATTAAGACTAAAAATGTGTAATACAATACACAACATAATTCGAAATGTTAAAAGTAACTCAAAATTTCACCTGTAAGAAGTAATTTTTGGCAATTTTTACCACGATACAAAAACACAACATAATCTGAAACGTTAAAAGTGATTCATCAACTCACATATGATCTGAATTAACACATCGTCGACTATGGTTATTCCCTAAAAGCAACATGTGGTGTTGAATAAAGACCAAATACTAACAAAAATGGGGTTTTACTTTGTTAATGTAATTGTCGGGCATTAACACCCAATCCAAGATCACAACTTTCAGTGACCATTTTTACCTCCCCATTTGGCTCCATTCTTATTTCAAAACTATCATCTCATCTCCTTCCTAAAGATTGTATGGCGACAAATTCTCATTTCCATTTCACTCTTACTTTTCATTTTATAATAATTTTTCATCAATTTCAATAACCCTTTTTACATTTTTCAAATATCATTTTACATTTTCAATATAATTTTAAAATTTAAAACAACTTTCAAAATCATATACAGGGCCTTTGTCTTTCTTCTTGTTTCATTGCCATTTCATTTATGTTCTGTCTTTTCAATTGGATTTCAAAAATGGGATGGGCCCCGCTAGATTCCAAAGTATATGTATAATACTAGAAAAAATGATAAATTTGGTCTCTTTTATTTGCATGTT
This sequence comes from Leptodermis oblonga, assembly GCA_016801395.1. Lineage (NCBI taxonomy): Eukaryota > Viridiplantae > Streptophyta > Magnoliopsida > Gentianales > Rubiaceae > Leptodermis > Leptodermis oblonga. Next base: position 32,042,926 of record CM028757.1, on the reverse strand, counting down.
GTTGTAGTTTTAGTCTCTTACGTTTTACTGTTATAAAATAATCTCTTACTTTTGCATGCTGTTGCAGTTTTGGATCATGTAACATGTTATGGCCAGTTTAAATCAATCAATTGGGAGGTCAACGTTTATGAAGGCTTTTTGAAATGAAGAAAAAAGTTGGGATTTTCTCACGATTTCCATATTCTTTACTGACCTGTGTAATAATTATTACGCGAGCCACTGAAAAATATGAAAATCATTAGAAAGTCTTTAACTTTTTTTTCATTTCAAAGAACCCCTAAAAATCGTTGACCTCCACTTTGACTGGCTAAAACTGGTCTCAACAGGTCACATTAACTAAAACTGCAACAATATACAAATATAATAGACTATATTTATAACAACAAAACGTAAAGCACCAAAATGGCCATTTTTGCTATAATACTATAATGTATATATGTATGTATGACTCAAGAAACGAAGACTTTTAATATTATACCATATTGTAAGTTTGTTACAGGTTCCAGGCAGAGTTAAATGCTTCTGAGTCGATCCTTTTTCAGCATTGGATTCTTTTCGATAAATGAAACACAACATTGGAGTTGCTAAGTAAGCTGGAATGAAATTATTACATTAAACATCACATGTTCGTTAAGGCTGAAGTCAAATTAATTAAGTTTCAGGTTTGACTGTGAAGAATCCATGTCCCCAACTGTTGCGAAAATGGCACTTCGTTTTGGTTCAGTAATGCCTGGATATGCTCAAAATCAGTCAGACCACCTCGTATTAATTACCGTATCTGTTCTCAACCTTACACTAAAATATATATATATATACGCTGAAAATAACATATATAAATATTCTGGGCTTTGTCGGATTAGTGTGTGAAGACTTTTTAATTTTAAATTTTAATATAAGATGCATGCTTGGAGGCATTTGATTTGAGTGATTGTAATGGAAACAAGGTATAGATTTGATAGTAGATTGAAACAGAATGAGGGAGAATAAAACTGAAACTTACAACCTTTGATAGGTTTCATACATTTCCGATTATTAGTATGATTCATGAATCTTCGTTCCAAACCCACAAACTAAACACGGACTGCTTCTATCATTCCATTCTTTCATTCCCAAACTCTCAAACCAATGCCCCTTACTTGATCACCATATTTACCAATGATGGTGGAAATTATGATAGATGGTTTTTTTTTTTTTTTTTTTTTCCTCAAATACAAGAATCACAAAGAACGGAATATGACAATCTTCAAGTGGCTAGGCCAATGGTGCCAAGAACCACAGGAAAAAAGTATAGGAAAAAGAAAGAAGATATATTTTGCAATTTTGTTACAATATTAACTGCAAAAATGAACAGCTCAATGGTGTTTTGTATACAATAAGAATAAAAGAATGAATCAATATCGGAGCTAATCCTCTTACAGCAGACTAGCTATAAAGAATTTGACTCACATAGGCCAGAGAAAAAAAAAAAAAAAAAAAAAAAAGTGCCTCCCTCCAAGTCTTCAGCTTCTTCATCCTTTTTAACTTTTAAGAATAGGAATCAAAGAATCAAGCATTAGGATTCACCATTGAGTGTTCACTAAAAAAATTGTTTCTGGGAGCTTCTGCATCCTCTCCACCTGAGTTTAATTGGAAGATTAACCAGACACCCATGGCCTTGGGCTAGGAAGTCCCACGTATGTAAGCCTAAATGACATAAGGACACTTGGACTCGCCCGCGGGGAAGGAATGGGAACACAGCTCTTGGACAGTACCAAAGTGTTCCTGGGAAACATATTCAGCTTCTCCAGTGCCTGAGATTGGAGCTGCATTGGGTAGTCTCGAACACAGCTGATTCGGGGACCTACGCCGCTATTCCACTTGCAAGACAACCGCTTTGCCAACTCAAACTTCGGCTCTTTAACACTGTCCGCCTTAGTAGATTGGCTAACTTCCTGATCATTAGGGATCAGGGAAACTTCAACAGAGTTTGTAGCATCTGTAAAATCTGCTGTGCTGGAGAGCTCTTGTACCATCTCATTTTTAGACTCCTCCGGCACATCTCCGTATGAATTCCTAGCATCATCAACTGTGTATCTCTGCCATAAAATAACTAGTAAGTGATGCATGTACATATCAATATGTTGAAAATTTGCAAATTGCAATCAACAAAAGTGATGCAATTTCATGCAACTACGTTTGATAGATTGAAGCATATCTGCCACCGATGACTCAATGTTAATGACAAGGCAAAAGACAGGTGCGATTTATTAACTCAAATAATTTGTCATTAACAATGTCAAGGCAAAAGACAGGTGCGATTTATTAACTCAAATAATTTGTCATTAACAATGTCAAGGCAAAAGACAGGTGCGATTTATTACCGTAACATTGCTCATGTCCACATGGTACTCCTCCAGAAAGCTTATGAATTCCCTAAAATTGTCTTCTGTTGGGAGATAGTGACCACTGAATGGCCATATTGCCTGAAGAAAATGGGAAATGTTAATTTTAGCGCCCGAAGATTCTATGTGTATAACATTGTTGACAACCTATTAATAATGCATACCTCAAGAGTACCATCGCGAGCAACTAGTCTACCGGCTGCAGTAATAGCTCCACCGGACAAAAAGCTCGAATGCTGAAAAACACCTTTCTTTTTCTGTCCCACATATAAGTCCCTAGATGTGCTGAGGACGAAAATCCACTTTGAGCCTTCACTTGTATTCAAAAGCATGCCACTTTGCTTGTAGACTAACTTCCGATCCTTCACAATAACTTGGTATGCTTCTCTCTCATTCTGCCGGACAAAAGATGAAGTTATGCGAGATGCCAGCAATTTATATGTATATCTGTTATGCAAACTATAGCAACATTTACAAGCTCTATAATACGTAGGATAGATTCTTGACAATGGAAACAGATGAGACATTCATTTTTGAAAATGAAGAGGGATGATTGAGGCTTACAGGTCCAAGATACTTGATGCATTGCCGTTGCATCACAACTCTCGAACATCTGGCAAGATTTATCTCTTTACCATCACCAATATCCAACCTTCAAACAGAAATTAAAGGAAAGATAAGAATACAGATGAAAGAGTATTCCAGTGTATGCTATATATGATTAACTTCTTCCAAAAAACACGGTTTTGGCACGGTAGTCATCGTACCAGTAGAAAAAAGGCTGGGAGCTTCTACTTGCAGACCAAACATCATAGTACAAGTGTAAGTTGTGGCCATATCGATGCCTTGGGTCAATCTGAAACACCAAACAATTCATCAAACCACTGAACTTCCACTCAGTAAACTCAGATTTGTTACAAATGATTCTCAAATGAAACCTACATTACATCTATTAGTTCACGCTACAAATCATTGTCAGTTTATTTTCCAGGGCACGATAGAATTGACTAGCCAAAGCCGAATCAAATAACTGCTCAATATGTTATTTGCTTACAACAAACCGAAATGCGACTAGCATGAACATATTCAATACACATTAAACGCGTGGAGCAGTTAACAGTTTATCACCAATCTATTGATTTTGATACAAATACAAAATGCAAGTATTGATTTTGATGCAAATGCAAAATGCAAGTATTGATTTTGATGCAAAAAGTACAGAATTAATGAGTTTCATCAGTGTGTCCAAGAATTTTATCTGGTCACATAATACAACAGAGGTGGCTAACATTCCATGCGATTTTGATAGTTCTAAATGCTAACATACCATGAATAAAATTGATCGTGTCCTAGCAAGACCCACAAAATTAGGGTTGAAATAAAAAAATTTCAGGAAGAAAATCTTACAGCTTCAAGCCAATGCTGCCGAGCTAACTTTTGTGCCTTTTCATCCTTAGATAGACCTTTTCCTACCTTTGAAACCAAAAGGCATCATCTCAATCAATCAATCAATCAAGATTCAACCAACCAATAGAAACTCAAATGAATCAATTATTGCACCTTGGCGGCTCTTGACCTCGCTCGCGCCCACCGGGAGATGGCCAACCTATGCGCCGGAACACCGGTCACCATCTGCGCACCCTCCCTCTACTCCGGCGGCAGAACTCCGTTCCCAGCAAGGCAAGAAGGGCGGGTTTGAGAGGATGAGAGCTCTGAGTAATTTGGTAGATGGGGCATTAGAAATTCCCTTTGTGTTCGGATTCACTCGAAACAAAATTACCATTTTCGAGAAAATAAGAGAAAGAAAAATAGAAAAAAAAAAAAAAAAAACACCTTTCGGGTCACATTAAAGCAGATGGCCGGAGCTGTGATGGTGGCCGGTGGGTCACCAAAAAAAAAAAAAAAAAAAGAGAAGGATGGAAGAGATAGCAGAGAAGGCTGGTGGAGAGAAGAAAAGGATAAAAATGGAATAGAATTTTCACTTGCCCAAAAAAAAAAAAACATTTTTTTACTAAATTATTCTAAATTTCTTATTTTTTAAAACATTTATAGAAACATAAATAATTTCAAGTACGTTTTTTAACCATTTTAACATGTCTAAACTACCGTGTTGAAAAAATACCATTCTAACAATCTTAATATTAGAGAATAAATCGATAAACATGAAAATTTAAAACTCACTTTGAAAAATGACGATAAATTAATTATTTTTTACTATTTGTATTTGCAAGTTAAAAGACCTACAATTTTTTACCACATCTCTTTCGTCTTCGATTAAAACATAAGTGTGTAGGGTTTCAATGTGTAAAAAGAAATCATGCAAGTGTGTAGGATTCCAATGTGCAAAAAATAAATCATGATAAATGTAAAAGGTTTCAATAAATGAAAAAACGATTCTGATATAAATTAGTAAACTTTCTATATGGTATCACTAAATATGTGGGTTTTGATAAATATATCGAGCTAGTATTATAGTGTTTAGTTCATTAATGAATTGGTAAAGATTTGTTTGGATTTCATTAAACATGTAAATATATTGAATTAGTAAATATTGTATATCATTGGACCTCTAACCTAAAATAGTAAATTTTGTATAATACTTTATTAAACATATGGATTTAATATATATATATATAAAGGTGATGTTATAATATTTTGATCCCTAAAATGAATTAATATACAGCATTGTGTGTAATATTTTAGTAATCATGTAAATTTAGTCAAAGTTGATATGATGAATAATAGTGGTGAATTACAATTTTCCTCTTGTGATTTCTTCTCATGGATAGTTTACCTCAGGCAATTGTAATCGAGAACTATTGGATTATTTTGGTATACCCAAAGGGCCTGTTCTTTTTGTTCTGTTTTGAAAATGGTTTTGATTTTAACATTAAATTTAATATATTTTAATCATATTTCATCATTTCTAATACAACTTTTTACTATTCAGCATCTATTTTTTACATTTTTAATACACTTTTTTACATTATAAAACTATTTTTCAAAACTTATTTTCAAAATCGTTTTCAAAACGATGAAAAAGAACAGGCCTTTAGACTAAAGTGACCCAATAACAAACCATTCTTTAGACCAACTTGGTCCAATATTAATGGTCTGGACTCGGGCCCATACCTTCGGACCATTGTTTAGTCGAAGGTTTTTTTTTTAAATTTTTTTTATTCAAAGTATATATATTTTATTTTTTTTTAAAATAATTTTTTAGTTTATTTAATAATTATTAAATATTGTGTATTAGAATGGATTATATAATCTTTTACTCAAAATTTTATGTTACTTAATTTTTAGAGCGTTAATTATAATCGTGTCAATAATTTATGTATGCATTTTCATATATTAAATCTAATCGTTTTTGTTATGTTTTGTTATAATTGTTTGCGCTTTATTGTAGATTAAATCTTAGTGACGTATTAATTATCTAACAAATGTCATAGTGAATGAATTTATTTATATTTATTATATAAAAAAGAATTATAATAAAAAAAATTATTTTAATTTTATTTTAAAAATTATATTTTAATATAAAAACTACTCTACGAAAAATATGGAATAAATTAATGTGTATAATGATATATAAATTAAATTGAATAAATATATAATATTTTAATGAATAGTACTTTGGGTATATGATTTGGTCCAAACTATTGAGATTGAGGGTAAATTTTTGGTCCGAATAAAAATTGGTTGGTCCAGAGTCCGAATCAAAATATTAGAGACGACCTTATGATTTTGAACTAAGGTGTCCATTTAATATATAAATATATATATATTTAACAGCAAAGTAAAGTGTCCATTTGCAGATAAAATAGATGACAACATAATATGGTTTTCTGAAATAATCCCATAAGTGGGTTGGAAGGTTTACAAAATAAAACAAAAGAATAAGCGGTGGTGAAAAATTAAAGCGGAGCAAATGCATATGGGAAAGAAGGTGCGTATATCCTATTTTCTAAAGGAAAAAATTTCTTTTAAAGGTGTGGTAGAATTCAAAATTCCTGAGAAGGGCGTAAAATTTTTGTAATTAACCATTTTACCTTTTCTTTTGGGGCATACTATTTGCAGGAATTCAATTACTATTCACAAGAACATTTTCCTATGAATTTATTATAATGCCTCAGTTATTATTATTTTTAAAAAAGAAAGGAACAAAAACTGTCGCCTATACTTGGCGACATTTTTAAAAATTCCGCCTATACTCCCTATACCTGGCGACATTTTTTTAAGTATAGGCGACATTATTATTATTTTTTTATAAAGTTAAGGGCATTTCTTTTCTTTTTCTTTTTTTTTAGAACTTAGGGCCATTATAAACTATTCACAAAAAAATATTCCTGTGAATAGTAATTTGGTTCCTGCAAATAACAATTTCGTTTCTTTTTGTAGCTTCAAATAAAAAATCAAACCTGCTATAAAATATGACTAGTTAGCATTCCAGAATAAGACTTAAAGCCACAATAACATTAACATTAATACTTTTGAGAATCTAGCGAAAAGATGATAGCAAGATCAGTTTTACCATAACTAGCTTGCTACCTTATGATAGCCAGCAAAAGTATTGATTGATGCAGTTTCTTAAGTTACGAGAGTAAGAATTAAAAGAACTAAAAATGTGATACCATAGATGCCCTAAAAGTATCTTTAATCACCGTAATATAGTCTCTCGTGCTGAAAATGAACATATGTATTTTGAGTTTTGTCGGGTAGTGTGAAAGACGTTAATATTAAATTTTAATACAAGATGCATGCTTCAAGGTTTTGCCCATGGAAGTTTTCATGGAGACTACAAACCCTTCGATGCATAAATTTGAAGGCGTTTGGTTTGAGTGACTATAATGAAAACATGTATAGTTTTTATAGTAAACTCGAATTGAATGAGGGAGAATCAAACTAAAACTCACTACTCTTGACAGGTTTGACTCATTTTCAATTATGTAAATATGATTCATGATTCCTCATTCTCAAATCCATAAATCAAACACGAACAGGTTCTATCATTCCATTGTTTCATTCCCAATCCCTCAAACCAATCACCCCTTACTTGATAATTATATTTACCAATGATGGTGGAAATTATGATATATGGCTCTTTCTTTCTACAATACAAGAATCACAAAGAATGGAATATGGCCATTTTCATGAAGTAGGCTAATGGTGCCAAAAACCACAGCAAAAAGAAAGATGAAAAGAATCCACAACTATATGATAGATTTTGCAAATTTGTTACAATATTAACTACAAAATTGAACAGCTCAATGGTGTTTTGTATACAATAAGAATAAAAGAATGAATCAATATTAGGGCTAATCCTCTTACAACAGACTAGTTATAAAGAATTTGACTCACAGTGGGCAGAAAAAAAGTGCCTCCCTCCAAGTCTGCAGTTTCTGCATCCTTTCAACTTTTAAGTTAAGTCCATGCATGGAAAAATAGGAATCAAAGAATCAAGAATTAGGATTCACCATTGAGAGTTCACTAAAAAGATTGTTTCTTGGAGCTTCTGCACTTTTGTGCAGTCCTCTCCTCCTGAGTTTAATTGGAAGATTAAGCTGCAGACACCCTTGGCCTTGGGCTAGGAAGTCCCATGTATGTAAGCCTAGGCGACATACGGACTCTTGGACTCGGCCGTGGGGAAGGAATGGGAACACAACTCCTGGACTGTACCAGTGTGTTCGTGGGAGACAAATTCACCTTCTCCAGTGCCTGGGATTGGAGCTGCATTGGGTAGTCTCGAACACAGCCGATTCGGGGACCTATGCCACTACTCCACTTGCAAGACAACCGCTTGGCCAACTCAAATTTCGGCTCTTTAACACTTTCCGCCTTAGTAGCTTGGTTGACTTCCTGATCATTAGGGATCAGGGAAACTTCAACAGAGTTTGTAGCATCTGCTGTGCTGGAGGGGTCTTGTACCATTTCTTTGTTGGACTCCTCGGGCGCATCTCCATATGATGTCCTAGCATCATCAACTGTGTATCTCTGCAATAAAATAACCAGTGAGTGATGCATCTTCATATCAATATGTGACAGATTGCAAATTGCAGTTAACAAAGTAAGTGATACAATTTCATGCAACTAGGCTTGATTGATTGAAGCATATCTGCCGCGGATGACTAATAATTTGTCATTAACAATGTCAAGGCAAAAGACAGGTGTGACTAATTACCTTAACATTGCTCATGTCAACATGGTACTCCTCAAGAAAGCTTATGAATTCCTTGAAATTATCTTCTGTTGGAAGATAGTGACCACTGTATGGCCATATTGCCTGAAGAAAATGAGAAATGTTAAGTTTAGCGCCGGAAGATTCGATGTGTATAACATTGTTGACATCCTATTAATAATGCATACCTCAAGAGTACCATCGCGAGCAACTAGTCTACCGGCTGCAGTAATAGCTCCGCCGGACAAAAAACTCGAATGCTGAAAAACACCTTTCTTTTTCTGTCCCACATATAACTCCCTAGATGTGCTGAGGACAAAAATCCACTTTGAGCCTTCACTTGTATTCAAAAGCATGCCAGTTTGCTGGTAGACTAACTTCCCATCCTTCACAATAACTTGGTATGCTTCTCTCTCATTCTGCAAGGACAAAAGATCGAGTTTTGTGAGATGCCGGCAATTTATATGTATCTGTTATGCAAACTATAGCAATATTTACAAGCACTTTTATATATAGGATAGTTTATTGACTGGGGAAACAGATGAGACATTCATTTTGAAAATGAAGAGGGATGATTGAGGCTTACAGGTCCAAGATACTCGATGCATTGCCTTTGCATCACAACTCTCGAACATGTGTCGAGATTTATCTCTTTACCATCACCAATATCCAACCTTCAAGCAGAAATTAAAGGAAAGATAAGAATACAGATGAAAGAGTATTCCAATGTGTGATGAAATTCTTCCTAAAAACATAGTTTTGGCACGGTAGTCATCATACCAGTAGAAAAAAGGTTGGGAGCTTCTGCTCGCAGACCAAACATCATAGTAGAAGTGTAAGTTGTGTCCATACCTATGTCGCGGGTCAATCTGCAACGCCAAACAATTCATTAAGCCATTGAACTTCCACTAAGTAAACTTAGATTGTTATAAATGATTCTCAAATGCAAGATCAGACAAAAAGCCATGCAAACCTACATCTGTTAGTTCATAGTTCAAACCATTGTAGTAGTTTATTTCCCAGGGCAATGAACTACTTTATAGAATTGACTAGCTAAAGCCTAGTCAAATAGCTGCTCAATGTTTATTTGCTTACAACAAACCGAAATGCGACTTGCATGAACATATTCAACGATTGGTTTTGATGCAAAAAGTGTATAAATGAGTTTCATCAGTGTCTCAAAGAATATTATCTGTGGCCATAATACACCTGAGGTACTAACATTCCATGTGATTTCGAGAGTATATAACATAACATGAAGAAAATGATCATGTCCTAGGAAGAAGCACAAAATTAGAGTTAAATAAATAATTTCTAGAAGAAAATCTTACAGCTTCAAGCCAATGCTGCAGAGCTAACTTTTGAGCCTTATCATCCTTTGATAGACCTTTTCCTACCTGTGAACCAAAAGCACCATCTCAATTGATCAATTATGCAATGGCTTTTTTGATCCTGGAGAGATTTAACCAACCAATAGAATGATAATAAGCATGAGAGCTATATTGCACCTTGGCAGCTCTTGTCCTGGCTCGCGCCCACCTGGAGATGGCAGTTTCGTGTCTATCCCCATCAAAGAAAGAAACTGAGCTACGCTCTAGAGCAGCAAAATCCAAGGCCTTCCACCTTCAATATCATGAGAAGCCAATACAAGTTAGGGAAAGATTGATCAATTCTTGTACTTCAAAAGTATACAAATATAATTCATCAACTCACCAGAGTTCTTCCACAACAACTGCACAATCTGCAAGGTTCCTTCTCGTGCGGTAACTCTTGTAGACTTTCTGAAGCTTAGTTGCTGCAGCATCGAGCTCGCTGATAGGCTTTGGTGATGACAATACAAAGGGCTCTGGAAGTGAAATTTCAAGCTTAGTGTTCTTATTCACTAAGCTTTTCTTCTCAGGTTTTGAATCACTAACAGTAATAGGAGTTTCTTCTGACTGTTTCTTCTTGAAGCTAAATGTTCTGACTATCAATTCTCCTTCTTTTCTCCCAAAGCTCAATGATCTCACAACAACTGTATCTGCACTCTCTGACAAGCTGAATATCTTGTGTTCCAGAATCACATTCCACACGGATGAAAGTATTGAAAGACAAAGTCCCATCTCCTTAAAGTAGAATAATATAGGCTCCAAAAGTCTGTCAAACAAAGCAAGCTCTGTTCATCAAAGTCTGAAAACACATAAAGATTGGATCCCCCCCCCCCCCCCCCCCCCCCCCCCCTTATTTTGTTTTAGAAGCAAAATTGACTGAAATCCTTAAATTGCTAATTGCAGGAAGCAGTTATAACCTAGGTCGGTCTGATTAAAAAGTGAAAATTTCACAGAATGAACTGACACACGTATGAAAATTTAGACTCAACAATTCAAATCATGCATACTTTGAACTACTACAAATCAAGAACTCAAGAAATGGGAAAAGCCCAGAAGAATATCATCAGGGCAAACTCAATTAAGGAATGAAAATGGCTTCCATTTGACACTGGTCTTGTACCTTGAAATGCTAAAAGACAGCTTTGTCAGTTTTTTTCTCTTTGATTCTCCTCTTCTCCCCTTCTCAAGCGTGCTTCAATTTAGTCACTCAAGGAATGAATCCCTTAGAAAATTGCATGGCTCGGGAATATATATATACATAATACATAGACTATAAACTGAAGTCCACTAGTTTGAAATAATCAAAGTTATAATGGTCAAAAGTAAACTGAAGCAAGCAGCAAATCAAACACGTAAAATAAAATAAGAAGAAAAAAAAGAGTTTGCGGGTCTACAGGGGAAACTTCCTCTGAAGCTTAAAGGAAAGATTGAAGAAACACACCAATTAGGCCTCGTTTTTCACTATCTAGAGAATAGTGGAATTAAAAACGCTGTTAAATTCACCCACCAATATTGATTACACTTCAAAAACTGGCTTTTTCGGATTAAAGATGTCATCTTTTCGGGGGCCCTTGTTGAGTTTCGCTCTTTTTTGCATCATCGATGACGAACCTTCAAGGCTTTCAGTGATTGGATTATGCTGTTGTGCTGGCTCTTGGTCAAGTCGTGGTCGTACTTGTATTTTTCTTTGTGGAAATTTGCATGGTGGGAGCTTTGGGTCGTTGATTGATCTATCCCATTTCAGCTTCTAAAACAATGAGCGTCGGTTGAATGATGATTTTTCAATGCCGAACAAAAGCTGCTGTAAATTTTCTCGCTGGTTGAACTGTGGAGGTGTTCTTGATATGAGAGACCGTGCGTTTTGGGCTGGAATGGGAATGTGGAAATCTCAAATCCGGGAATGAAAACATTCCCAGTTAAAATAATTTTTAGATTGCGATATAATAGTTGAAATTATTAAATTTTAATACTTACCAATAGTGAATTTTAATTTTAAAAATCAGATATTCATTCCCTCAATTCTCATTCTCGCACGCAAAAATCACATCATTATTGAGAAATTAGCATTCTGGATGGGAGTAAGAAAAATGCTTACTGTTTAGGTTATTTTTGAGATAAGGTATCTAAATATTTAGACGGAATTTTAAAATTTATTTAGTGGGGAATGATCGTGTTTGGATAGAAAAATTTTGAAGGAAAAATTAATGATTTTTCATGGGAAGAAATCAAACTAAACATAGCCTAAGCTTGGATGGTAACTTAAATAGGAAATTTTTTTGAGGAATTTTTAATGTTGAGAGAATCAATTTTATAGGAAATTTGGTACAAAACTTGTTACGATGATATTATTTTGAAATAATGTGATTATGCTTTTAAATTTTAAATTTAGCAAAAAAATTAAAGTGTTTAATTATATAGGGTTTTTCATTTATTGAAAAACAAATATTTTAAATTTTAAAAAATGAAAACAAACGGAGGATGATGAAAAGTGACTCTTCCTACTTTTGGTTTTATATGCATTATTGAGTTTCACTAATGATTTGCATTATTAATTGAAAGGCTTTATGGTAGCATTATTTTTCTAAAAAAAAAAGCAACTACAATTTGTTTCTCCTTTTTTTTTTTTTTTAAATGACTGAAACTTTTTATTTTTTTAATTAATGAATATTGATATAGTTAATATTTAATCTAGTTGTAATTTTGCAAAAATATATACGTGAGTAATTTTTATTGAAGAAAATATTTCTAAAATGTTAAAAACAAATTTAGTCTTATATTAATTATTTAAATTTTTGTGATGTCATTTAAGTTGACCGTGGCCGTTGCCTCTATTTGCTTATTGTCAGGATCGAATTTTAAAACACTAGCTTACAATATACATGAATAATTTATTAAAGAGTAATAATACTCATTTTAACTAATTTCACGTAACATCATAGTAATTGATTTCACATGTATTTATTGATAAATAATGAGTTACTAATAATTATTTTATAAAAATGTAGTCAATCAATATATACCACATCAGTTGTTATGAAAAATTATGATGAATTAGTATAGAATATAATTACTCTTTCTTTAATTATTCGTGTCAACATTGTTAACTATGACATTACCTGTAATCTGCCAAAACTCAATCATATCATGTTTAAATCATGTTGTGTTCATATTTTATTTTCGTTTATATTTTTAGAAATTACCTGTGTGCGTGTTCACGAATTATTTGTGTCGACTCATTTAATTCACGAATTTGCCAAAATTCAACCCTAAAATGTTTATATCTTGTCTTTTCAAAATTGGTAGCCTAAGTAAAAGTGTTGTTGATTTCCATCGGAAAAATCGCACTTTTGGTCCCTTTTGTTTGGACCGGTTGCACCTTTAGTCGCCTACGTTTTGTTGGTGCAAAAGTAGTCTCCCACGTTTGCATGATGTTGCAGTTTTAGTCCATGTGACTGATTTTGGCCAGTTTTGAGGGTTAAATGGTTTCATTGGTTTATGGAAGCTATTTGAAATGAATTAAAAAATGTGAGAGAATTGTAATTTTAAAAATTGCATAGTCTAAAACTAACCATAATTAGTCACAGAGACCAAAATTGTAACAAAATACAAACATAAGAGACTATTTTTGCACCAATAACATATAATGGACCAAAAATGCAATATGTACAAACAAAAAGGGCAAATATTTGCAATTTTTCCATTTCCGATCAATCATGAGTACACATTTGCAATTTCGTACCTCTCCGTATGACAATTTCCTTTCATTGTTGAAAAATTAAATGTATATTTAAAGTCCATTGGCATAGGATGGACTCAAGAAAGTGACTCTTCCCACTTTTTTTTGTATGCATTTTTCAAATTTTCATTTTAGAAAAAACTTAAATAGTTATGTAATTGAGCGTATTACTAGTTTTTTTTTATCTATAACAAATTTCATATTTCATTACTTAAAAGAGAATGGGTGATGTAACTTGATCTGATAATGATCAGATACAAACAATTGAAAATAAACTAAATCAAACCTATATATATCTAGACAAGTAGTAATCCGTATAGATCTATCTAGTAGAACAATAAATCACCATCGCGCTGGACAAATCACATACTGAAGTATGAATTCGATATCAAATCTGCCACTAATCTTGTGATGAAAGTCTCAAACCGACTTAATCTTCACTTGATAATAATAAAATACTCATTTATTAATATGGGGAGAAACTTCCGTTTATTCGGAGAGACAAATCTCACTACGAGAGAACAAAAAACTCCCATCATGAAAGAAGACAAAAACAAACTAAATAAAAAATAATAAAAAGGAATCTATTTCTCCCATCTCCCATGGGGGATGGAGATGGGGGAAAAGATTAGAGATGATGAATGCTACGGTTTGAGAGGAAGAGAGAAAGAGAGAGATGAATTTTCTTTTATTATATGGCATGTTCTTTACGTTTTGATTTTTGTTTTAACATTAAATTTAATATATTATAATCACATTTCATCATTTTTACAATTTGTTACTATTCAGTTATACATTTTTACATTATAACACTATTTTTCAAATATCAAAATTCAAACCAAAACTCAAAACTTGAATAAAAAACAGGCCATAATGGCACATTGAATAGTATTACGAGTTAAATAGTCTGCAAATTAGTTGGACCGGTAAATTAATGTGAAGGTGACTCTTTCTACGGGTCCAATTACATTTACTTTTACCCGTTGAAATTAATGTGGCAAATAGATGGTAAAACTATGATGGGTGAAATACAGTTTGCCTTTGTGATTTCATGATAAGGACAATTTACTTCTTGTACTTTCAAAATTGACAATTAACTTCTTATGATTTTGAACTAAAGTATCCAACTAATAGAAATAAATAGAAAAATTTAACGGAGAGGTGCAGTACACACACGAAAAACGCAACTGACGGTCTATTTGAGTGTTGTTTACAATTTTTGTTACTGAAATGCCCCTATCTCATTTCACAGTTTATCCTTTTAGTATTAGATCTCTTTATTTACCCTAAGTTTTTTCTTCAGTGCTGCCGCCGCCCACTGCTCTTCAGCAAAAGCAGACCGAAGTTTCCGTCCAACCTTTGCCTCTCATATATCTAGCCTCAATTCCGTCACGTCAAAATCCCATTTTGGAATTTGTCTTCAGCGACCAACTTGCAGTTCAGGTAGAGAGAGATACAAGTCCAAAACCAGGGCATGAAGATGACCATAAAGAAGATGCAGACCCACACAACTTAATCTATAAGATGTCCGTAAATGTGTGTTGTAATTCGTATGCATTTTTCTAGCCTAAAAGCAGAACTTTGCTTCAGCTTTTAGCGCTTTATGTTTGCATGCTGAACACATATACGATCGAGTATTATAATTTGAGTTATTCCATTTATTTGAAGAACACTTCATCTACATTGCTTTTGTTTATTTGAATATGCTGGGTGAATTTTTGGGCCAATTCTTAATTTTTTATAGAAGTACTCAGATTAAACATCAAACTCGTAATTAATCTATTGGATTTGTTGAGAAATAATGGTAAAAATTTTAAAAATAAAACCCAGGAAAAATATTTATTTAAAAAATTGGTAAAGGAAACTAGAGAGAAATGACTAAAATTGTAAAACTCTTGCGAATTGAGCAAAGATTTAAAAGGAAAGAACGAAAGAAAGAATAATGGTAAGCATAAAAGGGAAAATATTTTTGTAAGAATAAAAAAGGGGTTCAACTGTGCACATTGCCGAGAGGGTTAAATGAACAAAATGAAGTGATATTTTTTTAAGGGTATAACAGGTATAAATTATATTACAGTTAAAGTTAACATTTTCTGTTAGTTGGAGGACACTTTAGTCTAAAATCATAAGGAGGTAACTGTCAATTTTGAAAGCACAAGGGATAAACTGTCCTTACTATGAAACTACAAAGGGCAAATTGTATTTCATTCATATTCCATTTTGAAAAATATATTTTAAAAATTATTTTTATAAAAGTACCTTTTTCAAAATGTGATATCAATCATAGTAAATTATTTTTATAAAAGTATCCTGAGAATTTAATTTTGCAAAACAATTTTTTCAAAATTTAGCCGGGATATCTGAGATTAGGCAAACATTCTGTTGGTAAAAAAATGTCTTCTATACCATATATTCAGGAACAATTTATGTTTGGAAACGAGTTTGAGAGAAAATGTGTCAAACAAGTTTTATGTTTGAAATGGGTTTTGAAACTCGAAACAAAAATAAAACTTAACAAAACGAACAGGAGCTCAACAATACATGTAAAATCGTAATGTGCATTTCATTTCTCAAAAATGAAAGGAAATTGTTTTGCCAAGATATAACACTGCCACAGCTCCACCGACGAAGAAATTCACCTGCTCATGCAAAAAAAAAAAAAAAAAAAAAAGGTACACCAGCTTTTATTCGGCACTTAAAATTCATCATTCAAGGCGAAACCCAGTAATGCAGATAAAACCAAAATGTACATTTAATTTCTCAACAATAAAAGAAAATGGTCATGGCAAGAAGTCCCAAATTGCAAATGCGCAATAAATAGTGATTGTTGGAAATTCACCTACTCAAGTACTCCAGCATTTATTCGCCACCGAAAAATCATCATTCATCTCATAAAAAGTTGTATATTTTCAAAACAAAACTTGTTTAATGAAACAAATGAAGTATTATGAAATAGTTGTTGAAACTCGATAATGCATATAAGATCAAACTTATATTCAATTTATCAACAATAAAAGAAAACTTTCATACTGAGAAGTCTCAAATTGCAAATGCGCGTTAGTGATTGATTGGAAATCAATAACACTTCCACAGTTCCACTAGCAAGGAAATTTACCTACTCAAGAAAAGAAAAAGAGTACTAGCTTTTATTCATCGCTGAATAATCATCATTCATCGCATAAAAAATTGTACATTTTCTAAACATCATTCCAAATAGTTGGTGAAACTCAATAATGCATACAAGAAGAAAATGTGGATTTCATTTTTCTACAATGAAAGGAAACTATCAGTAGTGATTGATTGGAAATCAATAACACTTTCACAGTTTCATCAGTAATGAAATTCACCTACTCAGGAAAAAAAAAAAATTTATATTATCTTTTTTTCGGTATTGAAAAATCATCATTCAACTCATAAATTATTGTACATTTTTAAATACAACCCTTATAATGGAACATACGGAGTATTGCCAAATAATTGGTGAAACTCATAAGTGCACATAAAACAAAAATATACATTTAAATTTCTTGACAATGAAAGGAAATTGTGATACCGATAAGTCCCAAATTGAAATTGTGCAATAGTGATTGATTGAAAATTAATAACACTTCCTCCCTCCCTCCAACAAGAAATCAGAAGAGAAGAAAAAAGGTCATTAGCTTTCTTTTGGCATTGAAAAGTCATCATTCAATTAATAAAGATTACAAACTTTTTAAACATGACATTATAATGAAATAAACGAAGTATAATTATTTTTTAAACAGTGGTAAACAGAAAATGTTTAAAATCATAAAGTAACTGAAATATAGTTCATCAGTTCGATTTTCAATTTATTGATTTTTTTTAAACACCTCTAATATACTCAGCAACAAATCATAGCAATTTTTTGATAGTAACTATAGTACCCAAAATAAATAAAACCCACTGAATCAAACAAACTCAAATGAAACTGAAACAATAAGCTGCGATCGAAAGCTAAACTGAAGTAGAACAAGCAATCAATTTAATTAAGAATGCAAAGCTACGCCGCACTGATCAAAGTATAAACAAATTAAGCCAAATTGAATTTGACTCTCCACTAAAGCCAAAAACCCGCATGCAATTCAATTGCACAGGAACCAAGGAAGCTAATACACAAAGGCTTTGTGCCTGAAGCAAATCCATGACTTCGTCGTTGAAACGAAAACAGCCTAAAGGCTTTTTTTAATTTTTGTATTTTTTTCTGTAATTATAATGACAACCCAATGCATATATTTATAAGCTAAATTATTCTTGAATTCTACACTGATTCAAATTGTAACTATTTTTTAAACCAATTAGGTTTCTAAAATAAATATGAAACCAAACAGAAAACAAACGAATAGGAAACATAAACCGAATAGAAAATAGAAACTAATAGAAAATTTAGTTTAATTATTCTACATAGCCTCCCTTAAACTAAGTTCGTGTCGTTAGCCATACCGAGCATCTTCTTCAACTTTGCAAAGATCTCGAATTTCAATGCCTTGGTGAAAATGTCCGCCACTTGATTTTCAGTCTTGCAGTAGTCAACAACGATCTCTTTCTTATTAATCAAATCACGAATGAAATGATACTTAATATCAATATGTTTACTGCGACCATGAAAGACTAGATGCTTCTTCAGCCCGATTGCCGACTTGCTATCACGCAACATCGTAGTCGGACCATCCTTTTTAGTCTAAAGGAAACCAAGCATCCTTCTCAACTAAATCGTTTGAGTAACACAATTAGAAGCTGCAATATATTCAGTAATATACTCAGCCTCAGCAATAAATATTGCTATCACTGGTTATTTCTTTGAACTCCAAAAAAACACAACAGAACTAATAAAGAAAGCATAACCAGAACTGTATATAACATGCCCAATTACTATTAGTATACCCAAGAAACTTTATTGGTTCGCCTCTAGGATACAGAATATCATCTCCTTGAGTACTTTAATGTACCTCAAAATTCTCTTTGCAGCCTGCAAATGCGACTGACATGGATTCTCCATTAATTTGCTTATCAATCTAACACTGAAACTTATATCCCGCCTTGTAGAAGTCAAGTATCTCAAACTACTAACCATACTCTTAAAGTAAGTTGGATCTACAAAATTCTCGGTGCCTTGTTTTGTCAACCTTAATCTCTCTTCAACTGGAGTCATGATCGGATTAGCACTATCTATCTTGAACTTCTTCAAAATATCACCAGCATATTTTCTTTGAGAAATAAAGATTCTCCGATTAGTCTGAGAAACTTTAATCTTAAAAAAATATGACATAAGTCCCAAATCAGTTATTTCAAACTGTTTGATCATTGCCTCCCTGAAGTCTGACATCATCTTTTCATTGTTTCCAGTAAATATCAGATAATCCACATACAAGCAAACAATGATAATATCCCCACTTGATGAAAACTTCACGTATAAAGTATGTTCATATGGGCACCGTTGAAAACTACTTTTGTTAAAGAAATTGTCAATACGAGTATACAAAACTCTCAGAACTTGTCTCAATTTATACAGGGCTCTCTTTAAATGATAGACCTTCTTCTCTTTACCTCTTTTTACAAAGTCAGGAGATTGATTAACATATACCTCATCTTCAAGAACTCCATTCAGAAAAACAGACTTCACAACCATCTGAAAAGTCTTCCAATTATTCTGAGCAGCTAGAGAAATTATCATTCTCACAGTATCAAGTCTAGCAACAGGAGGAAACACTTAAAAGTAGTCAATTCCAGGCTTTTGTTTGTAACCTTTTACAACAAGTCTTGCCTTGTATATATCAACTTCTCCAATAGGCTTGTACTTCGTCTTGTATACCCACTTCACACCAATTGGCTTCTTTCCACTCGGAAGGTTTGTAAGCTTTCAAGTATTATTCTTCTCAATGAAATTAATTTTTTCATCCATTGCTTTTACTCAACGATCATCTCTAACAGTATCAGTAAAATTAATAGGATCATAATCTACAAACAGAGCAAAATTCACAATAATCATCAGTCAAATTATCAACTTCATCCCCAACAACATAATCATTCAAACGAGCTGATAGTTTTGACTCCCTCTGTGGACGTCCACCTGAGGTGGAAGCTGTATAAGTGAAAGAATCACAAACTGGTTGTTGAACTGGCTGACTCGGTTCTTCAGTTGCATTATCTCCACTAATATACACTGCAGATGATCGTTTTATAATTTTTGGTATTTTCTTTTTCCAATCCCAAATTTTTGGTTCATCAAAAGTAACATCTCTGTTAATAATTACCTTCTCAGTATCAGAATTGAACAGTTTATACCCTCTGGTCTCACTGTTATAACCAATAAAGACATTTTTTTTGCCTTATCATTCAATTTCTTTCGAATTGCATCCGAAACATGGGCATATGTAACACACTCAAATACTTTAAGATGCGAGATGTTTAGTTTCTTTCCTGACCAAATCTCATATGAAGTTTTCTTACCAATACTTCTTCATGGACACCTATTTGATAAATAAACTGCACATGCTACAACTTCAGCCCAGAATTTTTTAGGCATACTTTTGGCCGTCATCATCGACCTTACCATATTCATTACCATTTTGTTCTTTCTCTCTGCAATATATTCTGCTGTGGGGTGTACCTGGCTATCATTTGATGCTTGATTTCATGATTTTTCAAAAAATCATCACACACCATATATTTAGTGCCTCTATCAGTTCTCAGAGTTTTAATGGAAAGCCCACTCAGCTTCGCAACATAAGTTTTGAAACTCTTGAAAATATCACATGTATCAGATTTAAACTTCAACAAAAAAACATAGTTCTTCCTACTAAAATCATCAATGAAAGTGATAATATTTGTTACCACCTCAAGAATGAACATCAACAGAATACAAGTCAGAATGAATAAACTCCAATGGCTGTTTTGCTCTCCAAACTTCACCTTTTGAAAAATGCTCCCTGTGCTTCTTGCCCAAAATACACAACTCACATTGTCGAGATTTAAAGTTAAGTGATGGCAATCCAGAGACCATATTATTCTTCACAATAAAGTTCAAACCACAAAAATAAAAATAGCCAAATCTCATATGCCAAAACTAACTCTCATCATAACCAGTGGTACTAAGGTAAGCTGAATTACAATGATTAAAAATGATTGAAAATAACATATTATTGTTCATGTCTACCTTTGCAATTATCCTTATGTGTTCATTACGAATTGTGCAAATATCATGCCTAAAATTAATATCATAATTTTTCTCTTGCAACTGATCAAGACTTAACAAATTTTGACTAAGATTAAGCACATAATAGACATCACCTATTGCACTGGTCTTTCCGTTTTTTAAAGTAATTGGAATACTACCTGTTGGATATTTCTGAACAACAATGGGACCTTACAACACAAAAAATCAACTAAACTAGAAATGTGTATTTATGAATAGAACTAATATAATACAATGGTAGAAATCAGTAAATGCCTCTTCAAATCGTGCAAATGTACTTTTCTTTAGGTTTATTAGTTCTCTTATGTGTGCAAGGAGTTCAGGACTAATATCCTTTTGAGATAAAATGAAGATGATCGTTAGAAGTCTGCACTAACTCAAACGAACTACCGAACAAGTGTGAAAAGTCCAAGAAATAACTTGTAAGATGAGAATGGTTGCTTATATCTAAACCATCGTCCTAAAGAGTCTATTTATAGACCTCCAAAGGGTACTATTCAATAGTCACACCTCTTAGGAAAATGTAGGAAGAAACAGAACTCAATTCGGATAAGAATTGAATCCAAAATCACACTTTTCGTGAAAAGGTGCAACACTTCAGGACAAGAAAAACCTTACTGAAAGTCGTCCGAGTACACGTCTGAATCTCTGTTCGAATTCGACGGATTCTCGGACCCCCAAACGTTCAGTTATTCGTTTATTCCTTAGCTAATTATTGGAAAATCTCTAACACTACCTTTCCCAATAACAAACACAACATGATTATTTCCAAACCTCACTGTATTCCTGTAGATCTCATCAAGATCAGAAAAAATTTTCTTTCTTCCACACATAATTACTACAGTCACAATCAATGTACCACTTAGAACTTTTATCTTCTTACTAGCCCCAACAGTAAATAAAATAATTTCTTGATTATTATCACTACTTTAAGCTATTTGAGTTTGCCTATCATTATTATCTTTCTTCAGACCCTAATATTTTTTTTATGTGACCTATCTTTTCACAATTATAACATTTAACTTTAAATTTATCACGCTTTTGCTCATTACTTTGACCATCAGAATTAACCTTTTGTTGGTAAGAAAAGTTACCTCTACCACGGCTTCTGTCTCTGAAGCTTTGACCGCCACGTCCTCTCCCTTGAGAATTCTGGCCCTGCTGATAAGTTTCACCATCATCGATTTCTTTAGGCTTATATAAAGCCTTCAATGCTTCTGCAGCTGAATCAACAGATGGTCTGTCACATGACATCTCATATGTCACAAATTCTCCTTTCAAATCAGCATATAAAAAAGTGGAAAGATCTTTAATGGCCTCAATAATCTCCTTCTTTGTGTGAAATTTAGAAGTCAACGTCCGAAAAACTTTAGACACCATCTGGTCTTACGTCATTTTATCACCGTTGATCTTCATCTGACAAGCTATGGATTTTACCCTAGCCATGTATGCTAGCATCTTTTCATTAGGCATCATCTCTGCCAATTCAAATTGTCTCCTTAACTCCTGCAGTTTCTTTTTTTGAACGTTTTCGTTTTCTCGATTGGTAACTTATAACTTTTCCCAAAACTCCTTAGCTGTCTTTACTTCCATTAAACTTCTGCATACATCTAATTCAACCTTAATTCTTAAATAATAGAGTGCATGATCACTGTGAAAATGATTTTTCTCCAATTCTTTGCTTCCTTCACCTGTTGATTTTTCACCTTCCTTGCCTTCTTCAAGTTCTTCAAAACCTGGCTCAATCACATGCCAGATACCAATAATTCTAAAAAAATTCTCCATAAATTGACACCAAATTGCAAAATTATTTTTTCATTAAAGACAAATACATGGCAATCGGGAGGATTAAATAAAAAAACATCTTGAACTCTCAAAAAAATAACACAGGCTTTTATAAGAAATGTAGGACCCAAAATAAATCAAACTCACGAATCAAACAAACTCGAATGGAACTGAAACAATAAGCTGCGATCGAAAGCTAACTGAAGTAGAACAAGCAAACAATTAAATTAAGAATGCAAAGCTACGCGGCATGGATCAAAGTATAAACAAATTAAACCAAAATTGAATTTGACTCTGCACTAAAGCCAAACACCCACATGCAATTCAATTGCACGGGAACCAAGGAAGCTAATACACAAAGGCTTTGTGCCTGAAGCAAAACCACGACTTCGTCGTGGAAACGAAAATAGCCGAAAAGCTTTATTTTAATCTTTGTATTTTTCTCTGTGATTATAATGACAACCCAATGTATATATTTATAGGCTAAACTATTCCTGAATCTTACACTGATTCAGATTATAACTATTTTCTAAACCAATTAGGTTTTCTAAAACAAATACGAAACCAAACAGGAAACAAACGAATAAGAAATAGAAACTAATAGGAAACTTAGTTTAATTATTCTATAGTAACTCATGTGACATGCATTCATTGGTTACATTTTTATTAATATCACATAATTGTCTAATGAATGCATGCCACATGAGTTGCTATTAAAATATTGCTATAATTTGTTGCTGAGTCTATCATTACTCCACCCTTAACACTGCCGATGTGAGTCATGTTGGGAGCAACTTGAAAATTTTCGTTTTTTGTGGCTCACTTTTACTCTTTATGTTTCATTAGAAGAATCTATTTTGTTGTATTGTTTTAATTCCACAAAGTGGACTATTCTAATGGAACAGAGATATTACTTTCCATTCCACAACCTATTTATAAACTCATTTAGTGAGTAAAATGGCTCATAAATCAATATTGAAGCTCATCAAATGCTTTAAAGGGTCACACAATTTCCATTACGGGGTTAATTCATGGTCTGAATTCTAAAATTAGCATAGTTTGTCTCAATTAAGTTTGGAACCAAAAAAAATTAAAAAATTGAAAATAAAAAAAGTATTATTTTAAGATTTTTGTCCCAAAAATCATAAGTTTTTATTGGAAATAGTTTGTTTTGCATGAATTTTTGCTAAAATTCTGAGTGTAGCTTTTGATATATTTTCGATTTTAAAGAACCAGTGTTGAAGTTTCGGTTTCAAATGAAGGATGTGTTGTGAGTCATGGGTAGGTGTTAAATATCTCACGTCGATAAATAACAGTGATATAGAGTAATTAATAAGTAAGTTGGGTCCAAAACTTATCAGTTTGAGCTTTTAGGTCAAGTTGGACTTAATTTACTTATTGAGCTCTAATCTCTCAGCTCCTTCACCTCATTCCATGCCTTTTAAACTTTTACCAGATAATTAACTGTCCTTTTAAAGTATTATGCAAAAATTGCCTCCTACTCTTGGATTATGAAATTTTCACGGCCCTTAGAAAAATTTTCCCAAATTACTTGAGTGAATGATTCATTATTTTCTGAATATGAAATGCTTCAATTTTTATTTTCATTTTTGCACATCAAACTAACCAATAACAAAGTCATGATATTCAATCATAAAAAAAATGAAAATTGAAAAAGAACAATGGCGTTGAGTATCCTTCACGCTACTTTCCCCGTAGACATTGTCAAAAAGCCAAAAAAAAAAAAAAAAAAAAAAAAAAAGGTGGCGTTTGGGTGCCCTCCACGAAAATGTTGATAGCATTGACTAGTCAACAGTCACAGTCACTCTATTTGGTTTGGACCCAAAATTCTGTCAGTGGCCCAATAATGTCTTTTGGGCCAAGTCTAGATATTTTGAGAAAGGTCGCGGCCCATTTAGAGTGATCCAATCGCTCTTTTCTTTGATTCCCGGATATGCCAAGTCTTGAAGTATAAATATATAATCACAAAACCCTCACCTAGGTCAGTCACACACTATCGATTTCATCTCCGCGGCTGCAGCTTTGTAAGGTCACTCTGTGCCTTACCCTCCCCAATCGTAGCCGCCTCCGTCTCTGCTCTCCCTTCCCTTTTTCTTTCGGTAAAAGCAATCACCTCCCTCCTTTTTTAGTTCTCTTGTTTGATTTCGGTGTGTGGGATATTGCTCTGTTTGTTCGTTTCTGTGTTTTTGGTATGGGTTCTTTGTTTTGTGGGTTTTTATGCTTGGTGACTTGTTCATTGAGTGTTTGGGATGTAGATCGGATCTGGGTTATGGTTTTTTTTTTGGTTTGATTGTTGATGTATTCACTCTTTTGATGGCTAGATGTTTTTTGGTTTGCTTTGTTTCAGTGAAGTAGGATTTTGGATGAGCGTTGTCTGATTAGTTGTTCTGGTTGAAGGGTTGATTAGTAAACGATTGATTTTTTGGAGAAATCATCACTAGCCTGCTAGATGTTTTTGTTTCTTTTGCTTCACTGTTTTGAGAATTTTTGTAGTAAATTATGAACTTATGTTTTCCAATTATTTAGAAAAAATGGAGAAAAGATAAACTATGAGCTTTTTTTGTTTCATCTTCTTGGAGTAATTGTATTTTTTTTGGGTCAAAGATGGTTTCCTCGTTCTTAAGTATTACTAAGAACACTATAAATTTATATGACCTTTGATTTCTTTCTGTATTTGGTGTGTTAGATATATGATTGATATTACTAGTCCTTTTTGTTTATTTTGTGCAAGTGGTGATTTAGGTGTGGCTGTAATCATGAGTGCATATACTTTTTATGCTTACTATATTATATTTTGTTCCTGTTTTATTGTGTCTCTAATCTCTGTGTCGGCTTTGTTCATGTGATATGTTTTGTAGATGTTTGAAACATGGTATTTATTCTGTGAAGAATGTGAGAATATTTAATTGCTGTTTAAGAATGAAATTTGGATAGCTATTTTTATTGGAAAATTGTTGTACAAATCCTACTTTTATGTAGTGTGGTATTGGGATGCTCATATGTTACTACTTATGTTAGACGCACCCAGTTACACCTTCTTCTTCGTGTATTTTCATGTATAAAAATTTCTGTCTAAATTCCTATAATAATTTGAGTTCGTTCTTATTATAGTAATTCTAATTCTGTGAAATTATTCCAGGTTCTCAAACTTAAACGCTTCCTTCATTTCTTCTGGTGTATTCATTAACAACCTATCAAGATGGTAAGCTTCTCTCTCTTTTTCTCTAGTCACTTTTTTATATTTGTTACAAAATTTTAATTATAGTTACTTTTTATGCTAAACTTGCAGGTGAAGTTTACAGCAGAAGAGCTTCGGAGGATTATGGACTACAAGCACAATATCCGTAACATGTCTGTGATTGCCCATGTTGATCACGGTAAGGAGTTGATTCTTTGCCCTTTTTTGGGGGGATATGTGCTTTTATTAGCTGCTGCACTGCCTGAAGGATTGGGGAGTTAATTTCTTTTTAATGTCTACCTATATATACTATCAGTTATATTGTCATTTTTAGGGTGGTGGTTCATTTATTTTTGTAAATGTTTCTTACTCTTTTGAGCTGCTGTGCATATTGATTGATAAATACTCCTAGTTTGTTTATTGGCTATTAACTTGGAATGTATGTTTACCTTACAGGAAAGTCCACCCTTACCGATTCTCTTGTGGCCGCTGCTGGTATCATTGCTCAGGAAGTTGCGGGAGATGTCCGTATGACAGATACCAGAGCTGATGAAGCTGAGCGTGGTATCACAATCAAGTCCACTGGTATTTCACTTTTCTATGAGATGACTGATGAAGCTCTGGCGGCATACAAGGGAGAACGTAATGGAAATGAGTACCTGATCAATCTGATCGATTCCCCTGGGCACGTTGATTTCTCGTCTGAAGTGACAGCTGCACTTCGTATCACTGACGGTGCATTGGTTGTGGTCGACTGTATTGAGGGTGTCTGTGTGCAAACTGAAACTGTCCTCCGTCAGGCCCTTGGAGAGAGGATCAGGCCTGTTTTGACTGTTAACAAGATGGATAGGTGTTTCCTTGAGCTACAGGTTGATGGAGAGGAGGCTTACACAACTTTCCAGAAGGTTATTGAGAATGCTAATGTTATTATGGCCACTTATGAAGATCCTCTTCTTGGAGATGTCCAGGTTTACCCGGAGAAAGGTACTGTTGCTTTCTCTGCCGGTTTACATGGCTGGGCTTTCACTCTAAGCAACTTCGCCAAGATGTATGCTTCCAAGTTTGGTGTTGATGAGTCCAAGATGATGGAAAGACTCTGGGGTGAGAATTTCTTTGACCCTGCTACCAAGAAGTGGACAAGCAAGAACACTGGATCACCTACATGCAAGCGTGGTTTTGTTCAGTTTTGTTATGAGCCTATCAAGCAGATCATCAACACTTGCATGAACGATCAGAAAGACAAGCTGTGGCCAATGTTGACAAAGCTAGGGGTGACCATGAAGTCTGAAGAAAAAGAGTTGATGGGCAAGGCATTGATGAAACGTGTCATGCAGACATGGCTTCCTGCAAGTACTGCCCTACTTGAAATGATGATCTATCATCTTCCTTCACCATCCAAGGCTCAGAGGTATCGTGTTGAAAACTTGTACGAGGGACCTCTTGATGATCAATATGCTACTGCAATCAGGAATTGTGACCCTGAAGGACCTCTCATGCTCTATGTATCTAAGATGATTCCCGCATCTGATAAGGGAAGATTCTTTGCTTTTGGCCGTGTGTTTGCTGGGCGTGTTGCCACTGGTATGAAGGTAAGAATCATGGGTCCCAACTATGTCCCTGGAGAGAAGAAGGATCTGTATGTTAAAAATGTCCAGAGAACTGTTATTTGGATGGGTAAGAGGCAGGAAACTGTTGATGATGTACCATGTGGCAACACAGTTGCTATGGTTGGTTTGGATCAGTTCATCACCAAAAATGCCACTTTGACTAATGAGAAGGAAACTGATGCTCATCCAATCAGGGCTATGAAGTTCTCTGTCTCCCCTGTGGTGCGTGTTGCTGTGCAGTGCAAGGTGGCCTCTGACCTTCCCAAGCTTGTGGAAGGTTTGAAACGTCTAGCCAAGTCTGACCCTATGGTTGTGTGTTCAATTGAAGAATCTGGTGAACACATTATTGCTGGTGCTGGAGAACTGCATCTTGAGATCTGTTTGAAGGATTTGCAAGATGATTTCATGGGTGGTGCTGAAATTATCAAGTCTGATCCGGTTGTGTCGTTCCGCGAGACAGTACTTGAGAAGTCTTGTCGCACCGTGATGAGTAAGTCTCCTAACAAGCACAATCGTCTTTACATGGAAGCTAGGCCCCTTGAAGATGGACTTCCTGAGGCAATTGATGATGGTCGTATTGGCCCAAGAGATGATCCGAAGGTTCGCTCAAAGATCTTGTCTGAGGAGTTTGGATGGGACAAGGATCTAGCAAAGAAAATCTGGTGCTTTGGACCTGAGACTACTGGACCGAATATGGTGGTTGATATGTGTAAGGGAGTTCAGTACCTGAATGAAATCAAGGATTCTGTTGTGGCTGGTTTCCAGTGGGCGTCAAAGGAAGGTGCATTGTGTGAAGAAAACATGAGAGGTATTTGCTTTGAGGTTTGTGATGTTGTTCTTCACGCAGATGCCATTCACAGGGGTGGCGGCCAAGTTATTCCAACAGCTAGAAGGGTTATCTATGCTTCCCAAATTACTGCAAAGCCCCGTCTATTGGAACCTGTTTACCTTGTCGAAATCCAAGCTCCTGAACAGGCCCTGGGTGGTATTTACAGTGTCCTGAATCAGAAGCGTGGGCACGTGTTTGAGGAAATGCAGAGACCAGGAACACCACTTTACAACATCAAGGCCTACCTTCCAGTCATTGAATCCTTTGGTTTCTCAGGTCAATTGAGAGCAGCAACTTCAGGACAGGCCTTCCCACAGTGTGTGTTCGATCATTGGGACATGATGTCCTCTGATCCATTGGAACCCGGCTCATCTGCTGCAGTGCACGTTGCTGAAATTAGGAAGAGGAAAGGTTTGAAGGAACAGATGACACCACTCTCAGAGTTCGAGGACAAGCTCTAAATCACCAGCAAAATTGCTTGCTCAACTTGAGAGAGACGGACGGACGGACGGACAGGAGATTTGATGAGGATAAAAAAGAAGTAAAGCTGGGCAGTATAATTTTGTCATTTTATTGGGGTTTTTGAAGAACAAATTCTCTCTTTATTTTAGGTTTCTGAGTGAGGAGGAGTTGGTAGTGTGTCTTTTTGAAAGGCACGAATGTTGTGTTTTATTTTGTGTCGTTATTTTTCAGTTGTCTCAACTTACTACATACATTTGCGACTACTTAAATGCAGTACGTTTCGTTTTATCTTCTGTCTCTCTTTATTATATATAATATAATATTGTTTTCTTTAGTTGGTAGGGCTTGGTCGTGCCTTTATTCTCAGCTCCTTTTTAGGGTTCGTGTGCTTTTATTACTTATATTTTTAGGCTAAAAAAGGTTCTATATAGAGATTTTTTTTTTTTTCTACTCAAAATAACACTCTTTCTATATTAATTGGATTTTTCTTTTCATAAAATTGGAAATACTGTTTTGAATTTTTTGGCAATTACATTTACCTCCTTAACGACAAATTGCTTCCATTTGAGACAAAAAAGTGAACTTAGTTTTGTAAACTTATGTTCCCTCTGTCCTATTTAAAAAATCATGTTTCTATTACTGAAAATAATATTACAAACAGAATTCTTTGAATGAGACTCTAATACTGAAAACAGTATTACAAACAAAACTCTTTGAATGGGACGGAGGGAGTATATATTATCTTGAAAATTCTTTCCCAATACGAAGGAGGGTGGTTTTATTTGTCAAAAAAAACCTCAAGAGAATATTTGTAATTTCACCAAAATTCATAAAATAAATGTAATTCACTATTTAAAAAAAAAAAAAAGAATTTAGATGTTTTATTCAAAATATGGGAGAGATACTTATCACTACTTTTCCACAAGTGAAAAAATCATCTAAAGAGAACCAAGATTTCTAATGAAATATTGCAAATATTCTTTTTGTACAATAAATCAATATTAATAGTAATAAGAAAATAAATGACACCACCTTGTGCACATCTTTGCAAATAAAATAACAATTTTGACCCTAACTCCCTAACCAGATTTCAGACTATATAATTCTACGTGATATAACCATTGTATAAAATATTCTGAGGTTAAACCTTCCTCACTTGCCTCAAAAAAAAAAAAAAAAAAAAAAAAAAAAAAAAAAAAAAACACATCTTCTTCACCCTCTCCACTCTCAAACTAAAAGTTGAAGATACAATAGTAACCAGGAATTGTTTGAAGGCAACACCCACACACTGTTGTTAAAGGTGAAACAAGAATTGATGGTTCTAGAAAAAATTTCACTACATATCTCAAACCACTTCATTCTAACTTGTTGCTAAACTGTTGAAGATTCAAGCCACCAAAGAATTTGAAAGTTCCACAAGAATTTATAGTTGGTTAACAACAGAAATTCTTCCACCATTTAGTTTATTGCAAACCACATCACAATCTACCTAATTTATGTGTATCTGAAACTGAAACTGAAACTTGACAGCAAATCACATCATGCAGCAGAGATTGATTTTGATTTTTGCCGCGGCGGTATATGGAGCCAGGTCTTCATCATGTCATATGCTGTGAAACCTATTGCCACAGAAGGAACAATCTGATGCAAAACAATGGAGATCTGTTAGGCTGTGGGGAAAGTCCAGTTAATCCAGAATTTTTTCCAACTATTTGAAAAATAACCCTTGAATCATTCATCTCAAGAATGCAATCAGAGCATAGTTCTTCTTTTTTTTTTTTTTTTTTTTACCTTGATGTAGTTGATGCTAAGACCAGCAAATAACTGTCTACAACCTTGATCACGCGCGATCGTTGCAAGTCCATCAAATGTGCTCTTGTATTGAGTACCAGATTGGAATGCAGGTTGAAGATGCTCAACCTGGAAAATAAACATCGAAAGGATGGAAGGCGATCACTCGTCAAACATATTACTGGAATTATAATGTGACTTGATGTATAAAATAGCATAGGCTGTTCCTAAATAAGTAGTGGTCTTTCAAATTGATCGAATATGATGAAAGAAATTCAACCTACAAACAGTTGTGCATAGGTAGGTAATGCATACCCTATTAAAGTACGCAAAGCCGAGAATATAGCTCTTCTGTAGCAAACCAAATCTTACTCTAGATTACTGATCTTAGTGAGGAACCCAATATGAGTTCCATTGTAATAACCAATCAATGCTAATTTTCAAACTATGTTTGCAACTAAAACAGACAATTCCCTGCAGATATTTGCATGTAATTTTGTTCTGCATAAAAGCATTGACAACAAGTATATATAGAAAGTTACTGTTATTGATCTGCCAGATATCATAGAAGCGAACAAGGAAATTTCACAAATTGACTAAGAAACTATTCTGCTGCTTGGAAGCTTCACAGGATTGTGGTTTATGAACCTATCCTATTAGTATAAAAGTCAGAACATGCCATCTTTAACCTGAATATTGGTCACAATATTTCTCCGTTCAATTATATCCATTCCAAGCCAAATATGTGGTATATTCTGAACAAACATGCAATCAACAGGAGGTACTAGTGTCTAGCATCACAAAAATGCTTCCTAAGAACCTGAAGGCTGAAGGTACTTAAATTCACAATCCAATAGGTACTCCACAAGAGAAACATCAAAGTGGAAAAACAAGTAAAAAACACAGACAAGTTTACCAAAGGATGTCTAAAAATAGTATTTGAGTCACCTGCATCTGTCTCCTAACCACATCCAAAGGATACGTAAAAGTCTGTCCAAATAAACCAGCTAGAGCTCCACAAGATAGCCGCATCAAGATAGAAGTCTGATTCTCTTCGGGAACGTGTCTTTTCAGTTCCTCATAGATGTAAAACTTTAATCCAGCATAAGGCAGGATACCAATTAGTGTTGGACCTGCTCAAATGTGATAGCAAAAAAAACAGTGATCTCAGAGAATTTTGACCAACAGATCTAAAACGACAAGTTTCAACCACATTAATCAACATATCCGGACCATGGTAGATTTGACAGATCCAACATGCCAATGTGGAAATATAAGTTTCAACCACATTAATCAGTGTATCCATGTGGTGGCATCATCACCAATTTAACATACCGTGATAAGATACAATTCCAATGGCAAAAGAAGAAAACATGAGATAAGAAGTAGCATGGAAATCAGGTACATACCTACACCTCTATAAAGTGCACGCACTCCTCCTTGCTTATAGACACTCTCTATAACATTTCCTATACCAGTGTAAGAAGGTCGTGGATAAACATGCCCAGGACCAATCTGCAAATTTTGTCTTTTATCCACAACCTGTGAAAGATGAAACCTATCATAAGTAAAGAAATTGAATATCCAAGGACTACAAATGCATAGAATATTATTTGCTTTTTCACAAGAAAAACAAATTGAAGATTTAGGAGCTGACATTTGCTCAGCTAATACCTGATAAGCAAGTTTAGTACGTGCCAAATCGAGAGGATAAGTACACAAAACCGCAGTTCCCCCAGCAGCTGAACCTGCTAAAAGATCTACAATAGGCCCAGTTCCTACAGCGGGGTAGTTATCCAATATCCATCCCCGATACTGCTCATAAGTCATGAAATGTAATGCTGCATATGGAACAATTCGAAGAACACTGGCCCCATTTCCTCTGAAGAGATAAAATTGAAACATAAATAAAAGAAGTAACAGTCAATGAGATTGCATAAAACATTCTGTAGTTGGAGAATTCGAACTTACTTATAGAATCCCATAACACCCTCATGCTTCACTATCTTCTTTAGAGTATGAGAAATGCCAATAGAATGAAAACCTGCTGTCCTTGTCTGCATATGTCCATAAGGGATGGGTTGAAGGTAGAGAATGTTAGGAAGATCATTCTTAGTTAACAAAGATGTAACCAAATCTGAACAATATCACAAACAACCCAATCTCAATCTACATCTAACTAAAAGTCGATTATTCCACTGAAAAGAACCATAAGCCTGTAATACAAGTATCAAAATCAGAGTGCCCCCTAAGGTTTTGTTCAATAAACTCATTGAGCACTTGAGCTTAATTGATTAAGTCAAATTAAATCTTTTTGATAAGTTAAATGTCTTAACGGATGAAGTGATTTGGTAGCTATGCACTTAATCAATTAAGTGCATTTGATAACTAAAAATTCAATGACTTAATGGATTAAGTGCGACTAAGAAGCAAGTACACCACCTGTTGGCCTAAAAACAAACCAATCACTTATTATTGAACTGAACTGTTACACAACTAATTTTTCTCTCTTAACTTTTCAATTTTCAAATATTTATATTATCTCATTTTATGCTTTTAATACTCATATGTTTTATTTGACACAAAATTTATACAATAAACGGAAGATTGTACAAGAGGCCAATAAACTTTTTCCATCGACAACTTTTGGCTACTAACTAATGAAAGTGGCAAGAAATGGCCATTTCATGAAGTAAAAATGTTATAATGGAGGAAAACACTAAACCAATGGGCAAAATGTTCAAACACAACACATAGAAATCAAGTTTATATTACTCTTAATTCATATTTCTAATCTTATTAGTTACTATAAGTTAGTTCATTGATATGATTAATTATTTTGTTTCAATAACTTGGTAACATTCAAACTTTAGACTCCAAAGGTAATCTTAACTATAAATTTCATATGAAAAAGAAAGATAGGATTGTAGGGTAGATGAAAGGTATGCTAATTTCATGATTGCATTATTTCAAAATTTAGTTTTTGTCAAATAAAGTATGGGGTTCAAAAGTCATACTGTTTTCAGATATCAGTTTCATCAAACAGAACTTAAAGATAAACAATTTCATCTAGTGAATGAAGGGACAGAACACCAGCTCAGAGAAAGAAAAAGGGTAACCTGTAAAAGTATTTTCGCTCGTTCTAATGGAGCAACAGCAGTTTTAGCAATTCCACCAGCTGCCCCTCCAGCAATCAGTTCCTTTACATACACTGGCAAACTATCTAAATGAGACACCTTTTCGCGGGCCGATGTTCCGTCAACAAACCCTGCCACTTTCGTGGACAAAGTAGAGCCTTGGGAGGAACCCATCTCAGGCATTTCTTCCCAAGATCCAATTATTATCTAAAAACCAAACCCTCCTATGTATGCTTCAATCCAAATACCAACAAGTTAATCTCCTTGCAGTTGGTAAAACTCCTTATCCCATCTATCTCGTGGAATACAAAATGAGAACACTTTCTGCTCAAATGGTAGAGCCAATGGCCTGAGAACACCCGGAATCGAACACCGTTTGTTCACAAGCCCAACCTCCTTCCCAGAAATAACAAGATACATCAAACAGAAAAAAACCCGAGAAAATTGATCAAACACCGCACCAGCAATCACCACCCTCTCAATTAAACATACGACCCCATAGATGTATATCAAAGTTCATCATACCCGCAACGGGTAAAATCACCTTCAACCCGAAAGACCAAAAAATAAAATCCAAATCCAATTCTCTCAAAGACTCAAACTAATGAGATTCCACTTGTAAGTTCTCTTCAAAACAAACAATACCTCGTCGGTTACAACCCAAAACGATCAATAAACCCAGGTTCAAATTTGGCGTAAAGATTGAATCTTTGAATTCAAACTCCACGAAACATACCTCTAATTCACGGGACGTTGATGGGTTTTTTCCCTTTTCTTTCCCTCCTCGAAAGTTCACGCGGGACACGTCAAATGGCTGGTTGGTTGGAATTTTCAACGCAGAATCAGAATCTCCCTGGTTTCTGGGAACGTGAAGGTGAATTAAAATTCTCGGAAGGTGCAGCTCGTCGGGAATCAAATTGACGCGACTGCTGAAAACAAATGTGGCAGGGAATCGAATAATTGTTCTTGATTTGATTGGGGATCTTTGAGATGGCGAGGGCGATGATGTTGGCAGTTGCAGATGCGCGGTGTTTGATGGCTTCTTCCAAGTTTTGGGAATGACCAATGAATAATGAAGGCTTACGATAGATCTCGATTTATCAATTTGGTAAAATTATATCTGCCTCCCCTGATTTTCAATTTATTATCATTGAACCCCTGTAATTATGTGTAATTTTATTTGAAATGAATTTATATAATATATTTGAATTTAAGGATTACTGCCTAAGCCAAACACTTTTCATGTGATTTGGGTGACCTAAAAAAATTAAAGAGTTAGCTTGAGTAGAGGTGGAGATGTGGAAGAGAGGAGAGAGCAATATGGTGGCAAAAGGGAAACCTCTGGATTATGAGGCTTTCTCTAATGATCACCAACAATTGTTCGGTGTAGGGCTATTCGTTACCGTGTTTTTAAAAATGTTTTTTGAAGGTTTTGTATTTATAAATAGGAATAAATTTTTATTATTTTTTGTACACGTTTTTACTATTATGCTAAACAACTTTACTTTTTCAATATATTTTTCATATTTAAAAAGTTATTTCGATAATATATTTCAAGTTTTCAAGACACATCACATATAAATATACATGAAACCACGTATTTCGACTGAATACGATATCGAGATATGTGTTATATAGTCAATTTCACTTAGTAAAATAAAATTTTATTGTTGCTGTTAAAGTTTGTTGGGTAAATTGCCAAAACTCCTCCTAATATTGGTCTAAATTACTGCTCATTTGATAGAAATTAATGTTTATATTTGAATGCTTAATGTTGAATTGATTAAGTAGTTTATATTTGAATGCTAAAAATTTAATTTTTAACATATGAATCATAATACTTAATTACTTATGTTCTTGTTTGATAAATACACGTATATTAAAAGTTTACAGCTTTGTCCTTACACTAATTTTTAGTAACTACGCACACAAATTTTAATTTTACATCTGTTTTATATATATATATATATATATAATATTATTGAATTATGTTTATGAAGTTAAATATATAACTTATCAACTAATATTTAAAATAAAACTGGAATAAAAAACTACCATGAAAATTTATTTGACAACCTTATGATAAAAAACATAAAATGTGTGGTGTGCTAATTTAAATAAATTAAAATTAAGATTTATTTAAATAGAGTTATTTATAGTTAAATCATGAATAAAAGAAAAAGGAAAAATAAAATGTGTGGGATGCTAATTAAAATAATAGTTTATTTATAGTTAAATCAATAGTAATTATAATATGAATAAAATGAAAGGGATAGTTTCAAAAAATAAACACAAATTATTTTAAAAATTATTCGGTGAAGAATTAAGTGATAAACAAAAATTAAGTTAATTTTTACTGCTTAAATTTTTTTTTAAAAAAAAAATCAGTCATGCTTAATCAATTAAGATGTTTGAATTTTTGTTATTAAACAGGGCGAAAGTCAAAAGTTAACAGACTAATCTTGTTTTGTCAATCCTATTGCACATTGAAGAGGATTAGGTAGTGTTTAAACAAACCTCATTGACTAATAGCAAAAAGGGTTTCGATTACCGCACATAGACTCTCTCTCTTAGAATTCAAAGTCACGTCTAACGTTAATTTACTCACGTTTTTAATGGAAGAAAGTGGAAACCAAATTCAGAAAATTTCCCATGCAATACTTTTTTTTCTCTAAATTTATTATTTATTATTTATTTAAATCTTTTTATTTTACCATGAAATAAATGCATTCTCCTTACACTGAACATGCAGACTCTTATCTAGAAGTGACCACGGTTTCAAAACCGCCGGTTCTCAGTTCCAAAATAGTTGGAACCGTGACCGAACCTTTATAGGACGGTTTTAGACGGTTCCGATTTAGGTTACGGTTTACAACGGTTCCAATTTCAATATTAATAATACTTTAAATTTATTTTATATAAATTTTAATTACAAAATGAAGTTTAAAGAGAAAATAATATTAATGTTCACAAGATTCTCATTTTTAAAATAAATTATATTAATAATAATTTATTGAACAAGCAAATTTTAATACATTCACTACAAAATATTATAGATATAAAATAATTATAGATATATGTAACTTAGAAATATAAATTATATTTATAAATAAATATTATATTTGGACGGTTCCGAATAGCCGGTTACGGTTCCTAAAAATTAAGAACCTAAACCGAACCTCAAGTCATGGTTTTTGTTACGGTTCCAAGAACCGTCCTCCATGATTACGGTTTTAGAATTGGAATCGCCGTTTTGGTTCCGGCTCTAACCGGAACCGTGGTCACCCCTACTCCTTTCTATCATCTCTCGATATGTTTGCAACTAATATTCCCATATAATTTCTAAAGCTCTCACCAGACCCATGATTAGGATACTATTACTCGTAGCCAACTCTAACTAGAAACATGACTCTTACATATAGGCAATCCTGATAGGGTAAGACAATTTTTGAGGAGTACGTCCAACTCGGACTCTGTACATTGTCATCGTGTTTTTATTAATACGCGATACATCAGAAGTTAAATTTTTGATACATATGTTTTTTCCCATTACTACCTCAGCACCTAAACTTGATACTTGTGTTTTCTTTACTACATGCGATACTTGTTATTTTAACAACTGTGATATATCAACAACTAAATTCGGCAGGCGATATATCATATGCTATAGGCAATACATGATATATCATCAACTAAATTCATAACTGCAATACATCCACCACTACCTTCGACACACGATACATCAGATATTATGCCTGGGAAACTTATTCCATACAAATGCTACATCCACCTTTCTAGTGCAGCAAAATAATTAGAATTAAAATAAGCAAAGATGACCCCTTATTTTTTTTTTTTTATAATTTTGACAAAAAATTACGTTTTTACCATTAAATAATATAAGATGTATAGCGTCAATCTATGCCACATTAATAATTTTTTCTAAACTCGATACCGATATTTTCAAAATATAACGCGATATATGACAAGTTAAACTTGATACGCGCATGTATTAATGTCCGCCATCAATACAAGTTTTCAAACATAAATAACATTCGGATGAATTCGAAGTTCATAAAGTAATAACCCATCCTTGCCAAATCAAAATCAACTTCTCCAGCCATTAATTAATTATCTATTATATATGTACTCCAGAAAATATTAGTAGTAGAATGTTACGAAATTAATTTGTGTATATATATATATATATGCGCATTGTTTTAAATCGCTGAGGAAAACGAACGTAAATAAACTTCTCCACTTGAAGATCATTCGTGCTGAACATGAACTTGCTGCATTAATTAGGGATCGTTAATGGCAGCTTTTCTATCCTAACCATAACGAAAGAATTAGTATAATGGATGATTCCACGAAGAAAATCCCAGAATATATATATGTTTTTTTTCCCAAGATTAATGTTAATGTCTTCCTCCTACCAAAGCATTTTTTAAGTGTACTTCATCTTTGTGTCCATGTTCAACATTCGGATGAATCACATCGTGATCGACGCTGGAATTCTGTCTCGACAGAATCGACGACGTCGTTTTCCGGTGATAGGTTTGGATCTGGTTTCCCTTCTCGTCATAAACAATCGCATCCTCGTCGTCTTCATCGGGGACTCTGCATTTTTCCCCCAATATTATCGTCTTCTTCCAGATCGAATCCTCGTGTTTATATTTCTTCTCTTTATGCTTCTTATGATGATGATTATCGTTGTTCGCCTCCAGATTTTTCGACGATTGCTTCGATCCGATTCCGATCCCGTTTCCGAGCGACCTCATGCTCATGCTCTGCGGCAATTTCTTCAGCTGCGACGAAACAGAGGAGGTTGAGGCGGCGGAGCTCGACCTGAAATGGTAAGAAACCGACCCGGACATGTTCCGCTTCCCGGGCGGAGGCGGCAACCGCTGCTGCGAACATTCCTCGCCGCCGAGCGGAGGCGGGGAGTCGTTGTCGGCGTACCCGTCGTGGCGGACGTGGTTGTCGTCGGTTGGAGGATTAACGTGGAGGTTAACATCCCTGTTTTCTTTCGCTTCGTGGCCCCCGGCGGCGGTGCCCGGGGGAGGCTTCTTCCGGGACAACGCGCCGCATAGGGATGAAACCACGGAGACGGTGGCGGCGACGGTGGCAATGAGGAATGAGATTGTTAGGAACGGGTGAATTTCTTGTTCGTTTTCATGGTGATGAAATTGAGGAAATTCCCTTCCCATGACTCGAAGGGAAATGGGAATTTTTCTTCTTCTTCCCCTTTGCTGGGATTTTTATGAACCGATTAAATTTCTTGAATTTCAAAGATTGAAATGGTGGTGGTGAAAAAAAGCCATGAATTTGGGATGGATGAAATGAAAGAAAATGTTAGCGGTTGATTTGAATTTATTTGAATGTTGAAAATTGCAAAGGAAATGAGATGAATAGGAGCTTTTGGTGATTGATATTTTGTTTTGGTCTCTTTTTTTTTTCATGTTTTTTTTTGTTTTGTTTTGGTGTTGTGTAAGCCGAAACAGATTGCTGGAATTGAGGATTGAGGTTGAAAGGTGAGGTTGAAAACCAAAGTTTCCTTAATCTTACATTAGTTTCCAGACTTCATCCCGAGTTTACTTGGACCATTTGGGAGGGAGTAGTACGTTAGTCAATGAATTGACACCTCCGTCCAGGTTCGTCCAAATTACCGAGCAGACTTCGAAATTTGTGAATTGATAAAAATATAGAATTACCCTACTTCTACTTGAAATGAGATTGAAGCTAACAAACATTGACAAATGTCGAAATAGCAAATGTTTAAATCAATTTATTATTAGTAAGAAAGATTAAAATATATAGACAAAAATATTCTTACCAACCGAATCTACATTTATAATAAAGTGATGAATAGTTGAGGTGTGATTTATAGTAATTTCACATTTATAAAGTGTGATTCAATAATATAAATGAGGTTCAATTATAAATATGAAGGTATTGTCATTGGGGTTTAGTGATTCACTCACAATTTATTGTAAATGAGGATCCACAAGAGTATATTCGTATATATATTTTTTCTCTTTCTTTTAAGGGTATTGGTTTAACCATTTGTTGTTTTAACATTTGTCAATGTTTTTCTGTTTCAATCCCGTTTCCAATGGTGTAATTGTTATATTCTAATCATATCATTATATTCTAATCATATCATGAAGTGTTTCATAGTTGTTACAAATCTAAAAGTTCGCTTAATAATTTAGACAAATCTCGAAGAAGAGGTAAATGTAATTTACTCAAAAAGAAAACGCCAATAAATAAATAAATAAGAAAAAAAAAACTATGATTCATTTATTTGTTTGGTCTCAACAGTAAAAACACTCAACTCAAATCTGCAAAACTTGAAAGAAAAAGTGAATTACATTTACCCCTAAAACAACCATGATGTGACGCAAAATGTCCGGTGTTGGATGCTCCGTTCGGCCCAATGGAGGTCTCGAAGGTTCAGGCCCAAAGTAGAAGTCTTTTGCGGAAGCAAACAGCTGCGATGATCGGATTTGGATCTCTTTAGCTCGGATCAGCGCAGATAAGGAGGTGTAGCTCGGGTTGATCTAATGGAATGCTCCGTTACCGGAAATGAG
This sequence comes from Leptodermis oblonga, assembly GCA_016801395.1. Taxonomy (NCBI): domain Eukaryota; kingdom Viridiplantae; phylum Streptophyta; class Magnoliopsida; order Gentianales; family Rubiaceae; genus Leptodermis; species Leptodermis oblonga. The sequence continues at coordinate 32,002,648 of CM028757.1, read as the reverse complement.
CAGCAAAATGAGCGGGGCTATCCCCCCGGTGTAACTCCGACGATCAAGTTAGTAGTGGTGAAGAAGATAAACAGTATTCACTTGAGAGCTCAAACATAAAAGATTGCGTACCTTTTTCAGCCTCATGACTTATTATTTATATCAAGACCTTTGATATGTCCGTTGCTCTATGATCAGCACTTCCAACTGCTCTTCCTCTTTTTACGATGACTTGCACGATTTTGTCATCACGGCCTGACTTTTGGCTTCTTTCCCATAATCTTTCTGAGCACTTCCTGCATGTATTCAAAATGTATCCCTAATCCTATAATGAGTTCTACCTACTGTGTCAGTGTCATCATTTATTCAGACCTAACTTCCCCGAACTCGATTTTTATGGTGTCAGTAAGGAAATCCCGTGGGACCGACCTAAGCTGCCAACCGACCTAAGCATGTTTCTTTGGCTCGGTTTTTAGTGGTTTTTCCGACCTAAACTTGAGCTTGACCCTTTTATGCTTCTTTTCTTTCTTACTGTTTATGTCTTCCCTCTTCGATTGGGCCAGGCCCAATGAAAACTTAGTTTTATGCACACCAAACCATGTTATTTTGAAAATTGCAGAACACAACCATCATGTTCGTACTACAAAATAAAATGTAAGAAGCAAAAAGAATCACGGTGTAATGTAAGAGACTAAAACAGTTATTTTTATGTAGAAGAAACTACAAAAATTACTCACTTCGTTCCATTGAAAGAGTCTTTATGTCGAAAATATACAATTGTCTATGGATTGAAGATACAACATTTAAAATAACTAATTTATATTCGTTTGTTTCACTCACATTCTTAATTATCACAAATAAGCTATCCTGGTTCTTCTTGTGTTTCTTGCCGAGCTTATGTTGGTCAAGAACATTTTTGCTATTACAGTCTAACCTTACAAACTTCACATCAAACAGATTGTACAATCTTGATTTTCTTGGGGCCCTTTCTAGAATACTTCACATCAATGCATTGGTGGAAATAGTTTCATAGCACTCTCTTTAATATACCTTTACTTTTCGATTATGTCCGTTTTGGTACTTATATATATATTTTTTAGTCACGAATGAAACTATACTAATTTAAAGGGGCAAAAAATATACTTTGCCGTTAACTCCGGTTAGTTTTGATAGAATTGCGTTTTTTTAAGGGTATTTTCGTTCCTTCACTATTCATTTTCTTCTTTTTCACTGTTCATCTTCTTCCTCCCGAAGTCCGCCTCTTCTCCATCCAATTAAATAGCGGAAACAGCAAACATGAAGCGAACAAACAAGATTTCTTGGAAAGCTATACAATGTAATCATCAAAGGCTCGATTGCAAGGTTCGATTGACGACTACGAAGAAGAAGATGACGGAGAGGGAGGAGGAACGAAAAAAGCGTAGTTTGATTGCAGAACTGAAGTTCTGCAATCAAAAATTGCATAACCCAAGCTCTGTAATTGAGGGCCAAAAATAAGAAATAAATAAATAAAAAAAAAGGGAAACAGCAACGAAAGATGACGACGACGACTATGGAAGCAGGGAGGAGGGAGAAAACGGGTAGCCGGCGGGGGAGACAACAAAGAAAAGAAAAAAAAAAAGAAAAAAAAGGAAGAAGACGATGAACAGTGAAGGGACAAAAATGCCCTTGAAAAATGGCATGTGAGTTGCGTGTGATGGCAATTCCGTTAAGTCTAACGGGAAGTTAATGACAAAGTACATTTTTGGCTCCTTTAAATTAGTATAGTATATTTGTGGCTAAAGAAAAAATATAGGTACCAAAGCAGAAACAATCGAAAAGTATAGGTATATTAAAGGTAGTTCACTCTTGGAGTCATGGCAAAAGTATGTCATTAAAGGAATATAATTTGAGAATATGTTATTTTGATAAAATATTAGAGTGAACGACCTTTAATATACCTTTATTTTTCGAAAGTCTCCTCTTTGGTACCTAATCTTTTCTTTAGCCACGAATGCACCTATACTAATTTAAAGGGGCCAAAAATGTATTTTGTTGTTAACTCACCGTTAAACTTAACAGAATTGCCATCACATGCCATTTTTCAAGGGCATTTTTATCCCTTCACTGTTCATCATCTTCTTCTTCTTTTTTTTTTTTTTTTTTTTTCCCCTTTTCTTTGTCAATCTCCCCCACGCCGGCTGCCACTTTTCTCCCTACTTCTGTGGTCCTCCTCCCTCCCGTCGTCATCTTCCGTTGCTTTCTTCTTCTTTTTTTTTTTTTTCTTATTTTTGGCCCACAATTGTAGAGCTTCAGTTATGCAATTTTTTGATTGCAGAACAGAAGAAAATTGCAGAACTTCGGTTCTGCAATCAAAAAATTACATAACCGAAGTTCTGCAATTCGATTGCAGAACCAAAGCTCTGCAATTCGATTGCAGAACCAAAGCTCTGCAATTCGATTGCAAAACCAAAGCTCCACAATTTCGATTGCAGAACTTCGGTTCTACAATCAAACCGTGCAGACGTCGTCCTCCTCCCTCTCCGTCTTTGTCTTCGTCATTCGAACCTTTGATGATTACGTTTGCATAACTTTCCAAGAAATCTTGTTTCTTCGCTTCATTTTCCATTTTCTTTCTGGTTGTTGTTGTTTAGCTATCGATGTTTCCACACTTTAATTGGATGGAGAAGAGGCGCACGGTGGCGGAGGATGAAGGGTGTAGAAATTTGGGGAGGAAGAAGATGAACAGTGAAAGAAGAAAATGAATAGTGAAGAGACAAAAATACCCCTAAAAAAAGGCAATTCCATCAAAAGTAACCGAAGTAAACGACAAAGTACATTTTTGGACCCTTTAAATTAGTATAGGTATATTTGTGGCTACAAAAAAAGTATAGGTATCAAAATGGACACAATCAAAAAGTAAATGTATATTAAAGGTCAATCACTCTAAATATTAGCACAAAGTATGTTATTTTAGAAATAAAAAAGAAAAAGAAAATGTACAATTATCTATGGATTGAAGATACAACATTTAAAATAACTAATTTATATTCGTTTGTTTCACTCACATTCGCAAATAAGTTATCCTGGTTCTTCTTGTGTTTCTTGCCGAGCTTATGTTGGTCAAGAACATTTTTGCTATTACAGTCTAACCTTACAAACTTCACATCAAACAGATTGTACAATCTCGATTTTCTTGGGGCCCTTTCTAGAATACTTCACATCAATGCATTGGTGGAAATAGTTTCATAGCACTCTCTTTAATATACCTTTACTTTTCGATTATATCCGTTTTGGTACTATATATATATATATATATATTTTAGTCACGAATGAAACTATACTAATTTAAAGGGGCAAAAAATATACTTTGCCGTTAACTCCGGTTAGTTTTGATAGAATTGCCCTTTTTTAGGGGTATTTTCGTCCCTTCACTATTCATTTTCTTCTTTTTCACTGTTCATCTTCTTCCTCCCCAAGTCCGCCTCTTCTCTATCCAATTAAATAGCGGAAACAGCAAACATGAAGCGAACAAACAAGATTTCCTGGAAAGCTATACAACGTAATCATCAAAGGCTCGATTGCGGGGTTCGATTGACGACTACGAAGACGAAGATGACGGAGAGGGAGGAGGAACGAAAAAAGCGTAGTTTGATTGCAGAACTTTAGTTCTGCAATCGAATTGCAGAGCTTCGGTTCTGCAATAAAAAATTGCATAACCCAAAGCTCAGTAATTGAGGGCCAAAAATAAGAAAAAAATAAATAAAAATAAAGGGAAACAACAACGAAAGATGACGACGACGACTACGGAAGCAGGGAGGAGGGAGAAAACTGGTAGCCGGCGGGGGAGACAACAAAGAAAAGAAAAAAAAAGAAAAAAAGAAAAAAAGGAAGAAGACGATGAACAATGAAGGGACAAAAATGCCCTTGAAAAATGGCATGTGAGTTGCGTGTGATGGCAATTCCATTAAGTCTAACGGGGAGTTAACGACAAAGTACATTTTTGGCTCCTTTAAATTAGTATAGTATATTTTTGTGGTTAAAGAAAAAATATAGGTACCAAAGCAGACACAATCGAAAAGTATAGGTATATTAAAAGTAGTTTACTCTTGGAGTCATGGCAAAAGTATGTCATTAAAGGAATATAATTTGAGAATATGTTATTTTGATAAAATATTAGAGTGAATGACCTTTAATATACCTTTACTTTTCGAAATTCTCCGCTTTGGTACCTAATCTTTTTTTTAGCCATGAATGTACCTATACTAATTTAAAGGTGCCAAAAATGTATTTTGCTGTTAACTCACCGTTAAACTTAACAGAATTGCCATCACATGCCATTTTTCAAGGGCATTTTTATCCCTTCACTGTTCATCGTCTTCTTCCTTCTTTTTTTTTTTTTTTTTCCCTTTTCTTTGTCAATCTTCCCCACGCCGGCTGCCACTTTTCTTCCTACTTCTGTCGTCCTCCTCCCTCCCGTTGTCATCTTCCGTTGCTTTCTTCTTCTTTTTTTTTTTCTTTCTTATTTTTGGCCCACAATTGTAGAGCTTCGGTTCTGCAATTTTTTGATTGCAGAACCGAAGAAAATTGCAGAACTTCGGTTCTGCAATCAAAAAATTACATAACCGAAGTTCTGCAATTCGATTGCAAAACCAAAGCTCCACAATTTCGATTGCAGAACTTCGGTTCTACAATCAAACCGTGCAGACGTCATCCTCCTCCCTCTTCGTCTTTGTCGTCTTTGTTTTCGTCATTCGAACCTTTGATGATTACGTTTGCATAACTTTCCAGGAAATCTTGTTTCTTCGCTTCATTTTCCATTTTCTTTCTGGTTGTTGTTGTTTAGCTATTGATGTTTCCACACTTTAATTGGATGGAGAAGAGGCGCACGGTGGCGGAGGAGGAAGGGTGTAGAAATTTGGGGAGGAAGAAGATGAACAGTGAAAGAAGAAAATGAATAGTGAAGAGACAAAAATACCCCTAAAAAAAGGCAATTCCATCAAAACTAACCGAAGTAAACGACAAAGTACATTTTTGGCCCCTTTAAATTAGTATAGGTATATTTGTGGCTACAAAAAAAGTATAGGTATCAAAATGGACACAATCGAAAAGTAAATGTATATTAAAGGTCAATCACTCTAAATATTAGCACAAAATATGTTATTTTAGAAAAACAAAAACTCGTTGAGTCCTTTATCTAATTTATCAGGTTTTATGTTACCCAACAATGACAAAGTAAGCTTTGTCACTTCATTTTAATTTTATCATCAAAAGAGTGACACATAAATTTATTTTATAATTGGGTATAATATAAAATAGGACGATAAATGGAGATTAAGGAAGAAAGCGATTAGACAGATGTTTTTAGTGAGAAACAAGAGAGTATATTTGGTAGAGCGAGAGTGCGCATGTACGTTCACTAATATTTGATGACATCACATCTAAATGTCAATCGGTACGTCTAAACGCAGGAAAAGAAAATGCTAAACACATGGAAAGAAAGATAGTATTTTGTTATTATACTAAAATTGCTCTTTCCACTCATAACTCCCACCAACCCCACCTGACCCACTGACCCCACCAGTCCACTAGCCCCACTATTATTATTATTATTATTATTATTATTATTATTATTATTATTATTATTATTTATTTATTTATTTATTTATCTTTTAAGATTATTTGTTAAGGTAAATGTTATACAATAATTAAGTATGTATAATTTAGACATTATAATGAATGGCTAGACTTTTTTTTTTTTTGGTATTAAATGTGTTTAATCTAAACATAAATGCATCGTAAAGTCATTTTAATTTATTTAATATTGGTATTATTTTATTTTTTATATATGTATTTTTTTGTACGTATATTTGTATTATTAATGTTGATGGGTAAATTAATTGTTAAGATTAAACCAAAAAAAATGTTAAGATTAATAATATAATTATATGTGTATAATTTAAATATTATAATGTGTGGTTAGATTTTTTTGTGTGTATTATTTGTGTTTAATTTAAATATAAATGTATTGTAAAAAAATAAAAAAGAAAGTGACAAAAGGGTTAGGCAGTAGGCACACAGGAAAAAAATTAAATAAATAAATAAATTGGCAAAAGGCTCTAGAAAAAAAAGGATAGGTTCCTAACCCACTTTTTGGGGTTAGGCCCCCTAGCCTTCTTTTCTCTAACCTCATAAAAGGAGGTTAGGCGGCCTAACCTCCTTTTCTGGGGTTAGGATTCCTAATTCCGAGACATGAAGTTAGGCAGTCTAACCTCTTTTTCTAGGGTTAGGATTCCTAATTCCGGTGAAAGGGGGTTAGGCGGCCTAACCTCCTTTCTGGGGGTTAGAATTCCTAACCCCTGGAAGGGGGGTTAGGCGGCCTAACCTCCTTTCTGAGGGTTAGGATTCCTAACCCCAACAAAGGGGGTTAGGCGGCCTAACCTCCTTTTCTGGGGTTAGGATCCTAACCCCAGAAAAGGAGGTTATGTTGTTAGGTGCTCAAAAATTATTTTTTGGGGTTAGGAAAAGGAGGTTAGGGTGCCTAACCTCTTTTTTTTGGGTTAAAATCCTAACCCCTAAAAGGTTTCCAAGCCTTCTGCTATCTTGGTTGTTGTTTTTTTGTTTTTTCCCCCTTTTCTTATCAATGCAGCTAACGTCTTACTATTTTTTTTTTTTTTTTACAAAATAATTATGTCTAAAGTAAACACGAATAATAGATAAAAAGTCTAACCATGCATGTCTAAATCATACACACCTAGTTATAATATTAACTTTAACAATTAATATACTCATCATTATTAATAATGCAAATAAAAGCACGAAATTATACACACTTAATAATTAATCATAAAATATTAATAGCTAAAAAAGATAAAATAAAAAAAGAAAAAGGGAGGTCCAGAAAGAGAGAAAAGATATTATAGGGGTAAGGGGCAAAATTGGTAGAAATGTAAAATACTATCTCTCATTCTCTGCGTTTAGCATTTTACTTCTCTGCGTTTAGCAATGCCCATGTAAATTTACATAAGACCAATTTTAAAAATTATATTGGGATCTTGGAATTCTGTCATTCCAAAAATATCAAAAGTTGTTTGAATTTTCAAAAATGTAAAGAGATGCAAGATTGTCGTAGATAAAGAGTCAAAACGTCACATTCCGAACTTAAGGAACGGTGCTACTTTCAGGTTAGCAGCGTAACTTTTTTAGTTCTATCAAATTTTGAAATAAAAGAGATTGGGCAATATAACACGATTTCTGACGTAACCCCCCGCATCATTAGTTCCGCTGACCCAAAATTGCCCATTTAAAACTCTTGATTATGTGGCAAATCTCAATAGAGCAGCCACACCTTACGTCACACAAATTTTTGATAACATCACATCTCATTGTCAGTTTATATAAGGCAAATTTCAAAAACTCTACTTATTGAAATCTAGGAAAACATCAAAACGAACCCTGTAATTTTAAAAATGTCAAAGTCTCATTAGAATTTTTATAAATACCCAAAATGCTCTATTTACTTCTAAAAATTCAGAGGAACTTGATAGCATTTTTTATTTGTCTAAAAGTTTGGGGAATATTTTGTTGTTCAAACGGTTCTTTTAGTCATAGACTTCTAAAATTTGCCCACTTTTTATAAATGTACGCCATAGTAACGTTAAAGTAGCCCATAACCTAACAAAATAAGCATTTCATCTCCTTTATACTTCTATATCTTATACTCTTAAATATATTTCGCAGTAAGAACAAATAAAATAAAATAAAATAAAAACTCTTCAGTAAAGCATGCCTATTGGTTATTTGTGCTTCATAGATTCATTTGTCAACTCTCTTTTTACTAAAAATTATTTATTTTTCAAAAACAACAAAGAATTAATATAAATCATGGGACATGGGCATATATTGAGATGAAAAATAGCATGAGGATGAATTTGTGAAGAAAATGATAATATTACCCTTAACGATTATATTGTAATAGTCATTTATTCCATATGTTTACATTACTCTCGCTCTATTTTTATTTTACAATTTCACTCATTCTCTAGCCGCCGCCGCTCGATTAATTTCTAGCTGGGGTCTTGACAACTATCTAGAAGATTAGTCTGGAAGGATTAGAATATGAAGATCCTTGTCATAACCCAGTTCTGCAAGTAATGACAAGTCATATATTAATTAATTAATTAATATATTATATTATATTAATAATAGGAGTTGTTCCCTTTTCACTTCAAATGTCAAAGGTAGGACACGGACAAGAGTGAACAAAATTAGGCAACAAACAGACCAGAGTCAGCTAAAAGTTTGCCAAAGTATCTTCCAACAATAAATATTTTGGTAGAAAAAGAATAAATTTGTTCATTGTTGCATTTGTATTAATTTAATTTGTTTACTTGGTCAATCTTGTCGTGTTAATCATTATGGGGTTCGCTTATCTTCCGTCTTTGAAACAGTAAGGGTTCGCTTTGCGCTCGGAAATGAGTATTTAATATTAAAATTTTTATGTTTAACATATACATGAACCTGACAAATTAAATTATTACGGAGTATATTTTATAAAAAGAAATTTAAGATTTATTTATTTTTGAATATGAAATACCTTTCATTTTCATTTACATTCTCACACGCCAAGTGCACCATAAATGAAAGGGATTGTAGCAATGAATAGATAAAAGATTCTTTTATCATTTTGTCATAAAAGTTAAATAATTCTAAAAGTTATAAATATTTAGAGTTTGTTTTTCTTCCCTTTTTAGGTTAAATATTTAGAAACTATAATTGAAGTACTGTTGAATTGATAAATATATGTTGCAAGTAGAGAAGTGCATCTCTATGTGCCTATTCTTTTCGTTTTGGTTTTAATTTTGGTTTCAACAGTAAATTTAATATAGTATAATCATCTTTCATCATTTTCAATACAACTTTTTACTATTTAGTTATACGTTTGTATATTTTCAATACACTTTTTACATTATAAAACTATTTTTTAAAAATATATTTTCAAAATTGTTTTTAAAACATCATGAAGAACACCCCTATTTCATCGGTAATGTTTTATGTACAATTTGGAGTGTCGGGGATTAAATATGAACATGACAAAAAAAAAAAAAAAAAAAGGTTAATTGTAGCGTAAATGAAAATATCAAAATGAACGTGTGGATGCATATAATAATATGTTAGATAGAAGGGTGAATTATATTTACCAATCCGAATTTTGATGAAGTTACAAATTATTTATAGAGTTTTTTGGCAATTACATTTACTTTTCTTAAGTTTTGGTGACACTATAAACACCTCCATTTGAAACAAAGAAATGAGCTTGATTTTGTTGACATATTTATTATCTTAAAAAATCATGAACAAATCAGGTATTGATTGTAATTGTCAGAAAACATTAACGGTATTTGTAATTAATTTTACCAGAACTCAAGACATGTGAATTAATTTATAAGCAATGCAAGTACAATAAAGAAAGTATCCAATTGATGAAAAAGTGCAAGAAACATTCATAGGGGACAATTATTTACACGATATAAAAAATGACATAAATGATACAGGATATAAACGTATTAGAGTTGAGCGTTGTGGGTTCGTAAGATTAAAAATGACACAAATAACACGAATAATTAACATGTAATATTAAAGTTGGAGACATCAACTCATGAACTTGTCAATTTGAACACTTGAACCTGAACGCAACTTTGGAACACGAAACTTTACCTATCCGTGTAATAAAAAAAAGAAAGAAAGAAAGCAGTCGATACGCAATGTTTATATGAAGTAGGTAAGAATTAATTGAATTTTTCGTTCTTTCGGGAATTACAAACCTTTTCTAATCATTTGCTCCCTTGATTCTCTAGAATTTTCTCCTTTACATTCACTATGCTTTTCCATTCCAGTTTGTTTGATCTTTTAACTTGTTCTAAACTTATTGAGAAAATGGATAAAATTTTCTTGTCAACCTTATTAAATTTACGTGATTATTCTAAAAAGTATAAATTGTGATTAAAATTTTGTGATTATTTTAACTTTATTACTGATTAAAACTAACATATTCTATTTTAAATATGGAACCTTACAATCTTATTTAATGATAAACTAACATACTACCAACACATATTCTTATATATTATGTCTATCCTCTAAAAAGGGTTGCTTCAACAAAAACACATAAATTAAAAAAAAAAAACACTATAAAATTGTTATCTTTATCCTTAATAATGTTGTACTTTTTCCTATTTTTTCAAATAATTTATACACCAAACTGTGCTTTGAATTGATGAAAATTTTCTCTTTCTTAATCTATTGTTACGAAGACAAAATTGGAAAATATTTTATTATTTGAAGTGAAAGCTGTAATAGCACACTTTTTAAAGAACAAAAATTTTAAAACTAGAAACACACTTTTTAGAGAACGAATGGATTAATTAAGTTGTAGTTTGAATGAGTTTAAGTATCTTGAAAATTTACAACAAAACTAAATGATAAAGTTAATAAACAAGGGTAAATATAGAATACTCTATTTCTTCTTGAATTCCAAAAATACGGTACAAACGAAGACAATTTTTAAAAGTTAAAATATCATATAAAATGGAACGGAAAGAGTATCATTTATAAATTCTGTGTGAACTTTTTTTTTTTGATTTTGTGAAAATAATAAGAATATTGAACTTAGATGGAGTATCCTATATCTTCATGATGAGAGGATTAACGAATAACGAAGATCCCTTTATTTCATTTCTTGTTGTCCTAAGTTCATGTTAGCAGATCCCTCTCACCTGGTCATACCAAACTCCTTAATAATCACGAGAATCATTGTATGTATCAAAAGATTCAAGAGAGATACAGGTATAGATAAAATGTCTCATACAACATGTGATTTCAATAATCAACAACTTGTTCGAGCTCAAATGACCAAGTAAAACCTTAAATATTAGTTCTCGATCAAATATTTGGACAATTTCGTGTGAATGCAAACAAAAGAAAAGGACACCAGTCCATGCACTGACAGCAGAGAAAAGCTCTGTCAAAATCAATGGAAGAATGGGGAAAAGAAGGAGGAAAAAGAAGAAGATTTTGGGATATCCCATTTTTAAAAGAGAAATTAAAGTTGGAATTGCCCTCTTCAACATTTATTGTGGTTTGTAATTTACTTCCTTAATAAGTCTTATTAAAAGAAGAAGAAAAAAAAAAGTGGACAAATTTAATAAGGAAAGCGTCATGTGGGGTTTAGTGCCGTCATCTGCTTGTATAAATATTTTAAAGGCTCCATCTTTTTCTTTTTTACTTCGGAAATGCTATTGTTAATCCATTCAAGAAAAGCCCAGATTGTCTTTTGTATTCCACTTTTGGATTTGGTTCTTTTGAACGAACTATAAAGTAATACTCGGTATAGAATTCCCAGTAGATTTTTTTTTTTTTTTTTCTTTTTTTGGAAGTGTTGAGAGAAAGGGGTGTTGCAGAATTGATAAGAAAATTTTAAATGGAAAGCAATACAAGAAGAAACCAATTCAAGAGAATCTGTGTTTTCTGTGGGAGCAACCCGGGCCACAGGAAAGTCTTCAGCGATGCTGCTGTTGAATTGGGGAATGAACTGGTTCGTCTAGGCTCTAGTCCTATCTAATTTGGCTTTGGCCTTCTACTTTTTCGGTTGTATTGTGTGAAGTTCTCTAATGGGTTTCTGATGATTTTGACAAAGTTTCACTCTTTTCTGATAAAAGGGACTATAGGGTATTGACTTTGGAAGTTATGAAAATGGTTTCTTGTTTCTTTGTAGTAAACTGGTTTTCCACAATTTTGACATTAGGGGATTGTTTTTTTGACCTCGAGTTCTCCTAGGATCAAAGATGGAGTTACTTCTTTATGCTTAGTTTTGACTTATTTCCAGAACATTTGTGTGGGGTATTGCTATTTTTGACTTTGTGAATGTTCATTTCAGGTCAATCGGAAGATAGACTTGGTTTATGGTGGTGGTAGTGTTGGGTTGATGGGGCTGATATCCCAGCGAGTTTTTGATGGAAATTGCCATGTTCTTGGGTAAATAGAATATACTTTTTTGGTTTGAGTTGCACCTTATGAGTTGTACTTCCGTTCATTCTTGATTTTGGTTAACATGCAGGGTGATTCCAAAAGCTCTAGTGCCTATTGAGGTATTCCCATTTATAAGTTTCCTTGGAACGGAAGTTGTTGGATCTTTAGTTTTCTTTAGTTTCTGTTATTTTGCCCTTTCTTCCAAATGAGATAGTGAAATTGTAGAATCAACAGTTAATCTCATCACTGTGGCGCATCTTTCTTCAGTCTTTTAGAATGATATTTGATTAATGGTCATTGTTTAGCCTAGATTGTAATTCTTCCCCTGTGATTTATGAAGGAGCTTTTTCAATTTTTGGTTGTTTTACCATGGAAATGTTCATTTGCATAAATTTGATTGAAGGGGGAATGAGGTTTTTGCACATTGTATCAGTATTAATTCTCTATTTAGAAGAAACTTTCACAGATTTCTGTTGAAAATGGTTGTAGTTAACACGATAAGCTTGACAGATCTCCGGCAGAACTGTTGGGGAAGTACGAATTGTTGCAGACATGCATGAGCGTAAAGCTGAAATGGCTCGAGAGTCTGATGCTTTTATTGCTCTTCCTGGTAACCTCTTAACTATAGAAAGGAAATGGAGATTTTTTTTTTTTTTTTTTTTGGCTTTCGGGGCGAACTTATGAAGCCTATTTTTGCTCAGGTGGATATGGAACTATGGAAGAAACACTGGAGATGATAACATGGTCACAACTTGGCATCCATAAAAAAGCTGTTGGTCCTCTGCATTTGTCTTGTAAATTCTGTGACTCAACTCTTTACAATTCAATATAATGATGACTGCTTAATTGTTCATACAGGTAGGTTTGCTCAATGTAGATGGTTATTACAACTCTTTGCTTGCATTATTTGATAATGGTGTTGAAGAAGGTTTCATCAAGCCCGGTGCTCGCCACATAGTAATTTCGGCTCCTACAGCCAAAGAACTCTTAGACAAAATGGAGGTATACTCAATAAACATCATCCCTTAAGATTTTGTTTCTTTTTTTTAATATTTGGTCCATGAACTTGGATAGTCCTACTTTCGGCGAAATTAGCGTAGCATTATGGCAACGCCAGCTTGAATTCGAAGTTGTTTTACACGGCTAAACTGGTATATTTCATGATCCATTCTGCAAAATGGATCTCATTTCTCATTTTCCTTGTTTACTTTTGCAGCAATTTATTCCTTCCCATGATCATGTTGCATCTCATGAAAGCTGGGAGCTGGAGTATCCAAGTGAGCAGAATGCCAAATGAAATCCTAGTTTGTGGTAGGCAATTCTCCAAAGTAGATTCCTACTATGATGCACCATTATTTGAGTTTTTGTATGAGATTCTGGTCATTTGGGGCCACATAAAAGTCATTAATTTTTTTGGTTTTAGATTGAATTAGTCTTTCATCTCTGTTTGATACAGCCAACTCTGGTTTATATTGTGAGCAAGTCAAGACAATGAACTCTCTTTTCTGTAGGCATATGGGCTGTTACCCATTGTTGTGATGAACATTTGATCAAAACACAGCAAAACAATGACATATGAGATTATTTAAATGGTCCACCAACCACTAATGAAGCAGTAAAATTGCCACCACTTTTGGAAGTGTCCCATGAGGAGCACCATCTCCTTCACAACTCAATTTTCATTCCCATCCACAGGGTTTACTTTGATTTCTGCACTTGAGACTTGAGAGTGTATTATATTTTAGGAAAAGATGACAGTTTTGGTCCCAAACATACACTTTTAATCCCTTATGTTTTTTTTGCACGTTTGTGAGTTTGGCACTTTAGGCGTTTTTTTACCTTGAATAGGCGGTCAAATATGTAAAAATGATCAAAAGTGTCAAACTTACAATAATACATGGCAAAACTGTTAACGTTAAAACATAAAGGACTAAAACTGTCACATGACCAAACATATAAAACCAAAACTACCGTTTTTCCTATATTTCTGATCTTATTATGCTGCTTGAATTTGTGACTGGTGAAGATAACTGTTTTGTCTTTTTAGCTTCTCAAACCTATTCTTTGCCCATTACTACAACACAATAGTCCTAAAACCTCTGAATTATAGGTATTCTTTTCTTGGTGAAGTCAGATCTTTAAGTGCCCTAATAGTTGTTCAACTTCATAACTTTTAAGGTTGTGCCATGTGTCAACATACAGCCCATGAAAAGGAATATAATATAGGAATAACAAATGCAAAGTGAAGTGATACAGTACTAAAGTGTAGAGAAGTAAAGTTGGTTGGTGGCAATTAGAGGTTTTGACTTCATTGAAATTCTGTGCTTAATAATGGAATCTTGATGTTGAGGTTTTGAGTTAGGGAGTGAGGGCTCTCTCTTTTTGTGAACATTAATGAGCTTTACAACTCAGCGAAGACATTTCACTAATGAAAAGAGATGATGACAATGACACCCAACCCCCCCCACCCCCCCCCCCCCCCTCCCAAAAAAAAACTGGCCGGCCTTGACATGTAATGTAATGTAAAGTTGCACTTGGGATACTGATGGACTCCCTCCGTTCCATTAAAGGTGTTTTACTTCTGAAAAGAAAATTGTTTTAATAGAAGAGTCTTATTTCTATTTTTGTATGATAATGATATATGCAATTCATAGTTAATACAAAATCATAAAGTAAGAGTATACTTTAAAAAAAATAATATCAAATAATTTATTTTAATTGTTGTACCTTACTACTGATAAAAATATATCCTTATGAAAAGTAAGACTCTTTATACTAGAACGGAAAAACCGGGTTAGGATAAGCAAAGGGTGTGTATGTGTGTCTTGACTCTTGAGGCATATGTCATGTTTTGAAGTTGAAAGGTTCAACTCAACTAGATTGTGACTTGGGAAAGAACTAAACAGTACTATGCTTAACTTGAATTCTATGTGTACTTGCCCACCTCACTTGAATTCTATGTGTACTTGCCCACCTCTTGTCTTTGCATTTTAAACCACACACACAGTGGCACAGAGGCAAAGCAATTAAGCTGTTGCTTGCCCCAGAATCTTAGTTGCATTCTAGAAAAATATTACATGTGCTATGTCACACGTGTCACTTTCACATAAGAAGAAAAATTACATTTTTATCTCTATGAATTTGTGAGAGTCGCACATATGCTGATTTCATCGCATTGCATCCTCATCATTTATCAAAGTAAAACTCACATGAAACTTTGTCTAGATTGGTGCTGAATGCCTCTTAGTTCAGTTTACACAAGATAGAGGGATTATAGAGTATCACAACAATCAGAATTATATTTTATAATAATCTTATATCAATTATATGGTATCACGAATAAAACTGCTATTTGAATCATATTTTATGTTTTGCAATACTTTTTATTATTTTTAACGCATGTTTTTATTAGATCACGATGTGACTACATCATCACTGTTCATAACTTTACCACGCGGAGAACCATTTTATAGGTTTTCTTTTTTCCTTTTTTTTTTTTTTACCTAAAAATAAGTATACACTTGTATTTACACACGTGTACACTCTTAACTTTCAACCGTAACAAATTGAAATTTATACGCACACATAGTCTATAAAAAACTCTAACCACAAGTAACCGCCAAAAGGCTGTGAATCATTTCTTAGTGACTAAATGCCAAAGTGATTTTTTACATGTGCTTATATTTGATCCTTCTTATCTTTTCCTTTTTTTTTTCTTTTTTTTTTTTTCCCTTTTTTCTCTCTTTTCATATCCTTCTTATCCCATCTAAATTGTACTTTTGGGATTTTCACATTTTGTAAGATTAGTATGTGATTAGAAAAGGTAAAAGTCTAAATTGAAAGACTTCGAGCATGTTCGTTAGTTTCTACCGTAAATTTTATATATCACAATAGATATTTTATCATTATCAATACACTTTTTATATTTTTAATACACTATTACCGTTTAAATATATTCAGAAAAATATATTTCAAAACCATCCTTAAAATCTGCTAATGAATCGACTTATTTGTTAAGACGACAATATAATAAGGGATGATCATATTCTTATTCTTTTTTACATCAACAACATCATTATTATGTGTCATTTCATTGTACATGTAAGCGCTGAGAGTATCACTATTCTCATTGTCATTTCATTGGAAAATGATTACATGTAATTTTTTTAATTAGTTATAATACTCATAAGAAATGTGCTTTTTCCATATGATTAGACATCAACCATTCTGCCTAATGTTTTGGGCATACTATTTAAAGTAACTATTTTACTATTTACAGTAACATTTTTCTGTAAAAAATTTATTTTGTCTTTAGATATTAAAAAGAAAATTTTGTTGTAAAATGGTACATAGTAAAAAAAAATATACAGTCTTTTCTGTAAAACAAAAAATAATAGAAACAATACACTATTTTATTTTGTAAAATAATTCAGAGTAGTCATATTTGTAAAACAATACAATATAATATAAAAAATAGTACAGAGTAATTATATTGTGAATTAATTGTCCCAAACATTTGGATGAAAAATAAAAAGAAAAAAATACAAATTAATTTCCATAAATTTGAAACTCATATTTTCAGTACACTTTTTTCCAAAAATCTGGACAAAAAAAAAAAAGAAAAAATAAAATCACCTACTAAAAAGAGGATAATAAAAGAGAGTTGAATAGAAAAAAATTGAAGAGAAAAAGATAAGAAATTGAGCAACAGAGAAAAAATAGGAGAGAAGAGAGAAAAAAGAGAAGATAAAAAAGAATGGGGCAAAAATGTAAAAATAAAAAAGTAGTCCCTTTTTGGACCCTCGGTTCTGGACCATCTCGGTCCAGAATCTATTTCCCATTTTTGAAATCTCAAAACATTAAGGGTGTTCGTTATCATGTTTTTGTTTGTGATTTTAAAAATATGTTTTTGAAAAATAATTTTTTTAATATTTATATTAAAAATGTAAAAATGTATAGTTAAATAGTAAAAAGCTGTAATAAAATGAAAAATGATTATAATATATTAAATTTACTATATAATACTAGAAACCAGAAACAATGAAAACAATCAGGCCTAAGAATTTGTATGGCATCACATTTTAAAATGTGTTTTAAAATATGACTTAAATCAATGTTTGAAACGTTGTATAGTATTACATCTTTGACTAAGTTGAGAAACAATATTGAAAAATATAATTCAAACTCATTTCAAGCGGTGTAATTTAAAAATGAGGTACCAAATAATATTTTGTAGTAAGTCCATTAAATTCAGCTCAAAATTCATTTTGAGACGAAATAATATAAATGGTATAAATCACAAGAGGGATTAAAAAAAAAAAAGTAAGCATGAGGGTATGAGAACAAAAAGAAAGAGTCGTTCACTTTGTGCATGCCAAAATTTCTTGACATTCCCTATTTTATTCGAGAATAAATAACGTATCCAGTTTATTTCCAAACTTACTTTATCGTTATTTTATTGAAATAATACGGTTTTGGATCTTCCATCCCACTAAATATATATATTATCGTAAAAAATAATTTAACTGGTACACGATTATGGAATGACACACAGATGAACAAAACTAGAATTGAAACATATGGAAACTTTGTTAAAAGTGATGGAGATATTCATTCATTTGATAATGATACCGTTGAAAGAAGTGACAACATAATTGATCGAAGTGGGATTTGAGACCCCAATATTTCATCACTGAAAATATAAATAAAGCAAAAGCAGAATGAACAGGAAGCAATGTACAAAACTTGTCTTGTCTTCCTTCAAACAGATAGGACATCATATAAGTCCTTCAACAGAAAACTGAGTTTCCCTCTTTTCTTGGTAAATTTCATACCTTCCTCTGACATGCTAAACCCCACCCCCCCAACCCCTTGCATGTGCCAGTCTGACAGTTGCAGCTCTCACATGCCTGTTTTTGTTGTTCTTGGGCCCTTAAAGAATATTAAAGAATATGAGTGAGATTGTTCGGAACAATCTTGTGTCATGAAACATCTAAACGATAAGATAAGATATAAGGTTGCGGCTAAAAGCCGGTTTAGGAAGGTCATCACATGAAACTCACTTCAACACCCTTCTATTTATTTTTTTATTTTTGACTTGAGAGTGAGGCTTCTTTTGAATATAGGTCCCTAGTGAGTCTCGCCTGAATTCTCATTTATTTGTGACTAGCAACTGAAACACTGCTTGATTATTTGAGAGTGAGGCTTTAAAATTTCTTGTTGTGGCGCTTTCAATGTGAATGTTGGCCTTTCCAAGCTGCTGTTGTGGAGTGACTCCTTTTTTTTTTTTTTTTTGTTTAGATTGTGGAGGAATATTTTCTCTCCGAGTTTCCAGAGGTCGATCAACTGGTAATGATGCAATGGAATAGCGATTCGCATGTGAATCAATTGCAAAGGGGCCCTCCTTTACCTTGTCCTCAGTTTGATAGAATCACTTGAGAGGGAGGACCCCTTTTTGGGCACATTCCAAACAGTTAAAGACTGTAGAGGTGTCAAATTTTGGCACGATACGAAACTTGATACAATATAAATAAGTTAAAGTAATCTCAAACACATAAACCAGTCAACCAAACTCATGAAAGCATGAGTCTTTTTATTATTCTAGTACAACAAGAGATTAACCCGACACAATTTAAATCTGAACGTTGACGAGTTTGTAAGTTAAATGAAGTAACATGAATGATCAAAGGAGTAAAATTAAGATTGAAGAATGTACGACAAAGACTCCCGTTAACTCAAACATAAAACATAATACTCCATCCATTTTTATAGAAGAGTCCACTTTGGAATTATACCTTGTGACTCAAATAGTTACACCACTAAACTCTTCTAGTGGAACAAATGAAGTATGAATTGTCAACCCTCAAAAACCTAGGATGTAAAAAAATTAACATAAAAGGTGAAAGCAGCCATAAGCTTTGTTTAGAGCTATGTACATTGAACTACTTTTAAGTCAACAAACAGCTATTTTTCACTTTAGGCAAAGGAGAGACAGAAATCATGAGTATTTCTCATAATGAACAACAAAAATCAACGAATTAGAGGATACAAAGGAAACAAAAAGTTCTCAATATGCTTATCGTTTTGGTTCTTCAAGTTCAAAACCCCATTAATGGTCATTCTCATTCTTGAGCATAACCTATTTGGAAACCCACCCTCCGTACACATTTACAGTAAAAACGAAGCACGCTAACCGTACTGATCTGGTTTAGGCACCTTAAGCTTTCGGTTTAGGAGTCATTAATTGTTGCAATGTGCTCGTTTGAATGACAGTACTCTGGCTCTGATCTCTAGTCCGTGTTGAGCTGGAATGCCTCAGGCTGGCGTTCCTCTCAGCGCTGCTCAATAAAGCGCGTCGCCAAGGACGTGGAAGGCACCGCACTAGCCTCGCTGAAGCCACAAGCAGAACCACACCAGAAATGATGAATGACCTACATTAGAAACTTCAAATGTCTCAGATGATCAACTGTAAATAACCATAGCATTGAGGAAATATGCAGCTGACAATAACAGCGACCCCATCTCTTGAAATTAAATAATGTAGTTTTCTACAAGTACAAGAAAGATTAATAAATAAATAAAAAGAAGCCATCTTATTTGCAATCTGTACTACTTATCCGGATGATAAATTTGAAAAGCTCACAAATGAAGCTATAGTTGCCACTTACCACCCAACCAGAAGACAAAAACGAGCACCGGGTGATGAAGGCAACTGTTCACCCAGAGCAAGCATACCAGCTACTACACCGGTCACAATCGATGCAACAGCAGCACAAGTAGACACTACAATGGCCCTCCCGTGCTTCAAACCACGTGTCTGCTTAATTGGAAGAAAATTATTAGCCCTTCATGTAAAGATTGCTCTTGAAGTAGGCATACAAAAGAATCTTCACAACTTTTGACAAACTTTGTTGGGCCTAAGAAAAAGAGCTAAGGAGTGGCTCCCAATCGAAAAGTAATAGTTGACACCAACAACATATAGTATATTCTTCATCTTAAGTACTCCTTCTGTCCCACTATTATGAGTTGTAAAGTACAAACTTGGCACCATATTTTTCAATTATATCCTTACTTTTTAAGTAAAGATTATTTAGGGACCACACATTATTATATTAGTAAAGGTATGCAATGTAAATAAATAGAAAGTTGACTCTTTTATTGGGACAAAACTTTACTTGAAACTGGACTCTTTGTATGGGACGGAAAGAGTATATACTTTCACTCATACAAAGAAAATATACTTTGGAGTCTTCATGTAGATTCACCAGAAAAGTTTGGCAGTGTCGTTGGGTTACCTGGTAAATAAATCCAAAACCACTGCAGCATATACTCACTGAAACACATATGGGAAGTAGCATGCTCGAGAAGCCCTGCTCCAACAGCACAAATCCTATCTTGGATACGACAGATGAAATCCTGCAGCAATATTAAGGCACTTTCTAAACTAGTAGTCCCAGAAGCAAAGAGCACAAAACTCCCAACAGGCAAGATATCCAAAGAAAAAAATAAAGAAAGATTAGGTTCATAGTTGAGCAAACAAACATGTCTGTAATGAAATATATGAAATCTGTTGCCTGATTACTGTTTGTACAAAATCAGCACCATGAGGACTTATACGTACACACAAACATATTAATACACATACACACTGAGAATTTCTATGCGTTAATTTAAGTATAATTAAACCAGGAGCAAATATCGACACGAAACACTCAAATTTCCTCACCTCCTGCATTAAATTTTGAAAGTAATCAAGGATAAAATAAATTTGAATTAAATAAATAAAAGATAGAGATGAAGGAGGAGGGATCACAAATAAAAGCCAGAACAGTAGTTCTGAAAGGCTGTTCTAAAGAATCTTCATTTACGTGACGAAATAAACAAAATAAACTTCTTATGTCTTAGTCCTCCTTCAGAATGTTACCCGATCCATAACCAATGTGCACATAAAAAAAAAATCAACACAAGAACTGATTAGAACGGCTTAACAAAAGACTAAAACATAGCACTCTCAAAATCAAAAGCATACTTAAAACACAAGAAAAAAGTGCCTAAATTCTGATATTTTCAGAGAATTCTCAGTGCATATCACACGTGATGCAACAAAAACAAGGTACATGTCTTATTCCCTACAGAAGGCAAAGAAATAACCCACTAGAGAAGATTAAGAGGAAAACTTCAGGAAATACCCAAACAAAATGCCGGATTCCAAGCCATAAATTATTTCTTCAATGACTTCATACTGCATCTGCATGGTAGGAAAAATGAAAACCCGTAAAAAGGATCCGAAAATGATAATATGCATCAGAAATCAGTAACCTTAGAGATTTTGAAGGAATATCAAAAGATAGAAGCGCTTGTGTGGAGTCTGACCGAGACTTACCAATTCTTGTTCTCTCCGATGCCGTCTGTATATTCGAAGCCATCCATTAAGAAGGACCTGACATCAGAACATTCAAAACAAGCAGACTCGTCTTTAACATGAATAATATAATACCAAAGCTATTCATTTTAACGTTCTTTTGATACTGGTCATCAGAAACCACATTTAATTAATCAAAATGAACCCAGCTACTTTCTTGTTGCTGAATCAAAATTCAGTTTAACAAAAGGACTTGAAATCAGTTGATGTTTTCAAATAATACAAATATTGTAATCCATGCAATTTCTCAACAAAAAGGGCATCGATCTTCAGAAAAGGAAAAGGAATTTAGGAACTTATTCAATGAATTTGGTAAATTACAGCTAGGGACTTTAGCTTCCACCATTTACTAAGGGGAAATACCACTCTTTCCCCTGTTTAAAAAAATTATTATTGTATATAAACTTACAGTATTATCTTTCTGCTAACGGTAACGAATATAGTTGAGAAGGCGGCAAGATATAAAGAGTTACACCGACTTCTGGAAAACCCTAAATATCCAATAATGACATGTCTCAGGTAGTAAACATCCTATGATGATGAAGGATACTAATGTATATTCATTCTGGAAAATCTCTAGACCATACAATATGAACTATTTAGCTTCAGTCTCAACGTGTAGATTTTTAGTTTCTCAAAAGTTTGCCAGAATTAATCTCAAGAGCATTTAGATAAACAGAAAAACTATACAGACAAGCAATTTAACAAAACAACATTTTTAACATACATTAACACACTAGATCCTTATACATGTATTTGTGTCCAAACAGGATCTGCACACAATTATGTTTCCAACCATTCCGAGTTCAGGTAACATTAATGTCACAACTTATTTAACCTATAAACTCATTAAATGATGGTGCTTAAACAATTCACATATCCATATGGGCAAATTTCATCTGCATAATAGTCTTTTCTTGGTCTTCCCCATGTTAATCATGCACATTATTCATCAAGTATTCAATCATATGTGAAAAAAAACACACCTGCCTATCTGCGTCATCAACCTATCGGTTGTTGCTCCAATCTTGGTTTATGATAATAAATGTCAAAAGTTCTAGGGCATTACAGTTGAGGGGTAGAAGTATCATCTGTACCACTTCACCAGTTCATTTAATGTTCACAAATAAATTATACATGTGCTTTTTTTCATCTTCTTCGATACACTGAATAATGAAGGGAGATTACATGCACTTAAATGGCAACAGCAGTTGACCATATCCTTAGGAAAGAACAAGTGAATTTAAGCAATTAATCAGAATCCATTTGCAAGAGAAAAATATCCCACAGAAATTTATCTATTATAAGATGTGAATAGGGTAAGATACCTACAAACAAGATTGCAACACCACATGCTAGCCACAGTACACGGAGAATTGAGATGGAGGATGATTGTTGCTCCTCTCCCCCAGCTCCAACACCTGTTAAATAAAGAATGATAACCATTAACATTTGGCACCTAAACCTATTTGTGGTTAGTGTTCAAATTCTGCTGGAATTTGTGCTTGAACCAAAAAAAAATGCTCAGGCTTCCAGATCAGACAGTCACGACAGGAAAGAAATTTGCACTTCCCTGCCACACCCCAAATACATCAGCTATTGATGAGGTATAATCTTCAATCCCCCACTAGACAAAAGGGGATTTGTCAACAACAATGTTCTCAGAATAACTTCCATAGGTTTTGCTAGCTTAAAATATTCAAGAAAGTTTTAAGAAACAAGCATGTTTTTCTTTTCATTTGTTTTCTTGCTTTACTTCTGTCGTCATTTACAGGCCTAAGAAACAGGGTAATCATCAATTATCTCTCTTAATTTTAATTAATGCTTAAATTTTCCAATGAAGATCATCTAAGCATTGGCATTTAGAATGTTCCCTTTTCTTCTTTTGTTATTGTCATATACTTTTAACTCTGAATAACTCCCGCAATGCTGGAAAAGCTAACCACTAGAGAATCATATTTTTTAGCAATGACAGACGGAGGGATTTTAGGAATCTTAGGGGCATTACACCACTTGTGATTACAGAACTAGGTTCATACACTGAAATGAAATGCAACAAATATAACAATAAAAAAGTAATTGCATCCAGGACTATTACAAGGTGGTCCAAAGTTCTACACCTTACAACTTGCTCAGAAATATCTGTAAAGCTAAAACAAGATCCAATAACTAAGTATTCAAATTACACATTCCAATCTGATTGAGAGTTCAGAGAAATTCATGTCTTGGTATGAAGATTAAAACTGAGAAACAAGATAACCAATGTTTACTCTGTTAATCTTGCTAATGAGGGCTAAGATCGCTTGAGAAGTAGTTTCAAAAGAACGCACAGGAAAGATATATGTATAAAGGGAACTTACATTACCTATGGTGCCAATACCAGCCAGAATAATTCCAATCCAATCAACAGCATTCATGATCTCTTGCAGATAAAAATGGGAAAAGATTGAGAGTATAGCAAGTCCACAGCCAGAAACTGGTTGAATGACAGAAACCTGAAAATTGATATCAAGGAGTCCCACCAATATAAGTCAACATCTATACAGCAACTAATCCTTTATCACTCTATGTGAGGTCGGCTATGAATCATATTCCACCATCATGTTCAATCAAAACACATGTTCTCATTTATATATAAGTATAGTATGTCTTTTCTACTTTATATGTATAGTATATCATTTCTAATTCCATTTAGGTCTTCCCCTTACTCTTTTAATTTGACTAATGATTCTCTATTTTCTACATGAAATATTGAGGCATCTAAAGGTCTCTTATGTACATATCCAAACCATCAAAAGCATCTTTCTCTGCTTTTCATATCTATTGTTGCTGCCACTACTGCTCTTTCTAGGACATCCATTACTTAATTCCACCTAGTCATGTGTTTGAACATACATTTCAACATTCTTATATTTTATACTCTTTTTTTTTTTTTTTTGTGTGTGTGTGTGTTAATATTTAGTCAACCAACACTTTAGATTCACAAAGCATCACAAGTTTTATAGTTGTTTTATAAAATTTTCTTTTAATTTCAGCTATACTTTACAGTCACAGTTCCCACATTTTCTTCAATAATACGTCCTAAATGGAACTTTTATAGGCATTTCATTGACGCCCATCATTTTCACATCTATCCTATTGCTGCTTCTATGATCACTAAAGGGGCACTCCATATATTCTGTTTTAACTTTACCTATGATAAAACATTTTGATCCAAATAACTCCACCAAAACTTCTAACTTGGCATTATTCCTCCTTTTGTCTCATCGATTATAACTACATGATCTACAAACAATATACACATAGGAACAGCTTTTTGCAAATGCTTAGTAATCTTGTCATTTGCTAACGCCTGAAGATATGGATTTAAAGTTGATCATTGAGGCTGACCTATAGGATTAACAATTTACCTGATACCTCTCTAGTGGTGTTCTTACTCATGTTGTTAAACTTCAATACATATCTTTCATAATTCCTATATAAGCTACTCTTATTCCTTTCTTTTCCAAAACCCCCAACATTATACCCCTCTTAACTCCATCATACGCTTTAGCAAGATCAATTAACACCATACCTACTTGTTTTCTCTTATTATCATGTTAACATAATTTCTTCTTATAAGTTAACATCTTTAAAATTATGATGACAAACTCCTAATTCCATGAAAACAATAATTTAAGTGGTGTCACTTACTGGGGCTAGTGATAATGCCCGCAACATTAACATGGCTCCAAATATATCCATAAAGAAACCCACAGCCCATGCTTTATTTGAAGCATATGCTCTTATAACCTGCAGGCATAGGTCACACGTCGCATCAGTTTATTCCCATTTCAGAAATAAAATATTTTATCAACGTTACAAGAGAAATAAAGGGAAGAAAAGAAACTATATATGATTCCAAAATAGAGTCTGCAGCTTCAGTAACCAAATTTAACTCACTACCAAAGAAACTATAACATTTAGAAGAAGCACTAAATTCACATATTACACAATTTGAAATACTAAGTTACTCATTGCTATAGTCAATCTTCAGCCCCACTTGAGACAAGAATAAAAAACGCCTATTTGATTGAGCAAAGTTATCTTTATGTTGGATTTGCAGCACATTTCACAGAAATCAAAAGATGAAACATAGATAAGCTTGGAGCTCTATTACTTTCGATCCAACTATATTTGTTCTTGCTCTAATTCTCATCTAAATACCGATTAAGGTCATTATCTCAAGTTCATAGTTTTCACGGAGTTCAGACCACATCACCAACTTACCAACAACATTTAAAACAGCTCTAATCCTCTTTCACAAAATTGTGGTCGTCCAGATCATTAACTAGTTAGGTCATTAGGCATTTAACATCTTGATTAGCAAGAGCACATCATGCACATTGCAACACAATAACATTCCAAACAAAATTGATGATAAACACAGCATGAAAAATAAATTACAAAAGTAAAATTACTTCAACAACCATATTAAATCCATTTGTAATTAGTAATTGCATCATAGATCCAACCCGTAACCCCCATCTTATGTCAGTATCAAATTGATCACTTTAAGATTCGGAATAAGAACAAAGAACAATGAAGCAATAGAAATTTGTACCCTAGAAACAGCAGAAACCGAATGCATCATCCTCTAATAACATTACCATCCAAAAACATGGAAATTTGATCACATAAGCCAACTATGAAATTCAGATTAACCATTAACTAACGAATCAATTAAACAATAACAAAACAACCCAATTGCAGGTTCCATAGCAACCTTAAAAAGAAAATAATTTCCGAATCAATACTTCAAAGTAATCCCAAACAAAAATGAAAAAAATCGGATACCTTGAGCTTGAAAGAGAGAGGAGGGAGAATGAGGGTGCCCTTCTTCTGAAGCACTTTGCCGATGTTATTACCGGCGGTAGCAGCTACGGTTAGGCAGATCGATTCCCACATCTTTCTCTTTCCCTTTCCCTTTCTCCACCTTCAGGTTCGCGCGCATATACGCTTCCTCGTGGGGTCTTCTCTTCTTCTTCTTCTTTTTTTTTATTTTTATATTTACTTTTTATGCGTTTTGCGCTTTGGCATAACTGCAATTGTATCACTCCTCAAAAACTTCATTTTATAGTTCTTTTTCTTTTTCTCTTTTTTTTTTTTAAAAGGAATAATAATATTAATGTGCCATCTTATTTGCAGGACAAGTTTTACTATTCACATTACTTTTTTTAAAATTTTAGATATAAAAAGACATAAATACCCTTAACCACTAAATTCCAAACATAAAAGATTTTTGCCTCATCTATTTCCTCAATTTTACTTTCAAACATTTCACAACACCCACCAAATAGTAAAATTCTCTCACTCAAACTCTCTTTCATTAATCTTTTGTAACATTGAATACAAGTTCACAAAATTTATCGACTACAATTATGAACGATAGCAATGTTAACGATCTCTTTTCCAGTGTGAGTAAAATTTTTTATGCATCTCGTTGCTTAAAATAGAATTTTTTTTTTTTACTGTTCCTGCCCTAGGCGAAATTTACAGCAAGTTTCGTACACAGCAGGCGATAATTCTACCTATTTACGCCGGGTACATGCGAAACTTTGAATGAGTTACGCCTGGAACAGGCGAAAAAATTGGAGAACTACACCCGAAACTAGCGGAATTCCGTAATTTTTGCGCCAAGATCAAGCGCAAAAAATAGAATTTTTCGCCATAAGACACACAAAAAATCAAAAATTTGCGCCCAGCTAGGGGGAAACTTTGTATTATTTTCACTTCCCTTGGCCGAAAGTTCTATTGAGTTTCGCCCTCTTCGGGAGAAATATCTTTGGAGTTTCGCCCGACCTTTAATTCTTTATTTTATACTGACTTATCTTTTTGTGTGGACAGGATGGTCGTGCTCAGACTGAGACGAGATATTCCGATTACACTCATGTATTTCAGACAGACGAGGAGTTCACCAATAGAAATGAGTTGATATAGTAGGTGCGAACTAGAGCCCAAGAGAATAATATGACTACTAAAATTACGTCCTCTAAGAAATGGAAAGGGCTTTCCCTAAAAGGGAGAAAAGAGCTAGTGGATATCAGTTACGAGAGGTCTGGAGAAGTTAGAAGCAAGCCACCCCTTGCTGAAGGTACAAAAAGTCGCAATAATACCAGAAGTAAATTGAATAAATGTCCCTTTGAACTCGTAGGACGTGAAACTGCTGGGGGGACATAGAAGCTGAAGGCTATAAATTGTCAGCACAATCATGAACTTGCCGTGGTTAGAAATTGGCATTCAGTGAACTCTAGGTTAACTGAACCGAAAAAGGAGAAGATTGGAGAAATGATAAAGATAAATATGAGGTTGAGGCAGATGTTGTCACAATTGCGAGCAGATGATACGGAGAATGTCAGTCGTATTAGGCAAGTGTATAATGAAACAGTAAAAGTTAGAAGGGAGGAGAGAGGGGATTTAAGTCCCATACAGTATTTTTTCAAACTGATACTTGATCACAAATACCACTATTGGTACATGGTTGAAGAGGAGCGTAATGAAATTGGAAGTGTCTTCTTCGCTCACAAGGGTGTGCCTGATCTATTTTGTTTATTTCCGTACGTACTTTGTATGGATACAACATATAAAACAAACAGGTACGATATGCCTCTATTTCAGATAGTCAGTCATTTACCCTCAGATCACTACTTTCACGTTGCTTTTGCATTCATGAAAGATGAGACTTACAAAAGCTATTTCTAGGCAATGACTCGACTGAGACAGTTATTTGAGCCCAGAAAATACCATTGGCTATCATAACTGATAGAGAGTTGGCCTTACTGAAAGTTGTGCACGATGTATTTCCACATGCTAAACAATTACTGTGTATGGGGCATATTTAGATGGATGTGAAGAAAAAGACACTAGATGTTACTAAAAGTATAAGGGCACCAGATGGGTTGGTATATCGGTGGGGTGAACTAGTGAGTGCCTAGACAGAGGAGGAGTTCAGGAAAGCTGTGGATTATATTGAGACAAACTATGGTACATATAGATCAGTGATTAGTTATTTGCATAAGACATGGTTGGATCCCCGCAAGGCCAAGTTTGTATCTGTCTGGTCTAAAGATATAAAGCATTATGGAGGGCGTACCAGCAACATGTGAGAACCTTAAAGCTTTCTTTGTTTTATTTTTACTTATGAATTGCCATAAAGTGTATTTTTTCGATTTCAATGCTTAATTTTTGTTGTTGTATCTGAATTTCAGGATTGAGAGTGCACATTCTATGTTCAAGACTCATATAGAGACTGACAGGGTTTCCTTTCCTACTGTTTTCAAGGGAATTAATAATATGATAAAAGGGCATTTGCATTCAATCCGGTCTGAATTGGAGGTTTCTCGGAGCACAAGGTTGCGTAAAAGCAACTATTTGTTGTACAGTAGGCTGAACGGTGTAGTCTCGCACCCTGGCATGAAATTGATAATAGACGAATATACAATAAGAGTAGGCTTATGCGGTCTAATAGAGAGTTGTATGATTGCGAAATGAGAACTGGTTTTAGCCTTCCTTGCGCGCATGAGATGGTAGAAATTGTGCAAAACCATAGGGTGATTAATCCTCAAGATATAGATGCGTTCTGGAAGACTCTGTATTTAGAAGGTCCGAGAATTCGCACCGAGGAGCAGGAGAGACAAACTGCAGAAGGTCGTTTGCATGAAGTGTATATAGACATTACTACGTCCATCTGCGGAAATATATAGAGTCGCACGAATCATGCACAACCAACTTTGGCTAGAGACCGTCGATCTAGCTGATCCAATACACAAGCCACGCAAGGGTCGCCCGAAATACAATCCAACACAGTGAGATCGATCAGGATGGGAGCATTCCGAGAGGAATATAAGATGAGGTACATATACTTTCACATATTATCACATTTGTTCTACTAATGGTGTTTGTTTACATATTGATGATGTATTAACTGTGATTTACATATGCAGGCTACAGATCAATAAGAAAATCGAAAAAAAAGAAGGTGTTGAAGCCTAGTGATACCGATTGGCTTTTCAACCTTCCTTTACTTGTGAAACAGTTCGTGTTCGATTACGTCTTAGATTATCGCGATGTAATGCGAGATGGACATTGTGGATCAGAGTGATTGCGCTCTTTGCCCACAATGATAAGTTGAAATGGTCCCAAGTGAGGGCTGAGCTGTTAGAAGAACTCCAATAACACTCTGCTTTGTACAATAGGGTTCTTGGGGAAATTGATTACAAATTGGGCTATACTGTAGTGGATTGGCATATATCTCCTACAGTAGAGCAATTTTGGTTTGATACTTTCCTGTTTGGAATTGTTGTTGCAACGAGGTACCAGAGGGTTTTTGCATTTTATGGACGGGAACATTGTACTTTCCTTCCACTGGAGTGGCGGGGTTTCGGCGTCTCCGATGATCCGAACACTTACATCAGTATGGGCCATATATTTAACAATCATTTTATTTGTTTGTTTACGACAGGCGTAGTATTGTTACCCCCAATTGCTTACTTATGGTGTCCTCACAAGTCATATATGATGAAAGATTGGGCGGAACATTTAACAAATCGATTAGAAGAGTACCAGAAACTGTATGTTGAAGAGTCTTAGTCTTAGATGTTTTGTAATGACAATATGAATTAATATTGAATGAAGTTCTTAATTGTGTATTTACTTCTGAAATTTTTTTTTACAATCTGTCTTTTCTTATGTCTTTTTTGTTGAGATTAAGCAAAATATATTTTAAAAAGTTGTTGGTTTCTTATGTGTTTTTTATTTGAAAAAATTTTGCCAGCATCTCCCCTATAAAATGACTAGTCTCATCCCTATTAATAGCTCAAAAATTAAAATAAGAATGACTAGTCTCATCCCTCTTAATACATTAAATAAGAATATAAATAAATCAACTGTCGCACATATGAAATTCATTAATGGTCGCTGCTCCAAATATAACAGACTAGAACGATCATGAACGCTCATAAGGCGGTCTTGCCGCAATTTCTTCTAACCCCGGCATCAAATCCTCCATATGCACAACCATCTCATCAAGAGCGTTCTGATGCACCTCAGGGTTGAAGGTATGCCTAGTCCTTGGATGAAGAAGAACCAGCCGAGATGTAAAGAATTGCATGCGCTACAATGACAATAAAAACATAATAAATAAACATACAATACTTGTTAACAAAGAATGACCTAACGTAAATATCTCTTCCCGCATCCATAGATAGTTGGTTGGGTGCAACATTGTCCTCTTCTCCCACCGCGTCTACACTGACACGAATATGAGATCGTGCCCGGAAGTATTCAAGGTACTCGTAGCATGCTTCATCAGCTACATCTGCCCTCTTCATTCCTGTCAAAAGTCTCATATGATAAACTTGCCAACCCATGAGTTCAAGTTCATAATGACAGACATATTTCCTATTTTTCGAGCCTCTGTAACAATTTTTGGGCACAACAACTGGATAAAGAATTTTCTGCGTGTACCCAAACTGTCGCATGACACGATCCGGCATATATGACTCTTCAATATTACAACAATGGATAAGGCTGCCCCTATATAGCGAAAATGTATGGACCATTGCATGATTTTGCTCAAAAGGTATCCAATTAACATGTTTGCTATTAAAAAAAGTCAACTACAAATAGTCTGAATGACTGTACGCAAAAGAAATAACACACAAACAATGATCAGGGGAAAATATTACCTCATCGGACCTCAATTCATCTAGTGCGCGCCTGTAGGAAAACAAGTCCCTGTCTGGAATACGCTTCTTGACGGTACAACGTGCCGCTTCATTGCACAAGGGAGTCTGTTATTCCATGACCTCATCTTTGGAGGACTGAAAGTGGGAAAGTACTCATATATCCAACTCTAATAAGAACAAAGACAAAAAAAAATTTTAAAAAATTATCAATTAATTGAAAAATAAAGCCTTAAATAATTAGTCAAAATAAAAATGAATCATACAAACCTGTAATAATGTCAAACAGCCACCAAGTTGAGCACTATCAGCCCTAGATGCCTTTCCAAGCTGGCGATACAAGTTTGCCAAGCAGGCGGCGCCCCAAGCGTGGCCACTTACCTTCTATATCACCGAGGAAAAGCAAAAAATTTCCAAATACACAGGTTTTTGACTTGTCGACAAAGAGGGTATTTCCTAACAACCACAGTAAATACCCAGCGGCAGCATTCACAGGATCCCTGGGTTAATATGTACAATGTGATTGAATGGTAGACATTTTCACATTAGCAAAATCTTTCTCCATCTCATCAAGGTCTATTCCCAACACAACTGAAAGATCTGTTTTTAATGAAACAAGCTTCAATTTCTCATAAATGGGAATTCCGACAATTGGAACGCCCAAGATATACGCCACAATGCCACATCATGCAAGGTGATGGTCATCTCTCCAAATGGCATATGGAAGGAATTTGTTTCAGGGTGCCATCTATGCACGAATATGCAAAGTAATGCAGCTCTAACTCAGCATGCACGCAGTGAGCTAACTACCACAAACCCGATCCCTCAACTAGGCTTCTCATTGGCCCCGTTTTAACATTCCACTTTGACACACGATCGGCTCCATTGTGACACTTCAATACATCACGTTCCTATCGCATAATACCCAAAACCAATATAAATAAATTATAACATAATAATGAAATATAAATAAATGTACTTTATATATGTATTTTAAATTAAGTATATTTCAAAATAAATATAAATGCAATAATCTATACAAAAAAATTACATGTCCATGCCATATGTAATACGCCATATGTCCCCTAAAACTCTGTAACAACTCGGGATTTGTACTGCCACCTTCAACAGAATGATCTAGTAACTTGTATGTCTTCCAACATTCATCATTTGATCTGCCCTACTGCTCATGAATGACCTACTCCCACTAACCATTAATCATTTCCCTCGCCCGCTCCTAGTGGATTCTGAGCTGGTATTTGGCTCCTCATTGTTGTTGTCTAATTGACTTTCATAATGATCGGAGGTCCATTCCATCTCCTCGTATGCAAAGGCCCTCTCAACATTTTCAGCATTCTCTCGGGCCTCGGCATCACCCACATTTCCAGAAATTGGGGGTGCAAACTCTGCATAAGTCTCATCATCATTCCCTAAACCGTCAACAGTATTACTGTTTGATGAACCACGAGATCTTCCTACCACCCTTCTCTGCTGCTCAGATGTTTTAGGTCGGATTTCACGCTCAGATACTGTGGGTCGGTTATCCTTATGAAGTTTAAATTTAAGGTTTTTCAGTCTTCCGCCCATCTTAAATAATGACAAGATCAATAATGAAATTAGTGGAACAGGATGAATAATAATATATAAAAAATGTAATTAACCTACAAAGTTTTTTAAAAAATAAAAAATTCCAAGTTTAAATGACTTGCGCCTCTTTCAGGCAAAAGTTTATGAAACTTTCGCCTGAAAGAGGCGCAAGTTTCGTAAACTTTCGCCTGCCATATGGGAAAGTTTCGTAAACTTGCGCCTCCTAAGGGCAAAAATTTACAGAACCTTCGCCTCCAGCAACTGAAAGTTTACTAGTTTTTCGCAGGATGGAAGCGAAGGTTTAGTAAACTTTCGCCGGCACCAAGCAAAAAATTGTTAGCTTAGCCCGCACCAAGCAAAACTTCGAAAATTTTCTGCCCTCTCCGGGCGAAACTTCCAAAAATTTACGCCACAGGACTCCACATGTTTTGGGAAGTTTCGCCACCTTAAGGCGAAACTATCCAAAACATTTGGTGTCCTTTGACGCAAATATTTGGAAGTTTTGCCTGAAGAGGGCAAAACTATCCGAGGATTCCGACGGGAATTCCTCGGACTTTCACTACGCTAATCAGAAATGAAGATTTTGAAGGCCACAATTCACCCAAAAAAGGATATAATCACCAAAATATGCAACTAATTCATGATTTGAACTAAACCCATAAGAAATTTGAATCAAAATTCGAAAGAAACGAAAAATGGAACGGAATGGGAAAACCAACCTTCCTCGATTTGCTTCTCCTTCGGGCTGTCAACCGACTGGTTTCCGTCGAGGTCGGCGGACTTCTCCTGCGCCGAATATCTCTTTCCATCAAGCTCTTCAAGCCGCCTTGGAATTTGGATGATTTCGCCGTCGTTGAAGTCCCAGTTTCGTGCAGGCCGAACTGAACCACAAAGAAAGGAGGTAAATGTCTATTGAATTCCTAAGGGGTATTTTAGTAATTTCACAACAAAAATTTTTGAAAATGTCCTACGAATAGTAATTCCCGTCCTGTGAATAACTGAACCAAGGTTTCTCTTTTAAAAAAAATAATAATAATAATAATATTCGTGGGGAATATTTGTTGTAGTATTGAATTATTTAAAACATAAAATTGTTAAATAATACTCTTACTACTAATGACAATAAATGATGACTTTATTGTGCAGTAATTTTTTAGAACAAATTATATAGCGGTTCCCAAAATTTGGATTAAATTACATTTTGATCAGTTTGTTTTTAAAATTTATGGAATAATCCTTTAAGGGATTGGGATGTTTTATTTTTTAGGGTAGGGCTGGTAATTTCAGACACGGCACAAAAATATGACACGAACCCGATATAAATGGATGAGGGTTGAGTCTTGGCTGGTTCGCGAGTTATATGGGTAAATATGTATAACTAAATGAGTAAAGTTATGGTTGAAAATATCGAAACATGAACCCGTCAACCAGACAGAAGTAATTTGTACTACAACACGAAAATATGATACGAACCTGGAGTGTTCGTAGGTTAAATGGGTCGACACAAATAACACGAATAGTTAAACGGGTAAGGTAAGAGTTGAGGGGTGTCGGCACAGGAACCCACCAACCTCAATACGACATGAATTGCCACATCTATTTTAGAGGACCAATATGTGATTATTTTCATAATTCTGAGAGATCAAAATGTAATGTTTTTTACATGGTCAATGGATGTTTTTTCTAAAATCTTTCAAACAACAAAGGATCAAAATGAGATTTGACACAAATACTAGAGGCGTAATGTAATTCGATGATGACAAGCAAATAGTAATTCGATTGGTAATGAAGCAAGAGATCCTTTATTTAGTTTTTTACCTTAACAAGAAAAAAAAAAGATTAATTAAATTATACTCCTTTCGTTCAATTAGAAGAGTATATTTTGATATAAAAAAAAATTTCATTAGAAGAGTCAATTTTTATTTTTTTTATACCTCCTACCTTTACTAATATAAATATGTATGGTCTATAATTAGTCTATACTTAAAAAGTAAAGATATAAATAGAATAAATGGTGTCAAATTAACTATTTTAAATATTGTATATTGATATTTAAATAAGTTGTAATTTTGTCAAAATAGACTATTCTAATGAAACGGAAGAAATATTGAATTTTAGTTTAGTGATCATTTATTAGAGAATGACTCTCGCTATGAGCTCGAATGACATAAACAGTGAAAGTAGTGATAATATAGGGGATTGATAACAACTAAAAACAGGGGATACAAATTTTTCTAGAACAATAAATTTGCTAAATCAAACAAAAATAATTATCTGACAAATTTTTTTATGAATTATTAATCAATATATATCACCCAAAATGATTATAAAATATAAATAAATAAATATAAAAATCACATGTCACATAATAAATTGTATATTATGACTATGTGACACCATTTTCTTATGGTACAATGATGTGATTATATACCATACTTCTCTCAAGTATTTTTAACTACGACGTATTTTGTTATTTAAAAAAAAAAAAATTTTGACTTATTTCATTTTCTAGATTAGGTGAGATATTTTTGAAACTTTAATAATCTATCCAGCCGACAAGTTTAAACATAGTCATTTTCTCTGTTAAGCCGTAAACAAATTAGTGTGCAGTTAGATACATTTAGGGGGAAGTGTGTTATTTTAAGGAAAACATATGTATATGTAAGGAGTAGAATTGCCATTATATAACAGACTCGTTGTACTATTTTTAAGAAGAGTGAACTGCTCAAAATGTACTTTTAGTTTCC
Source organism: Leptodermis oblonga (assembly GCA_016801395.1). Taxonomy (NCBI): domain Eukaryota; kingdom Viridiplantae; phylum Streptophyta; class Magnoliopsida; order Gentianales; family Rubiaceae; genus Leptodermis; species Leptodermis oblonga. The sequence goes on along the minus strand of CM028757.1, from coordinate 31,967,186 downwards.
TACCATGTATGGTTTGTAACTAAACTTTTTTATTTCCTAAAAATGTCACTATACTTTTTAAAACGTGCTAAAAAGGTCATATTTTTGAGTTTTGGCAGTTAACACTAACAGAATGAATAGCATGTGCGTCTCACATGCACTTTTTAAGGGATACTTTTGTTCATCCATTATAAAAATAATTTTTTTAATCATTCTCTTCTCCCCATCTCTCCTTTCAAACCTCCTCTACCTTTTTCCTTCACTACCACCGCCGCCTATTCAGTCTAGGGGTGTTCATTTGGATTTATTTAACTTATTTGGCTTATTTGGATTGGCTAATTTTGATTTTCCAAAAAAAAATTAGCATCCAAACACCAAATCGTTTAAGTAAAAACCAAACCAATCCAAACCATTTAAGCCATGGCTTATTCGATTTGGGGCCCGAATAAGCCAAATAAGAAAGAAAAAAAAAACCTTATAAAAATATTTCAAAAAATATTCATCCCATACTCATAATCTTGCAATAATAAAATAGTTAAATACAAAAGATTAATATTTTCTCCAAAACAAGTTTAAAACTTAAATAACATTCATCCAAACACATTATCACACCCACCCACTCAATTAAATAACTATTAAAAAAATTTTAATATATATTATATTATATTAATTCTTATTTGGCTTATTCGGTTCCTTATTTGGATTCTGATTCAAATCCAATTCCAAACCATTTAACCGTTTAAGAATTCGGTTTGGACGATCCACCCGATCCGAAAACCAAATAAGCCAATCCATTTACCATAGATGGTTTGGATTGGCCGGCTAATTTGGATTGGTTATTTTCTGAACACCCCTAATTCAGCCTGCTGCAAACACAAAAGGTAAAAGAACGGAACTTCTAATAACTCATCCAAATTCATGAAACCCCAAAAAGGACCAAATACCATATGCGTGTTCACGAATGAGATCTAGATCAAATAATTCAGAACCTACAATTAATTAAATTGCCTCAACTAATTAAGAACCTGCAATCAAATTAAGAACAATAAAATGAAAATCAAAACTGAAACAGGAAAGAAAGGGAAAAGAAGGAAGGCGGTCGGGTTGTTGGTTTGTGGACGGCGACGGAACATAGTTGCGGTTGGCGGCGCGACTGAATTTTCAGGGCTATGGCGGCGTTGGGAACTGCAGAACTGTGTCGACGGTAGATGAAAATCGCAGTGGTTCGTCGTTTTGGTGTAGGACAACGGTTGTTGTGGATGGAAGACGAACGATGGGCGATCGCGATGGTGAGGGAAGGAGAGGTTGGATTCACGGTGGGAGAGAAAAGCTTCATCGTTTCCCAATCAATCTCTTCAAGCTTTCTCAACCAGTTAACATTGATAATTCGATTAAATCGAATCGGGAACCTCCGAGGAGAAGATGGAGGCGAAAGAACTAGGAAGCCATTGTGTGTTTGTCCAAGACGAATACCAAGCTCTCTTATCTATAAATAAATAAATGTGAGAGTGATGGTGATGGTAAGTGAGGATTGTGCTATTTCGAGTGGTTGTGGACTTTGGAGAAATGTTAATGGTGGAAAAGGTTAGTGGTGAAGGGTTGACGGGGGAGGGATGAACAAGATGAATAGTGCTTTTTTTACTTTCTATTGGAATCTGACAAAAATACCCTTTAAAAAATGTACGTGAGATGCACATGCTATTTATTTCGTTAGTTTTAATGGAAAAAATCAAAAAATGACATTTGTGGCCCGTTTTTAAAAATATAGTGACATTTATAAAAAATAAAAATATTTAGTTACCAAATTAGACAAAGTAAAAAAGTAAAAATACATTTTAAACAGTTCACTCAATTAAAAATATAGTGGATGCATCTAATAATTCTCCTACTAACATGTCATCCTTCACCTCTGCCTTATCATCATCATCATGAGATTCAAGAGAAAAGGAAAATATACTTTCGCGAGATATGGTTAGATATGACCAAGCAATTCGGCGAAGTCCACTTTCCCATCTGCTTGCTAAAAAGTATCCAAAGAGAAAGCGACGCATAATTTTAATTCAATCCGACTTTCCCCCATCAATTATGTCCTCCCCGTTAAGTTGTTGTTGATGTTTGACTTAGTAAAAATAGGATATTCCTCATATTTTTGTTCATGATTCTCGAAAATAGTATTCCCTCTATCTCACTCAAAGAATTCACTTTCAAAAAAAAAATTTTGTCCCATTTAAAAAATTCACTTTGAATTTATTTACATTACATACCTTTACTAATATAACAATGTGTGATTCACAATTAACCCTTACTTTTAAAATAAGGATATAAGTGAAAAATATAATAATAAATTACTTAATTTAAGTGTTGTACCTCACAACCCATAATAAATTGTACACATTTCAAAGTGTACTCTTTCAATGGGATGGAGAGGGAGTACCATTCTTGAAATCTGCCTCTGGCAAGCCCAGAAAATGAAGAACAAATCATTTGTATGCACCTGTATCACTGTCAATACGACTACGTTTTATCCATAACCGAGAGTCAGGTCAAGATTCATCGAGTTGATTCCAAATGACCATTACAAGTTTCTCCTCAAGATTAAGCCATCGTGCTCAAACAAGCAAGCATTCAAGGTTAATTTCAACACTAAAATAGCAATAACAATGCCTACAAACTGAGACATTATAGGAAAATCTTGAAGAAAAGAAGAACGTTAGTTCATTTGGTAAGGATAATTACTGTAAGAACTAAGAAGTGATGATCAAGAATGGAGAACTTCCATTTCAGAAAGATGATTCCATACTGAGAAATTACCAAGTTTCATTGGACATTGGCTCATGTGATCTCAATCAACCTCATGCATTTGTCAAACATGTTTCCAAATTCTTTCCCTTTTTTTTCTAGTAGCTGAACTGATCAGAGATACAGAACAGAATGGAAAATGACATACGCAGTGAAAATACTCCGGAAATTCTCCAAGAGAATAACATGGCAACAACTATGGGGCAATTTTAACTGTAATTATCTAATAACCATCGTCAAAGTGGTTGACACATCATTTCCTAAGTTTTTTTCCACGGTGTGTATCACCACTCGAACAGAACATGCAAAAGATGATGAAACATTGCCAAACTGAACTGCAATGCTAGAATGATTTTTTCACTAGAAAGTCCAAAATCCTAGTTCAAGCCTACAACCACAAATTGGACAGAGAATCCGAAGTCCAAAAATCCCGAAAATTACATTATGGAAGTTGAAGCACATAGATAGAATTCCTTTAAGCCAAAGATACTAATAACATCCAACCAAAGAACACATTTCAAGTTCAAGAACTAACCCTCAATCTAAAGAAAAGGAAGCCAAGAACCACACACTTAAATGATATCTCTCCTCACATGAACTCTAAAATACACCAAAACCTATTCTTTTAGCCTTGAAAGCCAACAGTTTATGACTTCTGAGATCATAAGAGTATTCCAAACAGTTGCAAAACACAAAAATTTTCTAACTGAGAACTTCCACCCAATAATAGGCTGTTTTATAATCTTGAACTAACCAGAATTTCTAGGAATAACAAAACACAACATCAAATCAAACAACAGCCAGATCAAACACAAGGCAACAAGAAATATATTCATTGGATCCTGATCAATCAAACCCAAATTTACAGCAGAAAATTCATATCATAGACATCAAAGAAATTCTTCATTCTGTGGAAAATTTACCGTGTTCATACCACAATCGCAAAGGGGGAAAAGGAAAACAAAACCCACAACAGATTTGAATCACCACCATCCATAAACAACCTGAGTATACTTGTTTTTAAGCCACCTAAAGCTCTTCCTAACAGACCCTTTGACTTTGCCTTCAACAGAGTAGACTTTGTAGCTCGCAACCCTTTTCTTCCTCTGCAACTCAGGATCGTTCAAACTCCAAGATTTAGAGATTGACCCATTAGTACTTTTCCCTTTCTTCAGCTTCCAGTCCTTCACCTGGGCCGGCGGCGGCGGAGGAAGCGCGGGCAGCGGCGGAGGCCCATCGTAACCGGCAGAGGAGCCATACGAAACACTGTAAGACCTGAAATCATTTGGGTATGCAGAAAAAGACCTCGGCCCGTTGTACCCATAATAATTGTCCAGTTCCGTTCTATCACCGGAATAAGAATATGACTTTGATCTGCTATAATCCGCCATGGATGAACAGGGTATTGGAATTGGACCCTTTTGATTATGAAAAGGGTCCTTTCAAGCTTCTACAGGGCCAAAAGAGAAAACAAAACAAACTGTTTTTTGGCGAGAGGGATAGAGACAGCAAAAGCTATGGAGGAAGAGAAGAGAAGAAGCTATGGAGGAGGAGGATGGTGGTTTAAGTTTGAATTGAACTGAGTGGCGTTTGTTTGTTGTTTGGATAGTTGAGACTTGAAAGTTCGGTAGCGTTTTGTATTGGGAATCATACGTAAGAAGTATTGGAAAATCCAACGTTTAGACCAGTCAAAGGGACCAGACTCTATAGAGCTCCGCCATGGGAGAGTTGTTTATTTCTTGTAGCTTTAGGCCCTGTTAGTTTTAACTAACATAGTTTTAAATATAAAAATCTATAAGTAAAAAATTCTAATATTATGAATGGTGAAAAAATATTATAATGTATCAAATTTACTATAAAAATTACGAATAAGGTATGTTAGTATTAGAGGCAACCAAATTATAATTACCGTTTTAAATTTTGGTGAAATTATAAATATTTTTTAACAGTAAAATCATAAAATAATACCTCAGCAACCAATGTATAATTTCACGAGAATTTAGATTATAAGTAATTGTAATTGGTCCTTGTATTAAATATGTAAGATATTTTGATATGGTTACTATTGTAACATGAGAATTATCCACCATTAGTCCATTTTGGCCTTCTCGACTACATTTTTCTTGCATTGCTAATTTAATAGCTCATTAAGGCAACGTGGGAACACAAGAAGTTTTGAAATGTATTGTCAAAACATACTCTTAGAAAATAATATGTACATAGATTAAAGATGTGAAAAATTATTATAAAATATAGAGTGACGATACACTCAGTAAAATTGTAAAGTGAATAACGTGAAATCCACATAACAAAATTTTATTGAATATTTTGTGGGACATTTTGTACTTCTTCATGGTTGGTTTATACATTTGATATCATCTATATCCACTATCTTGTATTTTCATTTCGTGCATTATTATTAAAATGACACTATTTTATTTGAGTAAAACAACACTATAAAATAAATGATTGTGAAATATAATGTTCCATTGTGCATGCGATAATGGGTACAACACACAACAAAAGTGATATGAACTAAAATTTTGAGGTATTTTGAATGTCAATACTAACTATCACTATTTATCCTACGGTTTTTTTTTTTTTTTTTTTGTCCAGAAATATTTGTGTAAAATACAATATCCACTATCCCCCTTGTATAAGGAATAGTTCCCCCCCAAAAAAAAATAAAAATCATGTGTGTACTTTATAGGTGGGTTTGACGCACAAAATGCAAATAAAATCGAAAATCTCATATTTAGGAATCATAAGAAATTTTTTTTTTCTTTTAAAGGATATAATAATTTAAATGATCAGAATTTTATATGTACCAAATATGTAGTGGTTCTTGGACCCATCTAACCCTTCTTCTCCACCCTTATTACCAGTCAAAAAATATATATATAGGGCCTGTTTTTTTTCATCGTTTTGAAAACGATTTTGAAAATAAGTTTTGGAAAATAGTTTTATAATGTAAAAAGTGTATTGAAAATGTAAAAAGTAGATGTTGAATAGTAAAAAATTATATTAGAAATGATAAAATATTATTAAAATATATTAAATTTACTGTTGAAACCAAAACCGTTTTCAAAACAAAATAAAAAGAACACGCCCATATATGTAACTGTCAAAAAATTATTCGAGATCCTTCACGGATTGTTTTTTTTTTTTTTTCCCTATTTCCGTCACTGCGTGCGCTAGACGGCCCTTGTGTCCAACTGGATGTGAATTTGACTTTTTTGTCCTTTAAAGCTCATTACTTGACCCCGGAAAATTTATAATTTGACACGTTGATCGATGAGAAAAAAGATAATTCATGTCAAAACAAAAATTGAAAAAAGTCATCGATTTTGAAAATTTTGAAACTAGAAAAGAAAATTAGTAGTATAATACATCTTTCATCTTTGCTAAAATACCCTCAATCAAAATCACACTCTGCCACGGTGGCACTTACCTTCTTCATTAACAAATAATACTTGGAAGATCCAAAAGGAAACAGATAAGCAATGTTCCTTTCCTTAAAGAACTCTCACTAAAACCATACAAGAGTTAGAAAAATTAGAATGATTTTTGTGACGACAAATGTTGTTATGTTATTATATAAGTGTTATTTAAATTTATTATGACGTTTTATCACGTACACATATGCAAAGTATTGTCATGTTATTATATAAGTGTCGTTTAAATTCATTATGACTTTTTATCACGTGAAATGTGTTTTGTTACCTTACTAAAAGAAGGGGTAGAGCTTACCTTTGGCCTGGTGGAACAATTGTCCTACCTCGCTTTTTAAAAAGTATCTTTGGTACCATCTAAAAAATTACAAAAATAGCCAATTTCACTCTACAAAAATTAAGAAAAAAAATAGGGATAAAAGTAAGATAAATTAAATTAGTATTTGAATATGAAGTTTTTCAATATCTTGTCCTACTAGACATTAGGGGTTTGACTCCGCCCGCCACTGACTAAAAATATTGTATTATATAAGTGTTCCTTAGATTTGTTATGACTTTTTATTACGTAAAATTGTGTATATTGTTACTATATACTTCCTCCGTTCTTTGAAAAGTGTCTTTGTAGCTCAAATTTTTTGTTCTTTAAAAAGTGTCATCTCACAACTTCCAATGCAAAAAATGAATAAAGTTCCATTTTCATCCCTATAGCAATAAATTAAGAAAGAGAAATTTTTGGTTAATCAAAGACACAAGTTAGTGAAGCAATTAATAAAGATAGAAAAAAGTACAATATTAATTAAGGATAAATATGACGATTTTCCAATTTTCTTAATTTTTGTATTTTTTGCTCCAATGATACTTTTTAAAGAACAGATGAAGTATATACTAAAAAAAATCCTAAGAAATCCATGAAAAAAAGAAAAAGAAAAAAGAAATAGACTTTGAATAGCAAGTCTTACATATCACACAAGCCTAATTAATAATGTAGCTAGGAAGGGAAAATGATAATAGTGCCACCATGCATGCTTCACATATCACAGCTAAGCTTGTTTGTTTGGTGGTTCCATTTGGTAGTGGAACCTGGCAATTCCCCACAAACGTCTTGGCAAGATAAAGGGTTTTGGTTTCATATAGTGGTGGGATTATCTGTCGCAATTTTGTTTGGATAAATACACGGCCTAATATAACTCGAAATAAAATTTTCATTTTTACCCCTTAATTTGTGTCCGAAATAGATGTCTGTCTCGATTTTTTTGGGACAGACTACACATGCGCCTCTCTCTAAAGTCGTGTTTAGGTTCTTTTCTAGCTCGGCATGCCCAAAACCAAAAAAGAAACCACCAATTATACTACATGATTGGTCTCAATTTGATTGTTGTGGAGCATGTTTATTAATAAGTCATCATGAAAAAAAAAGAAAATTACTTTTAGCATGGGAGACTTTGTCCTCATTCATAATTAACCAAACCCATCGAGGTAGATGAAAATGATGGGAGAATATTGAGCGTCAAACTTCCCATGCATCTTCTTTTCGAAAAATGGAAAATTACAATTTACCCCCCCTGAAGTTAGGTATAATTACAAAATACTCTTTTTAAGCTTAAATTATTTTGTAAACCTTTGAAGTATAGTACAATTTAAACGTCTCACATGGTCTATCTTGTAGTTTTATACTACCATCTTTATTTTGCAGTATAAACGATTCACGAGGGTGTAAATGTAAATTGTGAAACATCATATTTAATTTTGTAATTATACAAACTTCAAGGGATAAAAATAATCCCTCCCCCCCCCCCCCCCCCCCACCCCACCCCATATAAAAATGGTTGCACCATCTTTAGGAAGGTACCAATGTCCATCTAAACCCTTCAAATTGAAAATGCTCCTTGAGAGATATATATATATATATATATATATATATATATATATATTTGTGAATCACATTTACCTCATCCAAGCTTTGAGGAAATTACAAATACCTCCTAATTTGTTCAAAGTTTTACTGTACAAGAAATAGATCAAATTTTATTGTAGGAAAAATAGATCTACAAAATTAAGTTCAATTTCTTTGTGCACCAAGATGATGAAAGATAGGTAATTATGATCAAGTTGTTTGGAAAATATGGGTAGATTTTATTTATTTATTTTTAATAATTGACTATTATAACGTCTCGTCTGTTACATTAGAGAGCAAAGAGTTTGGAAAGGGAAAGCATAAGAAGCTGGAGCGTCCTAGCTGCAGGCCAACACTATAGAGATAAATAATCGAACCTCTGAGTTGTTTGTCGTGCGTCACGCATTTGACTCGTTCCAAGGGTAGACATTTACGATTCAACCAAAAGTCAAGAACCGTAATTATAGTTAGCCCTATCCCCATGTATATGTTTATTTTCATTAAGATGGTTGGATTGATTGGTAATATGACCATACTAAGGAAAATGTATTTGTAATATTAACCAAACAAAAGAGATATATTGGTAAAAGTTCAAAGCGATTGTTGGCAATTTTTCTAAACTAGAGAAAAGATGATAAATTGTAATGAACCCTGTAATAAAAGGACTACTGCGGATAACAAATTCTCGCGTTTGCTGCTTCACATGTTCAAACTTTGAACGTATCCGTGGCGGCCGAGGGCGGTCAAGGCAGGCCTCACCAGCCTACCTCTCAGCAATAACTACGTAGGCTACTATACCAAACCGAGAGCCATCCAAAACAGGGGTAGATAGGTATTATTGTAGTGACACAATGAAGAAAGACTAGCTCTGGCCACCCTTAGAAAAGTCTCAAAACAACCACTTTTTCCTCGAACATAAATCAAAGCAAACGTATCATCTCACGAGCTTTAATGGCCTTCAATGGATTGTACACGCGATAAAAGAGGTTTCAGCCACCTCAAAATTTACCTGCTTTATGCGCGTCACCAAGCACCATAAGTCGTTGCTTAATGAAGAAGATTGCCACTCAAATGAAAGGCTTCAATTTACAGAGGCTATAAATGATGCATAAGATTTCATCTAATCTATCTAGTCTTCTAAAGTCATAAACAACCAAAAAATCAAACTGTAGAGAAATTAAAATTATAAATTCAAACAACCACCAAATCTGAAGTTATTCTGAGGACTTACAATACAAAGACAACCCCAACAAAATTTCTGAATAAGTTCCGACTTTAAACCAAACTGGGAAAATGCATCGGCAACCCCCCCTCCGGCAAATCAGACAAGGGAGCCGAGCACCCCCAGTCTCAAGTCTGGTACAATTCACCATAAGCTAAACCTACCAATTAAGATATTAAGAAAAAAAACCCAAACAAGGAAAAATTTACCTTGCCACATTATCCAAAAACCTCTTCACAGAAGATCAGCTACATTCGCTGGCAGCTCCTCAATTACAACATTATAAAACTTCTGTATGTCAAACAGCATGCGCTCGTCCTCCCGCGTAACAAAGTTGATCGCCACACCCTTCCTTCCAAATCGTCCACTACGACCGATACGATGGAGGTAGTTCTCTGGCTGGGTGGGCAGATCGTAGTTGATAACAAGGGATACTTGTTGAACATCAATACCACGGGCAAGGAGATCAGTTGTGATGAGTACACGAGAAGAACCAGATCGGAACTCACGCATGATGATGTCTCTGGTGTTCTGGTCCATGTCTCCATGGGTTGCTGAAACGGTGTGGTCTCTGCCACGCATTTTGTCAGTCAGCCAGTCCACTTTACGCCTTGTGTTAACAAAGATGACACTCTGTGTAATGGCAAGGGTCTCATAAAGATCACAGAGAGTTTCAAGCTTCCAATCCTCCTTTTCAACATTGACATAGAATTGCTTAATACCCTCAAGGGTAAGCTCATCACGCTTGACCAGAATTCTCACAGGCTTGTTCATGAACTTTCTTGTAATTTCAAGGGCCTCTGGAGGCATTGTAGCTGAAAATACACCAACCTGAATCTTTGGTGGCAAAAGCTGGAAGATGTCATAGATCTGCACCAAATAAAGTAACATTATTAGAAGATGATATATATCAGCACATGAGAAAACACATTAGCAACCAAGTATTGGACTTTTATAACATGAGCAAACATCAATTTCTTTCTCCTCGTCAGAAACTGAAAGACTACCACATCTCTCAGGAAATAAAAAGACAACACGTGCACAACTTGCAGCAATAAGATATACTACTAAGAAATCAAACCTGGTCCTTAAAACCTCTTGAAAGCATTTCATCAGCTTCATCAAGCACAAACATCTTGATGTAATCAGGGCGAAGAGACTGTCTCCTCAACATGTCAAATACACGACCAGGGGTACCAACCACAACATGAACCCCACTGGAGAGAATGCGCTGATCTTCACGGACACTTGTACCTCCCACACAAGCATGAACCTTCACGCCAAGATAATCACCTAGGGCACGCATAACCTTCTCAATTTGCTGTGCCAACTCACGGGTTGGAGCAAGAACAAGAGCCTGGCACTCAACCACATTGTAGTCTAGTTGTTGCAGGATTCCAGAGCAAAAAGTAGCAGTCTTTCCAGTTCCAGATTGGGCCTGCTGAATAACATCAAGTCCCTTACAGAAGGGAACTATTCCCCTTTGTTGAATGGCAGAGGGCTTCTCAAAACCTTTCAATTAACAAATTAAACAGTCAGCAATCAAATTTCCAGAAAACTGAAGAGCTTCATTAAATTGTTCAATGACACCAGACAAGTCAGCCCAAGTAGTGACTAACAAAATTTCTTGCAATGATAAAGATACAAAAAATTAAGAAAGGAAGAACAATACTAGCACTTATACAGCACAAATTTATAAATTACGTACAGAGACAGATAAACAAGAGATTAGCAAGCACCAACTGATGCAACTTAAATAGTTCACTAAGAATTATCCATGATAACCAAGTAATATCAAAGTAAATCATCATGTCTCTACAAATCAGAAACTGTGGTAAACAGGGTAAGTTGGATTTGAATTCATCTCTAAAGCGCGGAAACAAGTACAGCAGACTTCAACAGATAAAAAAGAAAGAAGCCTTGAGAATAATTCTTTTAAGATGTAGAACTTCTGAAGAATAACTCTCAATGTAAAGTTTCTTCACTTGCTAATTTAAATTTTTTACCATAAGGACTGTTAGTCTGTTGCCAAAAAGGCCAACAGTAAAACTAAATGTTTAGCTTCGACACTATGCCACTGAACCAGAAAAGATAATAAAATTCTGAGTCAATGTCGGGGCAAATTGGCAGAAAGAACAACATCCAGATCAAATAGCACAAACAGCACTAGTTATGAACATAACAAACTTTTGTCTAACCCATATGACTTTATGGGCCTAACAAAGCAAATTCCCACCAAAACGTACCATAAGCATAAATGCCTCTCAGAAGATTTTCTTGCAAGCCCATGGAATCAAAACTGTCATAGACTTCATCATAAGAAGTGAAGAAATCTTGTCCTTCCGGATTTAGCCTGCAAATAAAACCACCAGCAGTAAGCTATAGTAATCATGTTGCTACCAAATCTTAAGTGTTACAACATAATGTAACATATAGTAATGGCTTTATTTTCTGTTGACACATTAAAGAGATTATATGAAGCAGTTAGGAAACTTACAACTCGGTCATTTTGGCATCATAGTGTTTAGTATCAAATTGAGAACCTTCAGGTGCGAGGCCAGCCATGACTGCAGAAAATAAATAAATTAATAAAGTTACGTTTTCAGTGATAAAGGATATACAATCAATGCCATTCGACTTGAACACAGGGGTTATATGGAAACCAGAATACAAATCAATCAATGGGACTTGGAAAAGGTTGCACTACTTTTGATAACCGTAAACAGCTTCCAAGAAACATGGAATTGGATTACCAAAAACACAAATTACAAACAAACAAACAATAAATACCCAAAAATAAGAGAAATTTGGGTAAAAAAGGAAACCTTGTACGCTTAGCATCAATCACGTAGTCGAGCATGGAAAGCCGTCAAAGACGTAAGGCTCAAAACGTACCAAAAAACACTTACTTAAAAGTTAAGCAATGATAAGCAAACACTGAGGGAAAAAAAAAAAAAAAAAAGAATTTTTTTTTCAATGCCACCCTTCTTAGATGGGGTCCATTCGTTAAAAATCACTGCAAAAGAAGAGAACCGCAACTCTACAATAGACCCAAAAATCATAACCAATATACAAGCACAACCCATCTTCGCTTCGTAGACATCAAAGCTAGGATCTTAATCTAATACATCAAGTAAGAACACCGATCAACACACACCATAACCAGGAAAAAAGAAACAAAACAGAGAAGAAACAATCCACAAATCAAAAACCCACCCGTCTATAAACAAAACAGCCTCCCAAAAATCAGATCTTTCATCCACGAGACCCAACAACACTAGAAACCACAGCAAACAAATAGATAAACAAAATCCAAAACACAAAAAAAAAAAAAAAAAACCCATCTCGCCAACAGATCATCCAAGCCCGTCAAAAAAACAAAACAATCGGTAAATCAACTCCCAGAAGAAGAAAAAAAAATACAAAACAAAACAGCAAAAACAGAGAAACACAATGATGTTACACAGAGGAAGACGATACCTTCAGAAGAGATAAAGATCTGCGGAAAAAGAAGAGAGGTTTACTTTGAAAGAGAGAAGAGAGAGAGGCGGATTAGGGTTTTGAATGGACTGCGGCTTTTTTCCAAAACTCCTCGGATCTAAGCCGCGGAGTTCAGGAAGATTTTGATAGAGAAACAAAGTTGAAAAGAGGGAAGAAAAGATTGGTGCTTTGTTTGGTTTTATTGTGTGTGTGTGTGTGTGTGGGCAAGAAAGAGTCTCTAGAAACCAAACACCACTAGGGATTTGGATTTGTTCCCTTCGTGCTTTGTCGTCTTCTTCTGAATTTCCGGTTTTGCCCCTCTCGTTTCCCTTTACGACGCCGTTTTAAGGGTTTTGAGAGGCTTACGGTGTCGTTTGGAAGCTGGATCGATACAGTCTCGGCACGGTTGGGTTTCTAGTAATGGGCCGGGCTTTTTGTGGGCCTCTAGTGTGGTTCGCTGTGGGCTATGATTGGGCTACCCACAAATAAATGTATATCAAGCCCTTCTTTTACTCTCTCTTTTTTCATTTTTTCTTTTTTTAAGAGAAAAATTAATTGTGAAGTTTTTTTTTTTTTTTTTTCCTACTTGGTTAATCAAAAAGGCTGAGGCTATGCATGAATTAAATAATTTGTTCTAAAATCAAATTTATGTTTTTGGAATATTATTTGGATTACTAGTTACAAACACTTATTTATTTATTTTTTTTAAAGCTTACAACTCATTAAATTTAAAAGGTAAAATGAAAATGATGTTAAACAAATTAGATGTATTCACAATAGGTAAATGATCCTCCTCCGTTACACTAAATTAATCCAGTTTGATAAATATATAACTTTTTATGGATGTCAATGTACAAGTACAACACCTAAAATAGTTAATCTAACGTCATTTGTTTATTCATATCATTATTTTTTAAGTCTTAATTAATAGTGAATCACACATAATTCTATTATTAAGGACATGATAAGTAAAATTTTTAGAAGGGAACTCATATGATAAAATGTAACGTTTTTTTTAATGTTTTAATATAATACTCCATTCGTTTCACAATAAGTGTCACTTTAAGGGGAAGGGTTGGGGTAATGGTAGTGAGAAGACCTTGTAACTCTGAGGTAATGAATTCAATTATTGAGGATTCAAAGGTTTAAAAAAAAAAATTTAAAATGTTTCACTTAAAAAAAAATTAAAATTTTTATTTCAAAAGAAGTGTCGAGATTTTTTTCCTTTCAAATTGTATGCTTCTCTCTCAATGGTGTTTTTTTTTTTTTCTTTTAACAAAAAAAAGTTTAAAATATATTAATGGCACTTCTCTCTCAATTAGTTGATTGAAGAACATTATCAATTATAGTTTCTTTTACATCAATAATTATCCAATCCTCTATATTACGTAAGGGTTAAACAGTCATTTTAAACAATTCCTTATAAACTATGGGTTTTAAGGATATATTCATACTGCATGTCATGACAATTGTTATTCGATTCGGTTGCAATTATTGTGTAATTGCGTATACATGACACGGGTATGATACTTAAAACATTACAATTTTTGGTGCAAGACAATAAATTTACAAGCTTGCTCGGCAATGCACGGTATGAGACTTACATAACAAAAAATAGTGAAGAACATGCTGCGAAACTTGTAATCACATGCACTTCTGTGTAGACACATTTGTGGAGCATGGTAAAATTTTATTTTATTTTGTATAAGAAAGGCATACTCAACAATCATAAGTAATCGATACAATATTAGACCCCTTAAGCGAACTTGTGACAAACAAATGTGTTTCATGCACCCGTAACCTGTCTACTTTCTTAATGACTAAATATGGATATGCGGTAACATAGCGCCTAATATCTACTGAAATTATCCATACCTCATTGTGAGTTGTCAAAGCATCACGTAATTGTGTTAGTGAGATTTTTGTATCAGATATATATGATTTGGATTTTGTAATCATTGTAAAATAATTTTCTTAGGATGTGTTGGACTCAAGTTTGAAGTAAGTACAAGGAGTAATGTGTAGTTGAGCCCTTATAATTTTATGGGTGGTCTAAATAAACACCCCAAGTTTTGTTAAGGGTTAATATAGCTCTCGTGCGTTCAAAAGTAGTTTAAAATAACTCTTCTGCCGGACGCAATAAAAATTTGGGTTGATTTAACCAATAAAAATTTGACACACGTGGCGGTCAAAGTCGAGAAAAAAAGAATAGTCAATAGTTATATTTAAGGATTTAGATATGGCGCACTAATAGGCCCAAATTGAAACTTGAATTCATATACCATTTTCTTCTTCGGTGGTGATTGCAAACCAGGAAGCCCAATTACGCCAAACTTACCTCATGAACACATCTTGTAGGCCCACGCAAAGTTTACGGGAAATCTATAGAAGCTGGCAGTGGCGAGATCAAAAAAATTATTTCTGAAAGGCTAGAATAAAACAAAATCATGCAATTTAATCAATATAAGTTCACAACGAATAAATATAAAAGGTCACACTTTTCATTGACACTAAATAACATATTATTTTCAGTACTGGAATTTCCAGCTAATTATAATATTCAGTTTGTTCTTCAAAAAATAAAAATAAATAACATATCGTTTTGACTGTGCTCGTATGACTAATTAAGATGTGACAATTGTATTCTACACGTCAGCTTCTGTTGAAAATATTGCAAAATTTGCTCATTTTCAATTGTTGAAAAAAATATCATTTTTGATGTATACAATTAGACTGTCATTCATCCACTCATCTCCTACTATGTTACGCAAATTAATCTTGACAATCTTAATCGCATAAAATACTCTTTCAATAAAAGCAATTACAACTGGTATAACCAATGCTAGCTCGATCAAATGAGAAGGCAAGAGAAAAACTTTATTTTTGTTAAAATTGAGAATCATTCCGAACACTAAGATTGTAATTATTAATAGTGGTGTCAAACGGGCGGGTTGAGCGGGTATTAAGTTAATGGGTAATGGGTACCCATTACCCATTCAATTAATGGTTTTAATTCAAATGAGTAATGGGTAGTAGCTATCAGGGGTGAGCAAATGTGATACCAGGCCCGACCCGACCCGTCGGTTTCAGGTCTGGTCGGGTCGGGTCGGGTATAGACCCGGTCGGGTTCTGGGCCAGTTTTTTTTTTTTTTTTTGACCCCAATGAAAAAGTTTCAAAATTATATTATTTTTGCTTAAGATGAGTTTGAACACGTGACCTAAGTTCAATAATTATCTTTAAGGTATGCTGATTAACCACTCCTTTTACTTTTTGTTTTGTTATTATGGGCCTGTTCTTTTTGTTTCGTTTTGAAAACGGTTTTGGTTTCAACAGTAAATTTAATATATTTTAATCATATTCCATCATTTCCAATACAACTTTTTACTATTCAGCATCTACTTTTTACATTATAAAACTATTTTTCAAAACTTGTTTTCAAAACTATTTTCAAAACGTTCAAAAAGAACAAGCCCATTATCTTATTATCTTTATTATATTATATATTTATTTATATATTAATTTCATATATCAATTCTTTATACTATATATATTATAATTAATTTTTTTAAAAACAATATACATTGTAATACTATATAAACTAATGGTAAAATTTACATTTTGTGTTATTTTTCTTTTTACTGTTTGCACATGTATATTACTATTTTTAAAAAAATACTGTAATAAAAAAATAATAGAGTATAATTTTACTTATTTAAGATATCAATATTCAATTGATAAGCATAGTATTTAATTTGAAATAATATATAAATTTATGGAATAAAATATTATTTATTTTTTTGTATAAAAATTAATTTTGTTTAGATTGTGAAATACAAGTGTGATGTAATTTAAATCATTAATATAATTGAAATAAATATTAAATAATTTATATACTATATTAATAAGAAGGAAAAATAACAAAACAAAGAGTTGCTGGAGTGGTTAATCAACTTTCCTTAAGATTGGTTTACCAACCTTAGGTTGTGTGTTCGAATCTGGACTTATGCAAATGAGCATTATAATTTTACATGTTTTAAATTTAGAAAACCCAAAATTGGATGGAGAACCGAATCGAACCCATGGGTCTGAGAGGGAACCGAACTGGACCCGTGGGTTCGACCCGGAACCGACCTAAAAAAAACCCGACCCGCGATCGGACCAGCAATTATGACAAAAAAAATTGAGAAGGAACCGATCCGACCCCCGGGTTTGACCCGGAACCGAACCGGAAAAAACCCAACCCGCGGGTCGGGTTTTCCGGGTCAAACCCCCTAGTAGCTATGGTTATCCATAATTTCCATTATACAAAAATGTAAGGCTTATTAATAATATTTTTTTTTAATTTTTAATTTCATTTTAATTCTTTTTTTTTGAAGCGGATTTTAATCCTTTGAATCTATTCTAAAATTTGAAATATTATATATTGTATACTTTTATATTTAATCGTATGTAGTTTTTTTGTCCAAACACAATTTTTAAATTTTTTTAAATATTTATATAAACCCCCTGCATGCCCCAACCTCGACCCGAGGCCCGAAACCTGCCAAGAACTGGGCCTGAACCATTGGCCCGAAACTAAACCGGCCCGGCCCGATCCGGCTTGAACCCAAACACAGCCCGAAACCCGAGTCTGAACTCGACTTGGAACCCGAACGAATTTTGAATTAGTATTTATAAGTGGGTAATTTAAAAATATTATAAAAGAATAAATGAGGAAAAAACACAAAGTAATTGTAGGATACGAAAATAAAGAAAAAAAAAGTTTGAAGAAAAAAAGTAAAATGAGCCCACTAAAATATGTGAGTTGTTGGGTTTTTGTTTATACTTTTAAGGGTAGTTTTGGATGAGTATTTTTGATACCAATGATGGGCGGGTTTTAGGGTACCCAATGTGTTACCCTAAACCCGCCCATTACATATTTAGCCTAATCCCACCCAACCCATTATTTTTTAAATTGAGTTTTTATCAAGTTAAAAACCAATGGGTTTAGACGATTTTTGGGTTAAAGATTTTTTTGACACCCCTAATTATTAAGTTGCGGCTTAAGATATAAATTCTTGATCAATATTGAATTGAGAGAAAAATCTCTTCCATCAAGGCATGAAGGCATGTTTGTTTAGGTTTTGTATTTTATTTTATTTTAATGCATATGTGGACCCATGGTCTACTTTTAACTTTAAATTTTACTAGGAATTAAATTGCAGCAACAAGCAGTCGTCTATGTACAAATGTGAACGAATGTGTGGCCAGTTGAACATCATATTCATACTATGTACAAATAAGAACGAGTTAGAGCTCCAACAGTTATGACGCATAGTGAACCACCCAGAGGTCGAAGATTCGATTTCTATCTATGTCAGTTCTGCCTATTTAGAGCGCAGACGGCTCCCAACTTCGTAAGAACAAATTTTGTTCTCAATATAAGTTTTACATTTTCTATCAATCTTTTATCATGGATAAACTCAAATGTTGGTCCTTACATCTGGATTTTTCATGTTTTTGGCCTCTTACAAAATTTGGTGATTACTCCCAAGAGTTGTTGTTGTTGGTTTTTTTTTTTTTTCTCTCCGGCTTGCTACATATAAAATTCAAACTATGATTTCAAGGTTATAAGATCATTAGATCCTAACCCTTCATCAAACTTTAGGTTTCATTTGGACCTATAGTTTCAAAACGTTTTTGTAAAAGTGTTTTTCAAAAATATTTTATGAAAAAGTTTTTGAAGTTTTTTGTTAAAAATAAATATGGGGGCTTGAACAAATATTTTGTAAAACGTTTGAATAACTACAAATTAGTTTAAATGGTGTTTGGACATGTATATGTTCTAAAAAAACAGTTTGATTTACGACGATTTTATATTCTCTTATAAAAATGAACTAAAGGCTTGTTTGATTCACTGAAAAGTAAAGTTTTTGAGGAATATGAGAAATTTAAAGATAAGGAAAGTAAAGTAAAAAAGAATATTTTTTTTATGTTTGGATTGGTTAAGAAATGTATTTGGGAATTTAAACGTGAACTAAACTAAATATCAAAAATACCTTCAAATTAAGTTTAATGACTTTCACATAAAAATATTATTAACCTAAATAAGAGATAAATAATAATTAATTATAAATTAAGTTACAACTTTAAAATTAAATTACATGCCAATTACTCATCCAAAATTAATTTAAAAACTAAAATTTTTTTTTATAGATTTGATGATTGATCTATAATGTATTTATTAGTCTAGCGAGAATTCATATGAGTAATAAAATAATTGGAAAATCAAATTTTCTTGTTATAAAATGAAATATTAAATTTGTCACTCAATTTTTTTCAAATTTAAAAGGAAGAGAAATTAAAACTTTTAAATATGATACATTAATTTTTATTAAAATATTATTTAGTTTTATGGCTAATAAAATTTAACTATAAAGAATATTATATATGAAATGTATATTTATTGTTATATATATATATATATATATTTGGCCATAAAATTCAAATAAACAAAGTTTAGTTTGATACAATATATACTAAAGTAAATTGTGATATTGTGGACGATTACTTGCAACCAATTAGTTAGACGACTTTGATACATAGACAATCTTTTACCTTTTTTAGGAAAAATATCATATATATATATATATAAATAATTCATTTTTTTCATTTATGGTTGATATAAAAAAATATATAAAATATTTAAAAATAAATAAGAGTTGGGGTAGTGAATGTCTTTTTTGAAAATTTGTGATCCGGGAAAAAAGAATACCAGATTAGAACATGGATTATTTTTCCAGAAAAATAACACTTATTTTTTCTGCATCGCGAAATTATTTTTTTTTCCCAACCAATTAAAATCAATTCCAAACAAACAAATTTAATATTGAGGAATCATATTACTTTCCTTGACCAGAATCCTTATAAACTAAATAGGCCATAAAAATATTTTATTTCTATTTTTGGGAAAACAAAAAAGAGCAGATTAAACCTTAAATTTACAAAAAAAGAAAAAGGAAAAAAAAGGTCGGAGGATGGAATGGGAATTTGGGTGCTGGGAACGGGGAAAGAGGATGGAATCGGATGGCCGCGGGAATGGGAAAGAGAGGAATCGGCATCTGATTCCTAAAATTAAAACTCTGGCAATTTATGATTCATTCCATGGAAGATTTATTCATTTCCAAATATGATATGCCCTCATTTTCATTCTCATTCTCATTCTTGTGCGCCAAATTTACCTTAAGGGTAACTGGTGGGTAGGGGGAGAAGATCCTCAATCTTGTCCAATTTTTTTTTTTTTCTATATTTTTTTGGGTGAGGCCAGGTATCCTAATTTTTTATTTTAAAGCACAATTCAGAGGTTATTATGGTGGGCGTGAAATTGAAAATTTACTTTTACCCTTTAGACCCTTGAATTCTTTCTAAAAAAATTGGGACACCTCTCTCAAAAAAAAATTGGATATGAGGGAGGATTTCTCTTGTGTGGATGTGTGTGAGGTTATGTTTTAAATGTTTAAATTTTTAATAAACTATATTTTATTTGTACTTTAAAAATGTGTTTTGAGTACATTTTAAAAAATATATATATTTTACAATTTCTTAGCCAGACACATATTTAACAAAAAAAAAAAAAAAAACTCTAAAAACAGTAAAAATATTTGGTAAAGATATAGGTAAACAATATATGGTAAAGATAAATTTGGAAAAAGAATGTTAATTTATAGTCAAAACAATACTTATTCTGAAACAATTTAATTTTTTCTCTCTAAAACTACTCTTATATTTCCATAAGATATATAGTCCATGATAATTATTTTCTGGCACATTTAATAATTGGGCGAAATACAAATAAACCCCCGAGGTTTGGCGAAAGAACAAAACAGATCCTCAACTTTCAAAAGAACAAATTAAATGTTTGATAGACACAATTTTGAAGGAAATTAATAGAGTCTATGTCTTAGAAAAATGATTTAAGCGTGTGAGAGTACATATCTTAGAAGTTTTTCTCAATTCTCGAACATTTTACTTTGGAATTCAATCAATGTTACATAATTAAATTGGAAACTTTCGGGACCTACTAAATTTCAATATAACAACAAGAAGGTTAAATTCTTAAACAACCAAACATACGACATACTGTAAGTTCTCAACAACCAAAACAACCCCAATGCTCATCATCATCTTTCAGTAATTAAACAGCCCTTGGGACGCTTCAGTATCAGTGCCGTCACTGCACCACAGCTAGAATCCCGGCCTCCTTGTCTCACCGGCCGATTTCTCTTCTCCTTTTCCTGACCCAGAACTTTCGATTCCAAATGTAGCACCTCCCTCGTTTTTCTAACTCGAAGCTCCACTGAACCCTTCTTTGCCAACCAATTTTGCAGTGGAATCGATTCTGAGACCAGGGAAGACGAAGCTAATGGAGGCCTTTAATTGTTTCTTTAGGTTATTTGTCTGATGGCTAGTTCTGTCTTTTCCATCAAATAAGAGCAAGGTGTTTTTTGTCTTCTTACAGTTTTGACCTGATGACTGAGTCAGACAATGAGTCAAAGGTTTAATTTGTTCTTCTTGAAAGTTGAGGGTCTGTTTTGTTATTTCGCTAAGCCTCGGGGGCTTATTTGTATTTCACCCAATTGCAGATGGTAATTAAACTCGTGATCAAGAAACACTCTATTTGCAAATTATTAAGGGCTTCTTGATCATGAGTTTAATTACTGTCTACAATTTAGGGTCTATTATTTTTGATGGGTTTGAAAATAGTTTTGAAAACTGATTTTTGAAAAATAGTTTGTAATGTAAAAGGTGTATTGGAAATGTAAAAAAATATAATTAAATAGTAAAAAATTATATTGAAAATGATAAAAACTGATTAATCTATTAAATTTACTGTTGAAACCAAAATTAAAACCAAAGCGTAGAGAACATGCCTTTAAGTGATATTCTCCCATATCATTGATTCTTTCAATTCCCCATCACACCAATTAGGGAACGCTTGGCGCGCGACAATGAGAATGAGAGGCATCTTATATCTGGGAATGGATAAATCTTTCAGAAATTTTAAAATTGCATTTTAAAGGATATAATAGTTCAAATTATTATATTTCCGTATGTACCAATTAATAGAAATTTTAATCCCAAGAATCAGATGCCGATTCCCCCCATTCTCATTCCTGCGCACCCTTAAAAAATTTAAATTGTACTTCTTCCACTCTATCAGAATAGTCAACTTTGATCAGTGTATGAATGTCTAAATACAATACCTAAAATAGTTAATTTGAGACCATTTATTCCATTGGTATATTTACTGATTAAGTTTGGGTTAATTGTAGATCACATGTGATTATATTAACAAGGGTAGAAGGAGTAAAAAAATTTAAAAATAGACTCTTCTAATAAAACAAAAAATATTTTCCGAAGTAGACTATTATAATAAAACGAAGAAAGTATTATTTACACGTGTCAGTTTGGTTCAAGACATTGTATCATAGTTAATAGTATTAACCGTATTATATATGGATACTAAATATTAGTTCAATAGTAACATAGAATCAAAGTTGAATAGTACGAATATCAATTTTGGTTGAACAACAACATTGAATCAAGCTTGCAAAGTATTAGTCCTATTATAAACCGGTATCAGATTGGTTCAAAATTAACATTATATCAATTTTGAAAAATATTATTTTCAAAAGAAATATTGTATAGTAAGAAATTACCAGTCAAACTTGCTTGAAAATATCGCCATGTAGTAAGTATAATTATATCTTTGGTTGTACATATATAATTATATATCCTTAATTAATCATCCAAGATCTTTGAATTTGCTTTTCATTTCAAATACGAGACAGAAACTTTCAAATATGTCGTAATTTTTGCATACTCGTACTATTTAATAAATGAAGTGTGAACTAAAAAATATAGACAATACTAATTAAAACAAAATAAGTAGATTTCAGTTCCTCACCTTCTGTAACTCCACTAATAATATGTATTATGTGCTTTTTTCCAACAAAAGAAAAAAGGCTACCTAGTACCTAACAAAAAATTAAAACAAAATTGTAATCTATAAACCTCAAATTACCAAGGCTAGGTAAAATTAGGATCTGTAAAACTTATCTAAAAAAGGGAAGAAAATGATTTTTACATGGAGAGATATTTCTTGCTCAATCATGAAAGAGTCTGACAGTAGATAATCCCTAATCGATTAAAGGAAACAAATAAGGACAAAGGGCACTCGTAAATAGGAATCGGGATGTGCAAATGATTTTTGGGATTAAAATTAATTTATATATTCGGTTCATTTAAGAATAAGATCATTTAATCTATTCCATCATCTGGAAGACAATTTAAGATTTCAATTCGTAATGATACCAAAATTGTCACGAATTTTTCGTGACAATAGACCGACATTAGTTTGCTAAACCAAGAAATGATATGAACTCTGGGACTTTGGTAGTAGTTCATCATGGCTTCAACTTTCTTCCTATCCATCTGAATCTGACCTAGAAGAGTAATCTCCTTCCCATTCCCATTCTTGTTCACGCACAAAAAATCATGATTAATTTTCAGAAATTAATTTAAAACTACTAAAACCTTGTTCAGAAAAGTTTATTCTCCAAAACGTTATTTCAAAACAGAAAAAAAAAAAAAAATTTCATTTAACACCAAAAACTAATTTTCTTTTCACCCGAAAATTTTGAAAAAATTATTTTATTAAATATAGTTTTTTAAAACACTGCTGGACCATGTCTAACATCTTTAATGGATATATTCTCTTTGTTTCAAAAATTTACATATATATATATATATATATAATATTTTGAAAACAATTTTTCCACCTATTCATTTGGTTGTTTTTGAAAATCTAATTTTCAAACCCTCCTTTAAAATCTTGTATTCATTTGGTAGTTTTTGAAAATAAATTTTTTAAAAACCTATTTTACATACCCTCCTTTAAAATCCAAATGAACAGGCACTTTGTCTAGGGAAACACACACACACTTTTCAGTAGTTGGTCATGTAGGAAACGATTTAAAGAAATACTTTCTAAAAAAAAAAAAACTCTTAAAATAAATGACACATGTATATGCATTAGGATATAATTAGGTTTTTAAAAACATATTTTTGTATAAGTATCAATATTTGATAAATTAATTAACGCTTTCTTCTAATTATGCAATTATATATATATATATATATATTTCTTTCTGGATTAATATCCCTATCTTCTTCGTTTCAAATCAAAATGAAGAGAATTAATTAATGCATATATATATTTCTTCCAGATTCAGTTCTTGGTTTGATATTTAGCAAATATTGGCACTTCACTAACTAATCACTTGAATTATCTCCTCCACATACACAAAATATATAGTTAGGGCTGGTTCTTGAAGGGTTTTAAAACTTTTCATGTTCAAAAAGAAGAATTTATTTTTGATACAAGTCTTTCAAGAAACAAAGTTTTAAACCAGTACCAAACGGGGTTTGAATTTTAAAAAAAATACGAATTACAAATATATCAAACTTGGTTGTTTAAAAAGTCTAAAAAAAAAATTAAAAAAAAAAGAAGCTTTGAGCTTGTAAAATTACAATGCTTTCCTAGTTACCTATAATGAAAGATTAAGCAAGAACTCTAACTAAAGTCATGATCATCCCCTATAAACAAAACACAGACGTCCAGAAACTACAACTACCAACTACATCAAATAAGAATACACATACAACAACGTGTACACGGGATACACGGGATATAAGGAATTACACCCCTAGTTAAGAGTTGATGAAAGTAAAAATGATGAAATGAAACTGCATGCGTCTCCCTTTCGCACGTTAGGGCCATCGAAATCAGAAACAAAATGGAATGGTCCCCTTCCCCTGTGCTAGTGTGCCATGAAAAAAAAATTAATGAAATATTACGCCAAATTAATCCTTAATTAAAAACCAGATTAACTGCAACTGAAACCTTAATTATTTTAAGGTTAACAGATGGGGCTAGCTGCTCCTACTACAAAAGAGTTTGTGCATGTGTCAAGCATCATGGATCATGATGATAATCACTAATTAATTAAAACTTAATTCTATATCTAATTGCATTCATTCACAAAAAGTTTTCCTACTTTAATCTCAAGACGGCGAATTTGGACTACATAGTTGTCAGAATCGCAACTCGGTCCCAATATACCAAATGATTTTAACTTCAATATTACCCAATTATACCAAAAAAAAAAAAAAAAAAAAAGGTTAAAATAATTCAAATAAGAGCAAATTTTAATAATTTGACATCTAAAAATGGATCTTATATGGGAGCCCAATCATGTAATCAATCAAACTAAGGAGTGGGGGTTAAAACTTAGGGGGAAAAAAAGCTCAGATCTTTTTTTCTTCTTGTACATATTAGCAAAAAGGGGCTTAAGAAAGAAAGATAACTATTTCACAAGCATTTTAATTTTGAAGTATTGAGAGAAAACTAAGGTTTTAACATCAAAAACTAAGGTTTTAGCACGTGTCAACATGTGAAAACATGCAGAAACAATCATGTGAACACTGTCACATGATGGATCATGTAGTTAACTAAAAGCATAATAAGATTTGAGAGCAATGCAATCACGATATAAATGTATATGAATTAAGGCAAAGAGAGGGCTACATTCATCCAAAACAGCCAAACAAAAGCCACATAAATTCATTTACATTCTGCCATACCTTTTGATTTGCAACTTCTCCCCTCTCTACAACAATATCCAATAATGTTAACATCATTAAACCACTCAAATGAACCACCAATTATGAGCAATTCATCAAACCTGTGTTTCGAGTTATATCTTGCGACTTAGAAAGGGTTAATGGGAGGGAGGGTCTAGTATCATGAAGAAGGGCTTAATTATAAGCATGTTTGTAAATCTTTTTTTAAGAAAAGGGTTCTTCCTTTTGGTTTTGGTTTAGGGTTGTGAGACAAAATAGTCAATTTCCAACATGAAACAGTAAGAAAATCTAGCAGGATCAATCATATATGACATCACATCCCATTCCAACAGTAAAACTCCACATCTAAAAAACCACACTCATCAAGAACCCCAATAGCGTCAAATCATCAATGATTCATCATCATTCTAGTTTGAACAGCCATAAATATTCAAATAATAACACTAATTATAACAAAAGAGTGACAAACTTGTTAATTAATTTGCAGAGCAGGGATTAGTTCAATTTAGTCAAATATGATAATGACTAACCTATACGAGTTGAGATTAGTCCCGCTAAACCTTGTCCTTTTCGATTAGTACTTTGGTAATAGGGTACCTAAACCAAATCAAACACAAGTTAACTGAAATATTGTCCAAGAAAAATACAAATTGGATGGATCAACTTCCACATAAAATAAAGGCAAGCAAAGTCAATATTTTCTGCTGAAATGGTCAATGGCTTTGGCATCAAGTGTTTTGTGCTCTTGTTTTTATATCTATCTATCTTTTTTTTTGGGTCCGTATGATGATGAAGGAAGGCACACCAGTAATGATCAGACAGCACACACACCAGAAATAGTAATACAAACATGAGTCTTTATCCCCAATTTGGCTGCGAGTACCCAAGATTTGTCTAGGATCTATGACCCCCAAAAAATTGACCAAAATTAGTATTATACCAAGAATTAAATCAAAGCAAGGTACTCTTTAACTTATCCCAGTTTAGTCAACTTCTTTTTGTAACCACTCATTCGTTTTAGTAAAGGCGTACCTCATTTTTCAAACTCTGAATATTTATCAAAACACAAGCCAAGAAGAACAACTTCCATAGATCCCATCAAAACATCTCCTGATCTGAAGATTCTGAACCCGCAAAACCATCTTCTCTCTGCAACGTCTCGACCCGGCCCGGCTCGGATTTCTCCTAGAAATCCTCTCAAAATATATATATACTTTCAAACACAAAACTTAATGAAAGGGGGGGAAAAAAAAAATGTTGAGAGAGAGAGAGAGAGGATAGGGGTGACAGACAGAGAGTGAGCACGCATAGCTTCAAGCATGGAGGAGAAATCATGCAAGAAAAGCCACCATGTGTGCTCACTCTCTTCTGTCACCTCCCTTGTACCCTTTGATGAAAAGTAACCCGGCGACCCTTTTGAGATTCGGGTCTGAAAAAGCTGTTTCCATAATTTTGACTGGGATTCAATTCCCACCACGAGAGATTGTAAACCCTAATTTTGGAAGAGAAAATTTTTGCCCAAAAAAGCTGTGTATAAGTACAAGTAATAAAGAGAGAATGATGAGGAGCGCGGAGGAAAGGGCAGGGAGGCACTGTTCCATTAGAAAAGGAACAGTGCTTTTGATTTGATGTGTGGGTGTGAGGATGAAGGGGTGGAGAATGCTGGGATTATATAACAAGAGGGGAAAGGGACGATTCTCTCTTCCCATTACGTCTGGAAATGGAATAAATGTAGGGTTATCTTTTTTATGGGCCTCTCTTTCTTTCTTTAATACAGTACTTAATACTATTTTATTGCCACTTTCCAAAGATCTTTGTTTTGCTTTGTGTGATGACCGATGAAACTGTTCCCATTGCAGAGTGTGGGTGACGTTATAGACTATTTATAAGTCACAAAATACAATTTATAGATGGTGAATTGGAAAATTTTTAATATTTTGTGTTAAAATATCATGCATTTTAAATATTGTTACTCTCCTCTGAAGCTCTCTCTAAAATGTCTTTTATTTTGTAGGGTTTGCTTATTAGTATGAGATAAACTAAAAACAGAAACTCCCCAACCATATTCATGAATTAATGGTAATGTTTTTGCTCATATCAAGGCATCTTGTGAATCTCAATCCACACCATCCAATTCCAAATAATACAGTTGTGATCATATCTCATCCTTTTAGATTCATTATCTCTTGATTACTTGTGCCAATCCAAACTGCCAATCTGGAAATCGGGTTTGACTTCTCTTTCCACATATTTATTGAGATGTGGGATCGATGCAAGGTCCCATACATATAGGCTTGTGCTTATGGCCATTGTTATTTTCTCAAACAAATTAAGGAAAATTAAATATTGTATAAGAGAAAATTTTACATTTGGTCCCTTACATATTGCTAAATAATCTTTTTGGTCTGTTACATTTCAAAATGATCTTTTTGGTCCGTTACTTTTATTTTTTGAATTTTTTAATCTCCTACATTTCAGAACGATCTTTTTGGTTCCTTACATTTATTTCTTGAACTATTTAGTCAATTGACAATGAAAAACGTTAATGTCACTTGCACTTTCGCTTATATGACTCTGTTAGCGAAGGGTAAACTTGTCCTAACATCATTTTTAGCATCCCAATGATTTTCTTCATTAGGTTGATTTTCTTCGTTCGGAATAGCGTGGGCAGAAGTGTGAGTAATATTTACGTTTTTCGCTAGGTTAAAATGCCAATGAACCAAATAGTTCGAAACATAAAAGTAAGGAACCAAAAAGATCGTTCTGAAATGTAGGAGATCAAATAGTTCGAGAAATAAAAATAAGGGGACCAAAAAGATCATTTTGAAATGTAAGGGACCAAAAAGATTATTAGATCATATGTAAGGAACCAAATTTGGAGTTTACTCTATTATATAAGAGTAATGATACACTCCTCAAATAATCTTCTCAACTTTCTTAACTCAAGTGAGGTGTCATGCATTCATTGGTCAATATTATAGTATTAATAATTATTTTATGAAAGTGTAGCCAATGAATGGATGACACCTCACTTGAGTTAAGAAAATTGAGAAAATTACTTGAAAATTGTTCATTACTCATTATATATTTTCATACACCTAAAATTACATTAAATTCCAATTAAATATGACAACAGTTTCGATTTAATAGAAAGTAGAACCGAATCAGAACCTTAGGGGTACGGAACCGAGCTGCCAGCCACTTTGGTTATGATTCTATGACGGTTCTAAAACCGCCGGTTCCAGTGCTGGGACTGTTCTAGAACTGCCGTTCCAATTCTAGAACCGTTGGTTTTGGTTCCGGGACGGTTTTAGAACCACATGTTCCAATTCCGTCACAGTTTCGATTTCGTTCTAATTGAAGTAATTCTAATTTAACTTATGAAATTAGTTTATATATTATTATAATATATGTAAGTATAAAAAAAAATTATGTATTTTATATGTAAATAAATATATAATATAAGAATAATAATAAGGAATAAATAGCAAAAGGATGAGTAGTTGGAGCCATTAATCTATCAGTCTTCTTTAAGGC
This sequence comes from Leptodermis oblonga, assembly GCA_016801395.1. Taxonomy (NCBI): domain Eukaryota; kingdom Viridiplantae; phylum Streptophyta; class Magnoliopsida; order Gentianales; family Rubiaceae; genus Leptodermis; species Leptodermis oblonga. The sequence continues at coordinate 31,938,138 of CM028757.1, read as the reverse complement.
TCATTAGTAAATTGAGGGTGTGAGTTCCAATCCTTACTCGCAACTTACTACAAGTTAAATATACTTAATTTTCAGCACTCTAAGTTGAGAATCATATAGGCCACGGTTTCGGTTACCGATTCAAAACCGCCAATCTAATTCCGGGTCAGTTCGAATCAGAACCGTGACCATGTCTAACTCCAACACTGGTCGTAGAGTTTTTGTTTGACAGATTAATGGGGTGAGTGAGTCAATAAGATCATCTGCTCCTTATTTAATTCAGACTCCTTTTGTAGCATATGCAAACCACAACTTCTCCCCGGCCATTTGTTAAGACAAAACCATTTTTTTTTTTTTTTTTGAAAACAAAACTTTGATATGTGTTTCATACACCACTTTAAACCACAGTTTTGATGTTTATTAACTGTCCAAATTTAGATATCATATAAACATACTATGTCTCTCTTAGTCACACAACACTTTAAACTACAATTTTGATGGTTCTCAATTTTCAATCTACCATGAAAACAGCTTAAAATTTGTTTACTCTTTTTCTAAATTATTAAGAAAATAAAAATAAACAAACATTTATTTATTTAGAGGCAAATGATGCCCCAAAATGCTTTTGAATTCTCGTATAACACTTATTTATTTAAAATTGTATTATCCGCATGTTATTTTCTTTACCTTTAGAAAGTTGGAAAAAAAAAAAAAAAAACTCTCTTCGGTCTAGAATAAAAATATTTTAGAGGGAGTAATAATTTTTAAAAGGCTACTGTTATTGCCAGAGCAACATTTTGCCTTTCTCCCTAAAATGCCCTTCGTTTTCAACCGCTTAATCACCTATTTCCACCAACTGCATGCTATCTTCTATTTCTTCTCCGATTTTGATGCTTCGTGACCAGTCTGAACTCTAAGTTCTCACGGTCAAGAACTCTTCTAATCAACAAAATTGGCAGCAGAAAATTCAGCAGCAACACCAACGATTATCATTGCTGCCTAGAGGAAGAAAACGATAACTTTCGTTCCCCTGAAGCCATCCTATCTATAGTCCTTGGTTCTGTAAAGAAAGGAGACATGTTCTTAGTTCAGTGAAAAATAATTTGGCCTCGGTTCTTAGAGATTTCCCAGGCATGTTTTCTTTTTTCTTCCAACTGTCAAATATTTAAGTGCGCCAAACGTACAAGCTTAAGAGAACAGAACCCAAGCAAAACATCACACCCTATAAAATTTCCATGTTATCTTGTTCTGTCAATTGATGCTGCAACAAAACAGAATCACAGCCCTAAATTTCCAAATTCTTACTATCCAACAACTGAAGCTAAGGGATAAGTCAGTCTCAAATTCTGCAGAAACGGGTGTTGTCTCAGGTTCCGTTTCTCCCAAATTCTGCAGAAACGGAAGAGGGACAGCACACTTACACAGAGTTTTAAAGGCTAAAACCACAGCAAAACATACTCGAGGCTTGCAGAATTTTTTTCCTTTTTGCCTCAGCAATTCTACATGAAACAGAATTTCCAGATCAGTTTATTCAGACTCAAGATGGTACCAGAAGCAAAAAATAAAAAATGGTTCCTCTAGCTTACATAACTTAATTTTGACCTAAACAAGATTCAGTCCGAAAAGAGTATCATCAAGGTTTCCTACTCAAACAATTCCACACTGAGATTTATAGATTAATTGAAAAAATATTACTGTCATCCCAAACCTAATTTTTAAGTATATAATTCCACATTCGCTCAATATATAACTGCACTCTTCCTCCTCTACAGTCGAACTCCGACTGTCCCTGTTTTTGTTTCCGATGCGGTTCTGAGGGAGTTTGGATTTTAAGGGTGAGGAAGATTGAGGGAATTCGAAGAAGGCAAAAATTAGGGTGCAATATATGGTTTGGTGGCCGAAGGGAGAGAGGGAGATAAAAAGAAGAAAAGGAAGTGAATATTAGAATTTGGGTTCAAGGTTCTTGGAATGGTTTGGTTTCAGGGAAAAGAAGCAGCGAGTCCTTACCGTGGGAAATATGAGATAAGGGTTAAAAAATAGTGAGGGCATTTTAGGGATATTAACAAAAAAATATAATATTTTGCCATTGTCTTAACTAATATAACCAAGAGTTAGTAATATTTTAAATACCCAAAACTCCTAATAGTCATAGTTTGCAAAATTGCAATCTTACGTGGGATTGATTTGGGTGCAAGATCGGTATCGATAAGATCGGATCGTAAGATCTTACACGAAATGTGTAGGGATAAAATTACAGATAAATTATAAAAATTACTTATTTAAGTCGTTTTAGCAAATTTTTATAGTATTGAATAGAATTGGAAGTATGATCGATTTAGTGTTTTCGGATCGTAGTATCATACGATCCTACGATACGTATCACGATACCGCAAACTATGCTAATCGTATTAAATTATATAGTTAAGAAATTTTTTGTTATTTAAATAAACTTTTAGTCTGTGAATAAAAATTTAAAACATCTTTTATTATGAATCACACAAAATATAACCTAAAATGAAAAAGTCACACAGTGAATGAGTGAACTATCAATAACTGTTCATTTATTTTCCTAGTAAGTGACTTTCCATTACTGTGAAATAAAAAATGATTCCCTGGAAATCAATTTTAACATAACAACAGAACTTTATTTTGATTTCTGACTCAGTTTCAAAATATGGTAACATCTAATATCTTTCTTGTCAAATACTACCATTGTAACTGGCAAAAGTTCCAATTTCAATGGGTGACAACGGGTCGGCGTGTTTGAATTTGTGAGTTGACGTGTTGAGACACCTCAATTCTAACCTTAATTTGTTTATTTTTTGGATTGTGTCGAATTTAACATATTTATTTTCATGTCATATCGTGTCAACATTATTTTGATCTTAATTGACCGATTCATTTTGAAAGTTCAACATTTTAACTCAAATTCGAACTAAAATATAACTCAATAAAAATTTAATGTATAAAAATCATTATATTCACATTAAAAAGTATATTATACATACTAAATTATATTTTAAAATTAATCAATAATATTTTTGTTCATGGAACATGTTGTTAAGGGGGTACTAATTTGTTAAACATGCTGACCGAATAGGTCATTCGGGTTGACTAGCATGTTGACTTAACCTAACTTGTGTAATTTTCATATGATTCGTGTTCGACCTACTTTTGACCTAATTCTTTCGCGAGTCATGTTTAACCTGCTAAATGCATGTTATATCTATGCATGTCGGGATTTCGTGCCCGGTTACAAATTGACAACCCTAATTTCTCATCACCGTTATGCCATGAAATGAAAGCATCAATTCCTCCTTTTCGTTTGGAAAGGTGAATATATAAATAATACTCATTCCGTCCCACTCAAAAAATCAAATTTCAAAAAAAATCTTATCTCATTTAAAGAGTTCATTTTTAATTTATATACATTATATACCCTTACTAATATTACAATTTGTGATTCACAATTAATCATTATTTATAAAATAAGGATATAAGTAAAAAATATGGTAGTAAATTATTTATTTTAAGTGTTTTACCTAATAAGTCATAATAAGTTATACACATTTCAAAGTGAATTTTTTAAACGAAGTGGAGGAAGTACTAGAAAATTGAAATCAACCCTGTGAATGAGAAGAGAAATTGATCAGAATGACCAGCACAAAACTGAAAACTGACATGATAAAAATTTATCACGCCTTTCATGGTTGCGTTGGACTCTATGCAACCAAGACTGCATTGAATACTTATCTTTTAGTTTATTTAAATAAATATTAATATTGGCCTGCAATTGATACAATTAATGTAAGGATCACATATCCGTTTTCTTGGAAATTGTTGTTCATATTTTTATTGCCCTAAATAATGTACAGAGTCTCTGGTAGTTGGTCTTGCATGCATGGTCACTTCCTTTGCCAAAAATTGTTACGTTTCTCGACAAAAATGTTACTCCATCTGTTCCGTTTAAAGAGTTCATTTTAAAATGTGTACAACTTATTATGAGTTGCGAGTTACAATACCTAAAATAAGTAATTTACTGTCATATTTTCTCATAAGTAATTTACCGTTATATTTTCTATTTATATTCTTACTTTAGAAATCAGGGTTAATTGTAAATCACACATTGTTATATTAGTAAGGGTATGTAATGTAAATAAATTTAAAGCGGACTCTTTGAGACAATATTTTTTTTTAAAGTGGACTCTTTGAGAAGGACGGAGGGAGTATTTTCTTTTGTCCCAAAATAAGCGATTGTTTTAGATTTTTTTTTCCCCACGCAATTAATTACTCTCTAATTCGAATTCAGAATAAAAGAAGTTTTGAAGTTTTTCAAATAGTTTAAAATTTTGTTTAAATAACAAAAAATTTCTTAACTATTGTAGTTTAATATTATTAGGATTTCATATCACAACCTTTTATTTTATTTTATTTTATTTTTATAGAATTTGTCAAAACTTATGATAGTAAGGCTAGACATGACTTGCGTTTCATAGTGTGTTTTAGAAATTTATAAGTTACATATTAACATAATAATTTCTAGAGAAATAATTGAGAGAGTAAATATATTTAATTAATATAGTAATTGATGTGGGGTATTCATAATAGAAATCATTTGGTAGTTTTAATTTTAAATATTAAATTTCACATGATTGTCACACTAGTTATTGTGTGAATTCAAATTTTCGTTGTAAATTACTCGAACTTATATTCATGTTATGTGTTGGGAGCTTTGTGATAGAAACTTGCAACATATATAATGTGTTTTTGTGATAATAATTAAGTATAATTTTCTTTTTATTGACAAATCACTATGTATGTGTATGTTGTTTACAAAATTTGGACATGAGACTTTCTACAATACCAACAGTTAGGTTTTAGACTGAAATTGGCAGAAACAAATTATAATGTAACAAGCAACCCCAAAAATGTAAGCTTGTGTTCAAACTTAGGACCTTTACCCTAAATAGAATTTTCAAACTACGTTTGGTTTGTACTCTGGATAGGGAATTTGTTTATTGGGAATTCATAAATCTTTCAAGACAATTATTTTATAGGAATGTGTAGGAAAGAGGAAACAAAAAAAAATTGTAATGATGATATTATTTTTTTAAATGATGTAATTAAGTTTTTTGAGGCAATTTTAAAATTTGAATTTAGTGAAAATGAAAGTATTTTTATATAATTCCTTATATAAAAAATGAAGTTTTTCCTTTTAAAAAAAATAAAATCAAAGCAAACAGAGCCTAAGCCTTCTTGGGTGGTTATTAGTATAGGTTAGATAGTGAATTAATTTTAATTTATACTTAGAATTTCTTGGTTGCAAGTTTCCACCATCACTAAAAAATCATGTATTCATTTTAGTATTGTATCATTAGTAATGTCATACCAGTACTTCCTTTGTTTGAAAATACAAGTCATTCTAATTTTTAAATTTTGTTTCAAAATAAAAGTTATTTAACTCATTCAGGTTATTTTGGACACTTAATTTCCCCATTTACACTTATTGACATATAAAACATTTAATTTCTTACATTAGTTATTGGTATCTCACATGATTTATTACAATGGAAGGTTTAGTAGGTCATTTGAAACCTTTTTAATACTCACTCCGATCCAAAATAAAAGTCGTTTTAAAGTTTTTCAAACAAATTAAGAAATTTGTTAAAATGGTAAGTTGAATATATATATATATATTTTCAACTTACCATTATCTTAACCTATCTAATTAAGAATTATAGTGATTATCTTGAATATTTAGTAATGATCTAATTGAGTATTAATTGAAGTTGTTGATAGATAATGAATATTAATTGGATTAAAACTAGAACACTCATATATATATATATATTGTTGCTAAAACCTTATTTATTTTGAAGATTGTTAATCTCCATAAAATAACTTTTATTGTGGTTCAGTGGGAGTATGTGTGTATAAACGTAAAATGTCTTATATTTTAAAATACAGGAAAATCTCCATTAATATATTTGTTTTAATTAATGAAAAGTCCATTGTTTTTGGCAATAGCTAGCTAGCTTGGGACCTCTCTGGCTATAGGGTGGATTATGTTGGATTTGTGCTTTAATTTGGAATGATTCCATTTGTGAAGCATGTCAGAACTTAAGGTGGTTTGTGGGTTCTCATGCATGAACCAATTCATTAGTACAAATAAAGTACACACAATTAAAATAGTTACTATTTAACAAATTTTTAATATATTTATAATACAGATGACAAAATATTACATACTGGTCCCTAATTAAGGTACAAATATTTTATTTTATTTTTTCCCAGAAATAAGTAAATATATTAATAATAAACAAAATTGAACAAACGATCCTACAAATATGTCGAATAACCGTTAAACACCTATAAATTTCAAGCTATTGTGAGATGTTACAATTTTCTCAGTATGAGGACCAGAATGTATATAATTTAGGGTGAGGTATGATTACAGTAGGTCAGTACCGTTAATGAAATAAAGAAATTAAAGAAGTCAAATAAGGGCATGAATTTAAAAATGAAAAAAATAAAATAAAAATTATTGGGATAGAGAGAATCACAATGGGAGGTGGAGGTGGCCTTTCTTTGGGGAAAGAGATAAAGAAAAAGAAAAAGAAAAAGATAAAGGAAGGGGCATGCACATTTTTATTAATAATTAAACATATATAAAATATAAATTAAAAAAAAAAGGTTGAACAGGCCACGCCTAAGGATCTTCTACGGCGCTAAAGCAGCTTAAAGTATATTTGCTTTACATAAACTACTAATACTTTTCGAGGAATTATTGACAAATGTGCAATAAAATAACAATTAATGGGCATCATGCTTAATGTTGAAGCCTTCTTCCACGGCGAGGATTCTGGACTCGTCCTTCGCTTTAATACCTTCAGTCGGGACTAACTTCTTGATTCAACTCTGGTGACTAAGTCAGTTCCTAAGCAAATATCATAGTATAAGACTACCCCACTAAGTATTCAAAACATTTTTTCGGTGAAATGAACGAATATTTATAAGCGAATATGTAAAAAATATCTTCAACTTGAAGGTAGGGGCCACGTCTATCACCTGGTATCGTCCTTCCTTCAATATATATATTTCTTCTTATCCAATATATAGTAACGCTAAAATGACATTGAAAGGATTATTATTATTCGGCTCTCTCTCTTCTCTCTGTTGCTCTCAAACTCTAGGCTCCATCTTCTCTTATCTTCTTCCCCCATCTCCTTCTCATGGGAGATGGGGGAAATATATTTCTTTTCTGTTAGTTTTTATTTAGTTTATTTTTGTCTTCTTCCATTAAATGAGTTTTTCATTCTCATAGTGAGAGATCTCATTCCCCCCGAATAAACGGAAGTTTCTTCCCCATATTAATAAATGGGTATTTTATTATTATCAAGTAAAAATTCAGTTGGTTGGGGACTTTCATTAGAAGATTAGGGCAGATTCGAGATCGGATTCATACTTCGGTACATGATTTGTCCAGCGTGATGACGATTTTTTGTTCTACTAGATAGATCTATATCGATTACTACTTATTTACATCTGTATATGTTTGATATAATTTATTTTCAACTGTTTGTATCTGATTATTATCATATCAGGTTGTATTACCGATTCTCTTTTGAGTAATAAAATATGAAATTTATGAAAAAAAAAATATATATAGTAACCGCTTTCTCAATTCTCGTGTCGAACCTATCAGGATGGGATACGTGTCCTATTCGAGAAGGTTCCTAGTATCGTAACTGGACATCTTTCTAGATCATCTTTATTTGGGCTTTGAAGCCCAATCGAGTGTCTAAAGTCGTTTCCCATATGACATTATCACCTCGACCATAATTCTATATCAAACACTAATGATAATTTGTGAAATTCTGATGTGATGTGAACTCATTTTGAGCTTTGGTTTATGTATATTAGACGATTGAAGAGAGACATCCTACTAAAAGAATGGTCCTGATCTCGCTCTCGCACTGTAGAAATCATATAAAAAGGTTTAAATTGAGAAGTGCAGTGCAAAAAATTAACCAAGGACTCCATTATATATTTCATACAAAATCACGTTATTGTAGGTATATTTGTTACCACATACACACCTTAAGTAAGTGTACGGGTCAATTTCTAATACAATTTAAACTTAACACGTCAAAAGCAACTCATCAAATAAGTACCCAAACACAATTCAAATGGTCACATTTAGACTAACAATAAAGAAAACCTAGTGAAACCTTTCGGTTATGTTGGAGTGTTGCTTTAATTATGCACGCGTTAACCTAACCGTCCGTTTCCATCACATATATATATATATATATATATATATATATATTATGGGGAGAGGCCACATACAGATCGAACACAGTTGAATGCTTTTATTTATTTATTTATTTTTTCCTTTTTATAAATTTTAAGTTACAACAATCGAAATTATATATAAACAATTTATAATAATTTCTTCTGTTATATCTATACTTCTTAATTATAAATTAATTGTGTGAACTACACATAAATACATTAACTAGTAAATATAGTTCTATAAGAATAGTTCACTTTCAAAAATATATATATTTTTTCATTAGAAGATTTCACTATCAAATTTTTTTACTCCCATGCCCTTACTAATATAATTATGTATGATCCATAATTAATCCACACTTAAAAGTTAAGACATAAATGGAGTCAAAATAGCTATTTTAGATGTTGTACCTTAACATTCATAAAAAGTTGTACATGTGTGAAAGTTGTCTCCGAGTATATAATTCATAAAATAAAAAATAAAGATAAAAATAAAAAGAAAGACAAAACTTCTCTATCATGAATGAATAATAGGATATGGGGATTATTCTACTTGCATGTGCACGCTTTGATTGAGTGGGTAAGAGAATGCCTTTTGGAGAGAATGATAAACCCCATTAATTTTGGAGGAATTATTCCCTTTAATCACTCACTCATATATACTTCCATAAATATTATTCATTTATACTACTCTTACTTTACACGAGTTTGATATTCTTCATAACTCCTAGCTTCTTCTAGTCTTTCTTCATAGGCTTAATTACCTTTTGTTCCATTGTGATTATATAGTTGTTTGACTTCTGTCACTTCTGTTTTTAAAATACATATTTTATCCATTAAATTATCACTGTATATTTCACAGACAATATTTTTTTTTCTCTCTCTTTTGCTGATGTGAGTCGTATCTTTTAAGGACAATCATGGTGATAATGTCAATTTAGTAAAACTGGGGGTAAAAGTTTGAAATTTTGTGAAATTATAAAAATTTAAGGGACAAAAGATTTATTTTGAAAACACGTGAAATAAAAATCAAACAACCTTAATTAGGGTATTATTAGAAAATTTTCAGTTAAACATTCTTATTATATGTGCTTTTTTGAATATTTTTCTACCTTTGATTATCAATTAAATGAGATAATATGTATATTTTAATATTTTATAAATATGAAAGTGTAAAAATTCGGAACACATTAGAGTTTAAACTTTAAACTAAAGTCATCAAGCCTTGGTTTTGATAAGAATATTGTGATTGTTGGATTGACTAAAGAGATCGAAGAGGGCATGTTTGTTAGCATTAGTTTGGATTATGTTTTTGCTTCCTATAGTAGATTTTATAATTTAGGATGAGTTATATTTACCTCCCAAAATTTTGGTGAAATTATTAATACTTTCATAATTTTTTAACAATTACAAATACTTCCATGATTTGGTCAAAATTAATTTACTAGATAACAAATATTAGGTCCACAAAAATTCAAGTTCATTTTTTTACCTCAAATGAGGGTATATGTAATTTCATCAAAATTCAAGAGGTAAATATAATTGTCAGAAAATTAGAAAAAATATTTATAATCTCACAAAATTTGATAATATTTTTTCCAAAAATATTTAAACATTCTTTTCTAAAAACATACAAGAAAATAAAAAATTAGAAAAGAAGACTCTCATAATGCAACGATAGAAGTATTAATAATTAAGATTCAATATATATATAATATTAGTTAAGTAATTAGTACGGCAAATCTTGCATTTCGGTCTGTTGACGCAATGATGATATGGTAATGTGGTGGCTTAAAAAAAGGATTAAAAAAAAACTTTCCCTTTATGGAAGTGGGCATTTCTTTGAGATTGTTGTGACTTCTTCGAACTTTCCCCTTTAAGGTGTAGTGGAAGATGAGATGATTGCTTACGCAAACACATTATATTTTTAATATATTCATCTGATAAAAAGAGTCTAATTTAAAAAATAAAAAAAATCTTCAAATAAAGAGTGCAGATTGAATGTTTTACCTATCACACAGTTACTAATATAATAGTGTGTATTCCACAATTAACATTTAATTAGAAATTAGGGTTATAATGAAAAATACGGTACAAAATTATTATGGTTGACAATTTATGAGGCGACACGAAAACACGGCACATAAATGGGTTAGGGTTGTGCCTTGATGGATTCGAGGGTTAGACGCGAATAACACGAATATTTAAACGGGTAAGGTTAGGAATGATAATATCGACACGTTAACCCACGGACCCGAACTTGAACTCAAACTTGACACGAACCCGAAATGTTCACGGGTTAAATGGGTTGACGCAGATAATCAAACGGATAAGGTTAGGGTTGAGAAGTCTCGACACGAGAACTCACAAACTCGAACCCGATAACCGGAACACGACAGAATTACCACCTCTATAATTGTCTCAAATATTGTATCTTACCAACCATAATAAATTATACATTTTTCAAACTGAGCAGAGGAAGGAGTATAATAACTTTCCGAAATGGAATATTGTTGTGATAAGCATCTCGGAGCAAAGTGAATCTGTGAATGGCTATTAAGAGACCATTCGGCCTTACTGATTGGTCTACCATGTTCTCATCGCCTATTTTATAATCTAAATCTAATCTTTGGATGCATGGATGCCTTTGTTATTTAATAAATTTGTGCAGTTTCTTTGACAAAGTTGCATACTTTATTGGTGGCTTTACCCCATCCACAACCCACTAAATTCCTCTCCATCCATCGTCATGCATGTGCTTCTGGCTGCTGGCCGGCTGGGATCGGGTGTTCCATCAATTTCAGCCTGATTCATCCATCCAAGACGTAAAGAAAAAAAAAGAGGAAAGAACCCTACTGTTTTGGTCGTTTTCTGTGATCTGATTTGAGTCCTCGATCACTAAGTTTCAAGTGGGTATGGGATATGTACGTACGTATATAATATGTTGTAGTGTTCCCCAACTTGCAGCCTCCAAATGTGTTTATGGCTATGGTGGACAAAGGTTCTCGACCTAACTAGATAACGCAGCTAATTCTTTTTTCTTTTTCTTTTTCTTTTAAAATTTATTTTTAATAACGATCTGGTTAAGTGGTTGGTGGACACGATCGAGAACCCTTTATTAAAATGAAGTAAATGAAAGAGGACAGGGGGAGACGTACTGATTGGATCCCATATAAAAAAGCTAATTAATACTCCTTCTATTCTACTGGAAGAGTCAATTTTGAAAATTATTTTCTATTCTAATTAGAAGATAGTTCACTTTCAAAATTTTTACTCCTCATACCCTTACTAATATAATTATGTTTGGTTCACAATTAACTCATATTTAATATGTAAATATATAAATGGAATGGTTGGTCATGTTTATACGACACTTTACATGCCTTAGATATGCAGAAAATAGGAGATATTTATTAATATTAAAATTAGGGGAATGTGATTACTTAAAAAGAATTAGGAACTAACTATAATTAAAAAATTATATATTATGCTACTCTTTCAAGGATACCATATTATACATGCTACTCTTTCAAGATTATCATATTATGCTACTTTTCAGTTTATATATATATATATATTTTATAACTTGTACTGTTCAAAACAAATTTTCATGAGTATGAGTAGTAGTTTTATTTTTTTAACTTATTAAATTTTCTTTATTTTTTTGATTTGTTTTTTAGAGTTTCATAGATACTTATGAACATTTAAAATTTTTTTTTCACATACTAATTTTTAATTTTTTTTTAAACTTAAATTGATACTTTTCAAAATTAACTCATATTAAATATAAATTTTAAAATAATGTGCATTGATTATGACAACGAAATATGACCTATGAAATATATAAATGCTTAGTGTACTTTCATATCGTTTGTATATTTTAGTATTATTTTGCTCTCAGATTTCTTGAACCCAAAAGAAAAATAAGAACAAAAAAAAGAAAAAAGAAAAAAGAAAACACGCGAGAATCACGCGAAGATTGAACTGGGATTGGGTTCCATCGATCATATGAAAAGCTGAATTAGATGGATGGATATCACTATGAAAATTATCCATATCTTAGTTTTTTTTTTTTATAATAAATTTCATATTTCATTACTCAAGAGAGAATCAAAAATACAATCTGATCTGACAATAATCAGATACAAGTATGAATTCGATTTTGAATCTGTCACCAATTTTCTGATAAAAGCTCCCAACCAATTGAAGTTTCACTTGATAATAATAAAATATTCATTTATTAATACGGGGAGAAAATCTCGTTTATTCGGAGAGACGAGATCTCTCACTATGAGATAAAAAAACTGCCATCATGGAAGAAGGTAAAAATAAACTAAAAAAAATATAACATAAAAGAAATCTATATTCCCTATCTTCCTCCCATGAGAGATAGGGAAAAAAAATTAAAGATGGAGTCTAGGGTTTGAAAGGAAAAGAGAGAGGAGTGTCTCTGGTTCTAATAAAGTTGAATTATGAATGGACACGATGTTTAAATAACATCATCCATATCTTAGTTTAATACTATATTCTACAGTATATGTATTTTCATGCGTCAAGTTGACGTTGTGACAGTAATGTGGCATTCGATCAGTGGCGTAACCAGCTCTCAAAGTATTGGAGGAATAAAATTATTTGTTATAAATATTTAGCTCTATTTTTTTAATAAGAAAAAATATAAATTTTTTCAAATTTATATAATAAAAAGGAAAATTTTAAGAGTGCTAGTGGGGTAGCTCAGCTCTTCAGGTGGCTCCGCCCTTGCATTCGATCCATTTTTTACTTTCCCTTGCATCTATTTTTTCCTCATATTTGTAAATTACATGTAATTATATAAATAAATGTACAAAAAGTAGGCGAATAAAAATAAAAGAAATTAGAAATAAAACGGTTTCAATGAAACGGTTGTAACGAGACGAGTAATTTGATTTCTTTTCTTTAGTTTTTTTTTTTTTCATGAAAGATACTGGAATCAATCCAACCTCAATTAGCATGCTTCACACAATGTAGTGTGAGACTCTCGGCAATACAAAAATTGGGAGGCTATTGGGAGGAGAAAGACTGAATGGAGGACCGCTTGCTTACTAAGGCCACTTGTGCGTGCATGAAAATGGACAACACCTGGGAGCTGCCAAGATTCGATCTATGATCTCTCACATCCCATGATGTCTACTATACCAAGTTATTGGGACAAATAGTAAAAGCATTAATGCTTGATTAATAGAATTTTGTTGTCTTGAATTCTCTTGTGAATGAGGGCATATGCTAAAAGTCTTAAGCTAATATTCTCTCTGTTCCATTAGAAGACTCCACTTTGTTGTACTGAAATGGAGAGAGTAGTATTTTTCTCAATTTAAAGATTGGAAGCTTAAATTAAAACTCTTAGAGCCCGTTTGATAAAAAATAATGCTTATATATGAATGTTTAATGCTGAAATCATACTCCAGCATTGATTAAGCACTTAGCATCTTAGTGCTGAAATATATTTTCCAAACCTCTGAATCAGAATGTTTAATCACTCAATCTTATTTGACAAATATGTTGATCTTAATGCTAGAATCTTGAAAAATACCATTTTACCCTTACGTTATTGTTTTATATTTATATATGTGAAATATCAAATTTTATAATAAAACTTAAATTATGATTACTGAAAAACATAAGGAAACTAAATAAGATAAAACACTTTAAATTTAATGATTAAAATACAATTTTTTTTTTACAATTTATTAAAATTACTAACAATGAAAAACAAATCCACTATTGCAGTCAAATTTTTTTTAAAAATTTTACAATAAAACTCATATATAATTAATAAAATTATATAAGTAATATAAAACATATCATATGAATGAGATTTATAAAAATAGGTAAATGATATAACTTATTAAAGAAATTTTTAATACCAAAATAAAATAATAAAAATAAATGAAATTTTATTTTACAATATTGATGAAAAAGTTTAAAATATGTGGTATTCTATTGAATAAAAAAATAAAATAATAATTTACAAAAATAAATATTTAGTTAATCAATATGAATAAAATAAAAAGGTAGTTTCGAAAATCAAATATGAATTGCTTAAAGAATTGTTACGTGGAGCATAAAATATAAGCAATAAGCTGAGTTTTACAGCTTGATTTTTTGTAAACGAAATAAGCAGTGCTTAAATGATTAAGAAGTTTGAATTTCTATTATCAAACACACTAAAAGTCAATATCTATTAATCAAATAATTTTAAGCATTAAGTGGTGTTATCAAACAAGCCTTAGTTCAATATGTTTGGATTAATTGCTATGAGTAGAAAACATTAATTTTTGATTTGAAGCCTTAAATATCTTCATATATGTAAAGAGGGAGTTTTCAAAGCATTGCTGGTTTCTATTCGGTAGACAGTAAAACAAATCACACGCGTCGTTCCTTGGTGATTCCAGCACAGCACTTGGGCTGACGTCTTCTCTTATTTATGCTTCTTCCGGTTACCTGCACTCACTACTACAAAATAGAGCTTTAACGGCTGCGGATTAACGGCGGAAAATAGAAAACCGCAGTTATAAAAGAAATACGGACTTTCTACGGCGGTCTAAAAATGAACCGCCGTAGAACGGGACTTTCTACGACGGTTTTAAAATAAACCGCCGTAGAAAGTGGGACAAACCGTCGTAGAAAGGGGGCTTTCTACGGCGGTTGGAAGGAAACCGCCGTAGAAAGTGGACTTTCTACGGCGGTTGGAAGGTAACCGCCGTAGAAAGTCTCTACGGCGGTTACCTTCCAACCGCCGTAGAAAGCCCCCTTCTACGGCGGTTTGTCCGAACCGCCGTAGAAAGTCCCTTTCAACGGCGGTTTAATTTGTACCGCCGTTGTATTGACGTATTTAACCCTAAATAACAACGTGTATCGCGGCCGAAAGTGTTCTTCTCCAATTTTCTACTACGGTTTTGCACGTTGAACGTAAAGAATCGTCATTTGGAGCTAAAATTTACCACCTTAAGGTTAGAAACTTCTAAAATTTCTCAGTAATTGCTTATGCTTGTACTTTATATATGTCATCCTATAGAATTTATTTTTATTTATGGTAGAGGGTTGAAAATTAAAGTTGCAAATATTCCATGCATGTATATGGTGAACCTTAGTATTGTGGAACCCTATTTAGTTATACTATGTAGTTTCTTGGTGATGTGATTTGATTTATAGTGTTTGATTTTTAATGGAGGATGTTCATATAATTTGCACTACTTAGAGTGTGTATTATTTTTTTATGCATTTCATGTGTTTGACGAAATGCATAAATGAAAAGCTTATGGGTTCTTCTTCATTTGATTATGTCTATTGTGCATGTGTTGTTTATGCATTATTTTTTTTCATTGAGGTATTATAGTAGTTTTGATTATATGAGTAACATTAGTATGACATGTGCTAAGACCCTAAACATGCAACTTGATACTTTGTACATTGTTTGTTGAATTATTATTTGGTATTTTTAATTATTTCAAGTTGTTAGTTACACATGGATCGAAATATCTTGTTGTATGGTGATCGGACCTCCGATTCTTATGCGAAAGAAATTGAGAATTTCATTGAATTCGCTTATAAGAATACAAAGTCCTCCCATTGTCGGTGCAAAGCTTGTAAAAATGGTGCGTGGTTTGATAACTCAGATACAATAAGATTCCATTTATATCGGCACGGATTTGATCCTTCTTATAAACTGTGGATTTGGCATGGTGAAAGTATTGATGGTTTAACTGAGCAAAGAAATCTCATGCAAAAGGAGATGATGCGATTACTAGAGATCGATTAGATGACATGATTGAGGATGTGGCCGAGGATTTTGCTGATAAACCGGAAGTTCTTGCTTCCATTTTGGGTGACAATGAGAAGCCTCTATACAAGGGTTGCACTAAATATACACGCTTGTCTAGTGTTTTGAAGTTGTTTAATTTGAAAGTGGCAAATGGGTGGTCAGATACTAGTTTTACAGCCTTATTGAGGGTATTGAAAGATATGCTCCCAGAAGATAATGAACTTCCAGATCGAATTTACGAGGCGAAAAAAATATTGTGTCCAATGGGTATGGAGTATAAGAAGATCCACGCTTGCCCAAACGATTGCGTCCTCTACAGGAATGAGTATAAGGATTTATTGCTTTGTCCTAAGTGTAAAACTTCACGATACAAAAACAAGCACCTGTGTGATGAGGTTGAAGACAGTTCTGATGCGCAAAAGAAGGGGTCGCCGGCTAAGGTTCTGTGGTATCTTCCTATAATACCGAGATTTAAACGGTTGTTCGCTACTGCAAAAGATGCAAAACTAATGACATGGCATTCAGATCGGTGTATTCCCAGTGATGATGACAAGGTGATAATGCATACATCAGACTCAGATCAGTGGAAAAAAATTGATTCAATGTATCCTTCTTTTGGGGGAGAAGCCAGAAATTTGAGGCTTGGTTTGTGTACTGATGGAATGAACCCGTTTGACAGTCTGAGTAGCACACATAGCTCATGGCCGGTGATGTTGGTTATTTACAATTTGCCGCCTTACTTGTACATGAAGCGCAAGTACATACTTATGTCTCTAATGATTTCAGGGCCACGGCAACCAGGAAATGACATCGATGTGTATCTTGCTCCTCTTATTGAAGACTTGAAAAAGTTATGGGATGAAGGCGCACCTGTGTTTGATGCATACCGTGAAGAAATGTTCACATTACGTGCCATGTTGTTCTGTACCATTAATGATTTTCCTGCTTATGGAAACTTGTCTGGGTACTCTGTTAAAGGGCATAAAACATGTCCAATATGTGAGCAGAGTACAGATTTTTGTCAGCTTGCACATGGGAGGAAGACAGTATACCTTGGGCATCACAGATTTCTTCCCGAGACTCATCCGTATCGCCGTATGAAAAGAGCATTCAATGGATTTCAAGAGTTCAGAAAAGCTCCAGAACCCTTGAGCGGGCCAGAGGTGAAAGCTCGTGTGACGGATATTAATGTGGAGTTTGATAAACCTTCGGAGTCCAGCAATAATGATACAGGTTGTTGGAAGAAAAAATCCATATTTTTTGAACTTTCATACTGGGAGAACTTGGATGTCAGACATTATCTCGACGTTATGCATATTGAGAAAAATATTTGCGAAAGCCTGTTAGGTACGCTCTTGAACATCCCTGGTAAAACTAAGGATGGTTATAACGCGAGACTTGATATGGTTGATATGAACATAAGAGCAAATTTAGCACCGGTAGCTCGAGGACAACGCACATATCTACCTCCTGCCTGTCACACTTTGTCCAGAAAAGAGAAAAAACAATTGTGTTCAAGTTTGCGTAGCATCAAAGTTCCATCCGGATATTCTTCAAATGTAAGCAGACTTGTTTCCTTGAAAGATTTAAAACTGGTTGGTTTGAAGTCTCATGATTGCCATGCCTTAATGCAACAATTGTTGCCTGTAGCTATTCGCTCGATATTGCCCAAGCATGTTAAGTCCAGTATAACAAGACTTTGTTTCTTCTTCAATGCTATATGTAGCAAGGTTATCGCCCGCGAAAGACTTGATCAGTTAAAAGATGAAATAACTGTTGTCCTTTGTCAATTAGAAATGTATTTTCCACCCGCCTTCTTTGATATTATGGTGCATTTGGTGATTCATTTGGTTAGAGAGATAAAAATCTACGGGCCTGTTCATTTGCGATAGATGTACCCATTCGAGCGATATATGAAAGTATTTAAGGGGTATGTTAAAAATCGTTGTCGTCCTGATGCTAGTATTGTTGAAGGTTATATAGCTGAGGAGGTAATTGAGTTTTGCACTGAGTACTTGGCCGATACCGCATCCATTGGAATATCTAAGAATCGGCACGATGGGAGGATTACAGGTATGGGCACAAGGGGAGGAAAAATGTTTTTGCCGTCTAATGTTGAATTGATGAAGGCGCATCTCTACATTCTGCGCAATTCTGAAGAAGTTGCACCCTATGTGACAGACCATATCCATTCAATAAGAACGTGTTATCCTGCTTGGACGGATCAACGTGTGCTCAATGAACATATTCGGACATTTGTCTATTGGTTTGGTAATGCTGTCACGGGCAAAGACGTTTCGGAGACATTGAAATGGTTGGCGTTTAGGCCCAGCCCTGTGGTACGAGCATTTTCATGCTTTGACATAAATGGATATTCATTTGCTACTAAGAAACAAGATGAGAAGAGTACGGCTCAAAACAGTGGTGTTACATTAATCTCAGAGGCCTTACGTGTTTCTAGCAGGAAGGATAAAAATTCATTGTATGCAAACATGGCATATTACGGGGTGATCGAAGATATTTGGGAGCTTAACTATGTTTGTTTCAGAGTAGCTGTATTTCGCTGCAAATGGGTTGATAACAATAGTGGGGTTCGAACTGATGATCCATTGGGTTTTACCTTGGTGAACCTTAATCGGGAGGGTTTCAAGGGGGAACCATTTATACTTGCATCGCAGGCGAAACAAGTTTTTTATATCACCGATCCTTGCGACGAACATTGGTCTGTTGTTCTTCATGGTAAACAACATCACGGAGTGGAAGGGATTGATACAGAAGAAGGGCTTCATGAGGCTGGCCCTTTCTCTAGTGGGTTACCTGAACCGAGAGCAGATGAGGAAGATAGGGAACTTGATAAATACATACTTCGTGATGACCACAGCGAAGGATTATGGTTCGAGGATCAAGTGTCCCATAAGAGAAAGAGAATAAGTTAAAGAATCATTTTCAGGTATATTGTTTGATTTTATTAAATTTCAATTCCTGTGGGTGTGTATGTGTGTGTGTGTGTATTTGTATATGTTTCTTTGATTTTAATGACACGAGGTGGACATAATTTTATAACAACATTTATTTTTATCCTTCGTACTGTCTGATTGAAACAAGTCACAACTCGGATGAAGCCGCGCAATCAAGGGACAAAATTTCCAGGGACTTCATATTCGGAACTGTTTATAAATGAATATGTTATTGTCGGAAATTGTGTGAAGCTTCTGTGTTGATGTTATGATGCACTTGTGTTTTGGTAAAAAACAAGCAGGGGAGATTTTGTCTGAATTGATTTGAAACTGAATTCCGTATTATTCGAAATAGTTGGAAATTTAGTGAAGTATTTAAGTATATGCATATCCTTGACAGGGAGTATGTTACATTTATAGGGGAGACTTTGTCAAATTTTTCGGCAAATTGATTTCCTTGTTTTTCATTTATGAATAAATGTTTCATGTATTATTTATTTTTTTTCAAGGAGTAGTACTTTTGGTAAAATTTACAGAGGAATGCAGGGGAGAATCAGGGGAAATGTTTAGGGACTATGCTTCATAAAATGAAATAAAAATCGAAATTTATGCGCGTGCGGGAATTGGATGCAATTTCCACTTTTCTACGGCGGTTCAATGTAGAACCGCCGTAGAAAGTGATCTTTCTACGGCGGTTCAACTATGAACCGCCGTAGAAAAGTGGAAATTGCATCCAATTCCCACACACGCATAAATTTCGATTTTTATTTCATTTTATGAAGCATAGTCCCTAAACATTTCCCCTACTTCTCCCCTGCATATCATTGTAGGAGAAATTATTTTATGTCATACCTTCAGTTTAATTTAACTCTATTTATTTCATTTATGCATTTACTTTTAATATAGATTATAAAAATGATTCTGAGGTCAACTTCTAACTATTGTTACGGAGAGAATACTAGTTTAAAACGTATTTTGAAAAAAATGGAGGTTTACGTGAAAACTCTGACGAATTTATGTATTAGTATTGTTATTAAGTTGTTAAATAGATATTTTTACGACGAATTTTTAAATTAAGATTAATATTTCTCTATATTGCAATAAATCAATAATTAAAAGGGTTGATTACAAAATTAAAAGTACAAAGAAAATTTTACAATCAATTTTAAATTTGATATGCTTAAGAGCACATTTTTATGGCCCGAGTATGCATTTTGAAGGAAAAAAATAGAGGTTTCCTTGAAAACTCTGACGGGGAAGACCATCATCCTCGAGGTCGAATCCTGCGACCCAATTGAGAATGTCAAGGCGAAAATACATGAAAAGGGTGGCGCTTCACTCTCTATTTCAATCTTAAGCGGCACCGCGGTTAATTTATGAAAATGGGAAAAAAAAACTTAATAGGGAGTAGGGTTTAGGGTTTAGGGAGTAGGGTTTAGAAAATGATATAAAAATAGAAAATTCATGCGTAGCGCGGGAATTGGCTCCAAAAACTACTTTTCTACGGCGGTTCAACCGAGAACCGCCGTAGAAAATACTTTCTACGGCGGTTCAAACATGAACCGCCGTAGAAAGGTTGCTTTCTACGGCGGTTCATGTTTGAACCGCCGTAGAAATGTAGTTTTTGGAGCCAATTCCCGCGCTACGCATGAATTTCCTATTTTTATATCATTTTCTAAACCCTAAACCCTAAACCCTACTCCTTATACCCTGAACCCTAAACCCTTATCCCTATTAAGTTTTTTTTTCCCATTTTCATAAATTAACCGCGGTGCGCTTAAGATTGAAATAGAGAGTGAAGCGCCACCCTTTTCCTGGATTTTCGCTTTGACATTCTCAATTGGGTCGCAGGATTCGACCTCGAGGATGATGGTCTTCCCCATCAGAGTTTTCACGTAAACCTCCATCTTTTTTCAAAATACGTTTTACTAATATGTGTATATATATATATATATATATATAAGACTTAATTATAAAAGTTGTCTTCAAGTCTTCAATTCTTCGAATGAAAACATTTTATATATGTACGTAGTGGAAATTATTTACAAGATATCGAGAACAGAGAGGAGAGAGTTTGATGATGTGCAAGAGGGGAAAGGAGAAAAGAGGAAGATGTTTATATATATATATATGTTTATATATATATATATATGTATGTAAGGTAATGAAATCCAGTAAGTATTAAAATTTTTTTTTCCGGCCACTTAACCAATATTATTTTATCCCGTTCGCCCAAGTCGAAAAAGTAGAAATTTTAGGGAATATAATGAAGCTTATTACTTTATCGACCCTTACATGTAAATTTACGAAATTTATTAATTTTTATATTTGACCTATAATTATTGTGTAATAGCACGGGAAATTTAAATGCAAATGGTACAAGAGGGGAAAGGAGAAAATAGGAAGATGTTATATATATATATATATATATATGTTTATATATATATATGTATGTAAGGTAATGAAAACCAGTAAGTATTTAAATTTTTTTTCCGGCCACTTAACCAATATTATTTTATCCCGTTCGCCCACGTCGAAAAAGTAGGAATTTTAGGGAATATAATGAAGCTTATTACTTTATCGACCCTTACATGTAAATTTAAGAAATTTATTTATTTTTATATTTGACCTATAATTATTGTGTAATAGCACGGGAAATTTAAATGCAAATGGTACAAGAGGGGAAAGGAGAAAATAGGAAGATGTTTATATATATATATATATATATATATATGTAAGGTAATGAAATCCAGTAAGTATTTAATTTTTTTTCCGTCCACTTAACCAATATTAATTTTTATATTACTATACGTACCTAATGCATTTGTGGATTTGATTATTTTATCCCGTTCGCCCAAGTCAAAAAAGTAGAAATTTTAGGGAATATAATGAAGCTTATTACTTTATCGACACTTACATGTAAATTTACGAAATTTTTATATTTGACCTATAATTATTGTGTAATATCAAGGGAAATTTAAATGCAAATATATGGTTCAATGGAAAATTTGAAATTTAATTATGAAATGGTTCATAAAAGTCGATATTGTGTACATAATTAATAAATATACAAAATTGTGGGGTTAATTATATTTACAAAATTGTGGGGTTAATTATATTTACAAAATTGTGGGGTTAATTTTTTGAAAATGGAAAAAAAAAATTTATATTAAAATATGCCCGCGCGGGAATTGGCTCCAATTTTTTTTTTCTATTTTAAACCGAGAAAAACGAGACCATTCAACGGCGGTTCACTCGTGAACCGCAGTTGAAAAAAGAATCCACTGCGGTTCACTAAATAACCGCAGTAGAAAGTTGGTTCAACGGCGGTTCGCGGTTGAACCGCCGTTGAACCAACAAGCCGGTCCAAAGTTCAAATTTTTTGAACTTATACTTTTTCCTTTCCTTTTCCCTCATTCTCTTCCCCTTCTTCTCCCTTTTTTTCCCCTGCATTTCCCCTGTTTCCCGAACCCTTCTCCCGCGGCTGTTCGGCTTCTTCGCTGCTTCTCCCGTCGCCGGCGAGCTCGGCCACTTTCCGATCGTACCGTACGTCGGCTGCAGCAAGGCCGATTGTTCGGCTGGACCATCGCAGCCGATCCTTGGTTGTGGGTTCACTTTCCCGGCTTGCATTTCTCCATTTCCCCCCTCCTATAGTTCGGGCTTAGTTGTAGGAGTGCACACAAAAGGTTATCCACCTTCTATGCCTCCATTTTAAAACTTTTGCAATGTTACCTTACATTTTGTAAATGCTTCCCATTGCACTAGGGTTTTTTTGGTTCATATAATGTTGATTTCAATTTTAATCCTTGTGATGAATGATTGGAATGATTTTGGATTTATTGATTGTTGGTTGCATTGGTTTGGTTGTTGAATTTCTTGTTTTGTCGTACATAAGTTGAGAACTTAGGGTTTTTGTGCATAATATGTTCTTCATTTCGGTTTTAATCCTTGTGATGAATGATTGGAATGATTTTGGATTTATTGATTGTTGGTTGCATTGGTTTGGTTGTTGAATTTCTTGTTTTGTCCTACATAAGTTGAGAACCTAGGGTTTTTGTGCATTATATGTTCTTCATTTTGGTTTTAATACTTGAGATGAATGATTGGAATGATTTTGGATTTATTGATTGTTGGTTGCATTGGTTTGGTTGTTGAATTTCTTGGTTTGTCCTACATAAGTTGAGAACCTAGGGTTTTGATTGGGATTTCAATTAGGTACCCTTTCAATTCGAGTTTAGTGTATGAATATGTAGGTATCAAATGGGGATCCCTTGTTTCAATGTCTTCAAAGCCCCTTATATGTTGAAAATAAAGATATCTTTGCATGAATGTGAAGCATTTTTTATTGCACAAGCACTAAGTACCTTTAGGGAAGGAGAGTATTTTTTAGGAGTGAAGTACTCCTTCTTGAATCTTTTACATTCCTCACTAAATTTTGGCTTTTTCCTTTAGTAGAATAACATGATTGTTCTCATTAGTTGTTGGGTGTGAAATGTGAAGTACTTTATCAATGGTACCCTTTATAAGTCCACTTTTTTGGGCTTCCTTAGGTTTAATTTGGATAATGGTAATTGTGTATTTTTAGGAGTGAATTGTGCGAATGTACCTTGCCTTTTTTTTTTTTTTTCACATTACAAGCATTCTTGTATTTGACATTAAAGCTTTTCTTTAATCGCATATATGTTATATTGAATTCTCTTTCTATGTACATGAAGTTTAAGGTACTTTCAATGGCCCGAAAAAGAAAAAGCAATGAGGAGCATAGTGATGGCAATGGAGATGGTTCTTCTACTAGATCTAGAAGAGGTAGAGGGCCTACAAATTGCAATGATCTATTGGAAATGCGAACGAAGGGGAAAACTCTTAACATTGCTTTTGATTCCGAGCTCGAGCCTAAAAAGTATCATACAAAGTGGATTACCTTTGTGTCATTCACGGTGAGGAGCAAAGTGGACATAGTGGAGTATGCATCATGGCCCAAAGTTCCCGAAGAGATCAAGAAGAGAGTGTGGATGGAAATACGGGTATTTTCTTTAATTATAATGCATTATTTGTTTCTTCTTTCATACAAATGAACCCAAATTTACCTAAATTTTTACTTCTAATTTTTACTGTTGGCATTATTTGTTTTTGAGTCAACTGAAGAACTCAAAACAAAGTGGATTTTCTATGCCGGTAAACGGTGAAAAGATTGGAAATCATTTTTAGGGAGATATATACATGGTGACTTGAAGGGTGAGGACCCATGCTTGGAATATAAATATCTCCCTAGGGAGACATGGATTAAGTTCAAGGCTAGCCGCGAGACAGAAGAATGACATGTATATTTTTTAAAATTGATTTCCTTCTTCTTTTTGGATATTTGAAATTGCTCAGTTTATGGATAATAATTTTTCATTATATTTCTCTCTAGGCAATTCGTGGAAAAGAGCAAAAGAATGCCACTTTAAATGCTTTCTACCATAATTTATCTCGCGGTGGCTACCGACTGCTGAAGAAGCAGCTGCATGACGAGGCGGTGATTGCATCCGGGAAGAAGCCTTCAGAGGAGGGTCAGTCCGAAGAAGAAGGCGAAGATTCTTATTCAGTGACAGGCCGTCATCTACTTTGGAGACAGGCCCACACAAACAAAAAAGGGGAATACTTCACGCCAGAGGCTGGGCGTGTAGGGATGGAAATTGTAAGTTTTGCACCATACATTTTCTTATGTTTCAGTTCTTTACGCTACGCATATATTTAAAACTATATTTAACTTTTAAGTAAGACATCGTTCTTTTACTTAAGAGTAAAAAAAATAAAAATTAAATTTGAACACACTCTAGGCGGAATAGAGATAAAACCCTTTCCCTTTACTTTTGGCCCATTTCTTTTCTTTCTTTTTCTCTAGTAATATTATTCTACCTGAAGCCGAGCTGCACATTTTTCCTTTTTTAAAATTTTTTTTTCTTTTTACGGAACTGTCCATTTTTCCTTATTTTTTCTTTAATATTTTTAATATTTAAAGTCTCTGTGTATATATTTTTTATTATAATTGATTATTTATTACTAGATATCTATGATGAAATGCTAATTAATAATTTGGTTGTCATTAAATGTTTATATTGCAATTATAATTATCTAGTTATCACTGTAAAGTAAATAAATGATTAATTTGTATATATGTGTATTTATTTATATTTTATAATTATGGTTGTCAATTTTATATTTAAAATTTATATACATAAATGATTAATTTGTATATATGTTTATTTATTTATATTTAATTGATCTATTTACATTTCATATTTTTGGCAAAACGTTTAGGACAATCTATGTTCTCGCGAGTCACAGGGGGAGAAAGTTACAGGGGGTAGGAATGACATTCTTGTCATTGCAACGGGAAAGACCGATCACCCCGGTCGTTATCGAGGCCATTCTACCAGGGCACGTATCACAGAGGTTTTCCCATCCACAAGGTCGAATCTGAAAGATGAACTAGATTTAACTAAGAGACAACTTCAGAAAACCACTGCCCAGCTAGATGAATGTCAAACACAGTTGAAGATGATGGTTGGGTTTCTATGTGGTAAGATGGGGACTGACTATGATACAGTCAGAGCCACTGTCATCAACAGTGCCACAGCTCAGAGCGTGCCCCCAGAGACCTCCGGAATGGCCCCAGAGATGTTTGAGGTTCATGCTAGCCCTGTTTCCCCGTGAGCCCTGTTTCTCCTCTTATCCCTACGCGTTTGCCTGAGTTGGAGATGCTAACTGTTTCATCTACGGACCCGATGAAAGCCTCTGACGGGGGTTCTTTAGGCGACTACAAGGTACTTAAAATACATTTCTGTCTTTCATTTTTCTATAGAGTATCACTGCTATTCTTCTTGGGTAGACTTTTATTTTTCTAATTTTCTTTTAAATTCTTTTTATTATTTATTGTTTTGCATATTTATTCAAGTACGCAAACACTTTATATTTTTAAAAAAATGAAGTTTATATTGTCCTTTTAAAAATATAATACTGCAATTAAAAAAACTATCATTTTTTTTAATATATTAAACATCTTTCTTTTATTTTTATTTTTCAATAATGAAATTTTACATTTATATTTCGGTTTTTATTTAATTAATAAATTTGAATGTATAATTTCTTTCATATTGTCACTTCTAATTAAAGACGCTTGAATTTGGTTTCATGATTACACTTGCTTTGTTAAGTTAGACTTAATAGTTGATTAATGTTCATTCGCTTGCCTATTATCTCAGGACGGGTGTGAATGCCACCTGATCATATCTGAGGATACGCAAAAGCGGCGTAAGCTTGTGGCCAAGGGAAATATTTATAAGCAAAAAAAGCACCACGGCCGCGAGGTTAGGAATGGTTGCGCGAGGGTCACAATTAAAATTTCCTATGATGACTTTGCCCCGCTACCATTTCCTGAGGAAGAGGCTGCAACAGTGGGAATGGCCAGATCCTTTTTCGTGGAATGGCCTATAGAGTTGATTGAAATTATTCAGCCGGATCCGGTAACACAGGTATATTCTTTCATTTATTTGTGAATTACTTAATACCGTTTTGTATATTTAATGTTATTTCAAATGATGTTAGGTGGATAAAAGTGCCCAAAAGAAAAAAGCCGGATGAATTCTATGGATGACAAGACATCTCCTTCGGCGACGGTTCCGACTGAGATGTCATCCTCATCGACATCTGATCCATTGCAAGAGTTACATCTACGAATGGAGAAAGATTCGGACTTCAATGGCTTATTCTTTCAAATGACAAGAGAAGTCATAGGTGTGGAGCACCCTATTGCGATGGATCGAGAGGATGTCGCAGAATTATTGACCAGAGAAAGCCAGGTCTCAACTGTTTGATGCAGTTGTTCACCCAGTGAGTTTCCACTTAATTTTATAACCTATTTCTGATTATTGTTATATATAGTATGCATTCTATGTGCCTAGACTAACCAATGAAGCCCTTTTTGTAAATTCTTTAGAGCTTTACATGAGTTAGTTGAGAGGAATGGGAGAAAGGGGATAGGTTTCCTCTCGGCTGATCATGTCACACCCATTGGAAATACGTATGAAGATAGGGTACACTACATTGCGCGCAACTTGAAGGATCGGAATAAAGAAATTTATCTGATGCCTTATCTTCAGGGGTAAGTGACACTGTAAGCGCTTCTCTAATATTTAAGAAACACTGATTTAAAGATCTGACGTCATTAAATTTTTCGTTTGCAGTGAACATTGGATGCTAATAGCCATTAGACCAATAGAAAAGGTTGTCTACTTGCTGGATTCTTTACAAAATCCACAGAAAGAGGAGGCGGTTGTGCTTATAGACGAGTGAGTTATATATATTAACAACTGTTAGAATGCCTATATAATTTCTAATGCCAATCATATATATATACATATGTTGCTAATTATTTTCATTCTGCTTTCATTTTTATATGGTGATGTTTAACTATCAAGCTTTCTTAGGATTGCCCAGAAATGTGCATATGCAACCTTCGTGGATAGTAGTTAAGGTAAAATTGGTTCTTATTAAATTTTTTACTCAACGTTGTGTGGTATACAATTAATTGTATACAATTAGTTGTTTTAATTAAATCCATGAGTCTAGTAGCCTAAGTTAGTAGTGTTAGTCAATTAATTTAATAGTTAGTCACGTTATTTATTGAGGTATTTGATTTATGCATGCAATCCGTGAGTCCAGTACTGTAGGTTAGTTAATATATGCATGCAATTGCCTTTTCGATCAGTAGCAATTAGTGAGTCCTAGTTATTTAATTAATTAGCTTAATATGAATGAAGTTATGAATATTAAGTTATGAATATTAAATTTTTTACTCAACGTTGTGTTGTATACAGTTAATTGTATGATCTTCTAACTCGTATATATTAATTCATTAGCATAAAAAACAAACGAGCAATTGGGAGTGTGGGTACTATGTAATGCACTACATGTACCAAATAGCAATGAAATCATCCACATTGGCACTTGAAAAGGTAAATATATATTTCTCATAACTTACTTAATTGACTGTATTTCATTTTGCTACTCGGATACTTTTTAATTTCAAAAACTCTGTTGCAGCACTTCAAGCTCGACCGCACTCCAATAAGCAATGTGGATATAGATGCAGTGCGAAAATTATGCGCTAGTTAAATTTTGGAGCATTAGTTGAAGAATACTAATTAAACTTGTTCATATTATAGTTGTACATTGGTGATATTTGGTGATATTATGCCCCTGTATTATAAAAGCGATTTAAATTTGTATATTGGTGATATTTGTATTAAATTTCAAGTTTTAGCAGCAGGTTTTGCTTTAAACCAGGTTTTAGCAGCAGGTTTTTAATGCATTTAATGCTGTTCGGGTGTAAAAAGTGTACCCTTTCTACTGCGGTTCAAGGTTGAACCGCGGTAGAAAGGCTACACTTTCTACTGCGGTTCAAGGTTGAACCGCCGACTTTCTACGGCGGTTCAACCTTGAACCGCAGTAGAAAGTCTACACTTTCTACGGCGGTTCGAACCGCCGTAGAAAGTCTGCTAACTTACTACGGCTGCCAGATAGATGGCGGTTCAAAAAGGCCAAGAACCGCCGTTAAAAGCCCTTAAAAATCGCCATTAAAAGCCCTTTTTGTAGTAGTGACTTCTTCTTCACAACCAAGCTATAGTTTCCTCTGCTTCTTTCTGCTCAACTGCTGTGGTTAGTGTCTTCTAGGTTTTTCTTCCCTCACTCAATCCAACAATATGTGTCTCTATTTTGCATGTTTCTCGCTTCAATACTTTCTCAATCTATAGGCAATTCCGGTTGATGTATGCTGCTTGATTCAACATGGCGGTTCTTTTCTCCATCATCCATGCTTCCAACCTCTGTTGCAGTTCCTCCATTCCTTGTTTTTTTTTATCCCTCAATTGTTTGCATCTTCTTCTACAATAGTTTGGGTTCTGTTGTATGCACTACTACAAAATGGACTTTCTACGGCGGTGCTTTAACGGCGGAAAGACAAAAACCGCCATTAAAAAGAAAGTACGAACTTTCTACGGCGGTTCTATATAAAATCGCTGTAGAAAGGGATTTTCTACGGTGGTTAGAAATAAACCTCCGTAGAAAGGGAAAACCGCCGTAAAAAGGGGATTTTCTACCGCGGTTTTATTTCTAACCGCCGTAGAAAATCCCCTTTCTACGGCGGTTTTAGAAAATCGCCGTAGAAAGTCCCTTTCCAAATGGTTGTATTTCTAACCACCGTATAATTAATAAATATGATGAATTTTACTATAAAAATTGATAAATAGTAAAATACATATTTATTATTAGATTTAAAAAAATTTGGGGGTTAATTTACAAAAATAGAAAAACTAGAAATTAATAGGAATAGAGGAACGGGCGGGAATTCACAATTACGGGCTTTCTACGGCGGATTTATTAAAACCGTCGTAGAAATGGACTTTCTACGGCGGTTGTAATTAAAACCGCCATAGAAAGTTTTCTATGGCGGTTTTAATTACAACCGCCGTAGAAAGTCCATTTCTACGGCGGTTTTAATAAATCCGCCGTAGAAAGCCCGTAATTGTGAATTCCCGCCCGTTCCTTACTTTCTATGGCGGTTTCTTCATAACCGCCATAGAAAGTTACTTTCTATGGCGGTTTTAATTAAAACCACCGCCGTAGAAAGTCCATTTCTACGGCGGTTTTAATAAAAACCGCTATAGAAACTTGATTTTGTTTGAATTTTAAAGGTTTCCCTTTGTTTCCATCTCCAGCCAGCCGCGGCTTCCCCCTGTTTCCATCTCCAGCAAACCGAAGCGTTCTCTCGTTGCCAACGCCCATCCTCTCTCCGTCGGTTTTTTCTCTTGTCTTCCCCCGAAGTCGTTCTTCCGGCAGCGTTGATAACAAGATCCGCGGTCACCTAACTCCGGATATGGTTTCTTAATCGGCCATCACCAACCACTTGGAGTTAATCCCCCATCATAATTTCACCACAATCGGTCCTTGTTGCGGGCTTCAAATCATAAAAAATGTAATATAGAATAGTTTCAACTTTATTTAAGCTTTACAAATTTTATTGTTACTTGATTATTGTGATTGGCCTAGGGTTTATTATTAGTGTTAAATTCGGGTTTGGTGAGATGATGAATGATTAAATTCGGGTTTGATTAGTGTTATATCGGTGATTATTGTATTGTTCTTGTTGTTAATGATTAAATTAATTAGAATTTGATGGATGCACGCAAAAATTTTGTGAAGTTTGGTGGTTGTTCGGTTTATTTGCAAGGAAGTTTTTATATATATTTTTTGAATAAAGTTGAAATATATATATATATATATATCAAAACCTTTCTAAGGTTGTTCCTGCTGTTTTTGATATATATTTTTTGAATGTAGAGAAAAAAATGAAATATTAATTTTTTTTTTACAAATTTGGTACTTTCTACGGCGGTTATCTTCAAAACCGCCGTAGAAAGTTAACTTTTGACGGCGGTTCGCTTATGAACCGCCATAGAAAGTAGACTTTCTACGGCGGTTTTGAAAAAAACCGCCGTAGAAAGCCAACTTTCTATGGCGGTTCACAACCGCCGTAGAAAGTCCGTAAACTTTCTACGGCTGCCGGATAGATGGCGGTTCAAAAATGCCGAAAATCGCTGTTAAAAGCCCTAAAAAACCGCCATTAAAAGTCATTTTTGTAGTAGTGATGGTTTGAAATTATGTTGAACGGATGTTCATCTCTGATGTCTTTATCTGCATGTGCTTATCTGGCCCTTGGGATTCATCTTAGCTTAGAATTTTATTAATTTCTTGTTGCATGTCAACTATTTGATTTTTTGCCTAATATTCTTTCAGCTGGTTAATTCAACTGTTGAATGGTTGTTCATCTCTGATGTGTTTATCTACATCTGCTTATCTGGCCCTTGCATGTTTCATTCTCAACTCAGGATGAAAATCCGCAGACTTTACAAATCGTGAGGACATGGGAAGGCTTTTCTCCCCGTCAACATCGATCTTCTGCATGCGTCTTTCGCATTGGTTATATATAGTTACTTCTCTCTAACATATATGAGATTCCATAATAGAAGAGCAGTAATACATTATACCCTTCTAAGTCTGTTGGCATGCATAGAGGCCAAATGATGTTATATCCCTAAATGGATGTCATTGAACAAAAGGTAATTAGATCTTCCTAGCACCATCATAAATTCCATTCCTCTAAGTTTAATTAACCACCAACATAAGTAATAATTTATGGTTTGGAATTCATGCAGGTTTGTGACATCTCAGATTCACCATTTCGCATACAAGGGACTGGCTTCACCAGATACCTGTCTGATTCTCACCAGGACTCATTGTCGTTTAGAACAACTAACCATACTTTATTTCAATAATGTTAATATTATTACACAGCCCTATTTTACAAAATTCCCAAAAATACAGGCCAAATAAAACATTCTTGCTCTTTAACTCCAATAAGCTATTACATGGGTTCAGGCTGTCCTACTCCCGCAGTGAGCACAGTCATCCACAAACAGCCTATTCAGAACAATTTAATGAAAACAGAAAACAAAACAGGAAAATAGAATAAGCCCATGCCCAGTGAGAGTTCACCATTTTCGCAAATATTTACCGAGTTGCATAAATTACCCATGCATATAATTCAATCAAATCCTAACATATAGCAATTATGACTCCTGCAGGATTCATAAACATATAATGAGGATGAGGGGCGTTCGTTAAAGTTCTATATGAACGATGAATGACGGCCAGCTCACCTCAGTGTTTGTACATATATCTCATATTCATATTGTTCATATCATGTCATTTCGGGCATTATGAATAGTCAAGATTCCCCAACAAATCATTGGTCGTATAAATATTGCAAACAGGTAAGATTCTCAAACGAATAATTGGTCGTACAAAACATTATGAACAATCAAGATTCCCCAACGAATCATTGGCCGTATAAACACTGCGAACAGTCAAGATTCTCAAATGAATCATTGGCCGTGCAAAACATTATGAACAGTCAAGATTCCCCAACGAATAATTGGCCGTATAAAGATTGCGAACAGTCAAGATTCCCAACGAATCCTTAGCTGTATAAAGCATATCGAACATTCAAGATTCCCAAATGAATTATCGGCCGTATAAAAAATTATGAACAGTCAAGAATCCCCAATGAATCCTTGGCCACATAAACATTTAATAACCGCACCAAATAAGGATCCAGACTTATATATCTCATTACATGTTCCAGTACATAAAGAGAGTATATTCACACTTTCACACGTATACATGCTTTGTAGTAGATTATATAATCATGAATAGACTTTTCAAATCTCAAAACAGTTCACGCATGGTTTTCAAAAGTTTGTAAAACATGACATCACAATGACTCCGATTCAGGTTCAATTCTTAACTGTGTTAAAATGGTATATATTTTCAGCGAGAAACCCACCTCGGTCCAAAGATATAGGCTCATGTTCTATTTATCAAATCTGCATATATTTCATGTTTTGAAAATTCAGTATTTATTTCTAACTGATAGAATCCTAAGATTCTTAAAGTTCTTATGGATTCTAGTAACTAGTTAAGTAAGTGCATAAAACTACTTTATTTAATTTTGCTAAAAAAAGCGTATAATAATAGATATGTAAAAGGTATTTCTATTTTATTTTGAAAATAAGTAAATCAGTAAGGAAATATATTAATCCTAATTTCAAAGAAAATATAAGTTTCATGCCGTAAAATTATTTTACTTATTTTCTTTGTTAAAAAGAGTTTATAACATTTAAACTTTATTTCTAATTTATTTCGGGAATAACCAATAATTAAATAATAATTACTGACTTAAGAAAATATGGATATAGAACCCTTTAAATGGTTGTTAAAATAATTTTAGCAAAGATTTACAAAAGGATTTATATAGGAAAAAACAAAAGAATTAAAATTATTCAAAAATCAATTTTTTAGTCGTCTGATCGGTTTACCCGATTGGAGATCGGTTAAAACCACTCCAATCAGTTTTACCCGACTGCTTGATCGATTAAAACTGCTCCAAATGGTTTTACCCATTTTGGAATCAGTTTTAACGGGTTTTCTTGAGCATTTATCGATTTTACCTGCCTTTGGATCGGTTAAAATCGATCGTGCCCAGAAAACTTCATCTTCAAACTTTTAGCTTCGGGTTTTGATCAAATCATTCAAAAAACTTGTTTTTCTTTGGTTCCTTTTGCTTAAAATCAATCATACAACACTTATACAACATTCCTATCAATCTATAACACTTAAACAACGTAAAAACATAAAGATTCAGTTCAAAATTCCTTAAGAAAACTAAACATTCCTTTTTCCATTTTCATGGATCTTTTCTATAATTTCTAACATGAAAGTGAGCAAATATGTTACCTTAACCTTCTGGAGACTCCCGAGCACAAAATCCACATTGTGGAATCTGAATTCCTACTCCAAACTCCTTCCTTTCCTAGCTTTCCTTCTTCTTCCTCCTTCCTTTCCTTTCTCTCCATTTCTCCCTATTTTTGGTTTGTAATTTCAGTTGTTATCTTGAATTATGAGGCTGAGAGGGGCTTATTTATAGGCCTAGCTCGCCTAATAAGCCAAAACCTAAAAGGCTATGCCCCTAGGACGTAGCTTTCTTGAGAATTTTATATTTTGTTTTCTTTTACAGATCACGATCGGTTTTACCCGTTCGTGGATTGGGTAAAACCGTTCCAATTGGTTTTACCCATTCCAGGATTGGGTGAAATCGGTCGGAGTATTTTGTCCCTTTCCTCGGATCAGTTTTACTCGCTCTTTGATCGGGTAAAACCGCTCCTTCAAACGGTGAGATATTTTTCTCCTACCTTTAGATCAATTTTACCCGTTCCATGATTGGGCAAAATCGGTCCCTCAGTCAGTGCAATCAGTTTTACCCGTTCATGGACAGAGTAAAACCGGCCCTCAGTCGGGCAATCGGTTTTACCCGTTCATAGACTGGGTAAAACCTTTCTAATCAGTTTTACCCAACGGTTTTACCCAGTCTTGGTCCTTCCCTGATTTTCATTTATTTTCTAATTTCTTTATTTCCATTACTTGATTACTTTATCACATATTACTTAAACATAATTCTAACTTTATTCCTAACATCTTAATCCTAATCTAAACATTAAAAATTATATGATTCAAAAATAATTCTTCATTTATTAAAATTCTCACGAAAATCGTACAAGTCCATAACTATACATATTTTTGAAAATTAAGATAATTTACATAAAAATACAAACCTACAGCTAATCCTAGGGCAAAATTTACTAGATCTCACAAGGTTTATATATATATATATATATATATATATATATATATATACCCTATATAATATAAACTAACATATGATTTACTTATGAGTGCCATTTGGCTGCCAAATAAGTTTAACATTTAATATATATATATGCCATGTGGCTGCTACTTCAACAATATATATAGGTCACGTGGCTGCCATTTCAGCAAAAAAATTTAATAAACCTCACATTTAATTTCATATGTCCTATCATCCTCTTCTAATAATTTCATAGCTCTCAAATCTTATCTTCTTCTCTACTCCAACTACCCTTTTGTATTCCATCATACACAAAGCTCCATATTTAAATATGAATCCAATGCTTCCAATTATTTGACTCCAATGAAAATTTCAAAAAAAAACTTCTCATATGCCCATTGTCGGAGTCAACCATCTATGACTCTTATGTTCATCCTCATGTCTATATTTTCCGTCTGTAGAACTTTCGTAAGTAATCCTTCCATTGATCAATTATCTTAGTATAATATCCTTTTGATTTTTATTTTTATTTTCAATGTGATTCTTAGGTCATTGACATCAAATTAAATGTTGAGGTAAACACTTCCGCTAAATTTTCAAATAGAACATTTCAACGTCCAAATCATTGCCGAACTATTAATCTTTACAGGTTGTGTTCAAAACTTTCAGATTCAGTTAGCATAATGTTTTAGTTATTTGCAAGGCTTACAATGTTGGTTATTTTTAAAGCATTTAATAAAAGTTTCAACCGCCCGAGACTCTTTGGGTTTGATTTATTTGGATGTCTCAAATCTTTCTGGCATTTGCTTTCCCTGTTGTTTATGGCATGACAAGTGTATGAAGATTCTTCTATAAGAAGGTGTTTGTGGTTGAGTACACATTTTAATCTAACGTTGTCCTCTTAAATTAAAGGTGGAACTAGAATTAGGACACGTCCTCCTCCCCCACCCCCGCTTCTATATTTTGCACATTGTACTCATTCATTTCCCTCATAGTTTCTTACCTTAGTGAACCACTTAAAGCTTTTGTTGATTTTGTTGTAATTTTAAATTTAAAATTATGAAATTTGTACTAATAGCATATTATGTGTGCTTCTAAAGCAAGCTCTTTCGTGATAGTGTTGGAACTGTTACATTATGTTGTTGACGATTTTTATATCGGTGATTTTTAGATTTTATTTTTGTTCTTGAAGAGTTACTACTAAATTATTGTAAAAAAAAAATTCTTTTGAATACACTTGACATAATTAAATTGCTCTTCGTTCGATAATTTGTAATTTTTCTTCTTTTGTCAATCAATGTTGTCATATGGGTTGTGATTATTGATTTTATTGCTACCAATAAATGTCTTATTGTGCCAAAATACAAACACTTAGAAAATCTTTCTATTTAAATTTAAAATAAGACAATCGCTATAAACTAATAATATTAACGGGCAAATGCCGCGGCATACGCCATCTAGTAGTATATAGATATATACAATACGAACGTGACGCCTCTGACGGTTCAATAAGCACAAATCACTTTTTTTTAAAGTTAAATTTTTTATTAATGAGGTTGATAATCGTTTAACAGCGATTGATAGAAGACCATAAACCAATTAATGCAGTTGATTACATAAGATTTGATTGATAATTATCAGATTTGGACCACAACAATATACCTAAATCTATTAAATTGTAAATTTATACATAATATAGATCTACACAAAGTAAAAATATAAAACTTGCAATTTCGTTGAACAAATTTCGTCCGGTAACAGATTTACCACTAATTACTGATGAAACCTTCGAAAAGCGCTTATCATGTTTAACTTTTGGAGTTTCACGGTTATCACATGTATTAAATTTAGATGTTAAAATGTTGTGTATTGTTTTTAGGCACCGTAACATTGAATTTAGCCTCTAAATTATCGCGTATATGTTAAAACAACAAGTTCCGCGTATATTGAATTTAGGTGCTAAAGTATCGCATCCAATTTTTAGCTACTGTAGTATCATCTGAAGTATCGCGGTTATATTAAAACAAAATGTATCATGTGTTTTCAAAACGCAAGTATCATTTTTAATTGATTGAGATATTGAGTTGGCTACTGATATGTCGAGATTGTATTATAACAATAAATATTAAAGAAAAAACACGTACTAAATTTAGCTGTTAAATTATCACATATCGAATCAAGCAGACAAAAGACTTCCTGTTTAAAAACTGGATTGCTAGTTGTACAAATAAAATCAAAATTTAAAACTAAGAAAGTGCTAACATAATTGATCCCACATCTTCAAGTGCTCTTCTTGAAAACGATAAATATATATATATATATATATATTCTCTTTTTTTTGTCAATTTTTTTTATTAGACAAATTATATTGCAGGGCTATTAAATTATTATTCATGCTCAATTGCCCATCTTTACCTATATTACACCTCATAAGTCATAACCATAACTCACATAGAGAAACCAAACTACAACTCATAATCGTGTCATTTTCATTACATCATGGCCTTTCATATTAACAAACAAAAGTTTCTTTCTTCACTATTTTCCTTTCTTTAGTTGTAGGCCTATTCCGATATTACTATGTTAAATCTTTTGTGCTTCCCTAACTCTTTCTCGATCAATTAAAGATGCTAAGTTCTTCCACCGGAGTATCTAAAAGGTATGCATTTACGTTAAAATAGTTCTACTTCTATAATTATATACTCATACTCTGAAACATAGCCAGCTTGCTAGAGATTATAAGATTGTTCCGTGCTTAAAGTTGAAAAGAGAAAAATATAAATGAAAGGAAGTTGCATGGATGCAATTAATCTCAACAACAACATCATGGATTTTCATATTCTTTGAAAGTATCTGATCACCATGACTTGCTACTGAAAAACAAATACCTGATCTCCCATTGAAGCTCCTATGCATATTCATTATCTTTATTACTTCTAACCAATTTAACCATTACCTTGATTGCTCATTAGTGATCTATGATATTCATCTTCTCTCTATTTTTTCCCTAGTCTCTTGGTCTTATTTTTATAGTCCTCATCATTTTAGGCCAATAGAAGATAAATATACCACACTTGATGCTTTGGAACCAAATTTTCCCAGCTGGTTTGTGATGGTGTTGGTTGTTGAGAAAAATCCTATTCGGTTGATGAAGTGGAATAAAAGACAAAGACTTGTATTTGTTGACAAACAGGTAAATTTAATTTAAACCATCAAATACAGTTACTTATCATTCTATCTTATTCTAGTTTATCAATGTTTTTAAGAGAATCAGAGGATGCAATGTCTAATATACGAATCAGATGTTGATAAATTAGACAAAGCACTCCAACTGTACCACACATATGTTGTTGGCAATGCAAAAATCAGAAAGATCAGTAAGAACTCGCCAATTTTATGATTTTCAGAATATGAGATAATCTTGAACATAAGCTCTTTCATCATACCCACAAGCAAACAACAAGAGTTCTCCCTGCAACATGTTTATGAGCTAACACCTTTTGCGCAATATCCTCAATTCACAAATGTTGTTGATAATCGAATCAGTTAGGTCCCCTAATTAAACTTTTCATCATTTAAATAACTACAACATAGGCATCCTAATATTTGTTTCGTTCAAAATGAAATATCTAATGTCTCCCTCAGATTTGTTATGTGATGTGGTACATGTTTTCCCTCCACGTGCTACCCAAACAGGGAAACGGTTGCAAGAGTTTGTGATTATCAATGACGAGTAAGTTGTTTGGTTTCAAATATACATTCTCAACTTTTGTAATAATAAATTATGTACAAGAACATTATTCTAAAAATTTGATTTCCTTATGCATACAGATGTAGACCGATGATTCTAACTCTATGGGGAGATTTCTTGCAACATGAAGCGCCTTATTTAACTGCTAATGTTCACAACGCACCCGTGATCTTGGGAATGAGACTCTTAGTGAGCACCTTCCCCGGTAAGAAAAAGTCTTCCTCCTTTCTTTTTCCACTACTCTCAAACTGAATTGAACACATTAAACAATTTCAATCAGTCACATGCAACTTTTTATAACCACTAACAGCTGGATGTTATCGAAGGAATCTCTGTTGGGACAGGGTTTAACAATCTTATTCTATTTGATGTTCCAATTCCAGAGGCAGAACAATTGCAATCATGGTAATTCAAAACTTTAATGTATAAAATGTTTCTGAATCTTTTGAGATTTCTATTCTTTACGATAAATATTATATATATTTATATATATATATATATATGATCTATAATATCATAATTTTACTCACCTGTATAGATTTTATTGTGATGCTCTTTCTTTTGGTGTTTAATTATTTTCTCATGGTTTTTAAATAAAATATAGTAACGAAGTTGTTTTGAAACACTGTAGTTGCTGTATATATTAGTTGGAAAAGAACGAGGATAACATTACATATTTCTGTCTTATTCTAACTTCCCTACCACTTTATTGCTACATATTGTTATAAATTGATCATCTATTTATAAATATGAAAGATGGTCTCTCCGAGGTTCCATTGACTTTGAAGGGCCGACCTTATACTCTTCTTGTCTTCTGCTTATCTCTTCTTGTCTTCTGCTTATCTATTTGTCTTTCTTCTCATGATTTCATTGAGGTCTGAGGGTTATTCCTCCTATCTTTTGTTCATCCACTTTTTTTACTCATTACAATAAATGATACAACATAATTGATTTCAAATACGGCTTCTCATCAAAAGACATAAACTCTATTTATGTCTTATTTTAGCTTTTTGTCAGTTCTCTATAAATACTACTTCTACGAATAAACAATGTATTTAAAAATAAAAATGTTATTTTTTTTGGAAATAATATTTTCTGCTTTTATTCTCATTTCCCCCTTCCATTACTTAAAAAAAAAATTGGACAATTCAGAACAAAACTAAGTACACAAAACCACAATTTCAAACTCCTGCTAAAGTACCATCTGTGTTTATTTCTATATCTATGCTTCTTTAAAACCTTCGGGTATTTTTATGTACTGATGTTCAGCTACAGAAACTTTTCAGCATAGGTTGACAATTACACATATTCACTTCAGTTAGTAAAATCAACTTTTGCAACTGAAACTATTCCCATAATGGTACAAATTGGGACGTCAATAGAGTTTTTTCGTTCGTAGGCTCACCTGGATATACATTTTTTACTAATAGATGTTGATTTCTTCGATATTTTGATACTAATAAGAACATAAATTTACTATATAACATTAGAACTCCAAATTAAGCTAATAAAGCTGTTCAGTTTTATGCGCATAACGGTTTTTTAATCACTTCCTTTACTGAAAAAATAAAAAACCCATTCAAACACACTAATGGTTTAATTATTTACGTCTGTTTCTATTTATTATATGTACAGTTCTTTTCAGTTTCTGTTTTTATGTTCTAATGGTAAGGAATATGTGTTCATCATATATACAACTACATTTCTCCACCACCCCCCAAACACCACCATGAATGTTGGACCTTCCTTCTATTTTGGCAATCTATGAGTACTACAGAAACTCAAAATTAGCTACATTAATGGTCTTACTTCTTACCGTAAACGGTGAAATGGAAACAGAATCTGCTTACATACGAAGGTAGTTTGTTTACTGTTCTTTACAAATCATACGTATAAGAACCGTTCGTTTACTTATCTAATTCCAATAAATTCAGTCACTGTTCATGTCTGATTTTTTCGCCACCCCCATTTATTGGTACCTCTTAATCACATTGGTTATTATGTCCGCAAACAGTTATAATTTACTATATGTTTCTTAATGATAAAGGCCAACAGTTCAAACTTTCTGTATGTTTGAAAATGATAAAGATACATCAATATGTACATAAATCTTATCGAGATCAGAGTGATGCGACGCAAATTGTCCTTCAATGGATGCTTCTTGCGGCCCAATAAGAATGGTGATGCAGCAAGGCCCGCCCGTTCGTTTGCTGGTTTAAGAGAAGGGAAACCGTGCTGGAAACCGGGCTAGATGGCTCGGATGGACTCCAATGAAAGGGAAACTTGATGCTGTGACAAACTCTGATGACAAGCACAAAAACGCAAGAAAGAAGCGGGGCTTTTCCCCCGGTGTAACTCTGACGGTCAAGTTAGTATGATAGAAGAAGATAAACAGTATGCACCAAGATCTCTAAATGTAAATAGTTGCGTACCTCACTAAGTCTCAGGACTTAGTATTTATATCAAGGCTCGGTCATGCCCATTGAACCTTCATGATTTGCACTTTCACCTGCTCCTCTCTATTTGCCGTGACGTGCACGCCTTATGCCATCATGACCTGATTTCATGACCGCTTTTTGTCGAAGATCTAGGAAATCCCTACATATATTCAAAATGTATACCTAATCCTTTAATGATTTCTACTTACTGTGTCAGAGTGACATCTCGGTCCGACTTAACTTCTATGACTCAGTAGTGATGACTGTTGGGGAGGAATAAAGGAAAACTTAGCGAGACCGACCTAAGGGTTAAACCGACCTAAGCTTATGTCTTTGGCTCGGCTTTATGGCACTTTCCGACCTAAACTTGGTTTTAGATCTTTTCAGATATCTTTATCTTTTAACTGTTAATCCTTTCTTGCCTTCATTGGGCCTGGCCCAATGAAGGCTTATTTTTATGCACACCAACAAGTCCCCCCAGTATTAGGTTTTACCGAGCTAAAACTTAATACTTTTTGTGTTTTACTGAGCCAAAAATTTGACTAGGGTATTTATCATGCATCCCCCCGATATCTGTCCAAACTACTTTTAAAATTTTCTTTCCGACCTAAGTCAGCATGAAATGTGGATCGTTCCGACTTAAGTTTACTAGAAGTGTTGAACTATTTCAAGTGAAGTAGTAAAAATGGTTACCGACCTACCAAACATCATAGCTATCAAAAGAAAAGCATGAGCCAAAAGCTAATACAAATCCGACCCAAAGAAAATAATATGTTAGCCAATTCATAAGTAAATAATGTGGTGTTGACCCAAAAAGACTGAATTTATCAATAAAGGAGTACCTCGGCTTTTGAAGAGTCGGGACATGACAGGACACGCTTAGCGACTTTCGAGGCGCTCGATACGACTTCCCACGTTTATCCGTTTCTTGAGGCGGTATTAATAGCTCCAAAGGTTGGCTTGTCTGCTACACTTCATCTTCCCGAATCTTTCTTTAAATAGTGAAGGGCCTTGCGTGGTTGCCTTCACGCCTTCAAAACAATTTCTTTCTACCCTTCTGATTTCGATTGTCTCACCGGAATTGCTCACGTCGCTGTCTCTCTTTGCCGTGCCTGTTAGCATTGTTGCCGCGTCTTCACCGCTATCCCGGAGATTTACATGGCTGAGGAGCGAAGTTCCGGCACCGGCTTGCCTTCATCAAACCCGTCTGCAGGTTAGTCGGTTCTTCTTCCTTCTTCAGATACTTGCGACTGATTCGCCGACTTAGGAATAGTTTTCCGGCAAGTGTGATGCATGAGCCCTTTTTCACTGGTATTGGATGTAGATCTGACTGTTAGTTTAAAACTTATATGGGATCTTTTGTTTTCTTGAAATTATGCATGATTACGACATATCTGTAATGCTTCATGTAGATACAGCCGTCTATGAATTCCACCCGGATGAGATACCTTCCGAATTAACTAGGGTAGAATTAAAAACCCTAAGATCGACTCATCATTTTGACCCGACTATCCCAACCAGACTGCCCACACTCGAAGAACGAATAACCAACACCTCCGGGGGTTGGGTCGGTGTATATGAGCACCACATAAAATTCGGACTAAGATTTCCTGCCCTGGCTTTTTTAACCGAGCTATGTAACCATTTGGAAATCGAGCTGAGTCAACTAGTACCTAATGCCTTTAGGTTCCTAGTGGGTTTTATGTGTCTGTTTAGGGGCCAAAATCCGACCCACCATAGATCTGTTGCTTCAATTTTACACAATTCGCCAGTATCCCTACGGACCGGAATGGGTATCTTTGCAGAAGCGTAGAAACGGACCTACCCTTATAACTGATTCCCCAGATACGAATAAACATTGGAGAACAAGATTCTTTATGGTGAAGGCCGATGAAGCTAATCTTCCCTGCCGATGGTAGGAGTTTGTCGCACCGACATATCAAACCCGGACAAGTCCAATCCCATAGTGCTGTCAGATTATAAGGCTTTAAAATCTTACACCAATTCGGAGAAATATTCAGTTAAGTATCCCTCCGAGGGCCTTCTTGTCTGGGCCGGGCTGAGCCAGGCCCCCAATATTAAGCAAGAATGTAATAATCTACCTTTAATCTTTAACTGTGATCTTCCTTACTTTATGTCGGCTTCTTAGATCGGCTTTTCTGACGTATTGATGTCTATTCTTAGGTGGCTTTAGTGGATGGCCGGAAGAGAAAATCCAGCAAGCAGGCGGTAGCTTCAGGATCCTCAAAAAGACCTTCTGCGGAGATTGATCTGACCCAGGAGGTAGAGGTTGCTGATCCTTCGGTTGACACCTTAATCTCTCGGGCATCTAAGAAGAGCAGGTCGACCTCCACGAAGGTTCAAGCGGCCAGAAGTGCTAAAGCTCCTCAATTATCAACCGACCCAACCTCTGGAGCCGAGATACTAAGTCCGGATGAATTGCTGAGACCTTTGGATTCACCAAGAAAAGAAAGGAGGATTATTCTGAAGGACCAGAAGGAGAGACCGAGCCCTCTAGCTCGGCCCATTTATTAGCCTCACTTGGCGGGGCCCCCACTTGAAGATGCTAGGCCTTACTCGGCGCTAGTGGCCGACTCCCACGGCTTCTTTACGGAGATCGTCGAGGCGAGCAGCCAGATGAAGCAGAACCTCGAACAGTTGGCGAGGCAAGAAGCCTTCTTAGCTTCTAAAATAAAAAAGGTAAACTCCCAACCTCTCATCTTGTTTCCCGAGATATATAATCAACTGAGTGATATTCTATAAGACTC
Source organism: Leptodermis oblonga (assembly GCA_016801395.1). Classification (NCBI taxonomy): domain Eukaryota; kingdom Viridiplantae; phylum Streptophyta; class Magnoliopsida; order Gentianales; family Rubiaceae; genus Leptodermis; species Leptodermis oblonga. Next base: position 31,894,845 of record CM028757.1, on the reverse strand, counting down.
ATACTTTGAGTTTTGCAGGTCTGTATAAATTACGGGGCCATGGCCAAGAAGACAGCGGCTTTGGACCTCCTCGCCCAAAGTTATGAACAGAGGAGATCGAGGATTTGAATATGAAGTTGGGGGTCGAGTCCAGCAGAGTGTCTGACCTCCAGGCCAAAAATATCGAGCTCTACAAAGAAAACCAAGAGTTCGGTACTAAGGCCAGCCAGTTGAGTACTAGATCACAGGGCTTGGAGGCGGAAGTGGAAGAGTTAAAGCAAGACAAGTCCGAGCTAGGGAAGAGGATTGCTGACCTGGAGAGGGAGTTGGAGGAGGAGAAAAAGAAATCTTCCGAGCTGTTAAGTCCTGCTGAGGTAGAAGCGGCACGTCAAGCTGCCTTAGAAGATTTTAAAGGAGGGCCGCTGCTGGATCTTATGAACCGCCAGTTTATGGAGCTGATCCAGTGCGGTTACACAATCTGCTGGGACGAGTTCAAGGGCCCGAGGTCGGTAGATGGCCTTTCTGAAGATTCCCAGGCTCATACTTCCCTGCTAGCTCAGGATCGGGACCCCTTCGACCTCCCAAGCTCCTCCTTCTTAGCTTTTATTTGTACAATTTTCGGAATATTTTTATTAGAACAATCTCTGTATCAGGCCGGCACACCTTTTTCCTTTGAATATATGACTCGACTTTTTCACGATCTTGTCTTCAACTTGCTGAAAGATAGTATTTTATTAAGTGTGTTGCGTTCCAAGCCCGCGGAACTAACTGTCCTTGTGAATCTTCTAAAACATAACTACCGGTAGGTCGGGCTTCGATCACCCGGTATGGCCCTTCCCAATTGGATGCTAACTTGCCTTGATCTTGCGGTTTACTGATAGCTCGGTTCCGCAAAACCAAATCTCCCGGTACAAAGGCTCGATGTTTGACCTGAGCATCATAGTGTTGCCGAACTAAATTCTTGTAATTCAATTGGTGTACGTAAGAAGTGTCCCGGATTTCCTCCATCAAATCCAAACTAAGCTCCAAGTTTCTTTGATTCTGATCCCTTTCAAAGTGCATGACTCGGGGCGCACCACTTTGTGTTTCTGGGGGTATAACAGCATTGACTCCAAAGGCTAGCTCGAAAGGAGTCTTTCCCGTAGCTGATTTAGGCGTAGTTCGGTGACACCATAACACATGAGGTAGTTGTTTCACCCAATTCTTACCCTTATCTTCTAGTCTGGTTTTCAACCCGTGCAACAAAGTTCGATTGGTGAGTTCCACTTGCCCATTTGCTGGAGGATGAGCCACAGATGCGAAACGTTGGGTAATACCTAGCCTTGAACATAAGGCAGTGAATTCCTTGGATCAAACTGAGTCCCATTATCTGAGATAACTGAATTGGGCATGCCGAAACGGCAGATGACTTGCCTCCATAAAAACCGAGCTATAGTTCGCCGGGTAATATTTGTCAATGCCTCGGCTTCCACCCACTTAGTGAAGTAGTCTATGGCCACAACTAGATAATGACAAGAGCCGATTTTAGGAAATGGCCCCATAAGATCTATCCCACATTCTGCGAAAGGCCAAGGCGCAATTATCCCTGTAAAACTGGATGCCGGTAATCTATGAATCGGAGCATTATGCTGGCAGCTGGAACAATGCTGAACATACTTGACTGCTTCTTGAAATAATCGAGGCCAATAAAACCCAACCCCAATTACTTTTTTTGCCAAATTCTGAGCCCCGATACGGAACCCACAATCCCCCTGGTGTATTTCTTTGAGCACGACCTCCGCTTCTCCTGAACTCAAACATTTTAGTAGGGGCAGTAGGAACCCCTTTTTGTATAGATCGTCCCCCACTATCTGATAGTGCTCAGCCTTCTTTCGTATTTGCTGTGCTTCTTTTCGCGAGTCTGGCATGGTACCATTTTGTAAATATTGCCATATAGGAGATCGCCAATCCTAACCCTCGCTTATGGACAAGATTGTTGGCTCGGCCGTACTCCTAGTCTTTACTTCTTCTACTAGAACACTTTTAGTCAGATGAGAGAAAATCGAAGAAGCCAATTTGGATAAGGCATCTGCATTTGTGTTCTTGCTCCGTGAAACTCGCTGTATAGTCCATTTTGGAAAAATTTTCAGCTGTTGTTGTACCAGTACCAAATATTCTTCCATTTGCCGATCCTTAGCCTTGTACTCCCCCAAAATTTGTTTGACGACCAACTGGGAGTCTGAACAAATTTTTAGATTTCGGACCCCCAGTTTCCGAGCTAATTTCAGGCCGGCAACCAGGGCTTCGTATTCTGCTTCATTATTGGTGGCCATAAAACAGAATCGCAAAGCATAAGTGTGGACTTCCGCAGTAGGGCTGGTGAGGATGATCCCGGCACCCTATCCGGACTGGCTAGAAGCACCGTCTACATAGTGTCCATGATTCCTCGCCTTTTGCTATGGCTAGAAGGAGGTCGATTTCTGGTGATGAACTAGACTCGTCTTCCTGAATGTCCGATATCCCCTCGGCTATGAAATCTGCCAACACCTGACCTTTGACCGCGGTGTGAGGCACAAAGGTGATATCGTACTCCCCCAGTTCAATGGCCCATTTGGTGAGACGATCTGAAATTCCAGCTTTCTGTAAAACGGCCTTTAAGGGTGCATCAGTGTAGACAGTGACTCCGTGAGAGTCAAAATAAGGTCGGAGACGTCGGGTGGAGTGAACTAGAGCCATGACTAACTTTTCCAGGTTGGAATAGTTTTTTCTGCAGCCTGCAAAACTTTGCTAACAAAATAGATGGGCCTTTGAACCCGGTTATCTTCTCTAAGCAAAACCGAGCTAATCACAGATTCGGTGGTGGCTATATACATGTACAATTGTTCCCCAGGAATCGGCATAGTCAAAGATAGTAGAGATGCTAAATATAATTTTAATTGTTCAAAAGCTATTTGACATTCGGGAGTCCATACAAATTTATCCGATTTCTTTAAAATGCTAAAAAAGGGCAAAGCACCTTCCACCGACCGAGCTAAAAACCGATTTAAGGCCGCTAGCCTACCCGTTAATTGTTATACCTCATGAATTGACCTAGGATGGTGCATTTGCAAGATAGCCTCTACTTTCTTAGGATTAGCAGAAATACCATCTTCAGAAACCATATAACCTAAAAATTTACCCGATGTTGCCCCAAAAATATATTTCTTAGAATTTAATCTTAACTTGTATTGGACTAATGTTTCGAGTGTCTCACGCAAATCAAGTAGATAATTAGATTCATCCCTACTTTTAACAAGTAAATCATCAACATATGCTTCCATGTTCCGACCTAGTTGGTTTTTAAAGATCTTATTTACTAGGCGTTGAAAAGTAGCTCCAGCATTTTTCAAACCGAAAGGCATAGTAATAAAGCAATAAGTACCTTTATCCGTGATAAAGGATGTTTTCTCCTCGTCTTCTTTAGCCATGAAGATTTGGTGATAGCCCTTGTAGGCGTCCAAGAAGTTGAGAAAACGAAATCCAGCTATGGCATCGACCAGCACATCAATTAAGGGCAAGGGGAACCAATCTTTTGGGCAGGCCTTGTTCAGGTCAGTGAAGTCGATGCACATACGCCATGACTCGTCTGGCTAGGGAACTAATACGGGATTAGCTAGCCACTCGGGATAATCCACCTCTCGAATGATACGTACCTCTAGCAAAGCGTTGACTTCAATTTCTATGTATTTGCTGCGTTCTCCTCCGAAGTTACGCTTTCGTTGGCGAACCGGCCTATGACTAGCATCAATGGATAGCCTGTGTTCAATGATGTTTCGAGAAATGCCATGCATGTCTTCCGGCCCCCAAGCAAAGACTGCCGCAAACTCACGCAAAAGGTTAAGTAAATCATGTTGTAACTGAGGAGGTAAATCGGCTCCTATCTTAATTACCTTGTTCGGGTCGGCAGCCAGAGGGACAGCCTTAACTTCAGCCCCAGCCTCAATGGATTGGTCCGAGCTACCTGCTAGGCCGGTGATGTTAATGGGGTGAACGATATTACCTTGAAGGGCAGCTGGGGAAACCCGGGACGCGAGGGTCGGGGCGACTGCTGAAGCGCCCTGTGATTTTCTATCTAGGGGCGCCCGTTCTTTTAGAGAAGCTGTGTAACATTGCTTGGCCTATATGACATCACAACGAAGAAAAGCCACACCACCCATGGTGGGGATTTTAAAAGCATATGCATGGTAGAAGCAATGGCCTGAAATTGATTCAGTCCAGGCCGACCCAGATATACATCATAAGGTGAGGGCTCATCAATGACTACGAAATCTATAGTTTTTGTTCGTTTTAGCTGGCCAGCTATCAACGTGACTGATATGCTTAACTGCCCACAGGAATAACATGGTGGTTGCCGAAGCCAACAAAAGTGTACGTACTGAATTTAAATGTGCCTTATGCAACTGACATCCAGCTAATGCCTTGGTAGTAATTATATTACTAGAGCTACCAGTGTCTAATAATGTTCTACGTACTTGATAATTAGAAATGTAACAATCGATCACTAGTGGATCATCACAATCATAAGGTAAGAAAAGATCATTGCTGTCAAAAGTAATAACTGATGTCATGGTATCTGCTTTACGCTTACCTAAAACGTTTTTCCTTTGTCGATATACCTGTTTTCTCTGACGATTAGAGTCACCTTGGGTCAGTCCTCCTGCTATGGTGTTCACGACCCCAGCTATAGTTATGTCATCACCTGCCCCAGCGTTTGGGGCCCGGGGATCGGGTTGGGAACACTCTCGGGCAAAATGACTGGGCTCCCTGCATCAGTAACATCCTGTAGGTCGTTCCCGACCTGATGGAACTGCTGGTTTGGGCAGAGGAGCCACTTGCGTATATTGAGGTAATCTTCCAGCTTGGATAAGCTTTTCTATTTCTGCAGCTAAATCTCTAAAATCATTAGTATTGCGGCCGATATGCTTATGGTAGTTACAATACATGCTAGGATTGAGCCGATCTGTGGGACCTGTCATGGGACGGGCTGGAGGTAGCAACCCTTGATGTTGTATGGCCGCATATATGTCGGCCCCAGGCACGGAAAAGGGCTCGACTACCTGCAAGGCATTAACACCGACCCCAACCTTCGGGCCAGTGTTGTTAGTATTTACAAAGTTCTGCTTCTTACCTCCTCCCGCGGTAGGGGTTGGAGAAGAAGCTTTTCTCTTGCTGTAATTGTCAGAAAAACCCCTCTCTCGTTCCTGTTTAAGTACTGCAGCATCCTCAATAACAGCAAAATTAATAGCAGTAACCATCATTTCAAAGTAAGAATGTGGGGGTCGGATGGCTAGTTCAGTAACTAATGGTCCCGACCATAATCCATTAATAAATGATCCCGTCATGATCCTGTCATCTTTTTCATGGCATTGCCTAGATTCTACATTAAACCGATCTATATAGGCCTGTAACCCCTCTCCCACCCTCTGAGTTATGTTCATTAAATGTGAAATAGGTTTAGATAATATCTTTGTTGCCCATGAAATTAGCTAGAAACAAATCACCAAATTGATCTAATGAATGAATAGAGTTTCGAGGCAGAGTACAATACCAATTGATAGCCTGACCTTTTAAAGTAAGATGAAAGATCATGCAGCGGTTAGCATCTGATAAATTTGCAGCATCCATAACACTCATGCATTGCATCCAGTGAGCCGTCGGGTCAGCAGTTCCATCGTATTTGTCAACCTTACCTAAACCTTTGTAGCCCGGTGGAAATGGAGCTGTTTGAATTTCCCAACCAAATGGATGAGATACGCGAGAAGTGGGCCCGGATCGTCCCAACTGAGCATATCCAGATCCAGGGAGGGCTGCTTGACCGGGCTGGGCGTATCCTGTTTGACCTAAGGGGTATCCTCCCATTCCGAGATAAGCAGGTAGTGATCCTCCAGTTGCGAAGTTTCCCGCGCTGGGCCCGGTATAATAGCTCGGGTTAAGTAAGGGAGAGTACCCAGTGAGGGGCTGCATGGCTCGGCTTGTGCCTATGCCGTAATGTTGAAACTGAGCTAAGCTTGACGGTGCTATGTGTCCGGGATATCCTAATTGGTTAACCTCGGGACCAAGGTGGCTGAACTGGCTCAATTGTTGACCTAGGCCGGGCTGACCTATTTGACTCGACTGCGGACCTAAACCAGGCTGACCTAACTGACTCACTTGCTGTCCTAACATAGGAAAAGGTAAACCCGACATGAAAGGGTAAGTATTGAGCTGAGCGGTAGGAACCATGAAAGGAGCTGGAAAGGTAGGGGTGACCTGGGTATGGGCTAAGGTGGTGTAAACAGGAGGAGCAGTAGAAAGGGTAGGGAGACCGGCTACGTAGTTAGACCCTGAAAAAAGATGAGCCCCCCCAGAGTAAGGAGGACATCCCGAAACAGCGACAGACTGGGGGGGGAGACTAGAAATCAAAACAACGGAAGGATCGGCCATGGAGTTGAACAGAGCTCCTGGTGGAGGAATAGTAGGAATAGCCTGCGAACCGAGAGGATTCTCCACGTTATCTACATCTGAGCCAGTGGTTATAATGTTTGAGATGGGGAGTCCCAAACCAGGAGTAGAGGTGCTGGGAGGGCTAGGATTGATGAGATGAAACAACTGTGGGAACAAACGATAAAATTTTTCTCTCTCAGCTTGTTCTTGCTGAGGGGTGAGAGGCTCCATAGTGTGAGATACGACAGCGGCGGTGGTAATAGGTGGAACATTGGTGGTGGTAGGAACTATGGCATCGGTTGGAACGATCGCGGCCGTAACGGTGAAATCGGCGGTGGTGTTGGAAGAAGAAGCACCCACTCCCGAACAATCTTGAATTTGCGTCATGGTTTCAACAAATTTCTTTAAATATGGAGAAAATTTGATGAAATAAATTGATCAAACGTTCCCCACAGACGGCGCCAGTTGATGCGACGCAAATTGTCCTTCAATGGATGCTTCTTGCGGCCCAATAAGAATGGTAATGCAGCAAGGCCCGCCCGTTCGTTTGCTGGTTTAAGAGAAGGGAAACCGTGCTGGAAACCGGGCTAGATGGCTCGGATGGACTCCAATGAAAGGGAAACTTGATGCTGTGACTAACTCTGATGACAAGCACAAAAACGCAAGAAAGAAGCGGGGCTTTCCCCCCGGTGTAATTCCGACGGTTAAGTTAGTATGATAGAAGAAGATAAACAGTATGCACCAAGATCTCTAAATGTAAATAGTTGCGTACCTCACTAAGTCTCAGGACTTAGTATTTATATCAAGGCTCGGTCATGCCCGTTGAACCTTCATGATTTGCACTTTCACCTGCTCCCCTCTATTTGCCGTGACGTGCACGCCTTATGCCATCATGACCTGATTTCATGACCTCTTTTCTGTCTAAGATCTAGGAAATCCCTGCATATATTCAAAATGTATACCTAATCCTTTAATGATTTCTACCTACTGTATCAGAGTGACATCTCGGTCCGACTTAACTTCTATGGCTCGGTAGTGATGACCATTGGGGAGGAATAAAGGAAAACTTAGCGAGACCGACCTAAGGGTTAAACCGACCTAAGGGTTAAACCGACCTAAGCTTATGTCTTTGGCTCGGCTTTATGGCACTTTCCGACCTAAACTTGGTTTTAGATCTTTTCAGATATCTTTATCTTTTAACTGTTAATCCTTTCTTTCCCAGGCCCAATGAAGGCCTATTTTTATGCACACCACAGAGTTACCATGATTTATTAGTCTATTTTATTCTATGTAATTATTTTCTTCCCTAATATACATTTTCGCAGGTTGAAATCCAACAAGGAATATTTTCTTCTCTAATTATATTCTAATCAATTTATGAAATGCATATACTCATGTAGGTTGCGTTTTGAGGTGGATTTGTCTAATGGGACTACCATAATAAGTGCATTTGCTGAGCAGGAGGAAGCAGAAACCTTATTAGGCATGTCAGCTGGAAAGATCATTGAAGTAGAGGCTGAGGTGCATTTGATCCAACTAAAACTTCACTAACTATCTATATCTCTTACCTTCATCCAACTAAAACTTTTTTAACTATCCATATCTCTTACCTTTTCATTTTTCTATCTCTTACTAGAAAAAAAGTTCAATCCTATCCTCATAATTGTACTCCTTGTTCAGATAGGTTACCATATCTTCACATTTAGTTGCTTAAAATGTTCATTTATCAGTAAATGTGTTGCTGCTATTGTGCTCCTAAGTTCTCCAACTTCCTCTTTCGCTTTGTAGGACAATAATGTTGGTTGTACAATGTTATTGCTGTTTTTATAATTGGACGTCAGTATGTTCTAAGGAGATTTTTGTACCCAGTATTTATTATTGTACTTCATTCTTGGTTCAATGTGGTACTGTAAGTTTCCCATTTATGTCTTTCCCTTCTATTACATAAAACCTAGGTGAAAACTACACGAAGTGCAGATCACAATAACTAGTATAATGAAAGCAACCACATATTCAAACCACCATCGTCGCCTGCTTTTTGGCCCACAACTAAACAAAATGGGAAGAATAAATGAGTCATGACATTTGGTATGCACTGTGATTTTGCAAATTTGTTCGAGACACTGTCTGAATAAATAACTAACAAGAATATGGTATGAAATTTGGAACCGTACATGAGGTATGAGACTTGTTCGTGTAGTTACGATATTGCGGAACGTGTTGGATTGTCATGAGATACCTCATATCCCACATGTGAAGAATATGGCAACAAATTCTCACTTTTCATTTTATAATAATTTTTCATTAATTCCAATTACCCTTTTTACATTTTCCAAATACCTTTTTACATTTCTAATATAATTTTAATAATTTTAAAATCCAAAACACCTTTCAAAAGGCATACCATACAGGGCATAACTCCATAGTGTATATATGGCTTGAGTTCATAATTTATTTAAATTAGAGTTTGGAGAAAGTTGGATCTCAAGTCATGACAGATTTAACTGTTTATCTGAACCTTTATGGCCATTGGCTTGCGACCAAAACCCTTATCGGGAAAACCGAATGGTGTCAAAGTTTGGTTTAAATTTTGATTGTAATTGATTGATTTATATATATTAAAAGTGTATTAGAAATTTAAAAAGTATATTGAGAATAATTAAAAATTATTATAAATTATAAAAAAAATTACAAAACATGATTTGAATTATGGTGCCACACTAAGGCTTGTTCGTTACCAGGTTTTGCAAGTTAGTTTTAGGTGTTTTGGGGTTTCAAAAACCATTTTAAAACCCACACCTTGTTTGGCACCAATGTAAAAATTGTTTTCTAAGATAGGGTTTTGAGAATAGGTTTTCACATTTGGCAAAATGAAAAAAAAAAGATTTCCTCACTTTGCCGCTCACACTTGAGACGAAAAAAGCTCTCCTTGCTTTGGCCCGCAGACTTGATAAGAATTAAACTCTAATCATTTTTTGAAAACTAATTTTAAGCTATTGTTCGTTTACATATTTTTGAAAACCTGTTTACGAAAACATGTTTTCCAAATCTCTCTTAAAACCTGGTAATGAACAGACCCTAAATTATTCGGATAATATATATTATTGGCTATTATTTATTTTTTTTCCTCTTTTAGCAAAATTTGACTGCTCAATTTCTTGAAATTGTCATTGTTGGCTTTCAATGAATTTCAACATTAGATCGAATGAATGGTCTCATTCAACTTCCGCACATTCCTTGATTAATTGGAATTGATCGATCGAGTGTTAAAATGATCAAATTAAGAGTCAAATGACATGTAAAGCAACAAAAAAATAAAATACAAAATATACAAAATGTTGTTAACGATACTATAAAAGGCGAATTAATGGTCAAGTGAATGGATGTAGTGAGCGAAAAAAGTACTGAATTCACTCATTTCATCAAATTCTTGCCACATATATTCCACATGTGTCACGCTTTTCTTCCATTCTTTGATCATCTTAGTATGGCGGACAATGCTCTATTTCGAGAAAATATGGAAGCGGGACAAAAATGTAATGTGTCCGCACGTAAGGCCAAAATGGCGAAGGATGATCATGAGAGTAAGCTAAGGTCAATCTAGAAGTATGAACCTGAAAAGCCCGCCCAATCCAAAGCAATCTAAAATTATTATGTAGCTTTTAGACCTCAAAATGTTTGTTTCATAGTATGAATAATTTAGAAGAGAATATTTTGTAATTTCTCAAAAAATAAAATTGATTTGGTAATTATACCTAAACCTCAGAGGTAAATGTAATTCGCCCAATTTTAATAGAGACAATAATACCTATATTTTTGAATTAAAAAGTGAGTTCTTTTAAAAAATTGAACTTGTTTTTTTAGATATAAGAGTGATACTTTTAAAATTGAAATTTTATATAAAATCTTATAAAGAAAAAAAAATCAAAAAGTGAAAAAGAAAATAGATAAAAACACGGTACATGCATATATGAACCGTTGCATGGTAAAATATTACTAATAAATGTAATTGTTTACAAAATAAAAACTGAGAAGAAATATAAAATGAAATAAATTTCCACAGTAAATCACAACCCATAACAATTTTCCTAATAATTGACACGAAGATAAATTTAAACATTAAAAAAAAAAAATCGATTTAATTTTAAAAAAAAAATTAAAAAAATTTAAAAAAAAAAAAAAAAAAAACCTTTTAAAATCTGGAGAATACCTATGATGTTCACAGCCTGGTGAAATACAGTATATTGAGAGCTGTACTATGAAGGCAGGCCTCACTGCCATCTTCCAAGAACCAATCACCAATAATGCTTGGTGACCCTGCTGAGGGTTGCTTAGGCCACTTGTCAACCAGAGTAAAGCCATGTCGAGCAGCCGTAGCAAGGATCGTCGGTTCATCCACCCTGCGAAGGACGTGACAGAGAATGAAAGCTGGCTTTCTATCTTCTTCACTGCATTGGCTGGAAGCAATCAATTCAGCTGCTGTTGCAAACAATGGTGATATTGCTTCAGAAACATATGTAACATCAGTGCCTATAATGACCTCAAATCCCTTTTCATTCAGCTCCTTGATGCTTTCTATGTCTTCTTGGTTCCCCCACTCGAGTCTTCTTACCACTAATTTGGCATGAGATGTTGCTTTGAGATTTGAAGCAACATTTTGGTTCAACAACTCCAGTGCTTTTGCATCTCCATCACTGGCCACCACGAGATCTGCAGGCTCGGTAGCGATCATCGAGCAAATTCCTGCACACCCACATCCAAGTTCTAAGACCCTTTTCCCTGCAACAATTGCTGGATTTGCAGCGAGAAGAGATGCCATGAGGCGAGCCGATTCCCAGAGCATCAGTCCGGTTGATTTGCATGTGTGTTGGTACTCTTTCGAAAGCAGTTTTATCTTGAAACAACGATCTCTTACAATAACGTCAATAATCTGACAACACCCAAAACAAAAATGGATAATTCAACTTAAAGAATCCTGACTTTGAAAGTTTCATGTCAAACTTATATAAGTTCAGTTATGCCTAGTTCATAATATGAGTGCTTATAGGTGGAAAAAGAGAGAACACAGTGAATTATGAAGAAAAATCTGCACCTCGTCGCTGGAAGACACACTTCCGAAAAATTCAGAAGCCAAACCCTCAGATATGTCAACTTCAAGCTCATTCGAAACATTTGTTGGAGTGATATACTTGACCTGAGGTCTAACGTTACCCTGCTTTGCATTGGTTATAGTTTCATCAGCAGGCACGCCGAACACAGCTTGGACCCAACGCCTGGGATAATAATATAAACCTTTCTATCAAAATGCATGCCAGAGTTGGGGAGTTGGTAAGAATAGATTGGCATGTTGAATGACCATCTTGTTTAATACAGATAAAAGTTCACATTGATCACATCCAGAGCAGTAAAGACAACACTCAAAAGCATGATAGTCAGATCATCAATCTCTAGACAAATAATTTTGTAATACTCAATTGGAGATGCACTGAAAATTATGATCTGTAAGGAATGATCATTTACCGATTCATGACAATCTCTCTAGAGCGGTTTTCTACTTGTTTGCAGCATAATACATGTTCTTCAATATCAAATCCATTTTCTCTGAATAAGTTTGTCAAGTACTCGTCAGAAAAGTAGAATGCCCTCTGTACAGAAACAGGGATAAAAAAGATGTTTTCAATTGTAAAAACCCAGAAAAGAAAAGAGAAACTGCTGGTGTTTTTTTCAGTAGTACTTACTGTTCCATCACCCCTAACATAGAAATTCTCACTGATTTTCTGTTCCTTGCTAGACAACCTTTCCTGTTTACACAATTAAAAGCAATAAGAAATTGCACCAAGGAAGAAAGCAATTATATACAGGAGGAAAGACCATGCATCACGATGGCAGCCCTAGAAGAGTGGACTACGCAACTCGACCAACAGAAACAAGCTAGAATGGCCATTTTATTATCAAATCCACGAGCGCCCACATTATGTTATGCCCACAGGCATACCTTCAACGAGAAGAAATTGAGGTTCACCCTTTAGTCTATTTTCTCTCGGATGGGAGATTATAAGATTATTGACTCATTGTAGAGATCTGAATACCAGTTTAGCATGGAAATCATATTTTCAGAACTCAAAATTAGAATAAACACACCAACTTTCACAATGCAATAGCAATTAAAATTACAAGAAAAATAAAATCACACTATCATGTCATGCACACCACGTTATGTTAGCCCTCCGTGAAAGTGAAATTCTCTCGCCTTCACACAAACACATGAGAATCCTGAAAAGCTTTTTTGATTTTCCCCTGGTGTACTTCAACCTGGAAATTCATGTTAAGGCTGAGCATGACCTTCCTAATATGATCTTAAAGAAATTAAAATTACAAGATGACTAAAATCACACACATGTCATGCACACCCAGTTATTTAAGGGTTCCATGAAAGTGAAATCAGTGGCGGAGCCAGGACCCGAAGGTCTGGAGGGGCCAAATTATTTTCTATGAATATTTACCCCTATTATTTTAATTTTTGGTGGGGAAAAATACAAAATTTTTCAAATTTTATATATTAAAAAAAAAAATTCTAAAATTCTCTTGCCCTGACACAAACACATGAGAATCTTAAAAAGTTTCTAAAATTTTCCAATGGTGTAACAACCAGGAAAATCATGTTAAAGCTGAGCATGACCTTCCAAATATGACCTTGGAGACACGACATGTTTAGGACAATAAACTACATAATTTGAACCAAATGCCTCCAGAAGAAGATAAAAACCTAAGCACACAAACACAATCTGCATTTACATTTTCAAATAAGTAGTCAAACGTGAAAATAAAGCAGAAAAAAACCTGAGCAAGGTCACCAGTTGCATAGTCCCGAAACAACAGTTTACCATTTGGCTGAAAGGTAAACGGCCAATAGATGTCAATGAAATTTTATTGCACAGTACAAAATTTAATTCAAAACAAAATTAGCAGGTATATTAATTCTACCTTGAGCACTTTTCTGATATTCTGTAGTACTATTGGCATCTTATCTGGCGATACTGCAGATAGCACAAATATCTGTTTAAAAATTCAAGTAGTTCGTAGAACAACAAACATTCCAGCTTGTCAGTCAATTTTAGATTACATCAGATAAATATGGTGGCAGTAACCTGTTAAGATTCTAATCAGGATGAAACCATTAGCACAAAGATATTACATTACCATTGTTACAACGTCAACTGAAGATGGAGATATATGCTCACTTAGGTCATCAACTGTTAGGTCACAAACAAAAGCATTGATTCGGGACTCGGTGAATTCCTTATGCGTCTGCATTTTATTCAGAAAAACATATGTTTAGTTTGCTAACCTTTGGGATTGGAGTTGTTGTTTAATCAAGAAAGACAAAGGTTCAGGTAAAATCAAGTTTGAGTGACTACTCTTATCTGGAATGCAATGCGCAAGATGTACAAGATCGACTGCACTCTATGATTAGTTTTAAAAAAACTGTTTTCTAATTAAACTCCAATTATGATACACCAGAAAAAAAATAATAACTGTATGATTCTTTGAATATGAAGCTATTTCCAAGGTGCTCTAGGTAAATTCTAATAATTTATGCTCCAGGGTTCGATGAAAAATGTTGATGATGGGCCTTAGATCATATGGATCATGGGAAGAAATAGAACAACAAGTGTAACATTAGACAGACTTTTAAAAACCCACATCTCTATTTTGTGCCTAAATAGACAGATTTAGTAGACAACGAATAACAGCAAGACATGTTCATTGCTCCTTCCATAATTGGCGCCTAAATGTTCAAGTCTCAAGGCAACACAGGTTTATCAAACAGGTTCACATCATTAAGAATGTCTGACACAAGAAACTGACGAAAGACAATGAGATTTAATTGTATTTCAAGAAACCCGTGAGAAAAGCAAACTTAACTTTGACCAAATTCACTGCACGTGGTGAAAAATCACATGCATGAACAAATATTTCTGGATATAACGCAACCAAAGGAAAGATGGTGTTTCCTGCTCCACAGCCAACCTTGCATCAAAAAAATCTGTATTAGTAAAGTTGCATGTCACTGAGGAATATTACACTTGATGTTGTAAAACTGAATACAAACTCAGTTCAAGAGTTCACACAAGACAGGAGAAGAAAAGGCTGGGCGACCAGATTCAAATACTAAAACAGCTTCATTAGCTAGAAGATAAATTACCTCTAGGATGACTCTTCTTCCAGTCCCCTGCAAAAGCAGAGAGAAAACTGTTAGTAAAGTAGGCAAGTATATACACAAATACTTCTACATCTAATTGATGCCATATTGGAAATCCTTCCACTCACAGAAAAGTAATGTCCCCATTCCTTGTCCAAGTAATGTCGATCCTTGAAAAACTGAACAAACAGATAAAGCAGAACATAAGCACGATTACATTTATATATTACTCGTAGTAAATTACTTGTATTGTAGCAGAAATAAAGAGCTATTAGCAACATGAATATATAAGTGATTGCAAAGGGATGAATCAATATAATTTTCCAACAATTATCCAGTAAATACTTCAGATACATTAACCAAAGGATCAAATCGTAGAACACGTTTGAAATTAGGAAGATGCTTTTTATTCATCAACTGGATTTCCCAAACAAGTTCAGATTGTTGAATCTTAGATCAAGTGAGCACACCAGATCTCAGTGGTTGTGTGTGTAAGAGAGAAAGAGATACAGACATACAGATGGATGGACAAACAGACATAGGCAGCAAACATATTAACACTTACCAAAAATTAAAGTGCTTGTGCATTACACATAATGAAGAGTTGCATTATAGTAAAAGTTAGCAGTAAACGAAGAGGGAGTAAGACAGCAACAAACTGCATGACAGGAAACTTACTTTATCCTGATGCCGTTTGTAGAATATATCCCAGTACTTCTTTGCTTCTCTTTCATACTTCTCTGCAAGGAGAAACTAAGTAGTTTACCATCAGTAGATAATTAAAAGGCTGTTTCCCTATGTCTAGTACGAAGGGAGAGAGACAGAGCAGGTAACCTCTCCAAAACGGGGAAATTTCACCGTTTGAGTTAGAATATATCTGAAGCTGCGGTTGTGGCTGTTTTTGTACCTCCATCATGACTTGTGAATCTGACTCCATTTTACTGCAGAAACAAGCAGCTGTTGACTTATTAGCTCAAAAAGGATCAAATATATGATGAACTCTGTTAGCTTACGGCCAAAATGGACAACTATCCAAAGAACGAACTAAAACTAATACTTTCTGAACTACTAGTTAGCAGAATTTACACATTACATCATACAATACATTAAGCAGACAAAATAACAATCGGGGCAACAATGTTGTGGGCTATATCAAACATATTTCTTAAAAGCTGAAACAATTAAAGAAAAAACAACTATCTAAAGCGAGTGATAAGCTTTCGATTGGGGAAGTAAAGGTATAAGTATTACTTGCAAACCATACCAATGGTTTATGCATATGTTGACATCCACATTCAAATCTCTAGACAAGACCATTCAAATGAACAACTTGGATTTTGCTAATGAGAACTCTTTAACGATTAAACCCACATATTCCAACGTTTCACACCGAATAAGCCACTGATATAATTTCACATGCAGGAGAAAATCTAAACGAAATACAAGGCAGTTAATGATTAGCTATAACCAATTTGTTGAACAAAAAAAAAAAAAAAAAAAACCCATAAAATGAAAAAATAAAGATTAAATCATGAAACATGAACAGAAATACAAAGTTGAAAATTTTTCAGAAATCGACCTCAATTTCTACAGAAAACTTACGGCCAAACACTTGCCGGGAGCAGAATGTAACTTGGAAGAAGCTGATGAAAGAAAAGAGTCAAAATTCTTGTGGGTTTAGTATTTCAACCTCTTATTGCTACCGCTCGTGCGTCCCAGCTATTGTTCCCTTTTGGGCTTTTCTTCGGGCTTCCTATTTCCAAATTATTCCTAATTATTTCCTAATTCGAAGTAAAAGGCGTAAAAAAAACTAAAATTAAAATTTACATCAAAAATAGTTTTTATTCCAATGGAAGACTTTCAAATTTTTTACTTCTCCTACCTTACTTTTCATAATATATAATAATGTCAAATTAACTATTTGTATATATGAGAAAATTAACATTTCTAATAAAACGAAAGGAGTAACTTTACATGATTGACAGTTATATTAATCATCTTCTATCAAATAAAGAGATTATTTAGTATAACGATTGTATCATATAAACCTATAAGATGTTACCACTCATCATCATTAATGGACTAAAAGTATAATAAACTTATTCATTTAAAAGAAAAAATAGGAATCATAACTTTATTGTATTTATCATAGATGTATTGACACAATTGTTAAGAATACAAAATTTTCAAGTCAAATTAGATTGAGATTCCAATAACCATCAATTTTTTTTTTAACTCGACACTATTACTTATCTATTACATAGGAGACAGAGGCTTCGGGGAGAGGGAGAACGAGGTTGGAAAGATTTCAATAGCCATCAAATTAGATTGCATGGTAGTGCAAGAATTCAAGAAGCAGCTTTCTTTTTTCACTAGGGCCCGTTTGGTTCGTAGAGGGGAATGAGAATGGGAATGGGAATGATAATAGTGGGGAATGATAGTAGAGGGAATGATAGCATTGGTGTTGTTTGGTTTGTGATAAGGAATGACTATCATTACCATAGATGGTGTTTGGTTCACAAATAAACTTTTAGGATTAAAATTTATTTTAATTTTTTTTACATTTAAATTTTGATATATTATAAACTATTTGTGTTAAAATATATTATAATGATGAATTTTAGCACTTAAAATTTTTAAAAAATAAAAAATACACAAAAAAAATGATTTCATGAGGGAATGATTCCCATTCCCCTCAAAATGGAGGGGAATGGATGAATGAAAGAAAATTGGATATGGGGGTGGGTCCCGGGGAATGAAACCCCAAAACCAAACACTCCATTTCATTTCCATTGCCATTCCCCTCCCCCAAAACCCCCAACCAAGCACCCCCTAAGTATGAAAGCATATGTCTAAGGACTCCCATCAAAATTTACCTACCAGTACTCCTACATACAAAAATAATTTTACACACTCCGTAAGCTAGATGGGGAAAATGGAAAATTTGCCTTCACTACTACTAAACATATCCACTTGTATCATTATAAACTTTAGCCACCAACTCTACCTAGTAAAAATGGAAAAGAAGATGGTTCCTGGCTATATGTATATGTGCAGCAGCACAATACAGAAATGTGATTCGAACCTCAGGCTCAGAGGATGATTCTTCAAACACTTTTCTCGAGCGTAAACCTGCGACTCAAAGACTCGACGTTCTGGCGACCTTTTCTCCATCTTCTGGAGCCATATCATTGTGTTGTGCTTCCACCACCACGTTAGCACTCACTGATCTCTCGAGATTGACTGCAACTCCATTCTCCAAGGAAGGTAGATTACCATTTTCTGATATGTTCTTTGGTGGTTCTACACTGGGAGGAGGTTTTGGTTGTTCTTTCGAGGGAGAGTTTGCTACCAGGCGAGTGATTCCTTCGAATAAGTCCTTGGCATCTGTGATCAAAGAGGCTCCATCTGGGTAGCAACGCCCAAAGCACGCGGCACAGTGCGGGAAAACAACCTGAAAGGAATACAGAAGCATGATTTAATTAAGCTGTTTTCGGGATCGATCAAAACTATGGAAACAAATGCCAGATGAAGTCAGTAATAAGTTAACCTCGACAAACGCTCTACAAAGAGCAAGGAAAAGTGAGGATTCATTGTCTCTCAGCATCCGGGTTGTATTGTACTTTAGTAGAGAATTAGACACACCCAGCAACCCTTTCATTAGTTCTTGAGCAAGAATGCGCTTCAAGCTTAATGGCGCACACGGACGTAGCTCATTCATTGCAGCAGATACACCTGCAACCAGAATGTGGAATGAGAAAAGCAAGAAATTAGAGTATGAATTAAAGGAATCTCAATTAGTAGTGTATCACTAAAATGTAATTATGATAGTAGTAAAAAATACAAAATTACAGTCCTAAGACTTTGAAACACTTGCACAGACATAGTTTAAAAGTTTGCAATCATCACTATTCTCTATATTCTCAGGGAAGAACAGCCGAAAACTTTAGCATATTTGTAAGGTAAAACATACCATACTCCTAAATGACATTCTTTTAATGCCCAGGCTAAAAAAGAGACCAATTTGTGACACAGAGAAAAGTTGAGAAAGCATGTCCCTTAGAGGAGGTCTAATGAGTTTATACAATAAGTACCATTTACAAAAACAGCTAGAGGCGGATGCTCCATTAGACTTGAAGGAGGAGTAACATCTTCTTGACCTTCTTCACCAAAACTGCTGGAAGGGAAGCCAACTGCTGGTAATGGGACCCAGCGATGGGAATCCAGAACTAACTGGATAAAGTTGAAAGTACAAATCACGAAATCAGATACCATAAATATGAGCACCAAATACATGACAGGTTTCGGAACAAATCATATTACACAGGACTAATAATATACCTGAAAATTCTCAACAGCAGTACTCATGTTTTTTGAGAATAAACTAAGAACAGCCCTGTCCAATGTCCAAAATCAAATCATTCAGACTGAGAGTTTGCTTGAAGATTCACATGGAGACATAAGAAAATACAGAGAAACGTATATTACTCTTCAAAAAGTGGTGTGAGTAAGCCTCGGAAATCCAATCCAACCCAACCAAGTCCCATAGCACTAAACTGTCAGAACAAAAGTTTACAGAATAACATCATCATGGCCAAAAGGATAAGTATGCTGATTAAAAGTTAACAAGCGTAACAAGAACTACAGCTAAGCCTTTACCTCACTATGCGAAGTTGGCTATGACAAACACGATAACACTAAAAGAAAGTTTATTCGGCAACCCATAGAAAAAATAACAATAGTCAGAACAAGGGTCTAACTCACCAGCACCTCAAAGTCATACCCCACTTTATCAATTCAAGTTCAAATCTAAGTTTTACCACCTCTAAGGCATTGATACAACTCACCATGCATTGTTCCAAAATATTGGATAAAGATCCTCCTTCGGTTATCTTAGGCAGCATAACCTTCAGAGTTCTAAGGTGCAAGGAAATTTGATGCATGGCCCAACTAAAGAGAAGTCCACCATCAAAGTTTTCTTCACTTCCAGATGTATCATCAGCAAATATAGCCCGGTACTGGTTAACAACATCAAAAAGATGTGTTCTGTGGTAGCTTATCATCCCTTTTAAATACTCATATGCATTTCTCTGGTCTAATTCATCAAGAATTCCAGTAAGCCATGTCTCGCGACATCTCAGAAACTGTCAAATCACAAAAGAAAAAAAATCTAAATCAACCTGTACCACAAGGAAAAGAGGAGCAAGAAATTGAGAAAGCATAAGGACAGGTCTAGCGTTGACCCTATGCAGAATAAGCACCTGGAGGCGCATTTCATATTCACTGAATACTCCTATTCGGCGCAAGTATCCAATTACACGGAGACACTCTGGCAACTGCAATAAAGGGCAGAATCTTAATTCAGGAACCCTTTTCTCTTTTGTACGCCATTTTGCATCATATAAACATTACAACCTATATGTTCAGAATCTGCTAAGTACCTGAATGTTCGATCTAAGTTTTTGGAGGAGTTGAGATAGTAGAGATTGGGTAGTCTGCCGAACTTCAGCAGCTAGTGCCTGAATAACTGGTAATCTATTTTCATGGAGTCAAGAGGAAAACACAGATTTTATCAGCAAAGTTGACAGCTAGATAAGTTGTCTTAAAGGATAAGGTATGAAAAGTAACTTACTTTGGGTGCATTGCTGATAGTTTAGCAACATATGCTTCCAGGTCAAGAGCTTCATCATAATTTCCATTACGTACACATCTACAAAATGTTTGAAAAATGCTTAGTGATTATAAAGTAAGCTATCAAAGAAGATAAGAGTAAAATGGCGAACAAGGTAAACGTGTATGTTATCAAGCAAATAACCACCTCAACCTTCGCCTCACCCTCACTAACCCCTTGAAAGGAAAATAAAATAAAAAAGGAAGAAGAAAAGTAAATCAAATAAACAATAAGCCCCAGAATCCATTGCCAATATTAATATGGTGAGTTCAAGTTGTATGAATGAGTTACTAACTTCTCCTTTAATCTCTTTGATCAGATGAAATAATTACTTAAAATTTAATTTATAAATATTATTGAAAAAACAAAAGTGGCCACAGCTTGCTTGCTTTCAGCATCACATGGTAACAGCCAGGGGGTCACTGTTAAGCAACAGTTTGATAGCTTGCTTAAGGCCCTTATTCCCAATATTGTGGATAGAAAGAAAACTTGGTTCAGTATACCAGTAATGTGAATAG
Source organism: Leptodermis oblonga (assembly GCA_016801395.1). NCBI lineage: Eukaryota > Viridiplantae > Streptophyta > Magnoliopsida > Gentianales > Rubiaceae > Leptodermis > Leptodermis oblonga. The sequence goes on along the minus strand of CM028757.1, from coordinate 31,874,033 downwards.
AGGTAGGGGGCATTCATTTAAATAAGAGATGACTTGACAAGGAATGGAAGCAGAGGATGCACCAAATTTGAAGAATCTGAAATTTTCAGTCCAGCCAAAAGAAGGATACGAATAGGTTGGAAAAAGGAGACTATGGGCCAGAAAGAACAACTCGAAACAGAGAAACACTAAGCAATTACATTAGTTTCCCTCTATTATATATACCTTAGGTAATAAGAATCTTACTTCACCCCTCAATTCACTCAAATTCAATTGCAGATCCCACTAACTAAGAAAACAATTTATACCTTACCAAAGAAAAATAAAAATAAAAATTTACACATTGGAATATGACTGCTGTATCAGTTCTTTAGCATAACCATTATTTTCATTTAGCATGTGATTCTTACAACATTGTCAAAGACATACGTATCCATAAGCTGAGGAATTTCAAGTAAGTCCAGCAAAGTACTATGATTTGCCAACAGAGTTTGATTCATCCTCCTCTTCTCCAATATCTGCTCTGCAGAGTCAACGAACTCAGAGCAACCAGAAGTCAATTTTGGAATTTCACCAATCTGTCAAACAAGAAAGACATATCAATTCATCATATTCTGTCTCCGCATCTATGTCATATGCAACTCACTCTAAGTAGACCAATATAAATACAAATTTGAAACTGGAGTGTGACATTTTGTTTACAGTAACAGCAAATAATTCTGGCTCACATCTAAGCATGCACGAGGAGTTGATGCTCACAACCTGTTGAGGAGAAGGCAGAAGGATAGCTTGTGGCAATCCCTCTGAGCAAATATATTTCTGAAAATAAGATAAAATAAAATAAAAGTTGACTCACCTGTACAGGTAAATGTCATGCCGTCTCGAAGGCATTTAGAAAGTTCAAGGACACCAAAATTTTATACATATAGACACATGAGAGTAAACATGAAAAAGAACTAGACCAAAAAAGGTATAAAAAAGAAGAAAAAGACAGATTTCCTTAAAAAGGACAACCATGGTGGGGAACAAAAGAGTTTGACTTCATAACATACACAATCCATTACCACCACTAAGGATGGGGACAACAAAAGATATATGAGATTGGTGTCAGGATGAAACACACATTTAAAATACAAAAGCTAAAGTCCTAACTTTTTTCGCACTAAATTATCACCATCATAGTCACCACATGAACTGCCAAGGAAGAATGTGGGCTTTTCAATAAACATTAGAGGACCTAAGACCACGGAGGCAAGAACGCCATAAAAAGAGCCCAAACTCCGTGCATCTAAGCTCAATGACTGCTACTCTTTCAAATTTTGTTATGATCAACTTTCCTCGGAAATGAGAAAATCACAAATTTTTTAAACTGGCAAACTGAGTATTTGGCGTGGGCAGTGCATTTTACATCTAACATTTTCCCGAAGTGATATCTGAGAACTGAACTGATCAAATCTAAGAAACAATCTTATTCCAATCAAGAATCCATCCCAAGTCATCCCATTCCTCCCCCTCACTATTCTTTGCCTCTCTCCGTATGCAATTCCATCTAAAAACTAAAGAAATTCCTTACGAATACCTGTTACTTTTTCTGGGTCAAGGGTAATATGGATCTTTGGCTATGTTAGATCGCATATTTCTATATATTATATAAAACACAATTCTATCCGCCCAAACCTCAAAATGTACTTACTTACTCCATTATACATTACAAATGTAGCTTCAGATGCCACTAAGAATTACTCGACTCCAGTTCTGCATCCCTACTAAACAAAGCACCAAAGTTGAGTGGCATGATACTTGGCCCCGTGTGGAAGAGGTATCAAAATATGATTTTGAGATTCATTTTGATTTTATAATATTAAAATTACATTGGAATGTAAAAAGGTGTGTTGGAAATGTAAAAAGATTTATTGGAAATGTAAAAATGCCTATTGGGAATGACGAAAAATTATTATAAAATCAAAATGAGGCTCAAAATATGGTTTTGAGTTTGGTTACCAAAGGGACCACACCATTTTCCTCCAAATCAACCCAAATGATCTCATTCTCAAGCTGTTGAGTTTAAAGCTCACACAAGCAGTTCGCGAAAACCAAAAACGTCCCAGTGGATACGAACGAAATGAAACAAAAGGAAAAGAACTTGGCCAAGAAAATGACTAAATCAAAAGATAGAAGGTACAATTAATTACCAACGAGTCGAGGTGTTTATCAATTGAAGAAACTTCCTCTTTGATAGATAGCAACGCATCAGCCGCGGAAATAAAAGAGCGGTAGTTCCCCACCGCCACCTCTTGCATCTGCCGCCGTATTCTCTCAGCATCTACTCTCAACAGCTCCGGCTCCTATATTAACAACAAAACAAAAACTCAACTGATAAACTACCACCACATTGTGTTGTTCATCGATTACATTATCGAAATAGAGCTGGAAACGGACCTTGTGGAGGCGATCGAGGGTGAAAGAAAGGAGTTCAGATACGTAAGGTTGCTGCGAGGGGGAGGCGTGTGGGAGTACACTTGCCATCGGTGATACGATGTCGTCTGATTGCAGCTCAGACGACTCCATTGTCGAATCAAATTGAGATAAGTTGTGAAGTTGATTGAAATCGGAGCTTAATTAGGGTTCCGATCTGATGTTTGGTCGGGGCTGTCTGAAGGAACTGGGAAGAGATTTGAGACTGTTTTCACACTGGTCAGTGGTAAACGGAAAGATTAACCGCTCTAGACGTTTTTAATTTTGGGCAATTTTGCTGAAATGGTCCCTACAATCTGCACATAATCCTAATTTGGCCCCGGACCTAACCCGCCAAAAGTTATCATAAATTCACAAGAGCGTAGAGTACTCGGGAGTGATAATTCATGTCGTGTTTGGGTTGACGGGCCCTTAAACCATATTCTTACATATTTAATTATTTGTGTTGACATATTTAACCTACGAATATTTCAAATTTGTGTCGTGTTTTCGTGTTGTAACATGACGTGTCGGGTTTGGGTTGGCGAGTTCATATGTCGATATTCTTAATCATAACCTTACATGTTTAATTATTTGTGTAATTCGTGTTGTCCTATTTAACCCGTGTTGAACACACAATTCTCAACCCTAACTCGTTTATATCGTATCAGATTCGTATCGTATTTTTGTGTCATGTCAGAATTCACCAATCCCTACGCATAATATCACTCTCACACCTATCACCTTCATTGTAACACTTTAAGTATAACATTTAGGGCATGTTTTGTATCGTGATTCAAGTCGTGTTTTGAAACCACTTTTGATTTTATAATATTAAAAGTGTGTTGAGAATGTAAAAAGGTGTGTTGAAAATGTAAAAAAGTTTATTGAAAATGTAAAAAAATTTATTGAAAATGTAAAAAGATTTATTGGAAATGATAAAAAACTATATTATAAAACAAAAATGATTTCAAAACACATTTTGAAAACGTGATACCAAACAGGCCCTTAGTGTTTGTTATCTTTTCTTTTCTTTTTTTTTAACAATTGTAACAAATTTTTTTTTTGTTATTTCTTTTTATATAAATATTTTTGGCGAAAAAAAAAATTTTAATTAAATGTTAATAAATCTTCGCGGGTGAACCCTTCCCTTTGACGTTGTAGACTTCACAACATTAGGTGGCTTCCACTTCCGCCAGGAACATAGGGTTGAATTTCATACAACAAAGGGAATCCGCAACAAATAACAACAAAGAACTTTTCAAAACTACTAACTATTACAAGAAATGATATTAACAAGATATGTATCGTAACAAAAGAAAGTAATTCTTCAAATCGTGTCCTTTAGGCTTCATTAGTCCATTTTATTGTGCAAATGTTCTGGAACTAATATGTTTTTGGGATAAGATGAAGACAATTATTAGAAGTCTGCACTTATTCAAATAAAAGCACAGAAGAAAGAGCAAGAAAATCAGAATTCGATATGTATTTTTGTGTGTAATTTGTTATTCTAAATTCAACCCCTAGGGGGTCTATTTATGGACCTCCAAATGGGATATTTCAATGGTCACAACTCTTCCAAAGATGTAGGAAAAGATTCGGACGAATTCAGATAAGAACTTACTGCTTTGTCACACTTTTCGTGAAGAATTGCAAACCTTCAAAAGATGGAGTTTCTCATAAGCTTTTCGAAACCGAGTGTTCGACACCCGTTCGACGTCGAAAGTGCCCTTTTGACGTCGATCGAAGGTGTCGACTTGTCTGTGGACTTTGTCAAATCCCATAATCTATTTCTAGTTTCGATCGATACAATACCAAGGTTCGAATTTGAATTGGTTTCAAACCACTTGAGGCTTATGCCTCAAAGCCAGTTCTACATCAAACCACTCTCCTATTTTCCTTAGAATTATTCGAAAATTTTCAACCCATAGTTTCTTTGAGATCAATTAGTTTATTTTGTTTTAAGTTAGAGAGGAAAATATTTTCTTGAAATATAACTTTTTCATTGGGATGGATAGAATATTGATTATACAATTAAACATCGATAAATGAATGTTCGATAAAGTAATAATCTCACTTATGTAGTAAATTCTCTTGGTTTTGACTTGGGCCAATGAGCTAAAGTAATAATCTCGCTAAATGCATTAAGTAATAAAACTATTTAAATCCCTAAGGGCCTAATGAAAATATAAATTAGTAATTATTGAATTCCATACGAAAATATATATATATATTTATTTATATATATAGACCAAAACCTTTCAATCAATCAACAATATTTATAGAAGAAGTCATTTCTTCGGGAAAAAAATGCATCTATAGTTTTTTTCTTTCCACCTAAACAGAAAAGAACACCATCCTTAACTTTTTGTAGTGCAAACATAACTTCTGGTATATTCTGTTCATGTTTTAGCAAGTAGTTGTTTAAGGTAACCATTGCTCTTGAAGAAACCACTCATTCAAATCAAACTTTTGTTGCACTCATGCTTGCATATCTTTTTGACTAATAGTTGGATGCTCATTCTTATGCTCACAAATTGCACTCCTCATTTTTTCGGTTAAAGTTAATTTATTTACTCCTTTCAAATGATGAGAAGTCATTGGTGGAGAAAATAATGTGTATTTGGAACACATCTTCTACCTTTTATAGTTAAATAGTACTAAACATTTTCATTTTCTATATGCATTAACTTAGTTTTCAATGCATTAAGTTTCACCAAACAAATTGAATTTTTCTAAATTAAAGTAATACTTTAATTGATGTCTTTTAATTTTTTTTACCACATACAATATATGCATTTTGCAATAAATAATTTATTCAATAAATATATAATGTTGATAAGTGAATATTTTTGTTCGGTCTCAAGGATATGCATTTATCGAAGTTACTGTATTTATATTTTATTCAGTGATGACTTTTTATTTGTGAATAAAATGTTAAAGTTTGAGAAGAAAAACTTGAAAGTTACTCTTTATTTATTTGAGAATATAAAAAAACAAAAAATGAACTTCATTATTGTTGGGTGTGAAGGCGAAAAAAAAAACAGAATACGGAAAAGAAAAAGAGAAAAAAAAGGGATCTAAGATGAGGGGAGTTTGAACCCGACGTGAATCGAACACGCAACCTTCTGATCTGGAGTCAGACGCGCTACCATTGCGCCACGGATCCCTTGATGTTAAATTAGCTAACATAAAGTATATATACACAAATAAAGAACAAATGACAAGTTGGCTTTTGGCCCATTAAGGGTCAATCGTAGCCCACGGTTCGGTGAACAATCTTTATTGTGTTTCAATAACTTTAATTTTAACTTTGTTTTCAAAAAAAAGAAATAAAAAAGAATTGAACTTTAAATATATATATATTTTTTTTGTATTTGTGTATTTAACTTATAAATTCGTCTTTAATTTGTATTGTATTTTTATACTGTTTGGATAATTACCATTTTAGCTTAACCCTCTTATTGTAAATATATTGTATACAGTGGGAATTCTTCGTACCGACTAATTTGTACTCGTCTTGTATTACAAGAGTAAAATAATTTTATTCAACAAGTATGATAGATACAAAACAAACAAGTACAAAAATGATATGGCCTCAATAAGCAAGGGGTGATATTATTTGCTGGTACCGAGTTACTTAATATATGTACCATTTAAGGAGTAAAAATACAAGATTGTCTTGCACTCAAATAAAAATTATTCACCATCAATTTTTTGTTTTTAATAATAATAAAAAAAAAACACCTTTGTCATTGCTGGACATATGTGGAAGAGTACCTTTATTGCAGACAAACAGAGGTAGAAGAAAACCTTTGCCACAGGCGACCACCTTTGTCGACACAGGGTAGAGGTGGTTTTTTTTATATAAATAATAATAATAATAATAAAGACGAGAGACTTTTCTTTCGTGCGAATGCAGAGTTATTTTTGTATTTTTACTATTTAAAATTTTTAATTGATACCTAACCAAGTATGCGCCGTTTTTAAAAAATATATAACTTATCACTATTTTTTTATTTATATTCTTTCTTTTCAAATATGTGTTGATCGCAAGTCTCTCCTTATTATATTAGCAAACATATAAAAAGTAAAATAAATAAATAATCAACAAAGGTGTTAATAAAAGAATTTTATTTTGAAAACATGACTAAGTAATAAAAAGACCAAAAATGGTTAGAAAAGTGAAAAATATAGAATACAAGTGTAGAGAAAATGATATGTCAATCACCTGCAAATTGTATTTGACGTTTTTAATTTCAAATGCCAAATAAATTTTGGTTACATGATGCCACGTCAATCACCACACAGTATGATTATGAATTTACACTTAATGACAAGCCCATGGACTCAATGAACACACACTCATGAAGAACAGAATACATATGTTTAGAATCTACCTAGATTTAGAATCTCACCTTTCTCCCTCAATTCTTATGGCGATGGCGGTCGATTAAGAGAAGTACAAGATATGAATACACAGAAACAGAACAAAAATGGCGGATGAGCCCTGAACCCTAAAGGTAGACGATTCATTTGTGGTGTAGAAGTAGTAATAAGGGTAAGAGTAGTTCTTCTGTCCCATGCCGGGAGGTACCTGAACGGACGGAACATTAACACCGCCGCCGCCGCCGCCCCCTCCACCGTAATAAATGGAAGGGGGTGGAGGTGCAGCATTATTCCCCCAAGAAATAGAAGATGGCGGTGGAGTTTTTTTCGCCTTTGGAGGCGGCGGTGGCGCAGCTGCAGGGGCCAACGGCAGGGGAAACATGAACGAAGGTGGTGGTGCCCGGAAATACGGCTGCGACGGTGAGTAGAGGGGCAGTGGCGGCGTTGGCGTTGGCGGGCAAGGAGGAGAAAGATGAGACGACGTCGGTGGTGGTGGTGAGGGGTTTGAGTTCACTGCAGATGGCGGCGGTGAACAAATGACGGGGCATGTTGAGCAGTCGCTGATGCACAGCAGCCCTTGTTGCGGCGAAGTTTGAGCATCGGTGAAAATGGAAACGTAAAGGATTAAACAGAACCATATATGACAATGGGGCGCCATCGATGGAAATTTGGAGTTTTTCATGGTTAATTTGATGGTGGGATCAAGATTGAAGAAAGTATGATTAAGGTGGCTTGTAAGTTAGGATTGAAAGAAAAATTGGTGTTGGCCTTTGTCGCTTGACCAAAAGGACTTATCATGATGCATGCTACTCCACTACATATATATGCGCGCGCACTTTTCGTCATTATTTTATAATATGAAGGGAAAGAAGCTTGGCCCGAGCGAGGGGGTGGGTGGTCCTACATGATCTTCTTTCCTTATTACTAGGGACATATACGAGAGTCGTTGTTGAGTTATTAAATTTATGTCTTCATGGATTTTTTTTTTTTTTTCCTTGATTCTTCCGCTGAAAAGAAGTACATCTTATGTCTCCCAAATGGTACTACTATTAAAATGACATAAAAGTATAGCAACGTTGTTTTGTTTTAAAATAAAATCCAATAACTTGTTTTGATAAATGGTTAACAAAATGACGCTCTAGTAGTATGAATTAACTTTTCAACACCAGTCTTTTGAATATAAAATACTCTTATGTTTTATTACTAAACAATTATTTTAGAATCACAATGTACAATTCAAAACACAACTATTTTTATGAAACCAAATTAAAAATAAATAAACGTTAAATTACAAGTATCTTGAAGTTGTGTTTCAAAATAAGTACACAATAAATAATACAAGAAATCCGAATTCCTGGTATTAGGGGGCTGGAAGAGGGGCTAATTAAAAAGATTAGATGCCTTTCCCACATAGTGCGTATTTGTGGGTTGTGGTGAAGTCCTTACAAAAGTTGGATCCAGATGCTTCTTTTGAAGAAAGAAAAGATTGAAATGTGGCGCCTGCTTGCTGGAAAGCAGTAGTTTTACAAATTGACAATTTTGGTGCAGCTTCATATATATGTCTCTCTGGTTTTTGGAATGGAAACTTTAGAATTTTCTAAATTTCAAAAATTATATATTTCAGGGTTACAAGACGAGTCATGATCACACCAACTTTTCCCCAAACTTTAGACCTTTCATCACTTGGGATTTGGGATGTAATAATTGATATGAACTTTTGAGCACATGGGAAGGGTTGAAATTTTTAACACATCCAACAGAGGTTAATTTCAATTTTCAGGTATTGGTGGGGTTCAATTTGGTATCCTAGAAAACACGTTTGACAACGTCACTTCATACTTGAACAATCTAATTGTATTTTGAGTTAGTAAATCGCTTATATAAATTATATTTGATACAGAATTGCATGTTGTACATGTCATATATTGTAAAAACTTTTAAGAGCGGTATTTTGAATTGTGTATGTGTTGATTAAATTCGCTTATTACATGTTAAGTTCGTGTCGAGTTTTGCGTGAATTTAATTAAGGGTGCGGTGTACTATAATCTATTCTATCCTCTCCATATGCCTTTCTCGGGACACAATCCATCTTTGTGGGCATAGATTCTGCCATGGATACACTTTTGTGTATGCTTTTCTTGTGTGGGGAGGACTTTCCAATCGCCCGTTCTCACCTTTTTGACTCCAAGTCCAAGCAAAGAATTTTAAGGAGAAACAACATCCTTTTTAATCAAGATATTCTTCTGGACCTATATGAAACAATTTTGGGAGAAAGAATAATTTTGGAGGGAATTTTGAATTTGTGAAGAAAAGAGGGAAAAAAAAGTAATGATAAGGTAGTTTTTTGAAGTAATGTGAGTGAGATTTTAAAGGAAATTTAAATTTTAAATCTTGAATTAAGTATAAGTAAATGTAGGATATAAAAATATCTTTAACGCACAAAGAGATTAGCGCGCAGAGGAATAATCAAAACGAATAATGAAACAACACACAATTTAACGTGGTTCGATCTTTAGATTTACATCTACAAAATCCACTCAACCAATTAAAGGCGGGGCAAGCCAAAAGTCTTTGCCTACACACCTATTAGGGTGGTGGGAGTGATAAACCCAGAAAAGTAGGTTTATCACGCCACATCAGCGCCACATCAAAAGCAAAAACCCACCCACTTTTATAAAACTACCCCCAGCAACAATAAACCCAGAAAAGCAACTTCATCACGGGTCCCACTAATAAACAACTATATACACATTCATTTATACCTTTTTAATTATAATTTATCAACTATATTTAATTATTAATTTATTTTAATTTATTAAAATATTTAATTTCGTAAATTACATAATTCAATATTACCCAAGAAAAAAATTATATAATTAGTAAAATATTATATAAAGGACGTTACATTAAATAAATAAAAAGTTATGAAAGAAATACACTATTGCCGAAATAAAAAAAGCACATCAAACAAACACAATATTACATTAATAAAAAAAGCACATCAAACAAACACAATATTACATAAGTCAAACTAAAATCAATAGTTGTAAAACATTTTAAATTTTAATTAAAACAGATTTTACATAATCACTAAAAAACTAAAAAATAAAATTACATAATTAAAAAATTGGATTTTTCTATTGTAAAAATTCATTTCCAAAAATTGATTGAAAAATTGTATGATTTGGATGAGGAGTAGAGAAATATTAAAATTGATAGGTATTTATAGAAAAATAAATAGTAAAAAAAAGAATTTAAAACAAATAAATTAAAAAGATCCAATGGAAGGCAAAAAAAAAATGAAGAAAAAAATTGAATTAAAAAAATTGAAGGAAAAATACTAACGGCTATAAGTTGAAAATATATATATATATATATATATATTGGCTGGTGGCAGACAGTTGTCTGCCACCAGCAGTTCCTCCCACTCGCGAGTGGGAGGAACTCGCTAGGGGAGTGCAGCGTGGCGGGTGGGGCCCACCAAATTCCATAAACCCAGCTTCTGTTTTCAGAAGCTGGGTTTATGATGTGGCCAAATGTGGCCAAATTCCACAAAACCCACCACTCCCACCACCCTTACATCAATAATCCAACATCAGTACTCAACATCTCACAACCCCAAAGAGAGAGAGTCGAAAGGCTCTGACCTTTCAAACTCTCAACTTAACTGAAAACAATACCCCATAGGTCCTTTGTATAGACCCATAGTTACCGAACCCTTCTAAAAAATAGTTTCCCAAAACAAACCAAATCTAAATTGGAAACAAACTAAACAAGTAATTATTAAATCCTACAAAAATTAGAATTTCCTAATTAAGCTTGATTTAATTTTTTCAACAGTTTAAAAGAAACATGGGTGTTTAAATTGCATATTTTTTTCGGTTTGAGAAAAAAATGATTTTTTTTTTCCTTAAAATGGTTCCAAAATAAGCAAGTTGAAGGTGTTTCAAGATAGTTCTGAGTAATTTATCGCCCTCTTGTACCTGTCTAACAATAGATGTATATTGTTGTTTTGTCACACCATGAGTACATAATCACATATATAGGTAATTTGGCCTGATAAAAATGGAATTCAAATTTAATATACCATTTAAGTATCACAATGTTAGGCACGCGTGCTTCTAAGGTAAATCTATAATTGAGTGATGATAAATACATTAAAATTTTATAGTAAATTTTAACAGTGACTAATGTGACATTTACGTGTTAAAAAAAATATTAAACATACTTAAAATTAAAATAGCTAAATAGTAACTCTACCATGTGATACTTACAATAGCTCTCTCAATTATTTTCCTTCATGATTTTATCTTTTAAAATAGAGTAACGATGATACTCATTTCAATTAATTATCACAACTTTTTATATAAAGTGATGTGTTATGTTTTCAAAGGCTCCTTTCTTATATAATAAAAATGTTTGATATCATATTATTTATTAATGAATGCATGTCACATTACTTGCTATGAAAAGTTCTAATGAATTAATTAAAATGAGTATCATTCCTCTTTAAAATACATGCGTTTTAATGTTATGATACATGGTAGGTATACAAAAAGTGGTAGATATGACTATGTGATGGGCATGTTCGTTCGAAGATGATTTTGAAAACAAATTTTTTTTTTAAATGAAATTTTAATGTAAAAGGTATATTAAAAATATATAAATATATAATTACAAAGTAAAAAAATGTATTGAAAATAAAGAAAAAATATTAGAAAATCTTAACAAATGTTGAGTCTGCTGGTCTCTAAATTGAGTTCTTGCATGTAAATCAACAAGAATTAATAGCAGGATTTATTTGTTTTTGCTGGTTTCAAAGACGAAGGTAGTTTATACTATCCATACATAGTATTTTGATCTACGATTTCAATTTTTTCGTGTTTTAGCAGTAACATATTGTTCCATGGAGTTAAGGTTCAAAATATGGAAAAAAAGAAGCATTTTCACAACTCTAGTGCTTAATCAATTCTGTTCCACTTAATCCACCTTTCATGACCACACATATCTTTCCAACCAAGGGATGGGAGATCCTTCTCCCATTACATGAATTCAATAAATTTCATTTCATCCGAGAGAAGCCATCTTTTTCTCAACATGGCACTTGCCATTTGCCAGGCAAGAGAATGATAATCTGGACCCTAAGACAGAAAATCACACCCCATATCCTCTCTCTAATTATTTCTACTATTAAAGCAAAGTATTAAAATTGCAAATGAGTAACAAAGTAAACTCATTTTGTCGCTTATAAGATGAGACAAATTGGACAAAAGATCCAAAGTTCCGTTTTAGGGCTTTAACTCCGTATGCTCTCCGTTTTATTAGAATAATCCAATTTTACAAATGTACAATTTTTTTTAAATGCCAAGATACAACACTCAAATTTTCACACAGTAACAAAGAAACACCAAGTAATAAAGAAACACTTTTTGTGGCTGATAAGTGTCGCAAAATTTCATTTTAACAAACAAAAGACGATCTGAACATAGCCATTAATGTGATGAATCAATCCTTCAAGGATTGCAGAAAAAAAGAGAAATCAACAAATATTTGATTCCTCCCCAAGTTTCACATCCATTTACTTCATCTCTGATTACAAACTAAGGTTCAAAATTATTTATTCTCCACCTTCTACCATCAAATCTGTAGAGGAAAAACGAATTATGATACAGTCCACCAAGAAAAGAAAAAAAAATGAAAGAAACATACTTGCGATTCAGGCGCACGAGAGAAGCTTTCACCAGAGGCTCATGTTTGGAAAATCTTTCATCTGCATTATGGTCCAACAGGGATTCATTCAGCCATTAGTGGTCATACCGAGTTCTTTCAGCCGATTTAGCTCCGGCAGAATAACTGTACCGAGACATGGCCTATCCTTCTTCCTCAGCTCTGCACATTGCATTGCTAATCTTGCTAAGCTAAGAGTCTCTTCAACAGGCCAGTCGGGCACTGTTGGATCGAGCAAGTCTGCAAATGTTCCCTTGTTTATGGCCTTTTCTACATGATGAGTGAGTCCCATTGGAGGCCTTGCTGTGATAATCTGGAGCAGCATTATCCCTAGTGAGTATATATCAGATTTCGTCCCTAATTTACCCGTGTGTTGATATTCAGGATCTATGTAGCAAAACGTCCCTGCAGCTGAAGTCATATGATATTGCGTTACAGTATCAGCTACAGAAGGCGGAACTAGGCGTGCCAAACCAACATCACTGATTTTGCAAACAAAATTATGATCCAAAAGGATGTTAGCTGGCTTAAGGTCCCGATGTACAAGAGGCTCCGGTTTTGCCTGATGAAGGAAAAGAAGGCCAGTGGCGATATCAGCTGCTATTCTGAACCGAGTCGCCCATGGAATAGGTGGAGTGTTACCCTTGCGAAACAACCGATCTTCCAGACTGCCAAAGTTCATGAATTCATATACCAAACATCCATATTCAGGACAGGCTCCCAATAGGAGGACCATGTTTGGGTGTCTAATGCAGCTCAAAACCTCTATCTGTTAAGAAGAGATTTTAGGAAATAAGTGTTAAACAACATTTCCTATCCGAAATAGCCGCTGATATAGGAGATTCTGACACAGAACATAGAGCTAAAAGTCATACATTAGAAATGCAAGGACAATGTAAATCCATCAGAGCTTAAAGATGGTTCACTATCAAAGAAATGATATTCATAGTGAAAAATCATGGTGAATCCCTAGACTAACGTGGCATCTACATGGCAGTATCCACTCAGCAGTTTAAATTCTAAGTATCCGATATTCTTTTCCTATGTGATTGCCACATCTGTCACGGTTGAAATTCAATATGATTTTTCGCTGTCTATCGTTACTCCATATAGTTCATTTTATACCATATGACGATACAACAAGTTAACTTGCATGCATACCTCCATAGGAAATAAACAGAAAGGTGACATCTTACCTCTTGTTGGAATTGTTTCATCCCTTGTGCTGCATCAGATCTGAGAATCTTTATGGCCACAGGAGTATGGTCAAGTTTACCTTTGTAAACAGGTCCATAACCACCTTCCCCAACTTTAAATTCATTCGAGAATTTGTTGGTTGCTGTTTCTATTTCCTCGATGGTGTATCTTCTATACCGAAAATCGTTTTGTGATAGAACATTCAATGCTTTATACTTCTCTTCCTCCTCATGCTTAGCTTTTTCCTCAGCGTACTTTCTTCTCTGTGCTTCCAGCTCAGCTAACTTTTGAGCCTTCTGAGCCGCTTCAATGGCAGCCCTACATTTAGCCTTTTCCATCTCAACAAGTACAATAGCTGATTCTTCACTAAACCGAGCTTGATCAGCCCTCAGACTTCCTCCGGATTTCCATTGATCCATCTCTTTAACCTGAAATGTGGGGAAAGAATTCTTATTTATTTCCCTGTCACGGAATTGTGATTAAATGCTAATGTTTCCGAGGATCTTTTGGAACAGTGCAGGAAATGCATTGATTACAGTGAATGATCAATTCATATGGCATAATGGCATTACCTTTTGTTGAGCTGAGAGAGCTTCTTTGCAAACTGAGTTATACATGTCCAAGGTTTGCTTAAGCTCAAGCTTTAATTTGTTCATTTCAGCTTCAAGCTGCCATTAGAAATTTCACTTAGGCCATTATATGGTAAACAAGTATCCCATAAACAACAGAAACGCATACGCGCTACTTAGTAACAAAATCATGCAAACTGTTTTTGGCTGAAGTTTATAATATCACTTACTGAAGTTGAAGTTGAAGATGAAGATGAAGATGAAGATGATCCATAACTTCCAGAGCTAGCCGCTTCCAACATGTGCAATTTCTTAGTGATGGCATCCATCGATCCCAAGTTAAATGGCGAAGATAAATCATTTTCACCATAAGAGACATTTCGGCTGGATGAATTACTTGGAGCAACAAAAGAAATGTCAAGGTTTTCCATCGATTCATTCCTCGGCCACATCTTTGATGATCCCTTGCTTAATTCCCTGTTCCTGAAATTAAAATTGCAAATCAATCAGGGAATCACGTGTTGAATTCTCAGCATTTGTAAACTCAACCATGCTAAACATAATGTTCTCATTGTGTCTATTAATTGCTTAACACAGTTTAGACCAGTGAAGAAAAGGGAATTCACCAGAGATTAACATACTGTAATTACCGTCTTTGGTTCAGTCTACAGCAACAACTACTAAACATTTATACCACTATACGGGGTCAGCTATATGGATCATATCTCACCATCATATACGTTTAATACATACTTTCTTATATGATCCATATCATGAAGTTTGACAAGGCTGTCAAGCAAACGCAACCCTCCTCTTTAGTTCAGTTTTAATGCCGAAAACTCTTGGTTCAGTCTAAATTGAATAATTTGCATTACTATGTTCATTACCTAGAAACATCCTCCGGCTCAGGTTGCTTCCACCGATTAGGTGACTGGCTTTGATTAGTTGACTGGATTTGTGGAGACAATAGTTTCGGGGTTACAGAAAGCGAAGCTGCTGCCGGCCGATAAGATTGTGTCTTCCCTCTTGCAATCACATATACTGAGCAGAAATCAGGGGCAGCCTTGTTGACAATGGTTGGCACATCATGAGTCCAAAACTTCCTGCACAACTAATATATGTCAAATGAAGAAAGTATTTGCAATAAATGTGCAGCATCCCAATGTAAAAAGAAAGGAGAGCAACCTTGTTATGGCATTCCTTGATGAGGCACCAAGAACTATATTTCTAATGTGATTGTCCGAGACAAAGTCCAGGATTGCCCTGGAAACATCAGTATCCTCCAGAATAAGCTCTTTCACTCTAATCTGTAACAATCCCACAAAACATCCATTAATGCACCGATCACATTGTCACAATTAATCATTTTACATCTCAAGGGGAGCCTTCTCTTAATGGTTAAAAACTTGTGCCATGAGACCTGAGGTCACGGGTTTAGGCTCAGGCTCAGGCGCCCTTCCCGGACCCCTGCTCTCCGGGAGTTTCTATGAACCGGGCTACCCTTTAATCTAAGATTTTTCATGACCTTAACTAATGCAACATTTATCTTCTTAACATGATCTTGTCCTTTCATTTTCCTCTAAACTATGGGAAAATCACACTTTCCCTCCTCTATACACTCGTCATACTTTATGTTCTCTCTTCTATGCTGCACTTGTGATCCCTCTTCTTATAAAAAAGGACAAAAAATGCGATTTTCCCTCTAAACTGTTATACTTTCAAATGGAAAATTTTACCAATTTACAGATCGATGTTACGTACCCCTTTACGTGCACAATACACCCGAGATGCTTTGAAAAGCTGTTGCAGATCGTTGTCGTTTAATCCACGAGCGTCTCCCGTGCCACCCAAACTCTCTACAACGACGCAATAAGCATAAAACATGAATGCATCTTATAACTACAGGACATAAATATGTTTGTCATGTCAAAAATCAATTGAATTGAACTAATTAATCATTTCTTTACAGAATAGATCCTGGAAGAGAGACCCCAAATCAACGAAAAATAGAGAAAACGACGAGGAAACGAAGAACCTTAAAAGGGATTTTTAACTCTTTTGTTTTTTTCGCAAAAAGAGAGAGGGTACCTACGAGTTTGTGTAGGTCTGATCCGGACATGGATCAGAACGATGAAAGGATTCGAGTGCATGAGATGTTCGATGGCCCATTTCACGGCGGACGAACTGTGCTTGTCTTTATCAATGGCGACGGCGGTGAGGTTGGAGTTGGAGCCATCAAAAAAGGAACCCATTTGAAGTTTTAATTGATGATCACTTTTTCATGGAAGGAAAAAACCAGCATTAATTTTATGTCGTCCGATCGCAAGTGGGGTGGTGGCGGTGGCGGTGATCAGGGGAAAATCCTAGAGTAGAGCCGCCGGCATGACAAACACCATGCACCAGGTCTATCCAGGGGATCCACCACCACTGCCGGCCACCGTGTTTGCTTCTTTCGTTTTTTTTCCGGCGAAAATTAATGGCAAAAGAGGGAGAAAATGGCCTGTGATTCTCTCTCTCTTGTACCGTTCCATGCTTTTAACTGCGAATTCTAGTGCAATCGTTTCCGCCATTCTCTCTTTCAAGCTTTACGCATGCTATTTTGTTCCTGTTAGACTTGGTCATTAATTTTTTATTTTTTTCCTTTTCCATTTTCCACATGAAACCATGCAAATTTATTGCCTTATTGGTACAAAAATGCCTATGGTTTAAAAGTACACCATATGAGAAAAAAATTTGGTAAGATTAGAAGAGTCCACTTTCAATTTTTTTCTTTACTCTTCCTACCCTTAAGAACATAATCATGTGTGATTCATAATTAATCTATACTTAAAAGTAAGATATAAATAGAATAAATTGTGTCAAATTAGTTGTTTTAGGTGTTGTACATTGACATTCATAATGAAGTGTACCATTGTCAAATTAGACTCTTCATCAAAGCTCCGGAGTTTTTTTTTTTTTTTTTTTGAAGTGGCTGGGGGCATGGGGACCTTTTATTAAAATTAAAAAAGCAAATGCCAAGAATTCGAAGGGGACATAATAAAACTTACCTCAGTGTTACAAGCTGCAAGGATGCAGATGAACTATCACAAGACAAAAAAATTACATTAGTGACAAAATTCTAAGCAACTAGAGTCTAATATATGGGACCCAGGAGAGATCCGATAAGAGTGCCTTTGTGAGTGCAGAGGGGAAAGAACCATGTGCATATTCAACATCTACTTGAGTGGAAGAAGCCGTCCATGCTAAGCAATCTGCTGTAGAGTTCCCCTCCCGAAAGTTATTCTGAATTTGAAAGTTCTTGAGCATATGCCGCCGAATGTACCTATAGAGGTAGTGAAGTTCCCACTGGACCCTGTGAGCTCCCGTTACCACCCCCACTAGATAGGAAGAGTCCGTCTCAAAGACGACCCTTTGCAGCCCCAGTTGCGAATAGATTTGCAAATCAAAAACCAAAGCCAAATTTAGTTTTTATTGTGACCGAAATATAAATTTTTTGTTTTTGAGGAAGGAAATTTTTGGAGATAAACAATTAAGTTATTTTTTGAAATAATGTGAGTACATATTTACATGAAACTTTAAATTGTAAGATTTGAATTTAGTGGGAAGTGAAGGTGTTTGGATATGAACATTTTCTTAGAAGAAATTGATGATTTTCATGGAAATGAATCGAATTAAGCAGAGCCTTATTCGTTTTCATTGATTTTTTTTTTTTGTCTCTATTGTAAATTTAATTTATTATAATAAATATTTTATTATTTTCAATTCAAATTTTTACTATTTAAATATACATTTTTCATATAATTTTTTTTTTTTTGAAAAGCATGTTTTCAAAAGCCCTCTATAACAAACATGCCCTTAGTATTTTAGACAAGGTATGAATTAATAGTAGAGTTCATCGAATTAAGATATTAGAAGAGTAACACTTTATAACAAGGAAGAAAGTGTAGAACTTTATGGGATTGTAATTTACTCTAATTACCACATAAAATGTGAAAGGAGGAACTATATTTACCTCCTTCAAAATTTGGTCAAATGATAAATCAGTCACTATAATTTAAAAAATTACAAATATTTTCCCCTGGTTTGATCATAACTACAAAAGTTATCTATGCTAGTTATGGCTAAAAATAAATACAAACTTTCACGAACAAATTCATTACCAGCTCGAGATCGAGCTGATTTATTTAATAAATAAATGTACATAAACATAATTTTAAACTCAATGATTTATTAAATGATTAGAGTTTTAACAATTCAAATATAGACTCGGCTTGATATCACTCTTAATGTTAGTAAAAAGTAAACACAAACCCAAAAACTTTAGAATAGTTACGTAAGTATTTATAATTCCTAAGGCCACAAGAATCGATTCATAGTTTTACCAAACCTTGGGGGAGGTAAATGTAATTCGGCCAATGTGAACCGTGGAATTTGAAAATTATGAGAGTAAAGTTGAAATTATCCTAAAATGATGGGTCAAAAAGTAATTAAGTTATTTAATAAAATTGAAAGAAAAACATTTTTACTCTTATTACAATTTAGGCGGTGTATTTAGCGACTGAATGGATTGAATGGATTCAAAGCGTCAAATTTGAATGGGAAAATTGCAAAAGTAGTCCACAATCTTTACCCCTGTTTTAAATAGAGTTCATAATCTTTAGTAAGTATCAAATGTAGTCCATAATGTATCCGTTTTGTTTCAATTTCAGTCCAAAAGACGGAAATTGGACCAAATTAACGGTCAACGCATTTGACCGTCAGTCAAAGGGGGTTTTGACCTCCTAAAACCACCTCCAAAGATTGTGGACTACATTTGAAACATGGGTAAAGATTGTGGACTACTATTGATTTTTTTTTCCAAATTGTTGGTGGGAAATTTTTAGAATTATGAGAATGAGAATTTAGGAAATGAGAAATTATTGAAATTAAATAGTTTCTTGTTTTTGATAATTTTTTATTTTCAAACTTATGACATTATTTTATTTTTGGGGAAATTGCAAAAGTGGTCCACAATCTTTACCCCTGTTTCAAATGTAGTCCACAATCTTTAGTAAGTATCAAATGTAGTCCACAATGTATCCATTTTGTTGCAATTTTAGTCCAAAAACGGAAATTAGACCTTGACTAACGGTCAACGGATTTGACCGTCAGTCAAACCCGGGTTTGACCCTCCTAAAACCACTTCATCTCTTTCTTCCAAAACCATTTCTCTCATCCTCTCATCCTCTCATCAGTGTTATCAAGACTTATTTGTTGAAGATTTCTCATGGCAAAAGGAAAGGCATTGTAGCTGGACTCCTGGCTACAATGGAACAAGAGAGTTGGGAAAAGATTCTGGAGGGTTTAAGTTCAGGCATTGCATCTAGTGCAGTAAAGCAATGCATGAATTCATTGGAGTTGAGTTACAAATATCTGCCAAATTATTTAAAGCAATGCTTTCTATATTTTGGTGCATTTCCAGAAGACCAAGAAGTTTCTATGAAGAGGTTGATTCGGTTATGGATTGCTGAAGGATTTGTTAGAAAAACTAGCATGAAGGGACTAGCATGAAGAATTGCCATTTATGTCAGCTCCCGAAAGCAAACTGCAGAAAATCCATTAAGTCTCCGGGTTGACTCAGTGAGTTTTGAGTTAACTCGGTGACTGAACTCGCTGAAGACCCACCAATTCCCTTCCCGACTGTGCATCCACCGGTTCAACGGACAGAGTTCCCTTCCCGGAGCTTCTATCAACGGACAAAGTGAAGCCCACAATTTTCCTCCCAAAAATTAATTTTCAGATCGGAAATCAGTGAAAAGCTTCACCTTTATCTTCTCCTTATGCCGAAGAAACCTTCCCGGAGCTTCTTTTCACGGGCAAAGTGAAACCCACGAATTTTCCTTTCATCCAGATCGGACCACCAACGGAGAAATCGGTGAGGAAAAGCTGCACCATTTTCTTGTCCAAGCAGTCAACCTTCCCTGCGCTTCTAGTCAACAGCAGATACCCACAAATTAGAAAACCCAATAGCAATCGGGAGAGACACTCTCCATTCTTGGCCGTATTATAAATCCCCTTCAAAGAGCTTAATTCTCTCAAATATATGGCCCCCGAACGTTGACCAATATTTGGAGATGATTCACAATCGGTAGAACCGATAAGAGAGCAAACCCGAAAATGGAACACATCCAAGTCGGTAAATCCAATCAGATTTGGTTGAAAGAACTCTCAAGAGACAAAAGTTCTTAAAATCAAATTTTCCAAAAACACAAAAGTGTCCTGTCCGACAGTCCACCAACATCTCATGAAAACATTATTAAGATTCAGTTAAGAACCTCAAACCTGATTCAATTAATATGGGTGAACCATCGGTGAAGAAGAGGTGAAGTGGTTAACCATCGGGGATAATGCTGTTAACTTGAGTCTTGAGTTTGTTCTGCCAGCAAAGAGGAAGTGGTTTTAGGAGGGTCAAACCCGGGTTTGACTGACGGTCAAACCCGTTGACCGTTAGTCAAGGTCCAATTTCCGTTTTTGGACTAAAATTGCAACAAAATGGATACATTGTGGACTACATTTGATACTTACTAAAGATTGTGGACTACATTTGAAACAGGGGTAAAGATTGTGTACCACTTTTGCATTTTCCCCTTTTATTTTTCTACCTTTTTTGTTTCAGTTTTTCTCTATTCATCCTTGTAATTTGTACCTTTTTTTTTTCTTTTTTATCTTTGTCATTCTCTTTTTTTTCTCTCTCTACTTTCATTTATTTCTTTATTTTTCTACCCAACTCTTATTTTCTGTTTTTCTTAAACATTCTTTCACCTTAATTTTTGTGACACCCCAGATTTACTACCCCGCATACAAGGGGTAGCTTCACCGAATGTCTACCTGGTTTGCACCAGGACTCAGAACATGCTTATTATAAAAATTTATATTCATTATTAATATATAAAATTTAAAACTTACACAGCCCTACAATATTCTTTAGAACTTATATTTTTACTATTCACAACAGTACAATCGGTTTTACCCGATTCAGGGACTTTTGAAATAAAATAATTTTATGATTTTACAAAGAAAATATTTCTCAACTAAAATTATTTTTATAAAAATATTCTTATAAGTTTATTAAATGTTCGTAAAATATTTTAAAATATTCTGATATACTTATTATGAATGTTAGGGTATAACAACTAAAATAACTAATTTGACACTATTTATTCTACATATATACTTATTAAGAATGAGATAATTGTGGACCACACATTATTATAATATTAGTAAGGGTATGAAGAGTAAAAAAATTTAAAAATTGACTATTCTATTGAAAAAAAAAATTCAAAATGAATTCTTCTGATGGAACATATGGAGTAATTAATTTTTAAAATGTAAATTTGAGATAAATATAATACAATTATTATACAATTATAACATAATTTTTTGTAACTTGGGAACCTCATATAATAAGTAAAAGGAATCAAAATTGTAAATATCTTCAAAAGTAAGATATATGTGTCATTCTTAAATAATTTGAAAAAAAAATCAATAGTAGTCCACAATCTTTACCCATGTTTCAAATGTAGTCCACAATCTTTGGTGGTGGTTTCAGGAGGTCAAAACCGCCTTTGACTGACGGTCAAATGTGTTGACAGTTAATTTGGTCCAATTTCCGTCTTTTGGACTGAAATTGAAACAAAACGTATACATTGTGGACTACATTTGATACTTACTAAAGATTGTGGACTATATTTGATACTTACTAAAGATTGTGGACCACTTTTACAATTTTTCCAAATTTGAATAGAGAGGGCAAATTACACGTTTCCCTAAAGTTTGGGTAAATAACAAAATCACCTAATAAAATATAAAAAGATTAATTCATTGAGACTGGATGTCTTAGAAATAAGAAGATAAAAAAGAAAAGAAAAGTTGATACGTAAAATAAAAATAAAAAAAAAGTTGATGTTTAAAAAAAATTCTTTAATTGAGTCATTCTCTAATAATAGTTATGGCATAATCATCACATTATCTACAAATGAAGATAATAGGATGATTTTTATGTTGTACTGAATGTAATTAGTGAGTAAAGTTGACACTTAAGTCCCAATTTTACACAAAAATTGTAAATTGATCCCAAGTCCCAAATAGTCTCAGATTTTATTCAAATTATTTATACTAATAGTAATAGTGCAATTATCAAATTATCTAAAAACTATGATAATATGATAATTTATATGTTGTACTAAACGTAATTTATCAAAGCTTTCTTTTGTTTTAGCATAATAAATGATGGCTTTTAAGCATTTTTTTTTCTTGTGTTTTTGTGAATAACATTGTTATTTTGGTCTCCAAATTTTAGATTGCTTAAGTGACGAACACTTTAGTCTTCTCACAAATACTCCCTCCGTCTCATTCAAATAGTCCACTTTGTATTATTGTTTTTAGTAATACAAAGTGGACTTTTTGAATGAAACAGAGGGAGCATATAACTATTTATGTCATTATCCAATTTTGAAAAGGGTTGATTATATAATTAAAATAAGAGGATTATTTTGCAATTTATCCAAATCTCATGGAAGAATGTAATTTTCCTACTAGTCAAGGGGGTTTTAGTTATTTAACCAAATTAGGATGGTGACTTAGTAATTTACCCAAACCTGTACTTTGTCCTAATTTATTTTGTAAATTATCAAAGAGTGATGGTACACTAAGTTATAATTAAGAGAATTGTAAAGTGATTAATGTGACATCCAATGGCAAAAATTTATTGGACGTTTAAAATAAAAACTGTTAGTGTAACTATCATGTATGCCACATTATTCACTATATATTTTCACTTCTTCATTCTCCCAACCATTTTCTTTCGTCAAAACTTAAGAAATTTTGTATTCTGACAAGGTACAAGCTAATAGTAGAATCCACCTCTTAAACAAGATGTTAGAAGCGTGACACTTTATAACAGCGAACAGAGTGTAAAATGTTATGAGAGTGGATATTACTCTTATGACGACGCAAAATGTGAATTTAGAAAATTTTGAGAGTAAAGTTCAAATTATCCTAAAATAAGGGGTCAGAAAGTAATCAAAGCTTTAAAAGGCGACTTAAATTAAAAATCTTTTAGCGACGAAATCCCTTGTCCAAAGGGCTTTGACGGTTGGGGGAATTCATTCACAGTGAAGCCTTCATAATCCTCAAGGGCGTCAGTTTGAACAGTTGGGTTTTTCCATTTTACTTCGTTCTCGCTTATCCTCAATCAAATTGGTAATCGGAGTGGTTCGCGGTTGCAATGTCGACGGTGTACGTATTGGAGCCACCGACGAAGGGGAAGGTGATACTGCAGACGAATTACGGGCCGCTGGACATTGAGCTGTGGCCGAAAGAAGCCCCAAAAGCCGTCAGAAATTTCGTGCAGCTTTGCCTCGAAGGTTACTACGATAATACCATCTTCCATCGCATTATTAAGTCCTTCCTCATCCAAGGCGGCGATCCCACTTCAACCGGCCAAGGTCTGTCCCCATTGTTAAGATTTTTTTTAGGGCGTTTGGTTTTCTGGGCATTGAATTGCAGTATAATTGATTTAGAAGTACATTTTCGAGTAGCGCTGGATAGTAAAGCTAGAGTTTCGAATTACAGTTCCCGTTTCCTCAGAATTACTTCCTTTTTACTTGGTTGAATCTTGTCAAGATATTGTTTCTAGTTCATATAGTAATATGAATATACGGATGGTAAAACCTAGAGAATAATGGTGTTAATGTAGAAAAGAATTGGGTTTTTGAGTAATATATATACAGAGAAGAAGCGCAGTCAGAAGCTTGCTGAATTCTTGATGATTACGAATGTTTCTTCTTTAATAATTGCAGGTGGTGAGAGTATATATGGTGATGTTTTCCCAGACGAATTCCATTCACGTCTGAGGTTTAAGCACAGAGGTCTGGTAGCATGTGCAGGTTCTGGTACACCAAACACAAATGGAAGCCAATTCTTTATCACATTGGATCGCGTTGATTGGCTTGATAAAAAGCATACAATTTTTGGAAAAGTAATCTTTCTATTCAAAAGGATTAAATGCAACCAAATGCTATCTGTCAATTTTATTGGTGATTTTGTGTTTTGTCATAAAATGTGGTTTCATTTCATGTTTTAGGTAACTGGTGATTCAATATATAACCTCTTAAGAATTGGTGAAGTTGAAACTGATAAGGATGACAGGCCAGTAGAGGATCCTCCCAAAGTACTCTCAGTTGAGGTATATATCTTTTACGGTTTTGGAATCCACTTTTTTCTTACTCTATTAATCAATTGGGAAGGTTGGGCATAATGTCTTTGTTCTTCTATTTTTTTTTTTTTTTTTCCTTTTTCTAAAAAACTAAAAGAAGAAAATCTTTATTCAGCTTTATTGTGAACACATCATTCTTACAAAGTTAAGGAGTTACTTTTTATCTCTTTTTTCCCCTTAATATTAGTATTATAGGTTCTTGAAAGGTTTGCCACAGAGATGTAACTTCTAGATCCTTGCTAATTGGATGCAACACGCACAGATTACTAATTATCTGTTCTAAAGGCACATGTTATATCTGATTTTTGGTCATAATATTGGTCGGACTTATTGGGGACAATAGACTAATCTCATCCGAATTATCTTTCCTTTTCAGTGCTAGATAAGGAAATTGTGAGTAGATCATGGTGAATAAATTATGAACTATATTCACCATTCTGTGTATGCACAAAGTTTGTATCTTTAGTGGGATTTCTTATGAGATACCTTTTACATATTGTAACATGCCATGCATCTTTACTAAATGTTTTTGTGCTTGTCATTAATCTTTTATACTTTGATTTACTGTCGGTGGGATCTTGTTATGTTGTGGAAATCTTCTCTAGTTGGGAATTTTCCCTAATTTTCTGCTTTTAATGGCCCTTTTAGGTTTTGTGGAATCCTTTTGATGATATTGTTCCTAGAGTATCTTCAAAGTCCTTAGCGTCTTCCAAAGTTGAAACTGGCAAGACAGATGCAAAACAAAAAGCTACTAAGTATGCTTTCCTGCCTCACTTGTTAGTCTCATTTACTGGTTCTGGTTTGCTAAAATTTCATGCTTGTTCTTTGTAGAAAATTGAACCTTCTTTCATTTGGAGAAGAAGCTGAAGAAGAGGAGAAAGAATTGGCTAATGTGAAGACCAAGATTAAGAGCAGTCATGATGTATTAGATGATCCACGTCTTCTGAAAGAGGCGAAGAATAGTGATGACAAGGTAATGTAGCATTTTTTTACCGGGACATAGAATAACGTTGTAGTTTTCCATCACTACAATTGGCTAATAGTTTATCAGCATTTCACTAGACTTATTTCTCCTTGTGCAAGGGAGCGGATGGTATGCTGTAACTTCTCACTTGTTCTGTTACAAATAGTTGCTGTTAAACAACATCTAAGGTTATACATAGGCTTAATTTTTTAGATTACTTTTTTCTTAGAGAGGAAAGTGGGATGACTTGGATGATCAGACTTCCCTGACTCATTATTTCATGATGGTGTATTAAGTTCTATTTCCATGGAACATTGGCAGCCATCTGGTGTTGAATCTTGGGCTCTGTTCTTTTTCATTCCCATTTCAAGAAAATCATCACTTTTTCTTCTAAAATCTAACCCAAAGAAACAACCCCAATTTCTACTCAATTTAAAATTCAAAATTTAAAATTCCCTCGAAATCTTCACTCACATAGATTTAAAAAATAACACAATCATTACACTTTTTCATCTCTCTCCTACACAATTTCCCAAAAGAAAATTCCCTCGAAAAAAATTCCTTCCCTAAAACCAAAAATTCCCAAGTTGGGTCACCAAGAGAACAAAGCCTTAGCATTTAGAAGCAGTGCTCAGTTGCTGATACTGCTGGCACTGAGATATTCATGTTTAGTCATGAAGTTGACTAGCTATAGATGTGAGCAAAAAAGTATTTGAGCTGCTTAGCCATGTGGAGAATTGGAAAAGGAGTTAGATGCAATTAAAATCATAAGAGAAGATAATCTACATTAAAACAAATTCTAGTTTTTGAGGGTTTTTGTTTGAAACAGATTCATTGAAAATGCAAAAACAGTACATCCTGTAGAAGTCAATTGCAAGATGCAGACCATGAGAAAATTCTTAAAATGTCTCAAGTTTAAAGGCCTAGGTGATATCAATATGCTTAGGTTTCTTAGTGCTTCTACTGCAATTTTCTCAGAACTGCACATCCTTTTATCCTTTCCAATCTGCAATGTGAGCATTGAATGATTCTTCAATATGGCTTCCACTGAAATTTTCTCTTCTTCAGTTTTCCTAGTTTTTGAGGAACAAAATTTTCTACGCTGGAAACACAGGTGCCAATAGAGGGAAAGATGTCCTTCAAGTGATTTAATTTCATTATGGCTCTTGCGTGGACATAAATAAAGGATTTATTATGGCAGGATTCGTCTGAAGTCAAATCTTTGAGGGATAAGCAGTTGACGACAGTCAGAGAAGCCCTTAGTTCGAGGAGGGAAGAACTGCAAGGACAATCAGATGCTGAACTCCGGGAAGCTTCTGATGATAGTGATGAAGGTGAAGCCGACTTCGATGCAAAAATGCGCCGACGGGTACTACAGAAAAGAAAGGAGCTTGGCGTTCTCCCCCCTAAGCAAAAGCTGCATAAAGGCAAGTTGTTATAGTTACTTACGTCAGAGCTCTATTGTCTATGAGCTTACTGAATTATTTAGAATATCTCAGACTTCTGTTTCAGATCTATCTTTCCAACTGATATAGTCAATGGCATTATTGTAGCCAGAGTTAGCAAGACAAAACTGTGTTGGGGATGTTAATGCAAAACTGATGGGGCGGAATCAGGGAAATGTTGTTTTATATTTAATGATAGCAAGTTTTTCATTGTGGTGTCCATAAAAAGCAGTGATGCAACCATCATATTAAAATGAGCCTTCACCCTAAAAGCTTTATATGACTGTTTTCATGATTTATATTATGTTTTAGACGGCTTTAAATTTTACTCCTTGCAGATTCTTGTCTACTGTGTGTTTGAAGCAGTCAGTCTTACAGTTCTGTACTCTTATGAGTTTTTCATTAACTTCTGGAGATTGGTTTTCACTCAATTTAGCTTGACGAGTGTGCTAGATAACATTGTCTATGGATGATATGAGACAAAATTTCAGGCCAGATAAGATGGTTTGAACATATTCTATCTTGGTATCTGCTCTAAAGGATGACCTCAACTAATGATAACATGCTTATTCATGTGATTTTCATGGTGTTCTGTTATTTTTCTGTAGAAATGTACATATAATTTTTATTTGTGGTGAAACTCTGATAGTATTCTCTTATAAAAGTTTCAGATAATGCGAGTTCTGGAAACCGCGCATCATCTCCCCCGAGGTATAGAATCTACTGATCCTATGTGCCTGCCAATTTTTCCAGTGAATGTTTTGTATTAAAATTTGGATACGACTGCAGAAGTTTTTGTTTGTCCCTGTCTTGTTGACTGTCATTTTAAAAAAATAAAATTGATTATGCTCATTGTCCTAATCTACTAGCCTTGCTAAATTAATGAAATTAAAAATGCTTTACATGTCTTTGTTGTTAAGCGTGACCTTATAATCTTGAACTTGTCTATACGATACTTGAATGTTTGGTTCGGGTGTCACATTCTAATTTTGAGTCAATCCTTAATTAAAAAGAAAATCTTTGTATTTCCAAAAAGAAATTGCTAGTCATTGCTCACTTGCTACTTACAAGTAGAACAAGAGGTTACTGATAAATTACGTTCTGTTGTGAGTGAGACATTAAGAGAATTTTGGAATGTTCTGTTTTGAATTCTCCAGCTTTGATTGAACTGGTTCGCTGACTCTTACTTGACAAGAAAAAACCATTGGCCCATTGGATGAGCTGAAGGCAGTTTGTCTACTGCTTTAACTGTTAAGAATCACTTTTGTTGTTCCTGTCATAGATACTTGGTTGTATACAGGAAAAAGCAAGTGTTGTTGGAGTTATTCTGTGATATTTCACCAGTACTCATATTGCATCCATCTTCACCTCACTTCTATTCCTTGAGCGTGTGAGCCCTTGAGAACTGACACTTCCCTCCTTATCAGGTCACCTGTAGAAAGTGACGAGGACCGACCAAAGGTAGAGAAGTTATCATTAAAGAAAAAAGGATTGGGCTCAGAAGCTAGAGCAGAGCTGATGGCTAATGCAGATCAAGATTTGCAACTATTGAGCAACACTGAAAGAGAAAGACAGTTACAGAAGCAAAAGAAGCGCAGACGCCGGGGACAGGAAGATGAAGTATGCCATCTTATTTCTATGATTTTTATCAGTTCTCTGTGAAAGCCGTTACATTTTATGCTCTTTGTGGAACACATTAGAATTTAGCGAAGAAAATGAAAGGGTTATGTTTGGTTGAGTCAATGGCCATGCATTATATGTTTTTTGAGAAAGCACGCGGTAGAAATTTGAGTAAGAAGAGCCAAATGATGTGGGGCACTTTATGTTTGCGTACACTTGGATTTTGTGATCAGACCAGGTCCTAGATCTTTTCGAAAGAAAATTTTGTTCCTGAATTTCATTTTCCTACTGTCATGGCATCCACTGATCTGTATGATATCCTGTTGGATAGATTTACTGATATCTGAGACTCGTGTTACTTTATATGCTATTTTAGGTTATTTGATCGTGTTAAATGGAAAAATAAAGTGTCTTGAAATAGACAGGGAATTTTGGTAATGCTTCATCAGGAAAAATGAAAATAAGTTGAAATGCATACTGCACCATGGCTAGCTTCTTGTTGATGGTCAACCCTTTAAAATGTTGTTTCACACAAATGACAGTTTCAGTTTGTGATTGTTAGATTCTTAAGAAACTGGATAAATTCAAGACGGTATTTTCTTCCAAATCCAATGGTTTAGAAGATGAAAATGGAGGAGGTAGTGATGTGGGGAAAGAATGGATGAAGAATCGGCTGAAGTTTGCTCCTGAGCCCGGCAAGGTAATCTTCAGCTATTGCTACAATCTATCCTGCTATTGTTAATGTGCTGAAACATAATTGAAGTTGACATTCTCATCTTCTGAATTTTCTGCTGCCATCTGCAATGCACAGACAAGTTAAATACATTAGAGTTAACTCTTAGACCTTTTCTCGATCACTTTCATCTTGTCAATGTTCTTTAATTTTAATAAATCTAGTCATTAAAGCTAAAAAGAAGGTTGCGAAATGTGCATAGAAGAACAAAAACATTGAACATTTTACAGAAGTGTGATTTGCAACAAAGAATAGATGCATTAGCTCTGTTTTTTTGCACTAAGAAAGCTTTTTCTTTTCTTGTCCTATTTTTTGTGGGGATTAAATATTCTAAGATTATAAGGGAATTTTTCATTAGAACCAGATGAAACTCTGTTTTTACAGGATTACTGGTTAGTTTCTAATTTTTATGTTGGTCTTTTCCACAGTTGATGCAAACATAGTTCACTGTAGAACAGGTTTATTCTACAGCATGTGTTTAGAGTGGGTGGATTACTGTTAGGCTTGTTAAAACATTGTGGGTGCATTTGGTGCAAGGGAATGGGACTGAGAGGAGTGGTTAAATGATGCCAAATAATGCTATACCCATATTTGTGTTGGTAAATAGGAGAGAGGATATGCTGATGTAGTCATATCCCTTTAATAAGAAGATAAGAGATTCACGTATAGTGATAATTCTTTTTTTATGCATCTAAAACGAAACATGAAAATGAAAAATCGATAACCATTCCCTATATTTTATGACATTTCCCAAACAACTCAAACTGAATTTAAGTTTTCTTTAATGAATGACTATTTCAAAACCTAGATATCGGATACACTCCATTCTTGGACACAAAGGCACCTACACTGGACTTGCCTGTGTTTTATCTTTGAAAAGGGGTTAGAAGCTGGTGGTGATGCAATTTCCCAAATGGAAAAGTGTGTTTTGTGCTGGCAACTTGTAAATTCAGTTAATTCCTTGGGGGCTCTTGCTGTTGTTATGCTGCTACTGATATTTCCTTATGGCACAGGATAATATGTCTCGGAGTAATGACCCGAATGACTACGTGGTGCATGACCCTCTTCTTGAAAAAGGGAAAGAGAAGTTCAACAAAATGCAGGCGAAGCAGAAGCGACGCGAAAGAGAATGGGCCGGCAAATCGCTGACATAGAGGGTGGCATCTGTAAAAGCTTTGAGGATACGATTGAAAGTTTTTGCAAATTTTGTAATGCAAATTTAAGTTTTTGCGTGATTCTGTTTGTAGAAATAGAACCACAAGAATGTTTAGTTGAAACTGTAGTTGTAGACCGTAGTTCTGAACATAGTTGTAGCCTAAACAGCAGAAATTCAAAACGCTTTGAGTGTAGCAACATTTTTTAGGAGGTTTCACGGGGTCTCCTCAACAGTTGAATGTGTATATTTCATGTCTTCATTGGTTGAAACGTGTGAAAGTTTTGGAATTTAACTTTTGAGTTGGTTTTATGCTACTCCTTGATTTCCATTGGAAAGGGTTGTATTTCGAAAATATTTTTCATTCTCGACGAAAGAATAATATTTTTATGATTTTAGTTCTCAAACCCTTTTTAATGATCATAAAAAGTTGTAAGTTTTCAAAACATGATTCTGTTGTTAAAATAACGAAACAATGTGTTACGTCCCTTGCGGGCCATGGGAGTTTTGAGTTGGTTTCATATCACACAGTAGAAATAGGGTATGTTTGAGTATGAGTCAAAGAAGATATTCATCTCAATTTATTTATCACAATTTTTATACTGAATTGTTAAACGCAGTAACGGTTTTACTAAACGCAGTAACATTTTCTTGTAAAAAGACTAAAATGCCCCTGGAGCAAAAAAAAAAAACAAAACAAAAGGTACTGTTCACGCGTTTGAACAGTAACAATTTTCACCTATAAGTAAGGGGTGAAGGTCAGAAGTTTTCTAAAAAATCCGAATTACCCGACTACGATACATATTACACTATAAGTAAACACTATATTTATTTTTTTACTTTAAATATGGATCCATAAATTCTCTATATACTACTTCATTATAATTTTCGAGAAAAAAAACCCATTCGGGGGGGGGGATTTTTTTCCCCGATCGGCGATTATCCGAACGTTTTTTTCTGTTTCTGCAACATTTCGGCTGGGGAGACTGTCTCCCCGGTTAAAAAAATTTCGGAAAATACCGCCGATCGCCGGCGATATTTTCCGGCCAAAATACCGCCGGAAAACGGAGGTATTTTGGGGGGAAATACCGCCGACCGGCGGTATTTCCGGCCGGTTACTGCATTTAGTATTTTCTAATTTTCTTATTTTTTGCCAGGGACATTTTTGTCTTTTCACAGGAGAATGTTACTGCGAATAGTAAAATAGTTACTGCATATAACATGCCTCTTTTTATAACTTGGATATCATTACTCAAATAATAATTTAAAAAAATTTCTTCTATACTATTATACCATGGCATGGCCTTTATAATTTGACCTTCTGTGTATTAAAATATACGAATACTTTTTGCCCATCTTTTATATTCTCTTTCCCCAACTGAAAGAGTCTTGATTTGAAAAGATACAACATTTTATACAATTCTTTTTGGGTTTAAATGTACAATACTTAAAATAATTAATTTGTCATTATTTATCCTAAATATGTTGTTACTTGGTATACTTTTGACCTTTAAACTGTTATTGAGGTTCGGGTTAAGAGTAGGGATGAAAATGAATACAAACGTTCGAGATCGACTTGATAATAAATAAACATGAATATGATTTTAGCATCAATTAATAAATGAAAAACAGGATGAAATTTCATGAGCTACCCTATTCAATATTAGTTATATAATAGAATAGGTGTATACAACATAAAACTAACTTTTATATACATTTACATGTACATAAATATCATTATATGTGTTTGAATTGAATTAAAATATTTATGCAATTTGATACAATATATTACATTAACTAAGTATTACAAAATGATGAGATAAAACTTATACAAGTGTTGACAAACAAGCTCTCGCTCGGATCGATTAATAAATGAACGAAAACAAACACGATTTTAGTGCTCAAATAATAAATGAACAGATCTTGAACATTTCAAACCACAACTCGATATCATCCTCAATTTGAGATACAAGAGTTACAAAGAAAATGAGCATAGAAACCTTGATTTTCGTTTTAACTTGTCGAAATCTTGTAGTCTCTCTGTTCCATTAAAATAGTTTACTTTCAAAAATATTTTTTGCTTTAATAGAAGAGTTTAGTTTCAATTTTTTTGCTCCTCATACTCGTAATAATATAATTATGCGTGATATACAATCACTTAAAAGTAAGGATATAAATAAAACAAATAATGTCAAATTAGCTATTTATGTATTGTGCATTGACATTTAAGAGTAATTATACACATCTCAACTAATCTTTACAACTTTCTAATAGCAAGTAAGGTATTATGTATTTATTAGCTATACTTTTATAAAATAATTATTAATACTACATTATTGACAAATGAATCATGACACATCACTTGTTATGAGAAAGTTGAAAAGATTAGTTAAGATGCATATCATTATTCTTATAAAAGGAATTATAATTGTGTGAAAGTGAACTCTTCGAATGAAAGAGATTGAACAACTATTTTTGTGGTCGACCGATAGTGAAAAGCTGAAGCCAAAAATGAGGGTAGAAACAGCGGCAAAACGCGGAAAGGCATCCGCTCCGCTCATGACGGCGGAAATCCCAATTGTCGCAAATTGCCAGCCGCCCATAGTTAGTCGGCACCAACGCGGAATGGGAACGTAAAGTCTCTTAAACTCCAAAGCAGATGTGATGTGTCAGTGTGTGAACGCAACGTTTCGTTATAGGGTTACGTTGGGTGGGGGCACCCACCGACTTAACTTAATTATCAATTGATTAACTCCACACATGACAAATTGTGATTCGATTACTCTATTACATTTTCAAACTCTGTGTTTTGTAATCTTATATTTATATATATTTAAGTTTTTTTTTTTTTTTTTTTGGACGAGAGTCTCTTGTTAGACGGAGTGAAAACGAGATTATAGTACATAATTTTTTTATTATTTTTTTAAATAACTGCTGCTCAACATAATATAATCTTTATTTTTTATTAATGTTACTTCCTTTGTTGCATTAGTTAGAGAAACTATTCAGTACATTGGATGCACCACGTAGAATTATGTAACCAAACACATTCTTGGGGTAAGATGTTATTTTAGGGTATTGTGATGTACATACAAGGGGTCCAAAAATATGAATATTGATCATTCATTGGCTTGCTGTATTATTTTTATGAATACATCATATGTATTTAATAATTTTTTGATTAGAAGACTCAAATTTTAAAATGTTTTTTATTCCGTTAAGACTCAAGTTTTGATTTGTTTACTTTTCATACTCTTACTAATAAAATTATAGTTAGTTCACAATTAATTAACATGTGGAAAGTAAGGACATTAACCGCGCGAGCACACACTCTCCAATCTTCTAACACAAATTATTTTACACTCTAACCCCCTTAATATTTTTTTCTGGCTAGCTATATCGCGTAGCTTTTGATATATTAAATTTAACTATTGATGTATTATGATTAAATTAAAATAAAAAATATTATTTATAATCAATAAAAGTACGCATATCAATTTTAAAACAAAATATGATTCGGTATAGGGGTGTTACTGTCGAACAGAAGACTAGTGTTTTAGCTTTTGGGATGTGGCTTCTCGTCTAGTTTCGTGGCAGTTTTATTATGGTACGATAGAAAGATGACATGATGACGTAAGCTTGGCAATTGGCACATGCCAACCTTTGACCCTTTCTACCTTCTAGCTTTTCATATTTATGATGTTTATTGTGGAAATTACAAAAAGTTCTCATAATTTGGTTTTTTCGAGTTTTGATAAAATTATTTTAAAGTTTTTAATTTTTTTTAATAATTACAGATTGTTCCCATAATTGTTTTAAGAATTTATCAAATAATAAATATTCAAATTTACTCTTTTTGCCTCTTGGGGTTATTGTCAATTTTATCTATAATTTAAGAGAGGTAATAAAAAAATTTCAGAAAATATTTATAATTTTAACAAAACTCAAAGGGAATAAATGTAATTTTCCCTATTATGAAATAAACTCCATTGTTTTGGAAAATTATGGACACTTTCTAACTATTGGTCCCCAGATCCTTCAAACCCCCTCCTCCACCCTTATTATTCGTGTATATTCAACTATTAAAATTTTTAAATAATGTATTTAGCTGTTAAAGAAAATTATTAATATGTTAGACCCCTCGAGAATTTTTAAAATGTATTTATTGGTTCAGCCGCTGCCCCTACATGTACATCACGTCCCCCTTAAATAGCGCCAAATCCCCTAAATGTATGTGACTGCACTATTATAATTGGAATTAAAACCATGATAAAAACTCGTTATACTAGTATATACTTCTTCTATTCCTAAATAAGTGGCCACTTAGAGAACATCTTTTGTTTTTAAAAAAGTGTCCCTTTATGAATTTCAATACAAAAAATTTTAAAAGTTTTAATATTATCCCTTATTTAATTATTATCGTTAAATGATAGTATTAATTACTATGTCATTTCAAATGCATATAAATATGTAGTTAAACGAAAAAACATAAATAAGCAACCTTTTGAAAACAGAGAGAGTATTAACAGCATTAAAAATAATAATAATAAATAAATAAGAAGTCGGTGGTCCAAAGCGGCAGATATTCAAGGGTATACTGGGAACTTGGAAGAAACAAAATCTAATTGTTGAGACTAATGCGTTTGCCAACTTTTTCTTCTGTTTCCAAACTGCGGTTTTCGTAGACCAGAAAGTAAAAGCTAGACAAAAGAAGATAGTACTACTCTACTCATTTTTTGTAATGTTTTTTGGAATTTCGGGCTCACTAGGCCAGCCCCTATTACAGTTTTCCCACTTTTAGGGGCTGCTTGGTTTGGGGTTTTGGGACTATGGAATGGGAATGGAATGGGTATGGAAATGAAAGTTGTTGTTTGGTTAGATTGGGGTATGGGTTTGATTCCCTCCTTTGAGGGAATCCTCCATATCCTAGCATATTGGGGGGTATGGGTTTGATTTCCTCCTTTTGTGTGTATTTTTTATTTTTTAAAAATTTTAAGTGCTAAAATTCATCATTATAATATATTTTAACACAAATAGTTTATAATATATCAAAATTTAAATGTAAAAAAAATAAAAATAAATTTTAATCCTAAAAAGTTTATTTGTGAACCAAACACCATCTATCATTCCCTCTACTATCATTCCCTCTACTATCATTCCCCACTATTATCATTCTCATTCCCATTCCATTCCCCTCTACGAACCAAGCGGCCCCTTAGTGTGTTTTGAACTCGCAACATATGAGAAACTAGCGTGTAGTACTCAGAGGCGGATGTGCACCGGGGACATGACCCCCGCGCCCCTTATGTATATTTAATATAATTTTTTTAAAAATTTATTAAAGTAACTGTTCCCACTAGTTTTTTGAATTATTAATTAAACATAAGTAATACATAACACATAACTACTTGTATTAAGGTTATGATTAATTTTTTTCCTAAAGTATTGGTAAGATTGACAACACATAGTCAAACTATATTAAGATTATGTTTTTTTATTTTTTTTCTGGAGTATTAGTAATATTGATATTGATTAAAACTAAAATTACATTCAAAGTGAAAATATAAAGAATTACTAAATAATTTTTTAATTATTTTTCTTTTATTATTGTGTCTCCACTAAATACAATTTCTAGCTCCGCCCCTAGCAGTACTAACAGCTAGGGGAAATGGTCTCCGTATTTTATATTTGATTATATGGCAGTTTTAGTCTTTTAGGTTTTCGTATCGGTACCCTTTCTGCTTCTTAGATCTAAAATTTGACACTTACAATTCCTTACATGATTAACCGTCTATTTTCCGTTGACTCACTTATTTGACCTCATATTCCAGGTAAAAAAATTAGAAGGGTCAAACTTACAAATATAAAGAGCAAAATTGATAATAAACTTAAAAGACTGGACTAGTCCTAAACAAATACTATATTTATTCCATTAAAAGAGTCCACTTTCAAATACATTTTTCGTTCTAATAGACGAATTAGTGATGAGTTTTTTTTTTACTTTTCTTACCTTTACTAATATAATTATGTGTATTTTACAATTATCCTACACTTAAAAGGTAAAGACATGAATACAATAAATCGTGTCGAATTAACTATTTTAGGTGTTATATTTTAATATTTATAAAAAAATGAGAGGAAAAAACTTGACTATTCTAGTCAAATGAAAAAAAGTAGAATGAAAAAAATCCAAAACTGTCTTTTTCTTTTTTTTCAAGTAGGCCTGTTATTTACGTTTTAGTTTTGATTTTAACAGTAAATTTAATATATTATAATTAACTTTCATCATTTCTAATACAAATTTTTACTATTTAACTATACAATTTTATATTTTCAATACACTTTTTATATTATAAAACTATTTTTCAAAACTATTTTCAAACCCATGCCCTAAAAACCTGGGAGACAATCACAGTGGTGCTTCTGGATTATCATGCAAAACCTTAATTTGATTCGTTCCACTTTTATGACTTATGGGGAGCTTTTGCTGTTTCTCTTTTGATTTTTTTCTTCTCACTTGAATTGCATTTTCTTCAAGGCAAAGCATCAAGATTCTCATAACTTTTTTTTATTATTATTATTTTTGTAAAATGCAATCTCATGCAGCGAAGGGAATGTTTCTTCCCATTATATCGTATCTGTTTCAATAGAAGAGTTACTTTTCAAAAATATGTAATTTTTTAAGGGTTTTGAGTTACAAAATTCACATCTAAAAAAAAAAAAGAAAAAAAAGTGATAAAATTTGACATGAATAATTTAACACTATTTTTTCAACATATATCGCTATATATATTTTAGAAATGTGAGTTAATTGAAAATCACATACATTAAATTAATAAGGCATAAAAAGTGAATATATATATGTGTGTGTGAGAGAGAGAGAGAGAGAGAAAGACTTTTAAATTAGAACGGACTTTTTAAAAATAAAATATAATCTTTTTTTAATGAAACGGATAGAGTAACACGTTAGATAAAATCAAACCTTTCGCTCATCCCTTGTCGTGAGAGCATAGAATAATTCAAAAAATGAAATAGTTAGGGCACAAAGAAAATGAATAATACCATAAAAGATAAAGCATAGAGTATCTGTCTTCGACTATTATAAATGTATGATTAATATCTATCTCTCCAAAACCAAAAAATAAAAATTAGAAAAGAAGCAAGTAACAGAAATTTTTTGTTCGTGAGTTTCGATTCTTTTGAACCATAAAAATCAATTTTAAGACGCAAAAGAAATAAAAATACAAAATAAATTATAATTTTTTGTACAGAAAATATTTCCCTTTCCACAAGAAAGTTGAAAAGGATCACATAGACATAGAGACTAGTATATATATATATATATATATATATATATATATATATATGCGATTGAAAACAGAAGTCACATTAAGGTAGAAGTCCTCTAAGTCAAGCACTATTTAACATTTATTTTTCAATATTTTTCTAGAGAATGAGCATTCATTCAACCTCTTTAATAACTGAATGAAGGGAGATTACATCCCGTCAAAATTATTATTCAGTCATTGAATTTGACCTATTAGAGGTACTTTAAAATCCAAATCTAATGAATCATTCAGTTCCGTTAATGAACCGTTCAACCATTTGATTATCGTGACTAAATGTCTCTCATAAGTAAGTGTTCCTTTTTTAAAAAATATTTTTATCCCTAAATAAGTGTTTTCATACATATTTTTAATTCAAAAAAAAAAAAATAGAGTCCCAATTTTATCCCTTATTTAATTTATCTAATTTAATTGTGTACAATCTATGTTATTCTAAACGCACATAATACACAAATTTTCATTTAATACATAGTTAAACAAGAGACCATATATATATATATATAAAGGTAAATTCACTCACCTCCTTAATTTGTGTGCCCATCTTAAAATGAATAGAGTAATACATATAAGAAATAGTGTAAGAAGATTTTTGTTTGGTGACTCAAGAGCTACTTCATCCAGGACTAAAAATAGTAGAGTACTCCAAAGTCATGAAGTCCAACAATTAGATATTCCAATTAATCAAATAATTCCATTGCACTCATTTAGATCTATTTATCATATTGGAATTTTAGAATTTTCAAAAGCATACTCAATTAAAGTTCATGAAGAAGTCCTTCCATTACACGAAAGAAAAGCAACTATTCCACTTCTTTCGAGAATGGCTATAAATAATTATTTAAATCAAGGTTTTAATTATTTACATTTTGGTTTAATACAAGTAGCCGTTCATCCTCTTCAACGAAAAGGAATTGATGTTCCAGTTTTTCTTGCTTTAAGAGATGATAGAATGATAACTTATGATGATTCACTACTTGCTATGATTCAAACTAATGCATGCAATGGGACAATAAGAGTTGAATGTACACCAACTACTCAATTTGTCTATTTGATCCAAAAATAATAAAATTATTAATTTTAGATATTCATTTAGATAGAAGAAAGATTGAACAATAATCAATGAATTTAACACTTGTTTATCAAATTTACTTCAAGTTAATGAAATCTATGATACAAACCGCCTTGAGATTACCGACTTCAGATCGAAATCAATCAGTCTTCGTGACTACAAACTCATGTGGTATGAATTTATTGGTTAATTATGTGACATTAATAATTATTTCGTAAAAATATAACCAATGCATACCATACCACATAAGTTGCTATGAAAAAATTATGATAATTAGTTGAGATGTGTATCATTACTTACTAAATACACGGGTTCTTTTTACTTTAAAAGAAACATAAAGATTAATTATAGAGTAATTTTTAATAACAATTATCCATTTATATTAATTGTCGATGAGGTTACATAAAAAATGCGAATCACATTTACCTCCACAATGTTTAGTTAAATTACGAATTAGTCTGTGATTTTGAAATTACCATTGAAGTCGTAAAGTGCGTAAAGCGTTTTTAGGGGTCAAAGGAGGAATAAATCGTGTGGCACGAGAAGTAATGTTTGTCGAGTCATAGATGCGTGCAAGACAGTTGCTTCCTTCCAACAAATGACCGCTAGATTAGATTATAGATTATTCCAAACAAATTAAATAATACAGTTCACACCTCACAAGCAACGATCACAAAATATTTAATTATTTGGGTGAAATACAATTTATTTCACGTTATTTAACGTTACAGACAGTTTACTCATGTGATTTAGAAGCTGGTCGTTACTTCTATGTGATTTAGAGTTGACGGATCACTATTTTCCCATCGAAGGTTGAAAACTTACTGTTAATTTTCTTATGTTTGTAGTAATATAACAATTAACTCACTAATTTGGTCAAATTACAGTTACTATCGTCAGTGAATGAATGTGCACAAATGTATGACATATTGGGCGCGCGAGAATGAGAATGAGAATGGGCATCTCATATCTAGAAATAAATAAATCTTTCATTAAAAGAATTTTAAATTGCCTTTTAAAGGATATAATAGTTGAAATTATTAAATTTTCGTACGTATTAAACATATGAATTTTAATCATAAGAATCAAAAGTCAATTCTCCCCATTCTCATTATCACGGCCCAAGCGTACCCATTGATCAAATGTAACTGTAGAAATATTGTTGTGGAACTTTAAAACAGTTGAGCATAAGACTGCGTAATTGTAATTTATCCCACATATAGAAGGCGAAAAAGGAAATCACTTTTTAGTGTGAACGCAACAAAGGTGACTGAGA
This sequence comes from Leptodermis oblonga, assembly GCA_016801395.1. Classification (NCBI taxonomy): domain Eukaryota; kingdom Viridiplantae; phylum Streptophyta; class Magnoliopsida; order Gentianales; family Rubiaceae; genus Leptodermis; species Leptodermis oblonga. The sequence goes on along the minus strand of CM028757.1, from coordinate 31,833,857 downwards.
AAGAAAGAAGATTTCCTTTAAAATAAAGCTAAAATAGTTTCACCAATAATTTAAGCCCATTAATTTCAATATTGTTGCTGAGTAACACCATGACTTCATGACTAATCATATCAACTAACCCCAATGCTGTTCGTTATCACGTTTTAAAAATATTGTTTTGAAATAAAGTTTTTTAATTAAAAATCGCATGAAAAAGTAATGAGACGTATTAAAAATAGAGTGAACAGCTACAAATATACCTATACTTTTCATTTGTATCCGCTTTTATACATATACCTTTTTTTAATGATATATTTATGTTTTAATGTAAATATTTGTGTTTTAAATTATAATATTTTTAATTTAAGATAGTTTAATATTTAATTTTTCCTATTTAATTCTTTTAAAAGAATAAGTTGGGGCCGTTTAAAAATAAGTTGGAAATGCACTTCACTCTTGATTTTTTTATGAAATGACAAAAGTACCCTTTAAATTAGGCATGTGAGAGGCACAAGCAAGAAGTTTCGTCAGTCCCGTTAAATCCTAACGGCTCAGTACATTTTCGGCAACTTTAAATTAGTTTAGGCACATTTCTGGCTACAAAAAAGTATATGTATAAAAGCGAACACAAATGAAAAGTATAAGTGTATTTGTGGCTATTCACTCTTAAAAATATAAAAAATGTGTAATTAAATAATAAAATAGTGTATTAAAACTTTAAATATATATATGAATAAATAATAAAAAAATATATGATTAAATAGTAAAAAGTATATTAAAAATTATAAATGTAAAATTTTTATTTTATTTTAAAAAAATGCTAACGAACCGCCCTAAAAGAAAATAACAACCCCTTACTGAACAAAGAAAAAGGAAAAAGGAAAAAAAGAGAAATCTAGGAATCCATATAGGTCCAAAAAGGAGGATCCAGATAAGAATAGCACTCCATGAAGCAAACTCCAAATTAATTAATTAAAATAGAGAAGCCAAACAAGGCAAGCAAAATGCCTCCCAATTTACACTAACCAAATCAAAATCTCCAACCGCCTCTCCTTTTCTAAATTAATGTCCTGCTCATGCTGTCACATCTCTTATTTTAGCCCCATTTACACTTACTTTTTCTTTAAATTTTGTTTTTGTGCACGAGAAATTATTAGATACATTTATCAAGCTCGTATGATTAAATTTATTATTGAGAAATATTGAGTAAGGCTCTCTAACAGTCTTTAAATTTGGTATTGGAATTCACTTTAGATGCGGTTGGTGAGCGAGAATGGGAATTGAGGTAAGAATATGCATTTGATTCCTAAAGTTAAACTTTATGTTTGGTACGTACAGAAAATTAATAATTTAAACTATTATATATTTTAAAAGGTAATCTTAGGTTTGTTTCTTATGTTATTGTTTGTGGTTTTGAAAATAAGTTTTTGGATAATAGTTTTTAGTGTAAAAAATGTATTAAAAATGTAAAAATATATAGTTAAATAGTATTTATTAAAAAATACGAAAAATTATTATCATATATTAAAATGACCGTAGAAACTAAAACACAAATAAAAATAATGAAAAGTTACAGAAACTAAAATTCTTTTAATATCCATTTTTGGATATGAAATGCCTCTCTCATTTCCATTCCTATTATTGCGCGCCAAACGTAGCCTTGATTTCTAACTTTGTAATCAGCGTTATTTTACATCTCTAAATGAAATCTGATTGATATTTTGTACAAAATTACTTACACTTAATTAATGGTTAACACATAATGGGAACACGTTATTTATTTGATGGGATAGATTATTTACAGAGTGTTGTTTGTCATCATAAAACAGTTTTCTTTCTAATTTCATATCATTACTAATATGATTATGTATGATTTACCGTTACCCGATTACTTAAATAGTAAACGTACAAACAACAAAAATGATGTTAAATTACTAATTTTAAGTATTGTATACTACCACATATAAAAAGTTACCCTTCGGTTCATATAAAGAGTTCGATTTACATTTATTTTTGAAAAAAAAAACATTGTCTTACTAAAAAGTTCAGTATGCATACCCTTACTAATATAATAAAATACAGTCCACAAAACTAATTATACAACCATTCATAATAAGTCATACATTTTTCAATATAAATTCTTCGGTAGGAAATAAATATACCCCATTCGTCTCATTGAAATAGTCACAGTAATACAAAGTGGATTATTTGGTTAGGACGAATAGCAAAGGCGTAGCCACATGGTCAATTTTTTCAAAATACCCCAATTATAATATAAAAATACAAAAAATAGATAAAATAGTTAATTTTGCTCCACCAAAAATTTAGAGAAATAGGGGCAAACTATAAAAGTAAAATAACTTAGTATTTGATTAATTAAAACTGTGTTTATTGTGAGAATGTATATAATGTATTCTTAGTGAATTTTAAGTTTGTTAAAGCAATATATGAGTTTAAAACAATAGTATTCAAACATATACTTAATTTTGTATTTTTCATACCAAAAAAAAAAAATGTTAATGAGTATAACAATTTTTTTCCAAAATTTTTGCCTCACCTAACCTTGGGGCACCTAGCTCTGTCACTGACGGATAAAGTATATATTTTTAAACACGACTCTTTATATAAGAAATAATATTGGACGGGGTAGTTTCAATAGGTCAATGATTGCTGCGTACAATAATTTGCCCCGAATCTATCAAACAAAACAAAAGAAATGACAATTTAAAATCGTTATCGTTTCATTTCACTTCGTTGTATTTGTACGTAATATAATAGTGCCAGAACATCCTTCGTTATCCAGCCCCTCGAAACTTCCTCATATCTTCAAACCGCGTTCACACGATTCTCTCTCTCAATCTTTTGTTGTTCTTCCTTGATAGATAAGTACTAGAATACTACAACGATCGATATGGTCGAAGCGAACCCAGTTTGATTGATTAATTAACTTTCCGTCTTTCCTATGCCAATCGACCCATTCATTTTTTAAATCTGTGTTTCTGTTCTTGCGAAATCCCACCAACGACTTTCTGCATCAAAAGTTTGAATCCCATTTACCTTTTTGGCTTCGCGTTCACATTTCCATTCACACATTCCGTCAAACAGCTGATGTGCTTACGACTTTTTGTGGGTTTTGGTTTTTGTTTTTCGCCCCCCTGTAGTATATGTAGCTTGCGAGTTGAGATTACCCCTTCTGAAAAACAGCTCTGATTTGTGAGTTCTTTGTGGGTTTTTTTTTTTAATAATATTTTTATTTGAAATTAAACAGTGATTGAGGCAGCAAATGAATGATAATAAGAGGAAGCGGAGGAGAAGGGAGAGTGCTGCTGCGCCGAATCTTGAAGATGTTAATGGCGGGGGTAATCAGTTTGAAGTTCAGAAGCCAGATGGGGGTGCGGTTAAGAAGACGAAGAAGTTGAAGGAGATCATAACTTCGTTGATGTTGCTTGACGAGCAAGAAAAGAAGGATCACGACGAATTCGCGAAAGAGGAACAGGAGGAGAAGCTTCTGTTCGAGTCCCACCACGAGAAGAAAGAGAGGGCCATGTTGGATTATTACTCTCAATTCCAAGAGTATCACAGGGAATCAGATCTTAAAGATGCGGTCAGGAAGAAGAAGGGGAGGGCTAATCAATCTGTTGTTGCTGCGGCCGCCGCAACAACCCTTGCTGCCGCTGCCGCCATTGATGCAGCTGAGAACGACGCCGTCTCGGGAATTACCAAGGAAGGGGGAGCAGCAGGGGAACAGGGCGGCGATAATAAGGGGGTTAAAGGGGGACCGCAGAGGCGTTTGTGGGTGAAGGATAGATCGAAAGCTTGGTGGGATCAATGCAACAGTGCTGAATTTCCCGAAGAAGATTTCAAGAAGGCGTTTCGAATGGGGAAAGATACTTTCGAATTGATTTGCAACGAATTGACCTCAGTTGTAGCCAAGGAGAATACTATGCTGAGAGATGCCGTCCCTGTAAGGCAGAGAGTAGCAGTTTGTATCTGGAGATTAGCCACGGGGGAGCCTCTCAGGCTCGTTTCGAAGAGGTTCGGGTTGGGGATTTCAACATGTCATAAGCTGGTGCTCGAGGTTTGTTCAGCTATAAGGAATGTGTTGATGCCTAAGTATCTCCAATGGCCGGACGAAGAATCAGCCACGAGGATTAGGGATGAATTCGAATCGATATCAGGGATTCCCAACGTTGTGGGATCAATGTACACTACTCACATACCAATCATTGCACCAAAGATTAGTGTTGCTGCTTATTTCAACAAGAGGCACACTGAGAGGAATCAGAAGACATCGTATTCGATTACAGTGCAGGGCGTTGTTGATCCTAAAGGGGTGTTTACAGACATCTGCATTGGCTGGCCTGGCTCCATGCCTGATGATCAGGTCCTGGAGAAATCTGCCCTGTTTCAGAGGTCCAACCAAGGGCTCCTGAATGGTGTTTGGGTCTGTGGCGGTTCGGGGTACCCCTTGATGGATTGGGTACTAGTGCCCTACACACAGCAGCATTTGACATGGACACAGCATGCTTTCAATGAGAAGATTGGGGATGTTCAGAGGATCGCAAAAAATGCATTTGCAAGGCTCAAAGGAAGATGGTCCTGTCTGCAGAAAAGAACAGAGGTGAAACTTCAGGACTTGCCTGTTGTTCTTGGGGCATGCTGTGTTTTGCACAATATCTGTGAAATGAGGAATGAGGAAATGGATCCAGAACTCAAGTTTGATCTCTTTGATGATGAAATGTTCCCTGAAATGCCTCTGAGGTCCATAAACGCGATGAAGGCGAGGGACGCCATAGCTCACAATCTTCTCCACCATAACCATGCTGGCACTGGTTTCCTATCATGAAGGAAGATGAAAATGAAAAAAAAAAAAAATGAAAAAAAAAGGGGTAATTCTTTTCTTTCTTTTTTTAAATGCATATTTCACTTTAACATACGTTGTTGTTGTACAATGTTATGTAATGTTTATTCTTGAATTAAGATTAGTTGAAGAGGCTAAAGTAGGTATATTTTTTGGTTCCCAATTGGTGAGTGTTGTCTTCTAGGCTGAAGCTGTAAACACACAAATCATAGATACAAATTATAACTCAGTTACCATACCTACAATCCCAGTTGACCATCAAACAATGAAATTTTACTCTTTTTTCGCAAAGATTGTTTCTTTTTATTCTTTTGAGTTGATGGGGGTGTTATTGGCTGCATTGATCAAAGGGGTTTTCTTTCCCTGTTTGTTTAATTTGTGTAAATCTCTACATTACATTGACTTTATACCATAGTTTGTAAGATCGGGATTTCACGTGAGATCGATTTAAATGTAGGATCAGGTTGTAGTATCGTAAGATTCTACACAAAATGTTATTGTGATTCCACTTGTGATCGATCTGGATGTAGGATCATTCTATAGTATCGTTAGATCCTATACAAAATGTGTAAATATAAAATCTTAAAATTCTAACAATATGGGTCGTTCGTACCTTTCTAACTGTTTATGAGAATTTGAAGAATCCAATGAACATTGCCTGGTAGAAGTCATATTAGCATAGGAAGCAAAGTCATGATAGTCATCTATTGAGACAGCAATTTTTTTCTATTGTGATCCATTTTTCAACGAATGTCATAGGATTGGATATTTTTAAATGCCTAGACTTGTGTAACACAACGTCACTACAAAGAAGAAGAATATGGGTTGCACATCTTTGGGAGGGAGAAAAGACTTGATTGGTCTGAATCAATGGAATGCACTATTTTTATAGGTAGCTGTAGGTCCCCTCCCCTTAAATTCTGTGTTTTTTATCCGGAATTAAGGTGAGCGAATCATCTGTCCCATTTTGACATTGTATTTTGTTATGAAATTTCAAAAATGAGAAGTGATTCACTTGGGAGTAAGAGGATCAACAATATTGTTAATTTGTGCGGTTCGCTCATAAAATATACATAAGTACATAATAAGTGGTACAAAAGATTTAAATAGTAAGTAGATTTGTGGCATGACTGTGAACCAAGTCTCTTCTTTTGAGATCCACGGTGGCTTCCTACCACGTTGTATTGTTTTAAAATACGTAATTGCAAGTCAACATTGATCATTATGGCATGGCGCTCTTCTGGGAATCGTTCTGGTTTAGAACTTAGTAGAAGTCAAAAGTATTTTAAATGCGGCAAAAAGTATGACTTTTGAAGAGGCAAAGAGGAATAAAATAGCAATAAAGAAGCATTCCTGTCCACACCAGCAAAACCAAATTGCATTGGTTTTCTATTCTTTGACCCAGTCATTCACTTTCAATTCACATCTTCGATGACACCAGCAAGGCAGCAACGGCCGTTACTGTGATTGCTCTGTCTCGATAAAATAATTATGTTTAAAATTATACAGTGATTCAAATAATTATCGTAATGTATGCACTATATCTATATCGAAAAATAAGTTAAGTATTTTTCCGTGATGACGTATTTTACAAAATCAACAGGGAGTTATGTGAAATTAACCAGAAAATTTTCAGTGTATTCTTGTTAAGGTTTTTTTAGAAAGCTTTATGTGATGTCTTCTAATGAATCCAAGGGAAGGTTAAAAATTAGGAAAAAGAAAAGTTCGTGAAAAGCACCGGCGCCTATTTTCTAGCCAACATATAAAATGATTCAGATGAGTCAAATGTATGATTTTTTAAAATCTTTGAACAACTCTTGAAATGCTAAGATTAAAATTTTGTATTAATAAGGGGCCGCTTGGTTCGTAGAGGGGAATGAGAATGGGAATGGGAATGATAATAGTGGGGAATGATAGTAGAGGGAATGAAAGCATTGGGAGATGATGTTTGGTTCACAAATAAACTTTTAGGATTAAAATTTATTTTAATTTTTTTTACATTTAAATTTTGATATATTATAAACTATTTGTGTTAAAATATATTATAATGATGAATTTTAGCACTTAAAATTTTAAAAAAATAAAAAAAAACACACAAAAGGAGGAAATCAAACCCATACCCCCCAATATGTTAGGATATGGAGGATTGCCTCAAAGGAGGGAATCAAACCCATACCCCAACCTAACCAAACAACAACTTTCATTCCATTCTCACTCCCAAACCTCCAAAACCATCAACCAAGCATGCCCTAAGTGATAGTAACAAATATTACATGAAGATGTTAAATTATCAGTGGCAAATGTGGGTTGGGTTGAGGTAGGCTCCAGGCCAATTGTTCACCTATTTTTTATAAATAAAACTGCTAACTATTAAGCTTAACGTATAAGACACGGGGTCAGGTTCAAGGTCAAAGTTGGAAATAATTTCACATTGAGGGCTGTTTTGTGTAATTTTAAGTCTTATTGTGTTTTTAGTTTCTTTTGCTCCAAACTGAGAGGCTCTTCACAATATAAATATAGAGACGACAGGAAGATGAAAGTATGATATTTTTGATTTGAACTCTGAACGCCCCTTCTCCCTCAATATAATCTCCCTCCTTCTTCCTCTCTGAAGTTTCCTCCATTTCTTCTATTATCTCCCTAATTATAGTTGTGGTTATATTTTATCAGGCCGATCTCTTCTCTTCTAAATTGTAAGTGAATTGTACATGAAACAGAAAAATAAAAAATTATAAAAATTAAACTCTACTCTTTTGGGACATGGTATGTCCTAGCCAAAATTCTTTAGAACAGACTATTCGTTCCTTTCTTCAAATTCAGGTTTATCATGTAAAATTCATCCCCACATTTTCTTTTTAATCCAACACTACATTCATTTTCTCTCAATTATTCACTCTTTTCTATTTTATCGAGTATGAAGTCCATTATTCTTCATCTCTTACCCCAAATCTAAATATTAGTTTATCATGCACAAACACTCCAATATTTACTCTTTCCTTTGATTGATCATGTACAATTTGTACCGTTGAGAAAACAAAATAAATCACTTCTGCTTCACACTTTGAGTATAATCATCCCCACTGCTACACAAAAAAGCTTAATTACTTTTTTTGTTCCCTTGTGTTTATATTTATAATATAAAGTTGTGTGGCATTTGCTCTCTGTGTTCTCAAAATACATTTTTGCTCATCAAATGTCACTATTTCACAAAAAAAGAAAATGTCACTTTTGCTTCCACTTTCACAAAAATTGACAATATCGCCATACTTTAACCTATATTAATTTTTATAAAATAGTGACGATTCAAAAAACACCGAGTAAAAAAACACACAACCTTATCAACATAATTGGGGGTGGAGAGGTGGGGGGGAGGGGATTGGTGGTCTACACCAAGTGTTTCACACTATTTTTGGCATTGTTATTATTGGGATTTTAACAAAACTTCCATCCAATCCAACTACAGTTCTATCATTTGTGGCTCCAGTTAGTGGCCAACTCCCAAACAATTGGCTATTACCACATTCAAAGTCCCTGCTTTCTTAGACTGATTTATACCAAATTTTAATGAATTCCTTCTATCCTTTATGAGATGATTCCTTCCAGATGGGGTGACATTACATACAAGTTCATCAGCAGTTAGTATCTTTAACTACTTTAAAACTAAAGAACTAAAGCAAGCACAATCCAACTCACTGCAAACCTCCAAATTGTCGAACCTCCTCATCAGATGGTGGATGGAAGGGAAAATGAGCGTACCGTATCTTCAGCAAGGGGGCTTCAGACTTCTTGTCATCAAATTTATACCCTGCAGCATTTGGTCACGGGTTAGATCACGAATTCAATAAACAGAGCAGCACGAACAAAATACTCCTAAATAGGAAGGCGATAAGAGTTTCATGCTAAGTTTATATAAATCATTGAACACAAACAAAGACATCATTGACACCAAAAAAAAGAGGGAAAAAGTTTTGTGAATCTCAAGGGAACCTATTACACCACAAATTTCAGTGACTGCAATCTCTACCGCCATGTATTGTAGAATACAGCGTTCATTTGCATAATTTTGGTTTCTACAAGTGTAAACACTTGCTAATGCAAGTTACCTGAATAGGATGAGGATTTAACTCATTATCTTACAAAGGAATCTAGTAAAACATCCTTCTTAATCCATTTGCAATAAAAACAGATCTTTTCCAGAAGACTAGAGAAATGTAAGTATAAAGAACCTTGAAGAGCATTCATAGCAGTGAGAGCACACTTTGAATCAGCAAACTCAACAAAGCAAAAAACCATGGCTTTATCTCCACTCTGCAGCATAAATAAGGTTCAACTATCAGTGCGAAGAAATGACAATGTCTTCCTGTATCAATTACCATATATAAAGCAACAAACCACAGTTTCTCAGATCTAAAAATCTGAAGCAACAGCTGATATATTCAAAGACTTACTCAGAAATATAGTGGGTCACTGGGGTGTGCCTGTGCATGAGAGTAGATAAAGAGAAAGAGAGAGGTTTTCTAGGACTTCATCAATTTGTTGCTTAACATACAGGATATTGAAACCAGGGAATGAGATGCATGGAAGAGGGTGTTAGCTTGATCATTGTAGATGACAGTTTTTAACCAAAGGAAAACATAGCAAAATGTATGTGACCTCACACTGTTATCAGGAATGAAGCACCAACACAGACAGAAGTGTGTCAGTCAATATTTATTTATTTATTAAACACAACCAAAAAAGGAAAAAATGAAAAAAGAAAAATCCAGGAGATATATGAAAAATATTCTATCAGCAATGAAAGAACATTTATACTAATATCTGAGAGTAACAAACATTATTAATCTAATACTGTTATCTCATATGCAAATGGTCTGCTAATTTCTCTAATGAACACCTTAACAAACAAAGCATACTTACATGTCTGGGTGCCTTGTGGACGACTCTTATGTCTCTGAAGCCAATGAAAGGACGGAAAAGATCTGTTCACAAGCTAAGGATAAAGAATGAACACTATTCCGGCTCGCTCCCACCACCACCCCCCAGTGCCCAGAAAAACACAAAAATGGACCATATAGCAACAAAACGAACCATATAACAACAAAACGATAACAGAAATTAGCTTCCAAAAAATATATGTTTGCAATCTTAAAGGAAGCACATTTAACATATCTCAATCGAGTCCTAGGCACCACCAAGTTTTCAACCACAAACCCCAAAAGAAAAAAAACGTGTAAAGGAGATATAAAGAGCAATCTGAAGCTCTATGATGATAATAGACAATAAAGTCAGTGTTGAGGATACGGCCAACTTCTCTTCTTGAACAATCAGTCGGAAGCCCGTCAACAAAAAGAATATTAGAATCCCCAGCATCATCTGGAAGACCATCAACCCTTCTCAACGAACTGGGCCTCTCATAATGTGTTCCACGTAATCCGGGACCAGCATGCGAATTAACATCTGGTCTTTGTCCTTGTAAGATGGGATCTCTCATGGGAGACGAATAGCCTCTAAGCCTGATTCCACTCGTTAATCCACCAAGATCAGCTTCAGGATGAAAACCCCCGGTATCATCCATCCCATAAGCAGCTGGACGAGACTGTAGGATCTAAAATATGGAAAATAGTTCCATTCACACACCATAAATAAGCTTGCCAATATGCAGTTGAAGTCTATAAGTTTCAAAGTCTTACGTCTCTATCTAATACGTCTGAACTATGCCTCACGTTATTAGAGCTCCATGGATGATAAGTAGTTAGAGTAGATGCTTCCGACGATATAAGTTTTGGAATGCTCCCTCCTGCAGAGAAAATTAATTCAACTAATCTCTAGGCAAGAAAATGATAATGTGGAAATAATGATACACGAACAACAAGAAAATCCATTCTGCTGCTATAACATATGCACCCAAGTGAACCTACCTATCTACTTGAATAACCCTTTCATGTGCTGCTACTCACATACCCCTGATTAATGCAAGTATTGAACCTAAATCATGGCTATTCACCAGTAGCTCAAATTAGCTCTTTTTTTTTTTTTTTTTTTCATTTTCAATGATATGTAATTTAAAAGGTTTTAGAACACAGCCATAAGACTAGCAATAGTTTATAAACTTTACACATTAGAATGTTTGATGACTAAATATGAGCATGACAAAAATAGGATATGTAGCACAAATGAGAACATTAAGATAGATGAATAAACATTCTATTTCTGCTACTCTCAATTTTTCAAAATACACTTGTTATATTTTAACAAAAACATAAATGATAACAAGCCATTCCATCAAACAAGATAGTAAGATATGATCTATATTGACAAATCTCATGTATGGGGATAAAGACTTTGTTGCAACTATAGGAATATTTGCACCCAAGGGAATTGTATAACAAGACCCAAATTGCAAATTCAAAAATCAGTACATCTCTAACATCGATTTAGTGTAGTCTACAGCAAGTCATTCCAATCCTATTGCATTTTAGGAGTACACAAAAGAATGCCCGCAAATCTATAAAAGTAACTTGACAATAGTTAAAGTTTGAATAATTTTTATCGGGGAGAATTAAGCACTCATGCATATATTTACGCATCTCTCTAATACGGAAAATAGTCAAATTTGCCATGATTACACAAGGAAGGAAGCAAAATTAGCTATTTCAAGGGCCAGGAATTTACCAAGAACATACCTATCTCAGAAGAAGGAATGGTGTATTTACGGTAGGGATCCACCATCGGTGTAAACAAAGTTAAGTGGCAAGAAAAAGCCCTTCTTCTCCTTGAACGAAATGTCAGGCCGTTGGCGTCGGGAGTTGGCCTCGCACCACCCAATTTTAAGTGGATGACGACGAAAGTGTTTAATCCAACACAAAGGATTATTCGCCTCTGTTATGACTAGGAAAGGTACGACCTCAATCCCTGAGGTGTTCACCCAATCAGTTTTCAATGTACCCATTCAAAGAAATGTAATCTGATTTGAATATCAGGCCCAGGTCAATAAGAACCTGAATCTAAGGCTCTGTTTGTTTAAGTTTTTTTTTTTTTTTTTTTCTGGAAAATTTTCACTTTTTTTGGGTCTATAAAAATTCTATATCCAAACGCTCTCAGTTTTACACACAACTTAAAATTTAAAATTTCCTTCTAAAATTATATTAATCTCATCCTTACACTTTTTCTTCTCTTTCATACACAATTTCCTCCAAAAAATTTATCCCTCCACACACCCACACACACCCCCCCAACCCCCCAAAAAAAAAAAAAATTCCCTAACAGAGGTGCAAGCCAAACATAGCCTAAACAACTTCTAATAAGCTCCTACTCCTATTGGTAGTATCAGCCTACCATTTGCAAATACAGAAAATAAGAAAATCCTTTCACCATTCTACCCACTGAAAAACATATTAATCAAGAGAAACCTTATTCAGTATTTCCCCAGCTACAAATGAAAATCATATAGCATCTCGTTAAAACAATCAGGTAAGAGAATCATTAATGATACTACTTTCGTCCCATTAAAAGAATCCGGTTTACAAAATGTACAACTGACTATGGATGGTAAGGTACAACACTTAAAATAAGTAATTTGGAACCTTATTTCCAATTACATACTTACTTTCTAAGGGTTAATTGTGGACTAAACATTATTATATTAGTAAGGGTATGCTATGTAAACAAATTCAAATTGGACTCTTTTAATGGAACAACAAAGTTCCGAAACTGGAGTCTTTCTATGGGATGGAGGGAGTATCTATTAAGCTCAAAAGTTTTCCATAAAAAAAGATAATTGAGATGTTACATACAAGTGCAGGTTATACCTGCAGTGCATAAGTATCATGACAATGCTTTGAATTTGTTTGTGGATAGGATGCTTATTAGCTCCCAAGGAATCCTAGACGCACTTAGAAAATACAAACACCTCTGCTTAGATTTTTGCCACTGTTATACAATGGTAGATTCAATTTCCTTTTTTTTATTATTATTATTTTTTTTAAGGAAATCATAACTTGATATTCATCAAGTAATTTAGTAATTTGTATTAAAATTTTGACTAAACCTGTACTCGATCAAACCATGTTCATAAATCATGAAAGTACAGCTATAGAAGGTTAAATCTCAATTAACAAAGAGACTTCCTAAGGTTTTGGTTTTATTATGTTCTATATAACTATACTCATCATCATCATCATCCGTGGCCTACAAAGCTTAACTATGATATTGCCTTCCAAAGCTTCCTAACATAATACCAGCATCATTTGCATCAGAAACTCAAAATTCTAATTTGAAATACACAAGCAAAATTACATTATGAAATATGAATATGACTCCCACTTAGAAACTGCGCATTAAATTGTTTGAGACATTTTATCAAACACCAATCGTGCATATTTGGGATACGAAGTAATCCACTCCAACTCCAATTTAGAAACCTACCCATAATTCATAAACAAACAATCAAGCAACAACTTCAACAGGAAATTATTTTTTAAAAATTCATATTCAGAGATGAATAAAGTAAAAATTAGTCTCACCATCTTGGGGAAAAGTGGCCAAAAGTTGCTACTATCTATACAGCCTCTGTGATCGACGTCGACATATGCTGCAGAAAAAAAAAAGCCCCAAAATTGAAATTGGAATGGAGGATAATTGATGGACTCGGGAAGCAGAGTGAACCTATGCGACTATTAATTCAGAAATTTTGAATTTGGTGAAAAATGATAGTGATTAGATGTAGATTATTTTTTGAATAAAAAGTTATGTTTTTCTCAAGAAAAAAGAACAAAATAAATATAGCCATGTTTAAGAGGTTGTCAAATTTTGAAAATATTTTTTGGGAAAAATGGCACTTTTAGTCCCTTACGTTTAGTGTTGCGACAGTCTTAGTTCTTTTTCTTTGCATGTAGGGTTTTAGTCTATTTTATTTGTCACAGTGATAGTTCTAGTGCATTTTGTTTGTCACTCTAACAGTTTTAGTACATTTTACCTGTAATTGAAAGTTGAACAGGCCACTTGGAGCCTTTCTACAAAATTTATAAATTATGGATTAAGACATGAACGGTAAAATTAAAAATTGCACTTTTGATATTTTATATTTGATCCTTTTCTTCTTTTGAAATTGAAAATTTTGCCTAATGAATTTGCAGTTTATAACACTTTATATCATTTTACTGAAAGTCCAAACTCTCAAGTGTCTTAATTTAAAAAGAAAAAAAAAAAAGCATAGATACTTAAATCAATTAAAAGAGATTTTCGAAATATTTGGTCAAATATTGAGTATCAAAAGTGCAATTTTTTAATTTTACAGTTCATGTTTTAACCCAAAAATAAATTAAGAAGACCCCAAGTTACATGTTTAACCTTCAATTATATGTAAAATGGACAAAACTTGCCACAATGACAAACAAAAGGACTAAAACCGCCACAGACAAACAATAGGAACTAAGACTGTCACATGCCCTTTACTGCCACATGCCCAAACATAAAGGACTAAAAATCTCATTTTTAGTCTATATATCAGAGTGTATGATGTGTGAAACATCAAAGGCTAAATTCAATATGTGGTATATCATAGGTTAAACTAGTAATTATGATATATTATATGTAAATGTTAAATCTGATATATGATACAGTAACAATTAAACTCATGATGACTATATATCTCACTCCTCAATGGGATTTGGTGAATACCCTGGGGTATGTATTAGAAATAAATAAGTGGTTGAGGAATTTTGATTCCCATTATCCCAAAAGTATCATCAATCGCATTTATTCTTTAGTGAGTCTCATTGCCGTCTTCTACTGTCCCAACCCAACCAAGCGACCCCCTAGAATATCTCTAAGGGTGGGTGCTATTTTTTGCTCTCAATTTCATCTCTTCAAAGGGACTATATATAAATGGGGAAAGATGGACGAACATTTTCAAGCTTTTTCAATTCTGTGAGTGTGTTCCGGTTTTGCCCTTTTGTTGGTGTGCTTTTTGCCTGAGTTTGTAAATATTTTGTTTTCAAAGTTTGTCAGTATTTTTGTAAATAAGAATGGCTGAGAAGGGTCAATTTGGGTAACAAAAAAGTTTTGCTCAAATTGTGGAGAGGAGAGAGGAGAGCCTTCACGTGGGTTAGAAATTTTGTACTGTTTTTTTTGGCCCAGTTTGTGGAGAGAGGAAGGGGGTTCACGTGGGGATTAAAAATGAGGGGGAGAGAGACGCCCGAAGGAAAAAAAAAAGGAAATTCTGCTCTTTTTCTGCGTTTGCCACGTGTTCTTCTCCTAGGTGGGTCGCGGGTTGGTACAGGCTTAAACTGTAGACTCCAGTTCGACAAAACGACACCGTTTTGCCATCGTAGAACAGTCGTTGTGTTCTCTGGTATTGAGATCTTCCACGTGTGCTTCAGTTGGTTTTCGGAGAATCATTCTCTTCCGCGATTTCTGCTTCATTGTGCTTGAAAATCTTGTCTTCCTTGCCTCAGTTTGGGTTATGAGACGGTCAAACATTTTTGGTATGCTGTATCTACTTTTTCCTCAAAGTCCGCCGGGTGAGGCTATGAAATTTTGCCGTGTACTGATGTTGTTTTTTAATTTTTCCTTCTTTTCTGTCTGTGCGAATTCCTTTTTTTGGGGTTGCTTTTTCTCTTCTCTCTGTGGTGTGTAATTGTGCGACGTTTTGTACCTACAGTAGCAATGAACAATCACGTGGGCTTTTCAGTTTCAATGAGACATGGGTGCTTGCTGGGACTGAACTATGAAGGCTATAAAAGGAATCATCCTGGTTTTTCTCTTCTTTTTTTTCCTGGCTGCGGTGCAATTTCTCATTCTGGTTAGTTCTTGTAGTTTTTTGTTTTTTTTTTTTGCTGTTGGGGGAATTATAGTTTGTCCTGCTGCATTGTTTGTTTCATTTGTTAGAATCATTTTAGATATTATTGTTTTGGTTATTAATTTCTGGTTTCGTTTGTTAGGTTTTCCATTGTTTTTCTGAATCTTCTCTTGGAATATCCGTCATTGAAGTGGGTGTGTTATTGCTGGTTGTTTTTGGAGTGGTTCTCTGGGTGCTGTTCTCCAATAGGTGTGTTTTCTGACTGAAAGCAACTTATCATTTTTGTTTCTTTTATTATATTTTTGGGGGTTTTGTTCGTCTTTCGTTTTGGAATGCAGATCATTGTTTCTGTTTCTTTTAATATATTTTTTTTGGGGTTTTCTTCCTGTTTCGTTTTGGAGTGCTTGTTATGAATTGAAATATATGAATTACTGAATGTATATGGGTTCCTGTGCGCTGCTGTGTTTAGTTTTTTTTTTCCCTCTCTGTCACTGTAATATATGTTAATGGTTTGTGAATTGTGATTGCTGTTTGGTTTAAGCTTATTCTTTGGTGGTTTTACTTTATATGATGATCCTCTGGATGGTTGAGTAGTTTACTTGAGTCTTTGTTCTATATTCAGAAAATTCGGCCCCTTTAATTGTAAATAGAAACCGAATATTGTAGGATTGATGAAGAATTTTTGTGATTTGAGAACAGAAATTCATAAGATTGAAAAGTAAGAGACCTGAATGCTACTCTCTATATATAGTGTGGATATGTACTGGTTGAATTCATGTCCAGGTTTCTTCCAGTTTTCTTAAACTAATCTGAAGATCTTTTGATCAGTGTATTGCTTCTTTTTTCGTATTTGGTAACTCGAAATCTGGACTTCATATGCATTGTAGTTTTGTGCAATGTTTTTTGTGCAAATTTTAGTCATACAAGTAGAGGTTTTCTGCATAAATTTTGCTTGCTTTCCTGGATCACAGATTATTTTCCAGTGATAATTTAGTACCGTGGAGTGTTCACTAAATTTAGTACACCTGTTCTGATTGCAAAGGTACCTTCGATTAGCCAAATTAAATTCTTGTATGGCGGAATTTTATGCCCTTTTGGAGAATGAATGTTGTGAAGCGTGAGTCAAGAATGAATGTTTTGTACCTACAGTAGCAATGAACAATCACGTGGGCTTTTCAGTTTCAATGAGACATGGGTGCTTGCTGGGACTGAACTATGAAGGCTATAAAAGGAATCATCCTGGTTTTTCTCTTCTTTTTTTTCCTGGCTGCGGTGCAATTTCTCATTCTGGTTAGTTCTTGTAGTTTTTTGTTTTTTTTTTTGCTGTTGGGGGAATTATAGTTTGTCCTGCTGCATTGTTTGTTTCATTTGTTAGAATCATTTTAGATATTATTGTTTTGGTTATTAATTTCTGGTTTCGTTTGTTAGGTTTTCCATTGTTTTTCTGAATCTTCTCTTGGAATATCCGTCATTGAAGTGGGTGTGTTATTGCTGGTTGTTTTTGGAGTGGTTCTCTGGGTGCTGTTCTCCAATAGGTGTGTTTTCTGACTGAAAGCAACTTATCATTTTTGTTTCTTTTATTATATTTTTGGGGGTTTTGTTCGTCTTTCGTTTTGGAATGCAGATCATTGTTTCTGTTTCTTTTAATATATTTTTTTTGGGGTTTTCTTCCTGTTTCGTTTTGGAGTGCTTGTTATGAATTGAAATATATGAATTACTGAATGTATATGGGTTCCTGTGCGCTGCTGTGTTTAGTTTTTTTTTTCCCTCTCTGTCACTGTAATATATGTTAATGGTTTGTGAATTGTGATTGCTGTTTGGTTTAAGCTTATTCTTTGGTGGTTTTACTTTATATGATGATCCTCTGGATGGTTGAGTAGTTTACTTGAGTCTTTGTTCTATATTCAGAAAATTCGGCCCCTTTAATTGTAAATAGAAACCGAATATTGTAGGATTGATGAAGAATTTTTGTGATTTGAGAACAGAAATTCATAAGATTGAAAAGTAAGAGACCTGAATGCTACTCTCTATATATAGTGTGGATATGTACTGGTTGAATTCATGTCCAGGTTTCTTCCAGTTTTCTTAAACTAATCTGAAGATCTTTTGATCAGTGTATTGCTTCTTTTTTCGTATTTGGTAACTCGAAATCTGGACTTCATATGCATTGTAGTTTTGTGCAATGTTTTTTGTGCAAATTTTAGTCATACAAGTAGAGGTTTTTTGCATAAATTTTGCTTGCTTTCCTGGATCACAGATTATTTTCCAGTGATAATTTAGTACCGTGGAGTGTTCACTAAATTTAGTACACCTGTTCTGATTGCAAAGGTACCTTCGATTAGCCAAATTAAATTCTTGTATGGCGGAATTTTATGCCCTTTTGGAGAATGAATGTTGTGAAGCGTGAGTCAAGAATGAATGTTTTGTACCTACAGTAGCAATGAACAATTACGTGGGCTTTTCAGTTTCAATGAGACATGGGTGCTTGCTGGGACTGAACTATGAAGGCTATAAAAGGAATCATCCTGGTTTTTCTCTTTTTTTTTTTTCCTGGCTGCGGTGTAATTTCTCATTCTGGTTAGTTCTTGTAGTTTTTTGTTTTCTTTTTGCTGTTGGAGGAATT
This sequence comes from Leptodermis oblonga, assembly GCA_016801395.1. Lineage (NCBI taxonomy): Eukaryota > Viridiplantae > Streptophyta > Magnoliopsida > Gentianales > Rubiaceae > Leptodermis > Leptodermis oblonga. The sequence goes on along the minus strand of CM028757.1, from coordinate 31,815,596 downwards.
ATAGTTTGTCCTGCTGCATTGTTTGTTTCATTTGTTAGAATCATTTTAGATATTGTTGTTTTGGTTATTAATTTCTGGTTTCGTTTGTTAGGTTTTCCATTGTTTTTCTGAATCTTCTCTTGGAATATCCGTCATTGAAGTGGGTGTGTTGTTGCTGGTTGTTTTTGGAGTGGTTCTCTGGGTGCTGTTCTCCAATAGGTGTGTTTTCTGACTGAAAGCAACTTATCATTTTTGTTTCTTTTATTATATTTTTGGGGGTTTTGTTCGTCTTTCGTTTTGGAATGCAGATCATTGTTTCTGTTTCTTTTAATATATTTTTTTTGGGGTTTTCTTCCTGTTTCGTTTTGGAGTGCTTGTTATGAATTGAAATATATGAATTACTGAATGTATATGGATTCCTGTGCGCTGCTGTGTTTAGTTTTTTTTTTTTCCCTCTCTGTCACTGTAATATATGTTAATGGTTTGTGAATTGTGATTGCTGTTTGGTTTAAGCTTATTCTTTGGTGGTTTTACTTTATATGATGATCCTCTGGATGGTTGAGTAGTTTACTTGAGTCTTTGTTCTATATTCAGAAAATTCGGCCCCTTTAATTGTAAATAGAAACCGAATATTGTAGGATTGATGAAGAATTTTTGTGATTTGAGAACAGAAATTCATAAGATTGAAAAGTAAGAGACCTGAATGCTACTCTCTATATATAGTGTGGATATGTACTGGTTGAATTCATGTCCAGGTTTCTTCCAGTTTTCTTAAACTAATCTGAAGATCTTTTGATCAGTGTATTGCTTCTTTTTTCGTATTTGGTAACTCGAAATCTGGACTTCATATGCATTGTAGTTTTGTGCAATGTTTTTTGTGCAAATTTTAGTCATACAAGTAGAGGTTTTCTGCATAAATTTTGCTTGCTTTCCTGGATCACAGATTATTTTCCAGTGATAATTTAGTACCGTGGAGTGTTCACTAAATTTAGTACACCTGTTCTGATTGCAAAGGTACCTTCGATTAGCCAAATTAAATTCTTGTATGGCGGAATTTTATGCCCTTTTGGAGAATGAATGTTGTGAAGCGTGAGTCAAGAATGAATGTTTTGTACCTACAGTAGCAATGAACAATTACGTGGGCTTTTCAGTTTCAATGAGACATGGGTGCTTGCTGGGACTGAACTATGAAGGCTATAAAAGGAATCATCCTGGTTTTTCTCTTTTTTTTTTTTCCTGGCTGCGGTGTAATTTCTCATTCTGGTTAGTTCTTGTAGTTTTTTGTTTTCTTTTTGCTGTTGGGGGAATTATAGTTTGTCCTGCTGCATTGTTTATTTCATTTGTTAGAATCATTTTAGATATTGTTGTTTTGGTTATTAATTTCTGGTTTCGTTTGTTAGGTTTTCCATTGTTTTTCTGAATCTTCTCTTGGAATATCCGTCATTGAAGTGGGTGTGTTGTTGCTGGTTGTTTTTGGAGTGGTTCTCTGGGTGCTGTTCTCCAATAGGTGTGTTTTCTGACTGAAAGCAACTTATCATTTTTGTTTCTTTTATTATATTTTTGGGGGTTTTGTTCGTATTTCGTTTTGGAATGCAGATCATTGTTTCTGTTTCTTTTAATATATTTTTTTTGGGGTTTTCTTCCTGTTTCGTTTTGGAGTGCTTGTTATGAATTGAAATATATGAATTACTGAATGTATATGGGTTCCTGTGCGCTGCTGTGTTTAGTTTTTTTTTTTTCCCTCTCTGTCACTGTAATATTTAGAAATATTTACTGTAGTTGTTAGGTATTTATTTATCATACAGGGATGGATAAAAATGAAAAGAGGCGTAAGAAATATGCTGAAATGCCTCTTGACAAAAAGGCTGAATATTTAGCTAATTTAAAGAGGAAGCGTGCCGCAAAAAAAGATAAAACTCAGTCATCTGATTTCGTGATTACTGAAAGTGCTGATAATGAAAAAAGGAGAAACAAATATGTCTCACAACGTAACAGGTATGCAGAAAACCCTCCTGAGAAAAGAGCTGAGCTCTCTGCTCAGTCAAAGTTGAAACGGTTGGATAAAAAACAGAAAACTCAGGAATGGAATGTAATTGCAAACGAAAAGCATGAGCTGATCACTCGTGTTTGTGGACGTCCGCTTGATATTTCAACAAGTTCTAATCATTTGGGTGGTTCGAATGTTATTCTCTCGAATCAGAATTCTCGTGTTGATAGAGGTTAGACCGTATTGTTGTTATGTTATAGCATTATTATATAGTAATGATCATGGTTAATAGTTATGTGTTTAGATTTATCCTAATATATCATTCTGTACCCTATGATGTAGGGATCAGCAAATCCAAGTGTGCATCTTTGTTAGGTGTTTCGACAAAAAGTCTTCCACTTTCTTCAGTGATGCTTCCTACTGCTTTAGATTGTTGTTTTTGTGGTGCAAAGCGATTTTATCTAGAGCCTGCAAAATTTTGTTGTTGCGGTGGAGAAATAGCTTTGGTTTCTTCTATAATGGATGATGAGGTTAAAAATTTGTTAACTGGGATCGATGAAGATTCAGTGAAATTTAGACAAAATATTAGAACTTATAATAATAATCTTGCCTTCTCTACGTTGGGAGTAAAATATGATAGGGAGCTAACAAAAAACATAGGTGGTGTTTACACTTTTAAAGTTCAGGGTCAAATTTATTATTCTTTGAATGGTGTTGGTGATGTTAGAATTCAAAAACCATCCGGTATACAGCTATATTTCTATGATACAGAAGAAGAAATTGAAAAGAGATTAGCTATATCTGATAAATTAAAAGCTTCCACACTAGAGTTGCTCATAAAAGCTCTTAGAAACAATCCTTACTGTCAAATTCTTAAACACGTGAAAGACTTGCCCACTATTTCTGATAAGATAATAGTGCTTAATTCCAGTCCAAGCTTAGATCAACGTAGGTTTAATCTTCCATCTGCGTCTCAAGTGGCAGCCATATTTGAAGAAAATGAGAATTATGTATTTGATAGAACTGTTCATGTTCAAATATATAGCGATTCTAATACTTCTACCAGAATCAAACATTACTATGGATGTTATGATCCTCTCCAGTACCCTATTTTATTTCCTAGAGGAGAAACTGGTTGGCATCCGAGTATTTTACGTAAAAGAAAAAGAGGAACAGTTGAGATTGATGAAGATTTGGAACATAACCCTGTGGATTCTGAATGCCAATTTGCATATGTAGAAGCCTTATTGAGGAATGAAGAAACAGGTATAATATGATAAATCAAATAGAAATTTATGCACTTTTTTATTAGACATATCGGTACCTAACATTATCATCTCCTGTTATTGTTATTACTTTTTTAGAAACTGAAAATTGTATAATTTATTTATCATAAATCTGTAGGTTCTAAGGTTGCTATACCTTCTGGTTCAAACGTTACAGCTAGGGAATATTATTGCTACAAATTTCAAATGAGAGAAGATGATAGGTCAATGTTGTTACGTACAGGGAGATTGTTTCAACAATTTGCAGTTGATTGTTACATAAAAATAGAAACATCAAGGTTGGAATTTATTAGAAAGCAACAACAGCAACAGAGAACTGAAAAGTTACAGAGTGTTATAGATAGCATGACCTCAGGTCTTCAAGAAGGCGGTGATGTAGGCCAGAGAGTTATATTACCAGAATCTTTTATAGGGGGACCTAGAGATATGCGGGCTAAATACTTAGATGCTATGGCTTTAGTTCAAAGACTTGGAAAACCAGATGGTTTTATAACCATGACTTGTAATCCACTGTGGCCTGAAATAACAAATAATCTTCTTCCTGGTGAACTTCCAAATGATAGACCAAATCTTTTGGCTAGGGTGTTTAGGGCTAAGGTAGAACAACTTAAAAAACTCTTGCTGGAAAAGAAAATTTTTGGGGATGTGCAAGCTATTGTTCTTGTAATTGAATTTCAAAAAAGAGGATTACCCCATTGTCATTTGGTGATTATGTTAATGCCTGGTTCTAAACCTTTGAGTCCTACTGCTTACGATAAAATTGTTTGTGCTGAAATTCCAGATCCTAATTTACATCCTTATTTGTACTCATTAGTGACTAAACACATTATGCATGGTCCTTGTGGTGTACTAAATACAAAGTGTCCATGCATGAAATCTAATTCTTGTAAGAATCATTATCCTAAGCCATTTGTGAATCAGACTGTTTGTAATGATGATGGTTACCCAAATTATCGTAGAAGAAACAATGGAAGAACAGTTATGGTGCGCAATCATGATCTTAATAATCAATGGGTTGTTCCTTACAATCCTTATTTGTTGTCTTACTTTAATTGCCATATAAATGTTGAAATTTGTTCGACTATCAAATTAATTAAATATTTGCATAAATATATTTTCAAAGGGCATGATGTAACTTCGTTTTATATTGGATCTGAAAATGAAAAAATTGATGAAATTAAATTGTTTCAAGATGCTAGATGGGTTGGTCCTGCAGAGGCAATGTGGAGAATTTTTGCTTTTAAACTACATCATATTAATCCTTCTGTTTACACTTTACAAGTACATCTTGATGGAGAACAGTTTGTGACTTTTAATGAATTTGCTCTTTTAAGCACAGTTGTTGATAATGAATTATTAAAAAGAACAACTTTGACTGAATTTTTTGCTATGAATAAAAACAATGATGAAGCTAAAAGATTAAACCTTTTGTATAGAGAATTTCCGGAGTATTATGTTTGGAATGGGAAAGATCGGTTGTGGAGTATAAGGAAAAAAGGGAATGTTATCGGTAGAGTTGTTTCAGTTAACCCGCGAGATGGAGAAAGATATTATCTCAGATTGTTATTGTCAAACATTAGGAGTCCAACATCTTATCGAGATTTACAGACGGTTGATGGATGTTGGCACTCTACTTTTAGAGAAGCAGCCTTAAATCTTGGACTTCTAAATGGTGATAGTTACATAGAGGACTGTCTAGAAGAAGCAAGTGTTTTTCAGATGCCATATTGTTTAAGATTTCTTTTTGCAACTCTTCCTGTGTTTTGTCTGCCTGATAATCCAAAAGATTTATGGGAAAAGTTCAAAGATGAACTTTCAGCTGATTTTCAAAAGGCTTTTGCTTGGTCTGGGTACAATTCTATTTTTGTACAGAGAAAGGTTTTTCAGAATTTAAACCTGTTTCTGATACAAATGGGTAAAAATATTAGGGATTTTAATTTTATGCCAGATCATATTGAATTAGATACGATGATCTTCAGACTCGAGAATTTGAAAGTGAACGTAATATAATTGTTACTGCTGAAGATCTTATGCTGTCTGAAAGACTGAATTCTGATCAAAGGCATGCATATGATCTTATTCTTCAACATGTCAATTCAGGTCGGTCCCAAACATTCTTTATTGATGGTCCTGGAGGTACCGGAAAAACTTTTCTGTACAGAGCTTTGTTAGCTACAGTTAGATCTACAGGTTCTATAGCTCTTGCAGTTGCAAGTTCTGGTGTTGCAGCTTCTGTTTTACCGGGGGGGGGGGGGGGGGGGAGAACAGCCCACTCTAGATTTAAACTTCTATTGGATACATCTCAGAAACAAGTCTGCCAAATTAGTAAACAAAGCACTGCTGCTAAATTGATTATTTCTGCAACACTTATAGTTTGGGATGAGGCTACAATGGCTAAACGTGAATCGATAGAATGCTTAGATTTGTTGCTAAGAGATATAATGAATTGTGAAAAACCATTTGGTGGAAAAGTTATTGTCTTTGAAGGTGATTTTAGACAAACTTTACCTGTCATAGAGAAAGGCTCAAGACAGACAATAATAGAAGCTTCAATATTGAAATCCAGTCTATGGCCTTCTATACAAAAATTATCTTTATCTTTCAATATGCGTGCTCTTTCAGACCCACCGTTTGCTGAATTTCTTTTGAGAGTAGGTGAAGGTCTAGAACCTGTGGATGAGAATGGAAAAATTAACCTTCCTCCTTCAATAATCATTCCTTATACAAAACATGAAGAATCAATGAACAAGTAATTGTTATTCTGTATATTTATATATACATTAACATATTTATGGTTACAAAAATGAATCTTCTACTGTGTTTAATAACAAGTTCTGTTTTTTTTACAGGTTGATAGATTATGTGTTTGTAGATTTCAATTTATACGCTTTGAATCCTATGCAAATGATTGGTAGGTGCATATTAGCTGCAACAAACCGAGCTGTAGATGAGATGAACAACTTGCTCATTAACCGATTTCCCGGTCAAATGTGTGTTTACACTAGCACAGACAAGACAATTAATGAAAAGCACCAAGGAGATTTTGAAGATTTCTTGAACACACTTAATCCTAAAGGAATGCCTCATCATAAATTATATCTGAAAAAAAACTGTCCTGTTATGCTGCTGAGGAACTTAAATCCAACAGAAGGCCTTTGTAATGGCACAAGGTTAATATGCAGAGATTTGGGCAGATACACAATAAGTGCTGAAATAGCATTTGGTCAATATAAGGGAAAGAAAATTTTCATTCCTAGAATTCCAATTTGTAGTTTAGATAATGAAAAACAAGGCATTCCTTTTAAAAGATTTCAGTTTCCTATACGTCTCTGTTTTGCCATGACAATCAACAAATCTCAGGGGCAGACTTTGGATTTTGTTGGGCTTTACCTCAGAGAACCTGTATTCTCTCATGGATAATTATATGTGGCTCTATCAAGAGTTAAAACTGCACATGCTGTCAAAGTTTTATTGCTTCCTCCTACTATTGATGAAGTGAAATCTGATGGAAAAACTTTAAACGTGGTTTACGAAGAAGTTTTTGAAATGTCAAGACATTAGTGTTCAGCTTTATTTAATAATAGTTATGTAAGTATGAAGTGCAACTTGTAGATAAAATACAATAAATTTTGATGTTATTCTTTAGTTACAAGGATCAGTTTGTAATACTTTTTTTTGAGAATCTTCAATATAGGAACATGGATGATCGGCCAATTGATGAACTCACAAATGAAAACCAGCCATGGATTGCAAAAGTTGTTGTACGAGAAAAGACAAATGTTATTACTTCACCAAAGAAGAAGCAGTATCAGAAATTTATTCTTGCAGATAATAAGGTTACTTTGTCTTATAATTTTATTTTCCTTTTCATAATCTTACCTGAAACTAATTACTATCTCATTTATTGTGAAATACAACCTAGGGTGCTATGGTGGAGGGAATAATGTTTAGCAGAGCAGTTCACGTCATGGGTCCAAAGCTAATTCCATACAAAACTTATAAAATTTGCAATGCTGATATCAAGTTGATTGCTAACCCAGATTTCAGGCCTCCTGGAGTAAAAATGCAATGGACAATAGGCACTGACACAGTTGTTGAGGAACTCAATGAGCCTCTTGCTGTTCAGCCAATGACATACCAATTTACTCCATTCAATGATTTTCACAAATATCTAAACAAGGACAAGGCTGCAATTGGTAAGAACAGTTGCAGTATATTATTACAGTTGTAGTACAGTTAATATAAATGTATTACTGACACTGGATAATACAGATGTTCTTGCAGTTGTGCTGCAAGCATATCCCGTTGGAACAGCTAACACTGCAAGAGGAATAATGCCAGTGCAGAAATTTCTGATAATGAATGACAGGTATACAGTAACTATGAAATATTTTTTTTATTCTGTTAATGTATCAATATAGAAAATTACTTCCTACATAAACACTTCATTACCAACCAATCTTCTTATATGTTTTACAGTATGCAAACATCTCGTATTTCACTGTGGAATGAATTCATTGATAACCAAGGAAGTGTTCTTCAATCTGAAATCACCAACTTCCCAGTTATCATTGGCCGTAAACTACGAGTGAATTTCTTTAATGGTAATTTCAATTTAAATATCATAGCTTACCTGTTATTTGAAAACTTTTAAGATGAAAGATTCAATTATAACAAATATTTTTTTCGTCTGTAAAACAGGATGTGAAATATCAACACTGCTAACTTCTATTGTTCTGGTTGATCCTCCTATTGAAGAAGCCTTGAAGCTAAAAAACTGGTAATCTCAGGTTTAAGATATAAATACTCATCATATATAATGTGATATCTTTTTATTTAAACTGATTATGATTTATGGAAATATTATATTATAGGGTTCAAAGGAATAAAAAGGAAATACAATAGTTTCTGCAGAATCATGATAATTTCGACAATCTTGGCCTACCTATTTCAGGAAATGAGGAAGTCACACAAGTATCACATATCCTTGCTGATTCTAAGGTAATATTAAACAATATTATGATTTCTAAGATATGCTGAACTTAGTATTTATGTTTAAAAAATGTTTTATTTAGGCTGCTTTGGTTAGAGTGAAGATAAGCTTCCAAGGAATTGTTCAAAAACTCTACTATATGGCATGCATAAAGTGCAATCATTCAACTTCAGCAATCAAAGGATATGAATTCACTTGCAACGGTTGTGGAACACGGCAACATGCTCAGCCAAGGTTTTTCATTTATCTGATCATTAAAGAGCTTGTAATTGAAATCATAACTTCATATTTTTGTTTCATAGACAAAAATAACTACAAAAGTACACTATACATTGAAAAATCAAATATAAATATTTTTTTCTAAATTTGACAGGTGTAGGCTTCAAATAAACCTAACAGATCATAGTGGAGGGATTACAGCTACCTTGTTTGGAGATCTTGCTGAAAAGTTTTTGGGTCTAACTGCACAGCAATGCATGGAAGGACCAAATGAGGTTTGTAATGTTTAATATACTGTTAATAAATGTTTAAATCTTCTGTTTTAAACTTTTCGTCATACTTTTATTATTGTTATTTTGATAAAACAATGATGATTGATTTGAAAGGAGCATATGAGCAAACTTCATGAGGTTCTACAAACAAAACACTATTTGGTGCAATTGCAACGTTCAAAGATGAGGGAGGGTGACACCCAACTGAAATATTCTGTGTTTTCCTTTGAGGAAGAGAAAAATCCAGGGGAAAAATCATCCTCATCTGCTGGTCAAACTTCTGCATCAACAATGAATAATGATATATTACAGGAAATGCGCGTGCTGTCTAATCCAAACCAAGCAATTGCAGGAGTTGAAGATTTTCCAATCATCTTCCCATCACAACCAGGAGCTGCAGTTGATAATGTTACATATATTACAACAGCGCAGCCTATTCAAGCCATTGCACCTGCTGAAGCTCTTCAGATGCAAAGCCCAGATAGAAATTCATTTCAGCAGCAAGAAATTAATACTCCTGACGTTATTTCAGGTTAACAACATGACTAATTTATTATAAATTAATCTTTTTTAGTAAAACTTTAATTTAAACTCTGTTAGTATATTTTAACAATACTTTCTCCCTTTGACAGAGAAACAGTCTTTAGGCCGTCGGCAGGTGCGGAAAAATATCCTTCCAGACTTTGACTATGATGCTCAACAAAATGATGTTCCAGAGGTAGACAAAAAAACCAGAAAGAAACAAAAAAATGCATAAAATATTAAGGTCATTATATTAATCTACTAATTTGGAACAAACTAAGATAACACTGAACCTAATGTTGCTGTTTGAGGTCTTTTTCTTCAAAAATGAAGAAATCTTTTGTATCAACAACAATGTTTTGATTCTGATTTTCTTCATGATGAAGATTGTTATTGCAAGCTATGGCAGATAAATAGTACTCTATAGCATTAGCAACTGTTAGTACTTCTTACAACTTTAAAAACTTTTAGACATATTTTGTATGAACAAAAATGTTTTGCTTCTACTATTCCTTATTATTATGAATATTGCTGTGTATGACCAAAAAAAGGTTCAATTAGCTGTTTGTGTATTCTACTTTTCGCATCATGCCTCACAAATGGCCAACCTGCTAACAGTGTTAGGCAGTCATGAAATATACAAATAGTTGTGTCAGGATGGTTTGCAGTATGGAAACCACCATCATGGAAATGGCATATCCTCTGGGGGGGCAAATATGCAACAGATTGAGCTCCTCAGCATTGGAGAATATGCATGTGTTTTGGGAACTTTATCAGGGAGGGGAACACAGAAAGTGGGTGTTGCCGCTGCTGGTGCTGCATGGTCTGATTTACAATCTTAGATCTTTTTCTCTCCCTCTTTACTTTTATTAAATTGGCTACTTTATCCTAAATTCTCAAAATTTTATGAGTTTTACAGATGTAGATGTAGTTTCGTTCTGTTTTCTGTAAAGGATGGAATGTGATCTATTTGTGTCTTGACTTGAATGCACATTTTCACACCTTTAATAAATCATTTATAAAAAAAAGGATAAATAAAAATAAAAATTAGCATAAAAAGGAAATCCCTTCACATAAACATCACAACCTTTAAAAAGTAAAGATTACAAAAAAAATAAAACTTAATTTCATATTTCCTTTCTAGCCCAATATAACGAAAACTCAAAACAATTCATCAAATGAAACAAAATTGTTGTCTTTTAGAAGATATATCCATTATGAAAACAAAATTTTTATTATTTCATATATTAATTGACAAAAAATAAAATCGTAAGTTAAGTACTCTACTAGAATACTATAGCTATTACTTACTTCACACGCAACCTGCAACATTACAATCAATTTACTCCGACTTGCAGTCAATATTGTGACAATGCTCCATCGTCATCATTGCCAAATTCTAACTAGGACCGTAAAGCATTTTCTTTTCACCCAACCTGCTAAGTTTTACAAAATTAAAAAATCCCAAAAACAACTTAACCATAAATAATGACGATAAAAGAAAATTTTATTCCCAAATAAGTGTTAATTTAAATATTTTAAAAAAAACACCTTCTAATATTACTCCTACTTAATTAATTATATTTAATGTTATTATTTAAAATGCACATACACTATACACATATTTATTCAATTGTAATCAAACAGGAATCATAAATAAAAGTCAAAAAAATAATTCAGTCTTCTCTTTTATTTCAATATTTTTTTCTATAGTATTCACTTATTTATAAACCAAGTGAGTACATTAACTTCAAAAAAATACAACACGATATAATTAAACTATTGAAATTTTACTTAGGCAACCCCATATATTACATAAATCAGACCAAAAAACCTAAACAATTAACACCTATGAATACAAATCCAAATATTAAAACATCAACCCACCAACTCAATAATAAAAAATATATTTTAAAAAAAACCATTAAACGTAATAACCTTTAACGCAAAATCCATCAGTCGAATCAAAATAACAAAATCACATTAGCAACTACCATCCCTAACAAAAACATAACACAAACATAAAAACGTTCAAATTTTACCAAATAAATAAAAAATAAGCTAAATTAATAAATTGAGTAATTAAACAAGTCGATTACATTTCGAACATATCGAGATGAAAAGTTGTTAACGCATTACTAATAACGGTACAAGAGAAAATTCCACATAAAGTAAACCTCATTAAATAATAAACTTTAACATTTAACAATTAATTATATATTAATATAATGATTTATCTTGCCTTTAACAAAAATTACATTTAATGTATAAAAAATTAATATTATTCTATTTAAATAAATATCTGTAAAATTTCCTATATAAAGCATAAATTAAAACACGATTTAAAATTTTTTTTTGCAAATAACATAATTAATTCAACAACCGTCATTAACTATTCATATTCCACTTATTTTTTAAACCTTTTCAAATTCCACTTCTTCAAATTTAAGGTTAACTATACATATTCTCATCTTTGAAAATAAAAATATTTTCATAGTCTACACCTAAGCAATCAACATCATCATTTATGGTTCCAACTTCCAAGAGAACACCTACGCATCATGATCCTCCTTTTTTACTTTTTCTTTTTCTTTTTAAAATAGCACTTCCAATACTGTTCAATTACACAGTAATTTGACAACTTTTGTCATTTCTTCCTTCTTTCCTCCACCCAGATAGTACTGCACTCACCTCCTCTTCTTCTGTTTTCTTTCTTTCTTTCTGGCTGTTGTCGTTCTTCATCTTCATCATCATCATCATCGTTATTCTCCACTGTTTTTTCTTCCTTTCTCTCTATCTGATTATCGTTCAAGCAAAACTATGGAGTCCTTCTCTGCTTTGTATTCACTTCAAAGGGTGCAATACAATACCATTATTGTAAGTATTCTAAATTCTAAAATAAACAAAAATTCTTATTGATATGTTTAAAATGTTCATTCATTTAATTTTTAACTTTTTCTTTCATTATATATGTTTTGTAGGCCTTGCCATCTCTTAAGAATCTAATCATCGACAGAGTCTACCCTGAATGTATTTCAATAGAGACTTCAGAAGGTCCAGTACACTGTGATATTGTAAGTGTGCTTCCTGGAACAGTTGAAATTGATGCCGAACCCCTCTGTAAGAAAATGCATGTCATGGACAAAGATATTTTCCAGATTGATCTGTCATCAACAGGAACATACTCTGCCCGTTGTTTTGATTGCGTAGGCAAGCAAAGGCTTCCCTTTAGAGCAGAAGCCACAAACCTCATGATTCACTACCTTCTGTACACAACAACTGAACACATGCATAAACTGGTAATATTTTTCCTCTTTCATTTTAAATAATTATATTTTACAAATTTACAGTAATGGTTGATGAAAAATAAGTAATAAGTATCACTGTTGAAAGAATCTATGAAATGGAAATTTCTGAATTTAAGATTTTTTTTTTTTTTGTTAATGACAGATTATTCCTTACAATTTTAATGGTGAATTTGGTTTCGATGATGATGTGAATCTTACTCTGATAAGCCGAAAAACTGAAAAGAACATAACAACATCCTGTTCAAAAGAAGGGGAGTTAACATTCAGTAAAAAGGCATGGATTGAGTTCGTCACTGATCACGCAATACATGAAGGAATGTTTCTTGTGTTTAGATGGAACCATTTTAATACCTTTGCTGTCTACATCTTCTCGGCTGATGGTAGAGAAATAAATTACTGTATTAATGGTAATAACTTTACTTACTGCAAATATAAAGTACTTGTTGATTCTTACAACTTTAATGCATATTAGAAACTAATACTTTTAGTTGTATATATTTCTTTTCCAAAACAAACAGAAGCTGAAGTCATTGCAGATCCTAATCATCCCAACCTTACACAAGAGCCACATCTAATTCCGCCACAGATAATTGGACCAACTTTTCAAATCAATCTGAAAGAGCAGAACCGCAAGAATTATAGAGTGGTAAACAATCATCCAAAATAACAATTTTTTACTTTCAATTTCATGACTGCATTTTAAAACATGTTTCGTAAATAGTACACTACTTATGACAGTACTAATTTTTTACATTCCAGACTATTCCAATCAAGTTTGCCAGAAAGTATGCCTTGGAATGCTTTACAACTGTGGATATCATTTCCAATGGACACACTCTTGATATGAAACTTGCCACCATTTCTGATGATAGGCGCAAGAATATTCCCTACACTCAACTGGAGTGCCGTGGGAACTGGAAAGAATTTTCCAAGTTGAATAACATTCCTTTTAAAACAACAAAACGGTTGGAGTTCACTCTTCTTACTGAGGCTGTATCTCTGAATGAAGGAAATGTGGTATTCCATGTTAGAGTTCTATGAACTCTTTCAGATGTGGTATCTCTGAATGAAGCAGATGTGTATTTATGATGACCAACTCTTTTGTGATAGATGATTTTTTATGATGACAAATATAAAGTTTATTAGCTCTTGAAATTTTGTTTTGTTTAAAGGCCACTTTTAAAATTTGGAACTTCCATAATGTCATGCCAGGGAAGTGAGGTAGAACTCACCCTCAAAAGCTAGCTCAAGAGGAGAGGGAACCAGCTCCCCCGCACTCAAGGATACTTCAAGCCCACGGCTCCCATACGCCCCCCCGCATTCCGCTGTACCCGGCGATGACTAAGCACGGTCCCGAGCGCATCACGGGGGAAGGCGTGGGTCCAGCTCTGATACCACTGTCATGCCAGGGAAGTGAGGTAGAACTCACCCTCAAAAGCTAGCTCAAGAGAGGAGGGTGCCACACTCCTCTTTTAAACCACACATTGGTAGCCCACACTACCAATGTGGGATGGCTCATTGCCTGACACATAATCTGCTCAACTATATTGTAATTCGCATACAATATTTAAGAAATTAAAGGCCCAATGTGCAAATCAATGGCCCAAGTCACGGTGAAATTAAAGGCCCAATAAGTGCTGATTTCATCATCATCAAATGTGTAATGCCCCAATACATAAAAATAAATAGGAACAAATTATTTTACTGCTTTCATTAACTATTAAAATTATATGATAAAATATACACTTTACCATATTTTTCAAAACATATAAAAATAGTTACTTATTTTTATATAAATTAAAGTAAAATAATAAATAACAATAACAGTACGAAACTCAAAAAATTAACTCCAATTTTCACTTAATTTTTACTTTAACTATTCAATCAGATTTTATAAAAATAAATTTTTTTTTACATTTTACAAAATATAAATATAAATGAAAATAATAAAAACAAATCTCAATTACAAGTTATCACATAACCACATCAGATTTTAATTACAATAATTTTAATACTCATCATACTACAAAATTTCTTGTTCTATTTTATTTTAATAATGCCCAGCTATTATACAATACGAAACAATATTTTTCGAAAAACTAAAATATCATCAAACCAAAGAAAATTTAATTCCAAAATTTCAACATCATTAGCAGCCTTCGATTCTCTACACAGCATAATTTTTTCCCCAGAAAATCAAAAAGACATAACACTCACTTACAACCTAATAACTTCATTAAATCATAACCAAACTTCAACATCTATCATAGCATCCATAGTTCTAGCTCTTCTATTTTACACAATCACTACAACTATTTATAAACAGAGCTCAATCTTGAAAAAATCTACCCATTTCAACCAAGAAGATACCCAATCAATACCTCATTCACTTCACCAACTGCCAAATTTTTTATGATACCATAGATTCACTGAAAAAACCACCTACTCTTCAGCCATATATCTTTGAAAATCTTTATCTTTACCTTCACGTCTCAACTTCTCTTTCTTCAATCCTTCTTCTGTTTCTGTTCTTTTTACCTTCATTATAGAACACATATCAGACACTTTTATTTATTTATTATTATTAAAAAGGTCTTTTCTATAACAGCCCTTAAGTGCCTGATTGCCTTAATTATCCTTTAGGTAAGCAATTACTGATAAAAAATACAGAAAGAAAGGGCATGTATTCAGACACCCACTCTTTACCTTTTCACGTCTTCTGAGTTGTTAAAAAAAAAAATCTCTTGCTCTTATACACTGACACATACAGATTGCAATGTGTCATGTTTTTGTTTCTGCACCATCTCCTTCCATTTCCATGCATGGACACAGGATGTAATTTGATGAACGTTTGCTTGTGTAGGATCTTCCTGCTGCACTTCATAATGCTGCTGTAATGTAACAGAGGCTTTAAAATTACACAAAATTAAAAACAGCCAGTGGTCAATATTTAAAACTTCTGCTATAACAGGAGAAGGCTTGTTCGAGGATTTAAACTGGTAAGATGAAGCAAGATTTTATTACTGCCAACATCCCATTTTTTCTGTGCCTCACGAATGTAATACTCCCACTGCATTGCTACAGAATCCATCTCATTTTTCAACCATAGTTTAGCTTCAAGCAATCATAATCAACAATTCTTGTCGAAATGCAAAAAAAATCTGAGCCTGCTGAAATGCAGTGGGAGTATTTTCATTAATAAAGAAAGATTTATGAATGCAGATCAAAAAAGGAGCATTCATATCAGCCTGTAACATCCAGTAGATACAGAAAGAAAAGGAAATACAAATTACACAATCCCTGATGACCTGATCTTCCTTATTATTAAGCACCAAAAAATTCAATGTAAAAGTAGCAGACAACATGGAATCATGTAGAAACTTTTTTCGGTTGTCTTTTACCATCAATCCATTTTATTCTCTTCTTATTCACATTGAGGTTGTAACTCTGGTTATGTCAAAAGTGTCATCCTACATAAATTTCAATAAAATATGTCAAAGTAAATATTCAATTCACTTCAACAACTATGAAATTCTTTACTGACAAAAAAGCTTCACTAAATCTTCCATTTATTTCAACAACTACTAGATCCTCTACTGACAACAAAGATTTACTGAAACAGCACTTAAATATTTACTCTTCTTTTTTTACTATAAAAGCTCACCCTCAACCAGCACAATCCACACACTACCAAACCATTTCTCGCGTACAACTTAAACCAAGAAAGAAAAAGAAGGAAAAAAATACAGCACTTATCAACAGCCAAACAATGGCCCTTGCAGCTTGCTCTCAATTATATCGCCTCAATACTATCAATGAAGACTACTACTTAGTAAGTCAAAAAATACTATATTTTCTAAACTTTTTTTCAATTTTTCCTCATACCTTTCCATTCAAACACCAGTGTCCCAAAAAAAAATAGTTTTCCTTGTTGCACATATAACTATAAGATGATGATTATTAAACTAAGTAATTTCATTCACATTATTTATCTTTCTTTGCAGTATTTACCAACAGCTTATAACCTACCAGACAACTTACAAGAAACAGACTACATCAACGTACAAACTCTAGATGGCCCTGTACCTTGCCAAATCTACCAAATCATAGATGAAGGAGTTGAAATAGATGTGGCAATTCTCTGTAAAGTCCTCCATTCGAAACACAGAGACTATAAACAAATTGATGTAACAAATATGGGAACTTTATTTGCACGTTCATTCTACTACAATGGTATTCAAAAACTCGCTTTTCTTGCTATCAATCAGAATTTAAAAGTACACTATCTTGCTCATCTAACCGGAAGTTGCTCCACTAAACTGGTAAGATACTTTTTCTGACAGTATATTTTATCAGTTTACTAATACATCTAACAACCACCATTTATGTTTTACAGGAAATCCCTGACACTTTCCATGGTGAATTTGATCACCACGGTTTACTACCATTTCGTTTGATTAGCAGAAAAACAGACTCATATATGTTGGGTTCATGTGTTACCAATGAAGGACTAATTTTCAAGAGATCAGACTGGCAACACTTTGCTGAAAAACATCTTCTTCATGAAGACATGCATATTATACTAAAATGGAATAAATTTCAATGTTTCTCTGCTTACATCTACGATCAAAGTGGAAAAGAACTTACCTATTCAAACAATCTAGGTAAACCACTTCATGATCCTTATTTTTATAAATTCATTGCAGTTACTCTAATATTCTGTAAAAAGCTTATAAATTATTATCCACAATAAAAAAATAGAAAACAATGCAGATATCATGAGTATACCTGAAGGGCTTCCACAGAATGCAGAAGTTCATCATAATCATGGACCATTTCTACCCCCTCCTGCTGTACCTGCAAATGAAGCTGAAGAAGGTTATATTACTAAACTACATTATTGCTTTCACTAAACTATTTACTCTCAATATTTCTGTCTACTAAAACAACATCAAACAACATCGCAGCTTTTCAAACTCAGCTCAGCTTCAAAGTCAGATATACCGAACGCATCCACCTCTACGGCAATATGGTAACATTCATTACACTATTTATTCAATTTTTTAACAATATTACATTCATTTTTTATACAAGACAATTAATTTTAATAACTATACCAATTACAGGAAATACCTATCAGCTTTGCCAACCACCATGAACTGCAACTTTTTCACCAAATAAAGTTAATCACCAGACAAGGGAATTTTCATTTTCGCCTGCGTACTCTACCTTACCGCAGTGCTGACGATTCTCGTCCATACACGCACATCCAAATTTATGGAAACTGGGACAAATTTTCCATAAAACATCCAAATGCATTGGGAAAGTTACTTACATTCACCATAGTACCTACTGAAGACTTCATATTCCAAACAAAGGTTGTGTTCCATGTTCAAATCCCATGAAAACCGCCAACCCTTTATTACTCTTCTATCACCGCAAAATGTTACTTAGCTATAAATGTTTAGTCAGTACTTTCTAGGTCAGTATTTAACTATGCTTGTTTAATCAATACTTTTTAATCTATTTCAATTACACCATGCATTATATTCAGCTTCATTTCCACCACGACCCCTGTTCTAAATTGTTTTTGTTTTATGTTCTATCGAAAATTAATATTACTTTCTATTACCATATACAGCTATATTATTCTTTCTTAACATTATGTTGTCTGATTTCTCCAACTTCGTAATCAAAAATACATAACAAAGTTCAAAACACAAAAAAAACAAACAAACCTAAAATACATATATACAATTTTCGACCCCTCAAATCGGTTTTTGGATCTACAAAACTTGATAATTGCACAAATTACCTTCAACGAATTTCCACTTCTTTTCCAACACGAACACCTAAACACAAACAACCCGCACACCACCCCAAAACACCAACCATAAGATCCACCCTTGAGCATCCATTGACCTAGAAATATAAACACACAGCCTCAATGAATATAATTACACAGTACTACAGGTGGGATATGCATATGGATGTTAATGTGAACTGACCAAATTATCAAGGTCGACTTTGATATGGAATAACATGACAGCCATCCCCTTCCTCCGGTGAACTTCAGCCTCCCACAGCATTCAAACTTCAATCTAACAAACAAGTAAAGTATCAAGGCAAATAAACCAGAAGAAAAAAGAGACCGAAGATAATTAGCTGACCACAGAAGAACATATTGTATTGCCTCCAAATTTCATAATGTTGATGTCTCGTGACTACCAAATTAACAATGCAAAAGCACAATGACCAGATAAACCACAAACCCAACCACCTATTTTCACTTTATGCCCTCTGGGGGCAGCACTAAGTCTATTTCCTTTCACCTACTTTTGACCAAACAAAATAGCTTATACCATAGCCTAACAATACATTCTATTTTTTTATTACAGTGTGAGAAGACAGAACAGTTGAGATATGAAGCTTTCAACATAAGATTGGGAGATAAAAGGGGCGGCCACAAAGAGGGAGAGGAAAAAGAAATAAAATTTCAGGAAAAAACAAATCATCTATGGGCCGTTTCTCAAAAGCCCATAAATTCTTCCTTCCTACATGTTTTCCCAAACTAAGCCCACTTATACTGTCCACCTAAACAAACACAAACATTAATTTTTATTATCAAACAGAAAAACAAAAAATTAATTCCTAATCACATGAGCTAACTAACCTTACTTATCCAAATTTAAAATCAATATCATTAATACAAACTCACGGCGCGTTAGCGCCGTGATAATCCACCTAGTTCATTATTATGGACGCAGAACTCCATTATGCATCTGTTGGTGAAACAGGGGCCCACTGGCCCCAGACAGAGTACTACGCCCACGACTCCGTATTTTGTATCTAAAACGCAGTTGGATGTTTCCCAGCACCATTAATATACATCACTTCTTTTCTTGTAAAAAAAAAAAAGACAACGTGAGCTATTTGTTGGAGCTATTTATAAATATTAGTAGTTATTGTTAATTATACTAAATAAATGATATTTAGAGGAATAAATATAAGAAAGTTTGTGAAATTAATTTATTACGATTTTATATTCTATTGTTATAAAATAAAATAATTACAAAATAAAAAAATAAAGAAATTGAATACTATTTCAACTCAATCTATGCATCAAAATGTTTATTAAAAATTGAAATATTCAATAGAAACAAACATTTTTGTTTCTCAATATATTAAGAAACCATTGCATTATATAAAATCTACAATACAATATAAAAAAAAAGTATATATAAAATTTAACATTTAAAATTATTTGATTATCATAAAATAATTAAATAATTGTCCTATGTACATATTTACAAAATACTGAAATACCTTTTTTCTAGGGAAAAAAAAAGCAGTACAAAATATATAATATTATAATAGAGCCAAAAAAAAAGCTCCAGGAAATGCTAGAACTATTTCTGTCTCCAGATCATTTTCGGAAGCCAATTCTAACTTCTGAAATAGGATTTTTTTAATTCAAATATTCATTTAGGCCCCATATAAATACCAAAATAAACCAAATAGAAATGAAATTCCCAAAAATTTAAAATTTTTTTTCCCCAATAGAAAACGAATTATGGGAATTCGTTTTCTAATTCGTTTCCTACTGGAGAATTCTTTTCCTAATGGGATTTTTTTAAAAAAAATTATGAATTCGTTTTCGTACAGAACATTAATTTTATTTTTAAAAATTTAAGTGAATTCGTTTTGTTCCTACATTTTTTTTAATTTAAAATAAAATTAGTTATGTAATTCTATGTAAACTAATGTAAAAAAATAGTAAATAATTATTTTGTAATTGAAAACAGGTTCACCAACATCGTTTCTAAGTTTTTATGGTTTAAATATAAATATTATGTAATGTAAAACGAATTATGGAGTTTCGAAATTGACACCCGTAATTCATTTTTCAGTTTTAGGGGAACGAAGGCAAGAGATAATTATATAACTGAAAATCTAATTTGTAATTCGAAAAAAATTTTAAATAGTTTTTATTTTGTTAAATATTTGTGAAAAAACGAATTGAGTGAAATAAAATTATTATTAAGCTTATTTTTTAAGAAGTAGAAAAAAAAATTTAGTAGAAAACGAATTCATTCAAATAAAATTATTTTTAAAATAAGTAATATAGTTTTAGTTAAATAATACATTCAAGAGAAAACGCGAATTCGTTTCCACTTGAAAACGAATTCAGTGCATTCGTTTTTAGAGGAAAACGAATTCAATTCATTTTTTACCAAAATTGCTTTTTTGTAAAATTTTTTCTAAGTTTTTATTTATTTAAAAAAATATTATTTAATGAAAAACGAATTTTAGGGTTTTCGAAACGAACCCCAGTAAATCGTTTTTGAGTTGTTATAAAAAAAAGAAAAAGGCAAAACATAATTATATAACTAAAATTTTAATTTGTAATTCAATAAAATTTTAGAGGAAGTAATTTATGGCATTTTTTGAAATATATAAAATCTCCGTATAAATGAATTTGGAGAATTTATTTATCTTTGAAAATTTAGTCATGCATTTATGTTTTAAAAATAATTAATTCCGTTAAAAACAAAACTCATAAATTAGTTTTTCTAAAAAAAAAATAACATTAGACCGATATTGATGTTTTCATTTTTAATTATTTTTAGTTTAAATGAGCTTGCATAGGGAATACTAGTGGGATTAGGCGACGCTATCGCGCCTGCCTTTGATATAGAAAATGGAGAGAATAAAGAAGATAAAGGTAATTGACCACCATTTCAAAAAAATGCCGTAAATTACTTCCTCTAAAATTTTATTAAATTACAAATTAAAATTTCAGTTATAATTATATTTTGCATTTTTTTCATAACAACTCAAAAACGAATTACGGGGTTCTTTTGAATTAATGAAATTACTAAAAAAACAAAAAAGGAAAAAATTAATTTCTCCAAGAAACGAATTCATTAATGAAATTAATAAAAAATAAAAAAATGAAGAAACGAATTCATACAATTCGTTTTCAAAAGAATTTTTTTATATTTTGGGAATGAAACAAAAATTTGTCTATTTTGGTAATTTTTGTAATTTTTGAAGATTGAAAACGAATCTCCCAACTTCGTTTTTGTAATTTTGGGAATGAAAAAAAAAATTTGTCTATTTTGATAATTTTTGGTCCCAATATGAATATTGGGGAAAAAACCCTCTGAAATAGCAACAGTTAAACCGTTATTCATAAGAATCATAAAGGTAGTTAAAAATAGCTATCGTTAGATATTGTCTAAATTAAACTCGATAAGTATATTTTTTAACGTAACCACAATATACTCGACAAATATGTTTTTTTAATGTAACCACAATATACTAGATACGAGAATTTTCATATAATGCTAAACTTAATACCTATAATTAGTTCTTGCGGGGAAAAAAGAATGCCTTGGACCTTCTATGCCTCCTTTTTTTTTTTTTTTTTTTTTTTTTGAGAAGTAACGGTTCCTCCTTTAACAGACAAAAGAGTTGCTCAATTGCTTCTCAACACTGAAAGCGTACGCTGAAGCCAGCGCTTTTGTTTTTGAAGGCTGGAGCTGACCTTTCAAATTTGAAAGATGCATGTTAAACGCAGTAACGATTTTATTAAACGAAGTAACATTCCCTTGTAAAAAAACTAAAATGCCCCTGGAGTAAAAAAATTTTTAAAAAAACAGAAAAGGTACTGTTCATGAACATGCTGGTACTGTTCATGAACAGTACCCGCATGTTCATAAACGGTGAAAAGATGCCCGGCGGTTTTACTGTTCATGAATAAATTTTTTTTTATTTCCATGTTTTCACCTATAAGTAAGGGGTGAATGTCAGAAGTTTTATAAAACGTTCAGAGGTAGTTGTTTTCCATTTACATTAAACTGCAGAAACACTTGTTTTCCATTTGGTCACTGACACGTTCATTCAAATATGGCCGGTATATCCGAGTACGATCCATATTACACTGTAAGTAACACCGTATTTATTTTTTTAATTTATAGCATTGTGCGTAATTTATGTATATACTGTTTCACTTTAAATTTCGGGGAAAAAAATTCATTATGGGGGATTTTTTCCCCGGATCTGCGATTATCCGGACCTTTTTTTGCTGGTTCTGAAGCATTTCGGACGGGGAGAATGTCTCCCAGTCCGAAACAGCCGGAATACCGCCGTTCGCCGGCGGTATTACCGGAAGGAAATACTGCCGTTCGACGATATTTCCGGGGGAAATACCGCCGGCGAACGACGGTATACCGTCGTTCGCCGGCGGTATTTCCCCCGGAAATATCGCCTGCCGGCCGCGATATTTTGCCCAGAACTATCGCCGTCGGCCGGCGATATTTCCGGCCAAAATTTTCCGGCGGTTTGCGGGCGGGCAGGCGTTTTTTCTGCTACTTCTGCGGGAGAAAATCCCGGGACAGTCGCAATATCCGAACGACCCTATGCTAATCAAAATTGGTTAAGAACTTTTGTATCTGGGCGATAATATGATTGCGCAATGTATTTGCTGAATAGAAATTTTAGTGTGTAAGTATGCTGAACGATGTTTTATTAATGTTGTTGAAAGGATTTCCGCGTTGAGAGCGATACCATTTATGCTGACCACACCGCGGTATTTCGGACGACTCAAGAGTTCATCAGTAAGGAAGGTATGCTTGCATGGGTTAAAGCACGAGCATCTGAAAATAATATGACGACAAAAATTACATCTTCTGCGAAAATATTGGGGTTGTTCCTAACAAGAGGAAGAAGCGGTAGAGTTGAGATTGGGTGCGATAGATCAAGAAAAGTTAGGGAAAAGGCACCCATACCGGAAGGGAGTAGCAGACGGGGCAATACAAGCAGCAAGAAGACAAACTGTCCATTTCACCTGAAGGGACGAGAAATTGATGGGGGAAAATGGAAGTTAGAGGTCAGAAACATTATGCACAATCATGAATTAGAAGGAGTGAGAAATTAGCATTCAACTCAGACACGTTTAACAGAAGAGGAGAAGAAGAAGATTGCAGAAATATCCAGTATCAACATCAGGCCGAAGCATATATTGGCCAAATTGCGCTCAGATGATCCGGAAAATGTCAGCCACATAAGGCAGGTTTACAACGAATCAGCAAAAAGTAAAAGGGATGCGAGGGGAGGTATGACTAACATGCAGTATTTTTTCAAACTTATGCATGATCACAAATACTTCTATGCGTACTCCGGCGATGACGGAAGAAATGCAGTGGGCCACATCTTCTTTGCGCACAAGAAGGCGCGTCGTCTACTTGCTCTGTTTCAGTACGTTTTGTTCATGGATACAACGTGTAAGACAAACAGGTATGACATGCCTCTGCTTCAAATTGTAGCTCATGTACCTACAGCTCAGTATGTGCATATCGCGTTCATTTTCCTGAGGGATGAGACTACTCCGAGTTATTACTGGGGATTGGCGCAATTGAGCACCTTATTCGAGGAAAACAGATTCCCCCACGTGGTCATGATCGATCGAAAGACCGCATTACTGAATGTTGTGGCACTAGTTTTCCCACATGCTACCCAGCTACTTTGTAGGAGGCACATTGAAATGGATGTCAAGAAACATGTAGTGTCAACTTGGAACGACGAAACTACGACGGATGTCTTTCTATATCGTTGGCGACAAGTTGTGAAAGCCCTGACATATGAACGGTTCACGAAAACTGTGGATTATATTGATACTAAATATGGGAATAAATCCAGATTCAGGCATATTATTCCCTACTTGAAGAATACATGGTTGGATCCTCACAAGGAGAAGTTCGTGTCTTACTGGACGAAAAACATAAAGCATTACGGCGGGCGCACAACGAACATGTAAGTTATTTATTGATTTCATTTATGATTCGTACGTTGTATACTTACGCGATGTTTTATATAAGGATTTATGTTCTATGCGTTCTGTTAATGTCAATTGTCTTTCAGGGTTGAGAGTGCTCATGCCATGGTGAAGAAGGCTATTGGTACGGATAGAAAGACGTTCCCAAGTATTTTTCACGACATTCATATTATGATAGGGTTGCACCTCGGTGAAATTCGGACTAAAATGAAAGCTTCGCGCAGCAAAACATATCGGAAGAGCGACTACCTACTGTATAGTCGTTTGAACGGTCGAATGTCGTTCGCTGGAATTACAAGGGTGGAGGACGAATATACAAAAATAGTTGGCCTTATTGGGGAGGACGGTTCTCTTTGTGGTTGCGAACTCAGAACAAGTTGCGGTCTGCCATGTGCATGTGAGATGCAACAGTTGGTGCGCGCGTACCAACCAATTGATCCTATCGACGTTGACGCCTTCTGGAAGACGCTGCACTTGGGAGATACAGAAATTCCATAAATCGAGGAGGAGAGGCAAACCGCTGAAGGGCGACTGCATGAAATGTTTGTGGATGTCATGTCGCGTCCGAGCGCTGAGATATACAGGGTCATGAGTGTTGTGCATTCGACGCTTTATCCCGAAACTGTTGATGTAGCTGAGTTTGTTAGTAGGCCACACAGGGGACGTCCCAGACACAATCCCACCCAACGAGATTTATCAGGGTTCAAGCACGCCGAAAGAAATGCGATACAACGAGGTACGAATATATGTAGGCAAATTTTTTCTGTCATTGTGGTTAAATACATATACACATACTCAATTTAATACGCTTTACACTCGCAGGCCGGCGATCCACAGGCGGGCAGAGAAGACGAAGGGTTGTTAGGCAGCACGCTTCTGAGTGGCCTTACGACCTTCCCGTATTTCTGAAGCAGTTCGTGTTCGAATACATTACCGCCCACGTTAATGTTGTGCCCGATGGACATTGTGATTTTAGGGTAATTTCCTATTTCGTACACGACGGAGATCAGGAGCAGTGGCCCCAAGTGCGTAGAGACCTGCTGCAAGAACTCCGGGAGGAAGATAATTTCTGGTGCTTCGTGCTTGGGGCAGTCGATTACGATTTAGCATGCAGGCTGCTAGATTGGTATGTAGTTCCGGCAGGCGAGTATTTCTGGTTTGATTCTTATCTTCTGGGAATACTTGTCGCAACGAAGTACCAGAGGGTGGTTACACTATATGCCCAGCAGAGTAGTACTTTCCTTCCGCTCCTGTGGCGGGGGGCAGGCGTCTCCACTGATCCTAGCAGTTACATCAATATGGGGTTAATAAGACAAAATCATTTCATTGCTTTGTTAACTACAGGGGAGGTATTGCTGCCCCCAATCTATCCGACGTGGAGTAGTCGGGCCAGCGAACAAATGCAGCTTTGGAAATCGTATTTGGATGGAAAATTAGGTGCATACCGGAATAAAGCGACTGCTGAGTGTTAGTATATGATATTTTTTTGCGCCTTATGTACGGCTACACGTTAGAAGCAATTTATTGTTTGTACATTTTTAGGCTAGGAAACATAAAATCCGCATCTTCAGTATAAAAGGTGTAATACATTTTATCATTACAGAATTTGAATAAAATATCTATACTTCATTGCGATTGGCGATATCTCCATATACAGTGCAATTAAAAACATATAAAAACAAAAATTACATCACTTGGGACTCGGGCTAAAAGTACTACAGTGCCGGCATTAAATCTTTCAAATGACGGCACACCTCCTCTATAGCACTCTCCCTCACTTCGGTTGGGACGGTATTCCGGTTGCGAGAATGCGCATAATACATTTTACTTGCTATGTATTGCAAGCGCTGCGTATGGAATACATATGGACTGAATGTTAAAAAGATTGACGCAATTATATAATAAATCAACAGAAACAAAACATAAATGTGTAGTTCTTACCGCAACCGCAGATAGCCGTTTCGGGTTAATTGGCTCAGCCGAAGGCATGTCGTCGGGACTAACACGAACGTGCGTCCGCGGAAGGAAGTACTCAAGGTACTCAGGACACGTCTGATCGGGCCAATTAGCCCTCCCTATCCCTCTTAACACCTTATTCTTGGGGTACATTTAGGGGATCTTCAGATTCGTATCAAACACGCAGGAGTACCTTTTTATTTCAGGGCCTCTGTAACAGCTCTTTGGCTATAGAACTGGGTGAGGGATCGTCTGAATGAATCCAAATTGCCGCAGGAACCGATCTGGCATGTATGGCTCTGCGACCCCAGGACAATGAATAAGACCCCTATACAAGGTTATTGCGTGCGCTCCTGCGGGATTCGGCCCAAAAGGAAGCCAATTGACCTAGTGCGTGTGAAACATAGTCAGTGGATAATCGATCAGTAAGAAAATTACAATAATAAACATAAGAAAATTAAAATGACAGGAGAAATATTACCTCTTCGGATTTCATTCCATCCAGGGCATGTCTGTATTTGAACAGATCCCAGTTGGGATCACGCTTCCTTCCGGTTCCGACTTGCCACTTAACCGATGCTGGCCGATCGGCATCCCAGGATCTATGCTTTGCCGGACTAAACGCGGGGAAGTATTCGTATATCCAGCTCTATTAACAAAATTGAAAAATAAATTATTCATTTTTTCCCGCAAGTATAAGTAATGAATTCATTTATAAACGATGCCTACAAACCTGCAACAAAGTCAGACACCCGCCTAACTGGGCACTGTCCGCTCTAGAGGCTCGACCAAGGTTGCGATACAGGCTTGCCAAACATGCTGCCCCCCACGCAAGTCCGCCTAGGCTTTCTACATCTTGCAGGTAAGGCAAGAAGTGCCCAAGGACGAGGGTTTTTTTTCTTATCCACGAACAAGGTGTTCCCAACTAACCAGAGCAAATAACATGCGGCAGCATTGGAGGCGTCCACCTGTCCACTGAGACAACGCTCGCGGAGGAGGGATATTTTGACAGAGGCAAAATCTCGATCCCCGAACATTTCTTCATGAATCCCCAACGTCTCTAACAGCAGTTCCTTCATCTCAGCGGGCTTAATTTTCCACCCAATTGGCGAACCCCCAATCGGAACACGCAATATGTACGCAACGTCGTGGAGACTGATACTCATCTCCCCGAATGACATGTGGAATGTATTAATTTCCGGCTGCCATCTCTCAACAAAGGCACTTAGGAGTGCAGAGTCTAGCTCTGGATGCATAGACTAAGACAAATGTGCCAACCCGGACTGGTCAACCAGAGTTTTCATTTCCCCTTCTTCTAAAGGCCACTTTTGCAGATTGTTAAAGCCATTATGGCACAACAATGCACCACGTTCCTATGCAATGGATGAATAACATAACACCTTTACTAACCCAACATATTAATCATACATAAAAAATGAACAATAATACATATCAAGAAATATGAATTAAATCGTGAAAACGATACCTATCGATGCCATACGTAGTAGGCCACATGACCTTTAAAACTTTGTAGCAACTCCGGATCTGACGGACCACCGTCAATCGGCCCATCTAGAGGCATGTAAGAGTTCCACCCGCCATCACCTCTATAACCAGAATCGGACCCAGCCCCTGACACCGACCTACGCGCGGAGCCTATTACTTCTTTGCCTTTTTCGCTCCTCCGTCGGTTGGAATCATTTTCTTCTTCATTTTCATCCCCCAACCGCCCCGAGTTCCCTCCTATGTACCCCTGCGACTGGGACATGTCCATCTCAAATCTTTCCGCGTTTTCCCTAGCTTCCTCCTCCTCCGCATTTCCAATGTATGGCGGAGCAAATGGAATGTCGCGGTAATCAACGTTACTTTCCCTCGTCGCATTTGATAAGGGAGAAGATTCCTGCGCTCTTCCTGCCACTTTCCTCTGCCGTTCGGATACAGTGGGATGTCTTCGGCCACCTACTTCCTCAGACGAGGACTGCGTCGCCTCAGTGCTTCTATCAACATTGAGCATACTGTCATCCTTTCTGCTGCTTTTGCTTTTGGTCAATTTCAACTTCTTAAATGCTTCTGCCATCTGCAATTATAAAAACGCATATGTATCAATACGAAATTATATAAGGAACATCTAAACAACCAGAAAACGTTTACAGTTACAGAAATTTTAAAGTATCGTCGCAACATTCTCCCCGTTCGGGCAAAAAACATCCGGAAGTATCCAACCGCCGGAAAGTTTCTGGAAACGTGAGCAAGACCTCCGCCGGCCGCATAGTTTGCCGGAAAATACCGTCGGAATCCGGCGGTATTTTCCGGCGAAATACGGTTGCCGGACGGCGGTATTTTCCGGCGAAGTAGCGTTGTCCGGCAGCGGTATTTCGCCGGAAAATACCGCCAGATTCCGGCAGTATTTTCTGGTGGAAATATCGCTGCCGGACGGCGGTATTCCTCCGGAAAATACCGCCGTCCGGTTGCGGTATTTTTCTCGGGGAATCTGGCGGTATTCCCCGAGAAAAATACCTCCGGCGGTATTCCGGCAGGGACCCGGTCGGAATACCGTCTGCTACTCGCAGTAACCGTTTCCCTTCCATTCCGGGGACAATCTCACAGATATACTACGATCCGGGAAAAAAAAAATTTCCGGGTTCTATACTAACAAATTCGGATATATTATAACTTCTAACATAACTTCGGTATGCCTCTAACTAAATTAATGAAACAAACAAATAATCTCGCAAATAAAACAATACCGAAAGAAATATTAAATTGAGGCACTAACCTTTAATCGATCGTACTCGCAGTACCCATTTGTTGCCGATTTAACTAATTTAGAGTTTTCTTACACTAACATGCATTTTACTTCCTCTGGTTGCGCCTATTTATAGGCGCAACCCGGGGCTGCATTTCTATATATATATTTTTTTTCTCACTTGGTCAACAGTAAAAATTCGCTAAAATCACGCGGATGTCAGATTTTGACTGTTTACAAACGCGTTTTTTCGTTCTTTTCCCCATATTACACACTGAAGAAAAGCTGAACACGAGGTACTGTTGACGTGTTCAGCTTTTTACTGTTCACGCGTGCGTGAACAGTACTCTTTTTTGTTTTTTTTATTTATTTCAGAGGTATTTCATTATTTTTACAAGGGAATGTTATTACGTTTAGTAAAACTGTTACTGCTTTTCAGTCGATCCACTAAGCAAAAGATTGAGGTAAAACTATTTGTTGTGTTCTTCAATCAAACTTGTTTATGGAGTTTGCTATTCTTAGCAATAGAGGAATTCATTTGCTCGCTCTTTTTGTTTGAAATCTTACAATTCGGAGGCCCTGTTCGGAGCTACATTTTTTGGGTACACTTCTTTTCATCTCATGTTGGTTGAGGTCTCATTTGAAAGGTTTTTTTTTCTTTCTATTCATCTTGTGCCCACAAGTGTATGATAATTTTCCTCAATGGATATCTGCCCAGATATCTAACTAAAGTTAACTGCATGGTTGTTTAGAAAGAGCATAGTCTGGTATGGTGTCTGTGAATTTAGGGGTTTAGGGCTTAAGCAGAGTTTCAGGGTTTTGGATGCAACTTAACTGTAATTCTCAAAGACAAATCTTGTTTGATTTATGGAAGAGGGTTTTGGAGTTGGGATTTTTTTTTTGGTGAGCGAATTGTTTGATTGTTGGGCCTTGAATATCTTCTAGGTGATTGTTTGAAGCTGAACTCACGATAATTTTATTGTTCATGAACTGTGATTTTTAAAAAGTTACTTTGTTGTTATGCTTTTGATTGTTTCTTGTGGTTGATGTCTAAAAGAGTTGGGTTCGTCTGATCTTTTATTTTCTGATTCGCATCTATACATTATAGGATTTATACAACTTGCTGCGGGATAAGGGATTGGAAGGAATAGCAGAGACATATTTAGTATGGCTTATGCAGGTGCAGCTTTAGGTGCACTGGCAGCATCCAGTGGCCCAGCAACTGCGATTAGACAAGTGAAACTGGATAAAGAATGTGAACTTAGAATCGAAGTGGGAGAATTGCCTTTTCGTCTTAGGGTCCTCAATGGCACAGCTGAGATTTTTGGCACTGAAATCCCTCCTGAAATATGGCTTTCTTTCCCCCCAAGACTCAAATTCGCTGTATGTCCTTTTACTTCTTTATACAGTATTGTGACATTTGCATTGATGGTGGAATGTTAAATACCACTATTGGGATTTGCTAGGTCCATTGTCTCTTTCCTCTTTCTCACAATTAGTATATGAGTGTGAGTTTGTGTAAGTCTTTGATTACTCATAGTTTGACGTTTTGGTTTGCCAATGGTTTTCTGAAAATAAATTCTGTTTGACATAATTATAGCTTTGTTCTGAGGAAGTTGAAAATTTTCACTAGGTTTTTACCTGGTATGGAGCCACAATTGAAATGGATGGTACCACTGAGACAGATTATACAGCAGATGAGGTATGATACTTTTTTATCCACTTCCTCATCCTATGTTATCATGAGTTTGTGTATAAGCATCTGGTACTGGTTGGCTTGTAGTGATATAGTTTAACCTATGTCCTAAGTACAGCTCTGGAAACTCTTTTCCTCGCACATGACTGAGAATAAGGACTCTATGGTTTTGTTTTTTGAACACCTTATTGCTATCAGATTCACTTACAAGGTTCGTATCCTGGGAAGTGTAGCTTGTCCATCAGAAGCTAACGAATAAGTTCTTTCCATGATCTGCAAGTCTATGTGACATAGCTCTAAGCTAAATGTATTGCTTTGTGTGTAGATATTTTGATTCTCTTACTTTGAAGTTTTCACTTGTTTGACAAATGGTGTTTTGTAATTTTTGCTCTAGACACCAATGATTAGCTATGTAAATGTGCATGCTGTACTTGAGGGACGAAGGAATCGGGCCAAAGCTTCACCAAGTGACTCTGATGCTTCTCAGGTACTTGCACATCTGCACAGACTATTTTTCTGTAAAGATTATACAGGACTTCGCACATGGACCACAAAATGCACTAGTTTGCATTAACTTTTTTTTTCCCCTTGTACAAGTGATTTTGAGGCTTAAAAATATTTTTTCTTTGTGTCTGCTTCCATATAAAGCCATAGAAACTTATGTTTGCATGAATGTATTCGTACGCACAGAAGGGTATAGAAACTTATTCTGATGTATATCATTGGATTTGATCTTTAAAAGAAGTTTCCTAGTATAATGTGATCTTCCAGTTAATGCGGGAAGTCTAATGGATTTTGTTTAAGGAACAGTTTTAAGACTCAGAAGAAAATGTAAATACGTTTAATCCAGTATGGCACATGGAACTTTTACACCTACAGGGTGCAAGAAAGAATCCACCTTTGAGATTGACTTCGGTCTCTTTTGTATAGGTTGTTGTGCTTGATTTGTTTGTGTTGATAAAATGCAAACATTTGGTGCTTCACCATTTCTCTTTTTCATATTTGTTTCCTTTCTTATGTTCGCCTGTGTGAGCATTTGCCTGTTATTTTTTATGTGATGAGGAACTCTAGAATTCTGCTGATTTTAATGTCTCTCATGTCATTGATTAGGGTCCCAGGGTGATTGTTGTGGGGCCTACAGATTCTGGAAAGAGTACATTGTCTAAGATGCTTCTTAGTTGGGCAGCTAAACAAGGGTGGAAGCCCACCTTTGTAGATTTAGACATTGGCCAAGGATCTATAACAATCCCAGGATGCATAGCTGCTACTCCCATTGAGATGCCAATTGACCCTGTGGAAGGAATTCCACTTGAGATTCCTTTAGTGTACTTCCATGGACATCCAAGCCCTACGTATGAGCAGCTAACTTTTTATGACCCTTCATGCTGTTACATGTCATTGAATATGTGCTTGCTTTTAAGTATTTGCCTCTTTTGAAATGTCTTTTTCTGGATACAGTGCCAATGTAGATCTTTACAGAGTTCTGGTTAAGGAGCTTGCTCAAACTCTAGAGAAACAGATTTCCGGAAACACTGAATCTCGAGCAGCAGGCATGATTATTAATACAATGGGGTGGATAGATGGTGTTGGTTATGATGCAAGTGTCTTCCTCTGATAACACTCTTTTCATTTTAAGATAGGGGCACAAACCATCTTATTTCTTATGACCTACTCGTTCTCTGATATCAGCAATTATTTCCATTTTTGCAGTTGCTGCTTCATGCAATTCATGCTTTCAATGCCACTGTCGTGTTGGTATTGGGTCAGGTACTATCTGCTTACTCGTACAGGATGAATGCTTGCCATGATAATTCTGTACAATCTTAGATAAATAGTAGAAGTGAATGCATAACTAGTTAGAAGCATTTATGCATTTGAAAGTTGCCCCATGTCATTCAATAGATTGCTAGTTTGGTATGTTGTGGAAGGGCTTATGGTTTGCAAAAACACTATTTGATGAACTTTCTTGAAAACTGATGCTTAGTATGTTGCTTATTTCTTTTTTGAGCTTTAAGTGTCCTTTGAACTGTCACAAGTAGCATGGACTATTTTGTTGCACAATATGCATTAAGTGCCCTCTCTTTCTTGGAACTATAAATTAAGGAATCATTCCATATTTTGTTTGTATATTTTTATTTTATTGATACTGTTATAATTGTGTTATTTCTTGACACACCCATCATCGCAGTAATTTTTATTGTCTTCTAAAAGTGCAAAGAGAATAAAATTGGTTATATCTTGGAAGGAGCCAAAACGATTAGGCAGAAAAGAGTGTCCTTCTATTATTCTCATATTGTTGGCCCTTTACTTTGGGCTTCAAACAATTTGTGTGGTTCATATCCTGTAAGATATTCTATGCCCTCTACTTATTGTTCTTGGCAATTTTTAGGAGAAACTTTGCAGCATGCTAAAAGATGTATTGAAAAGCAAGCCAAATGTAGATGTTGTGAAACTGCAAAAATCTGGTGGTGTGGTGTCAAGGAACCCAAAAGTGCGTCAGAAAGCCAGGGGTAGTAGAATACGGGTAATTCTAATTCTAATCTAGATATGATTGTAAATTTTTCTCTTACATGTTATGTAATTGTATTGGCCTCCAGCAATTGGTTCTACCTCTTCATGTTTATACTATCTTGTTTTCCTTGATACATCATCACTTGGGTAATTTTGGTTGTTTATTTGCTTCTCATTTCAGGAGTACTTTTATGGCCTTGCAAATGACCTTTCTCCACATTCTAATGTCGCTAATTTCAATGACTTGTTCATCTATCGAATCGGTGGCGGCCCACCAGCCCCACGTTCAGCTTTGCCAATTGGTGCAGAGCCTACTGCAGACCCTACCAGATTAGTTCCTGTTAACATCAACCGGGATCTACTCCATCTGGTTCTTGCTGTCTCATACGCCAAAGAACCTGATCAAATTATTTCCAGGTACAGGCCAAAAACTTGGATCATTCAAGTACTAGTCTTATAGTTTCACCAGAATTTGGTGATTATCACAATCCAGATGAAACAGACCCATGTAAGCAAACCTACAAGGAAGCAGAAAAATATTTGACTAAATGGATTAGGCCTATCATTGTTGATATTGCTCAAGCCCTTACCAGAAGCTACTGAACTAATTCTTGCATATCCGATATAGTGTCTCGTTAGTCACCAGAAAACTAGGATTGTGATGAGTGATAAACTAAATCTAAAACAAGCATCCAGATCAAATAGCCGGGCTGTGGTGAAACTGCCTCTCAATAAAAATTGCTCCCTGCATCTTCTTTCAAGAAGTTTTAGTTTCATCTTTCACTTTATGTAGGATCTTGGACCAATATGAGCTGGACATAGTTTAGTTTCTTACTATCCTACTTTGTGGTTTTGAATTCTTGTTTATTCCCGCATTTAGTTCAAGTATTTTCGTTAACTTATTTACTTGTCTTTTGTTGGACAGCAATGTTGCTGGATTCATCTATATCACAGACGTGGACATTCAGAGGTTTGAACGAAGATCTTCTCCTTTCAATTTAGTATTTAGATGCCGAAAATCCTACTGACATATGATCACTTTCAGGAAGAAAATCACGTACCTAGCGCCAGGCCCTGGAGATCTTCCTGGCAAATATTTGATTATGGGAAGCTTGACGTGGGTTGAAACCTGATCATACAAGTGCGTGCCTTGGAGCAAATAGCAAACTCGTTTTTTCTTGCAAGGGTTGCTTCTTAATGTTCTTTTAACTGTAAAAGCAGTCCAGTGTGAGTGTGACCATATAGTTACATTTACTTGTATAGCTGATCTGAGACTGGGATAATTAAACATCTGACCATTTCTCTCTAATGCAAACTTGTGTTTTTAGTTCTTTAGACTGATTTTTAAACATTCTGCAGTTTTCTTTCAAATGGTCTTTTTTTTTCCTTATGCTTTGAGTGGTATATCTAGTGATTGACAGACTACAAGGGAGGAGGCAATTTCTAACAGCATATGGAAGATCCGAAACAAGTCTAACATGTTATAAACGATTCACCTATTCGATTTGCTTATCACGATAAGTTATGAACCTTGAGCTTATCTTACTATGGGGAGGGGAATGAGTGGATGCACATATCTTAGTTAGGTACCTCTTCTGTCTCGTTAAAAGGAGGTATATTTCTACTCCTTCTGTTCCATTAGAACAAACTGTACCTTTCTAATGGAACAGAGAGAGTAATTTTTAATTAAAATATGACTTTTTATATGAAACGAAAAAAGATCAAGTATTATTTATGATTTTTATATACGAGTTTTAAGGTATACAACTTTTTATATGACTTTTTAAAAGAACAGTTATATACAAGTTTTAAGGTATTATTTATACGTTTCAAAATAAATAAATAAAGGTATTGTTTATGATTCTTTTACTAATTGGAAAATTAGGAGACACTCAAAAGGAATCTGTTTTTGTTCGTTGGAAGCCGAATCCATGTGTTGCTGAACAGCTCCAAAATTTATCGCATAAACTTTTTTTAGACGTGTTTGGTGGGTTTAACTGTGCTCGAGTTTAGTCTTTAAAGTATTGCATGTATGTTATATATTAAGTTTATGTGCTGAATATTGTGTAATGTTTTAGATTCTAATATATATATTTAATTAGCCTAGGGAATGCCATGTATATATTAAAATAATACATATCGCACGTACTAAATTTAAGTACAAATTTTAGTTGCTCAAGTATCGCAATTATGTTAAAATAATAGATATAGCTTTATATTAAAAGAAAAATATACAAATTTAATAGCTAAAATGTTATCGGTCAAACCATAGACTCTTTCAAATAAAAATAAGGAATTGTTATTTGCAGTAACTATTTTACTATTTGCAGTAACATTTTTTGTGAAAAATCTATTTTACCCTTTAGCTAAAAAAAAAAAATACCGCACACTATTTGATTTTATAGTCACGAGTACTATCCATATTACACAGTATGTAAATAACCTACACATTTTTTCGGCCTATGAACGAGATTCTGAGAAAAATCCCTTCCGGGTGAGGTTTTAGAAAAATACCGCTCATGCTGGGCAGCCTGGGCTGTATTTTGCTAATATTCCTGTAAATAGTATGAGATTTTATAAGAATATTTTTTTTTAATACTTAAAGACAAAATAGATTTTTTATAAAAAAATGTTACTATAAATAATAAAATAATTACTGTAAATAGTATGCCTTTTTAAAGACAAACAAACACCTGAGAACAGTAGTAAAAAGGGCTCCAAATAGTGTAGGTAGGGTAGAGAGAGAGAGAGAGAGAGAGAGAGAGGTGTTGTTTTTCTAGTGTAAAAATGGTTGGACTGACAGTAGCATTTGTTTCGTATTTGGAGCACGTTTCGACCGACCATAATGTTTCGACATCGGTTTTTGTCTGTCCCATTCCTTCATAAATACTACATAGAGGGCTACTTGTAATAAATTCGATCTGCTTTGCCTTTGCTTTGATTGCAGATTGCGATTTGCATTGTACGTGATCGTAAAATGAACTCAAGATACTAAATTGATTGATCATAATTTTGATTATATTTAATTTTAATTTTTTATATTAAAATAGTTATATTGAATTATTTGTGATTTCATTAAGATTGACAGTTTCTGATACGATATGAACCCGACATAATATAAAACGGGTTAGTGTTGAGATTGACAGATTCGCACGTTATATGATTCGACCCGAATAGCACAAATAATTGAACGGAAAGAGTTAGAATTGAGAATATCAACATGTGAACCTACCAACTCGAACTCGACACGAGTAATTTATTATTACAACAAGAAAACATGACATGAGCTTAAAATGTTCACGAGCTGAATGTATTGATAAGAATAATTAAAGGGGTAAGATTAGGGTTGAGGGTGTCGACGCAGGAACCTACCAACTCAAATCCGATAACCCAGATATGGCACGAATTGTCACTCATATATTTCATAAGCGTACATTTTTTTTCTTTTTTGTTGAATCTCGTAATCTTACAATTCCATTCTATTGATTCTGATCATATAAAAATCCCGATCTTGCAAATTGTGAATAACATATGGGAATGGGTAAAGAGAAGACAAGGGAAGTCTTTAAAGAAATAAAATACAGAAAAAAAAAAAAAGAAAGAAAGAAGGAATTGTGAGGCATTGGATTCTTGCTTCGATTACAGCAAAACTGCATCCACCACCTAAATTAAGCTTCTTTATGCCTATTATTTAGGATAACAACTTTAGAACATTATTTTGTTTCCCTGCCGGTTCAACAATCACCAGACCACTTCACCTATGTCTTTTACTCTTTTGTAATGGCATTTATGTATTTATCTTGGATTTTAATGGCTTTCTCTATAAGTACATTCAACATTTTGTCACGAAAATTAATATTTTATATTTGCAACTATAAAAATAAGTAAACACGATTCTCATTTATTATTTATTTTTTTAACAAGAAAATTTTACGTTTTTCGTTATATTATACTAATTGTTAGTAACATTAAATTGGATTGTTTAGAGGAGGCCAAGAGAAGGTGATACACACTATGACCATTAGACCTAAGAAAAACGATTATTCTTATGACTAAGGGGGCAATGACCAACTTACTTTCTAAATTTATGTAATAGAGACATTAAATTAATCCCTCGTTAACATATGTGTAATATGGGCTCATTGGGCTGATAATGGAAAAAAGAAATAGACATTTGTCATGTCAGGGAAGTGAGGTAGAACTCACCCTCAAAAGCTAGCTCAAGAGGAGAGGGAACCAGCTCCCCCTTTAAACCCAACACCGGCAGCATACAATACCAATGTGGGATGGCTCATTGCCTTACACCACCACGCTTCCGCACCGCCGACCACGGCGACCCTCCGGAGGCAGTGGGAATCGAACTCCACTACGGTATGGGAAGGGTGGGGCTCTGGCTCTGATACCACTGTCATGCCAGGGAAGTGAGGTAGAACTCACCCTCAAAAGCTAGCTCAAGAGGAGAGGGAACCAGCTCCCCCTTTAAACCCAACACCGGCAGCATACACTACCAATGTGGGATGACTCATTGCCTTACAACATTAAAGAGACCCACTTTTGGGTCATCTTTCTTAAACATAAAAAATTTAAAAAAATAAAATAAAATAAAATCTAACTTAGTTTCTTTAGCTTAAAGCAAATTTAGGCCTTCTTTTTTCTTTTTCTTTTTTTTTTCTTTCTTTCCTGCCCAGGAGCCTCGTATGTTTGAGCACGGGCACTGCTTCCAACTTCCAAGCACAAGCCCAAACCATACCAAGTTCGACATCAAGCCCCAAATACTCTTCTTCTTTCTTTTTTTTTTTTTTTTTTCTGTTCTTTTTTCTTTTTGCCTATGTGTGAATTATTTGAGATGAAGATGGGATGGGAAGAGGTAATTTCGTCATAAAAAGAAATTGGGGACCTACTGATGTCCGTATGTATAATGGTTCGATACACGATATTTCAATAGTTAAATTCGACAATTAATAGGTGTGTTTTCAATATTTATGGTTTTAACATAACCGTAATAATTCATTTACCAAATTCGATAATGTGCACTATAAGATGGTCAAACGCGTCAAGTACAAATTTTTACGTATATTAAATCTTAGTTCTAACTTTGGCACGATTGTCTCGACCAATCGGCAATCGTTATCATACAAATATTTTTACCAAAAAAACACTTAAGAGTTCATAATCAAGGGATAACCATGCGTTGTATTACGCTTCAAACCATTGAATTATATTTTCATTTATAATAATTTTTTATTTTATTTTTAGATGCACTTTTTTTTTACATTTTAATATACTTTTAAAATTAGTTTAAAATAAAAATTTCAACTACGACGGTAATACCATACGGGTAAGTCATTTTATAATCATAAAGCAAAAATTGTCTTTTTGAAGAAAACTAGAGAAGGGAAAAGTCCCTTTTACCCTTTTGTTTTCATAAAATGGACATATATTATGGGGCATGTGACTGGAAGGACGCATTTTACTAAACACATGATACTTTTTAAAATTTTAAGTGACGAAAAGACAAATATACCCTTGTAAGTTTTTACCCTCACAAAAAATTTTACCTACTCTTTTACCTACACCTTTCACCCTCTTTACATCAAACATGCACCCTCATTTGTACTCAATCATGTCAATGAGAATTCTCCATTTCACTCTCATCTAAACCACACCCTTATTCCTACTCAATCACCTCCATTATACTCTACTTTCAAACAATTCCATCAACAATACAAGGATTATGCTTGCGTATCATGAACGGTAACTTCAATAACGATCCATATTTCACAATACATAACAAATTACATATTTTTAGGGTGAAATGTGACACATTTTTTGTTTTTTTTTTTTGTTTTTGTTACTGGGACAAGAATCACCCTGAACAGGCGATTCTATTGAAAAAATTGCCCGGATGAGGCGATTTTATCCAATCTAATCGCCTGTTCAGGGCGAATGTAGTACCTAAAATCGCCTCCATGAGGCGATTTTACTGGAAAAAAGTGCCTACAATGGGCGATTTTATAGACAAAATCGCTCCCCCCCCCCCAGCGATTCTTTTGGAAAATATTGGTGTCCTGTGGCGAACAAATGTCATTTAATCGCCCGGGGGGGGGGGGGGCGATTTTTTTTTGTATAAAATTGCCTACGGGAGGCGATTCTTTGGATTTAAATCGCCTTGTCCGGGCGATTTAAACTCAAAGAATCGCCCATCGCCTTTTTAAATAGCTTTTTTTCTCCTCCAGATTTTCGTAATACCTAATGTCATATTTTATTTCCTTGCCAGGCTCTGCGTTTTGAGAATGATCGCATCTTTCCAGATTACACAAATGTATTTCGTACTGAGGAAGAGTTCAGGACTAGAGCTGACTTGATTGGTTGGGTTGAAGCTAGAGCAATCGAGCATCATTTTGATAATAAAATAACTTCGTCTAAAAAGTGAAAGGGGCCTCTAAAAGGGAGAAGAGCGAGAGTTGACATCGATTGTGATAGATCGGGAAAACTTAGAAGCAAGGCACCCTTAGGTGAAAGGAAAATAGGCCGTAACCACATAAGTAGCAAGCTGACTAATTGCCCCTTTCGACTAGTAGGAAAAGAAATTAGTGGGGGTAACTGGAAGCTGAGTGCCATAAAATGTCAGCACAATCATGAATTACCCCTCGTTAGAAACTGGCATCAAAAGCACTCCAAGTTGAATGTAGCAGAAAAGGAGCAAATTTCAGACATGATGAAGATAAATTTGATGTCGAAACAGATGTTGGCACAACTACGATCTAATAATGCGGATAATATCACGTTTATCAGACAGGTGTATGACGAAACGATAAAAGTTAGAAGAGACGAGAGGGGAGATTTAAGTACTATACAATACTTCTTAAAACTGATGCAGGATTACAGATATTACTACTGGTACACAGCGGAAGATGAGCATAATACTCTTGAAAATGTGTTCTTCGCGCACGAGGAGGTTCCTGGTGTATTCATACGTTTCCTTACGTATTGTTCATGGATACGACATACAAGACCAACCGGTATAACATGCCTCTGCTTCAGATAGTCGCTCATGTTCCTACGGATCAATACATTAATGTTGCTTTTGCTTTCTTGAGGGATGAGACCTATGAAACTTATTTCTGGGCTATGACTAGATTGATGCAACTTTTTGATCCACTGAAATATTCACATGTTGTTATGACCGATGGAAAGTCGGCTATACTGAAAGCTGTGCACAATGTTTTCCCCCTTTCTAAATAACTATTGTACAAAAGGCATATTGCCATGGATGTAAGGAAGAAAGCACTGAGTGTTTGTACGGAGACAAAGATATTAGATGAGTTTGAAGCTTGGTGGAGAAGAGTGATGAGTGCTTTAATGTATGAAAAGTTCATGAAAGCTGCGGAAATTATTGAGACTAACTATAGAGGTCGATGGATATCAATGGTTAATTATATGCACCAGACATGGTTGGATCCCCACAAGACCAAGTTTGTCTCATTCTGGACTAAAGCATAAAACATTATGGAGAACGCACAAACAACATGTGAGAATCTATTAACTTTCATCACATATAGTTTACATATATGACTCCATGATAAATTATTCTCCAATTTAAATCCTTAATTTTCTATGTTATTTATCTTTTCAGGGCCGAGAGTGCACACGCAATGTTGAAGAATGCCATTAAGACGGATAGAGGATCATTTCTGACTATTTTCTTGGGCATAAATAAAATGATAAAGGAGCATTTGGATGAGATCCGTAGTAAAATGGAGGCAGCTTGGAGCAAAACATTGCGTGAAGCCCAATACCTGTTGTATTGTAGGATCAACGGCAGAGTTTCGCACAATGTTATATAGTTGTTATTACACGAATATAAAAAGAGAGGTACAATGTATGGGGCAAATAATGAGCTGTGTGGTTGTGAAATGCGAACCAGCTTTGGCTTGCCGTGTGCACATGAGATGATTGAAATGGTCAAGAATTACAGACCTATTGATCCTATGGATGTGGGCCTATTCTGGAAGGCCCTATCTTTGGACGAGGGAAACATTCCCAGTAATGAGGAGCAGCAAACAACACAAGGATGATTGAATGAGATATATGTTGAGGCCTTGCAACGGCCTACTGCGGACATATACAGAGTAGCGGGTGTCATGCATAACACTTTGCGTCTAGAGATTGTTGACCTCACTGATCCGGTACACAGGTCACATAGGGGAAGACCGAGAAACAACTCTACACAGCGAGATCTGTCGGGCTACAAGCATGCCAAGAGGGATGCAGGCATAGGCAGAGGCAGAGGTACATATAGTTTGCCATGTTACTCAATTTTGTTGTTCTCTTTTTTTTTTTTTTTTTGATATATCTATAGCATAATGCATACGAATTACATGTGCAGGGCGCAGTGAGACAACTAGATCATCAACCAGGAGAAATTGAATGAATTCTGATGAATCCAACTGGCCTTTCAACTTGTCGTCTTTAGTAAAACAGTTTCTATTCGATTATGTTGTGGATTATACAATGTATAGGGGGATGGACACTGTGGTTTTAGGATAATAGCTAGATTCGTACATGGTGAATAGTCACTTTGGTCGCAAGTTCGGCGGGAGATGTTACATGAACTTGACACATATGTCTCACTTTGGTTTGGAGTTATCGGTGAAGATAACTACGATAAAGCTCATACAATGTTGGATTGTCATATTAGTCATGCATCAAGCGAGTTTTGGTTTGATACTTATATATTTGGCCAACTTGTCGACACGAGGTACCAGAGGGTATTCGCATTCTATGGCACGGAATGTTGTACCTTTCTTCCATTTCGGTTGAGGGAGTCAGGCGTATCTGATGATCCGGCCACGTATATCACTATGGGTCATATCCGGAGCAACCATTTCATTTGTTTGGAAATGAGCGGTGAAATCTTGTTGCCCCCAATCTGTGTGTTGTGGTGACACCATAAGGACTCCATGATGGATGAGTTGAATGACAGGTTACAAGCTCGATTAGATAATTATCAAAGGTTGTACGTCGATAGCATAGGTAATATAGACATACAACTTACGATAGTTATCGATTAGGGATTATATTTTCTGATTTGAAAATTTGTAGTGCATTCTTAAGTTTGTATTGAAAAAAGAAATTTGGTTTTGTGATCAAAATTTTGTGCTATATTCTTCAATGTTTTAGTATATTATTCAATGTATATTTATCCTAGCGAAATTTGGATATAATCTTCTCTATACATGGGCCAATCAATCCTTATACAAACCACAAAACAAAGTACTAAATTAACATTGCTAAATAATTCAACAGCAACACTCAATTACGATTTGCCCTAAGATTATCCAATTAACTACGAATAACAAAATTTTTTATGCCAACATTACATTGAAGTCACTAATTGTTCCAATTCACGAAAAGATAGCTACAATGAACTACTGCTGATAAGGCTGTCTTCCCGCAAGTTCTTCGAGTCCTGGCATTTGGGCTTCCAAATGATAAGTCACTTCTACACTAGCCCTCAGACGTTCTCAAGGTTGACCGCATATTCAGGCCTTAGATGAAAAAGGACAGCCCGAAATGCTAAGTATTGAATTCGCTACAATAATTAAACATATAAACTCAATATCCTATTTGTAATACAAATATAGGTGAAAAAGAAATCAAAAATCATCCTAAACTCACCGCAGCCAGGGACAACTGGGTAGGCTCAGAAGTGTCTTCCTCGATCGGATCTCTACTGACACGAACATGCGACCGAGACTGGAAGTAATCAAGGTAACCTTCACATGCTTCGTCAGTTGAATCGGCCCTCTTCATATCCCGCAGAAGCCTCATATGATATATTTCCCAACCACTGATATCATCAACGTATTTGCAAATATATTTTTTGATTTCTGGGCCTCTATAGCATGGTAGTCAGTATCCTGATACGTATCGTATATCCTACAATACTACGATCCGGGAAGGGGTAATCGATACAGTATCCCATAGGATCCTTTTATACGTAGTATCCTATGGAATCTTTAGGATCCTATGGCGATACTGTTTTTTTAAATATCCATTATAAATCTAAGGTTCAATATATTTTTCTTACACAATCATTTCATGTATTTGTTCGTAGCCTAGTGGTTGGTTAAGTAACCCTTAGTTTATTGAACTAGAGTTCAAAAACCTACTAGATTGTACAACTATAGTCTTAAAGTACTATGTTATAATTTATTATTATTTTTTTGCATATAGATCCAATTTATAGGTATTCTAATATTGTAATTATGATACATACAAGCAATATGAGCTTGTATGATCAATTTTACCCATTTTTGGTGGGTTTTAAGATCCTACGATACGATCCTATCGATCCTGCATGGGATCCTGATCCTACTCCCCAAAATAATCTTGTGTGGTATCACGATACTGACTATCTTGCTCTATAGCACTACTTGGGAATAAAGACTGGAAAATGAATGTGTTGGGCGTACCCAAACTGTCTTAATACCCGATCTGGCATATAGGGCTCTTCAATGTTAACAGAATAGATGAGCCCCTTATACAATGAAGTTTTATGGACCAATGTCGGATTGACTCAATTGGTATCCAATTAACCTGTTAGACATTAAACCGAATCAACAAAAAAGGAAAGAAAGAGCAATAACTATTTTCAATCACACACAACGAACATATTACCTCGTTTGTCTGTAATGCCTTTAGCACGCGCCTGTATGCATCCAAATCAGTTTGTGCGATACGCTTCTTGCCTGTAACAACGTGTCATTTCATTGCCGAATGCATGCTAGTATTCCACGACCTCTTCTTTGGTGAGCTGAATGTTGGGAAGTATTCATATATCCAACTCTAATAAGAAGAAACATAAGAATAATTCAAATAATTGACCACAAAATATAGAAATATCACATTAGGAAAGGTAAATGCTTTAGACAAACCTGTAATAAGTCAAACAAGCACAAAATTGAGCACTATGTGCCCTAGATGCTTTCCTAAGTTGGCGATACAAGTACGCCAAGTAAGCTGCGCCCCATGAGTACTCACTTACTTTCTCAATATCACGAAAGAAAGTTAAAAAATGCGCAGAGATGTGGGTTTTTGTCTTGTCCACGAACAGGGTCAGACCTAAAACCCACAATAAATAACCTGAGGCAGCATTCACTTGATCGTATCTATCGGCACAATTTGCCTCAAGGCTTGTCAATTTCACAAATACAGGCTTATCCAGTTTCTCTTCCTCTTTTCCCAGCAC
The DNA here is from genome assembly GCA_016801395.1 of Leptodermis oblonga. Taxonomy (NCBI): domain Eukaryota; kingdom Viridiplantae; phylum Streptophyta; class Magnoliopsida; order Gentianales; family Rubiaceae; genus Leptodermis; species Leptodermis oblonga. The sequence continues at coordinate 31,771,028 of CM028757.1, read as the reverse complement.
AGCTGCAACATCCGTTGCTATTTGTGCAGTCTTTGTTTTTCCATAAATGGCCTTACCCCCAATCGAAATGTGCAGTATGTAGGCAATATCATGCAGTGTTATTGTCATCTCCCCGAATGACAGGTGGAATGAGTTGGTCTCTTGATGCCACCTCTTCACAAAGGCACAGAGCAGAGATGTGTCTAACTCATCATGTATGTAGTGTATTAATTGCGCCAAACCGGACCTCTCTACAAGCTTTTTCATGTCATCATCACCTACCCAATTTTTCAAGCGATCGTCCCCACTATGACATTTCAATGTGTCCCGTTCCTACCAAATGTAAAAAAATAGATTGAAACAAATGGCTACAATTCCTAAAGCATATTTTAAATAAAAATTAACAAGGGAAAAAAAATGTATTATTGCATATTGGATCACAAGTAATAAGGCATATCTCATTACGAAAAAATTAAGAATTCAAATAACTCTAAATACAAGTACGCAATTTTCTATAATTACCTTTCCATGCCATACACGGTAGGCAGTGTGTCTTTTGAAACTCAAAAGCAACTCAGGGATTAAAGGGCCACCTTCGAACGAATGATATAGCTCTCTGTAAGCCTTCCACCCTGCAATCACTGCCCTAGCCTCACTTCCCATTAATCCTTTCCCTCCCCTCCTAATTGGTTGGGTGCTTGTATTGGCCCCTTTGCCCTCACTTCTTCCACAAGCCCCCTCACCGTCACCATTGTCATGGTCCATTTCAATATCAGAAAAGGGCAGTGCGAAAGGTTGTTTAGTAATGGAGTCAACATTGTTCTCATTTTCAGAAAAGGAAGATTCGAATTGTTGTTCCATAGTGGGAGCATTGTCATCCCCAGTTGCAGAAGATGTTCGCGATCGTGCTACGACCTTCCTCGAACGCTTAGACGCCGTTGGCGGAACACGAGGGGCATTTTCTTCATCCGGAATACTACTCTCCGTGCCTTTATCCAGAATACTACTCTTTCCTGCTTTGGATCTTGATTTTTTCCTACGGAATGTATTCATAATACCTTTACATCTATCTCCCATATATAATTAATAGGTTACAAGGGAATTAATATATTAAAAAAATCAAAAGCAAACGACAGATAAAAAAATAAAACCCTTAGAAAAATGACTGTTCCTGAAAATCGCCTGGCCAGAACGATTTACTCTGGAAAAATCACCCAGAAAAGGTGATTTTTCCTATTATAATCGCCTAGACCAGGCGATTTTCTCACGTTCAATTGCCTTGGGTAGGCGATTTTTTGAGATAAAATCACATGCCCGAAGCGATTGCATGGAAAATAATCGCCGTTACCCGGCACTCGTTTCCTGAACAATCGCTTGGCCGAAGCTATTTTTCCGGAAACAATCCCCACAGGACGGCGATTGTTCTCGGTAAAATCGCTTCGGCTAAGCGATTTTACCTTTCGTACGCCAGAAAACCATTTTTTCGGCGCACGAATGCAAAATTAACCTTAATATTTGCACAAAACAGCCGCAAAACTCACAAAAAAACCATGATACAGCCAAAACGCACAAAACAACCATAAAACAGCTAGATCACATTACCCATACAAATTATCACCCCAAAATACATTGCAATTTCATCCTAAACAACATTACCCAACAAATTACCACACTAAAATATAGCCTAAACACATTATCCATACAAATTACCACACCAACAACATTGCAATTTCAGTTTTAAGTTTCAAGAATAAAAAAAACGACCTAACCGGGGATGTAGATTGGAGATGCGCGGCTGGAATGGAATGAAATCGGCGATGGAGCGATTGTTCCCAGACCGGAGATGGAGATGCTCGGCCGCTCCACTCTTTCGTTCCCCGGCGCGCCTGGAACGGAGAAGATCCTTGTCGCGGGAGACTGGAAGGCCGAGAAACGTGACTGGAATGGAGAAACCGAGAGGAATCGAGCGGAACGCGATGGAGTTCAAATTTTTACCGCAAGAAGAAGTGTAATGCACATAAAAAAAATTTAATTTTTAAAATGGCAAAAAAGTAATTTCATATGCAGAATTTTTAAAATGTGTCATGTGTTTAGTAAAAGGTGTCTTGCAGGTAACAATTCCGTATATTATTAAGATTTGTCATATTAGATTGGGAATGAAGAACAATCAAAGAGAAAGAAAATCAACTTGGATTTTAATAGAACAAACGAACAATACAATCCAAAATTATGGATATATATATATATATATATGTGCTTTCACATCTTCTTAACTCGAAACAGCTGGGCTAAGGAAATGAATTTTTTTGTGGGTAAATGACTCTAATGACCCATTAAGTTGATGTTTCAGTTCTACTTCGTCCTTTATCTTCAGAATGTTTCATTTAAGCCATTTAAATTGCATTTTAAGTTTTAAATGGTCGTGAAAAAATTTCACTCACAAATGGTCTTCCACCGTATATTATAAAAAGGTATACCTGAAATTTTTTTAAATTATGTAGGGCCCACAAAATTGAAGCATATAAAAGTTTTTTTTAAATTTTTTTATTTGAGACACCAAATCAGCCTACATTTAGCCGTTAACATAAATAAGTATAGATATTGGATACTAATGCTCTGTTCTTTTGTGGCTTGTGTATGGGAAGTTTTGTTGGAGGGAGGTTTTTTGTTGAAAATTTTTTAGAGGGAAGTTTTTTTTGGGAAATTGTGTAGGTAAGAGATTAAAAAAGTGTAATGATTGTGTTATTTTTTGAATTTATGTGAGTATGTATTTAGAGGGAATTTTAAAATTTTAATTTTGAATTGTTGAAAAAGTGAAGTTGTTTCTTTGTGTAAAATTTTGGAAAAAAAAAGTGATGATTCTTGGAAAATTGCCACAAGAGAATAGAGCCTAACAAACCGAATTTATGATACATGAAAATATTGAAAAAAATAGGATAACAATTTTTTTATTTTTAAAATTTCAACAAATATATATTTTTAAAAAAGAATTTTGAAATAGGATAGAACCAGTTGACAAATGGAGGCCGTCCCGAAACCGTCCTCTCAAGGTTTCAATTCTGATATTACTTCTCATGGATCTGAAATCGACAGTTTCTAAACCGAAACTGGGGTCATGTCGAAGAAATGTTTCAGTATTGTAGGCCCTGACTCATTTTTAAGTTTTTGGGAATGCCCTTCGCTAATAAACTACTGGAGACCATTTCTTTGATGAATTTTTTTCATGGACCATTGAAAACTTAAAATGCAACTTAGAAGACTGAAATGAAACATTTTGAAGATAAAAGGGCAAAAAAAAACTGCACCATCAACCACTGGGCCATTGGAATCATTACCCCCTTTTTTTAGGGTTCAAATCTTCTGTCTGCTTTAGTCCTGTCTTCCCTATCTACTCTCTCACAATGGAGTGTGGGACCCATATACCACATCATGGAGCCCAAATCTCCATTGTGAGAGAGCAGACGGGGAAGATAGACTAAAACAAACAGAAGATCTTAGGGCATTTTTTTTAATGGTACTATGGTGAACAAATCCAGCGGAGACAAGGTGGGGCTTGTAGCTCAAAGGATTAGAGCACGTGACTACGAGCCACGGTGTCGAGGGTTCGAATCCCTCAATAGGACAAAAGACTAGTCTACCCTTAATAAGTTAAAAAAAAAATTTTAAAATAAAAAAATCTTCACTTACATATATTTACACACACACATATATATATATATATATATATTTGAGAATTGCCATGACGCTTGACTAGAAATAAGGCTAAAGTATTCGTGATTTGAGGAGATAGACTTATGGGGTCCTAAGGTCTTATTATTTTTAATTAATTAATTTATTTATTCATTTTACATTTATTCTTGAATTGGCCACTTTGATAATGAAGAAGGGAGATTCTTTTTCAGTTGATCTCCTTTTAGAAGGAACTGTTTACTTCTAAGAGAGATTGCTCACCATACAAATAGCGAAATACCAACAAGTTTTATATGTTTTTTAAAAATTTAAATTTCTCATTTGGATGGGGAGGCAAATTCTCATTCGTTTAAAAATGTGCCAAAACAATTTAATCGCGTTTTGACACTTGTATGTTAAAAATGATGACATGTGTTGATATCTGAATGGTGGTCAATGATATCTGCGTAAAAAAAAAAAACTATTATAATTGTAATGTTCTTTTCAATTATTTCATTATGTTAACCGATAAGATAACCAAAAAAGTATTGTATTATATGATGTGTGTGTGTGCGTTAAGTCTCTATGATTGGTGGTCAAACGAGATCAACGTCAAAAAGATACTGTTATGATTGAGAGACGGAAATTACGAGGAGGCAGCACGTAAAAAAGCATGGATATATATATATATATATGTTGTGTTAATTAATATGTGTATGTGTACTAGTATTTTTAAGTGGTGACCAATGAGAACAACGTGAAAACAACATTATTATTATCGATGAGACATAAATCATGAAAAAACAATACGTAAAAACGCATGGACCATAGTTTTCAGTTTTATTTAACAAACGCGAGAAACAACACTATTACTCATTTAAAATTACAAGAATCTTCATGTATCGTCACAACTTCATACCTTAAAGCTTTATTGTGATTTAAGGGCTTATATAGAACCATAGAGCCACAAATTTAAACAAAGAATAAAGGAGTCTTATGAGTTTGGTTAAAAGAATAGCATAAGCTAGTTTATTATCCTCCTAGATTAGCAATTTTGGCTCTTGATTCCTTATTACGATACTCACCAAAAAAAAAAAAAAAAAAAAAAAACTCAAAATCAATATTTAGAATCAACTTTACAAAATTACTCTAGTTTTTCAAAATTGAACAATTCAAAAGATAAATACAAGTTATTGTCTGAATAAATGAAAATGATGCATAAAAGACAAATTTTAAAGATACGAACAAAAATAAAGTAACAATGTCACTTTATGTCATTCAGGAGGCAAATAGTGTAACTTAAGCATATGTAAACCTAAAATTTTTCTAATTTATTCATAATCTTTCACTCTCCCTTAACTTTAAACTGAAAAAGGAGTTTATCTTCAAGAAAAAAAAAAAAAAAAAAAACCCAGAAAAAAAGGGGCGAGACTGGGAATTCCAAATCCAACCAAGCATGCCTGAAACATTACCAGCTGTCAAATAGATGGCACAGTCCCATTGAGGACCTGGCATTTCATCAGATCCAAACCTCTATGCCCAATTTTTCACACTAATTTATACTATGACTACCGCAACACTACCCACGTAGCACTAGTACTAAATATACTATACTAATATATAAGTACTTTACTAATACTAATATTTCTTCTGCTGTGGCGTTGGTTTTGGTGTTGTGTTGGTGCTATGCTGTACTGTTACTCCCTCCTATAATACTCCAATTAATTACACACCATAGATGAAATAGCCTTTGATTCTTGCTCAGATGAACTGATTTAGGTTAGCATCCAAGTGGTTTTTTCGGGTTTCATTCTATTTTACAGAGGAATTCTTCATCCTTTCCTTGTTTTTTGCAGTTAGTACAGAATATACTGTAGTGAGTACCATGAATCTAATCTAGTATAGTTCCTGCTTTCAGGGTTGTGTTTCATAGGATTTAGGGAACAGGGACTTTTCTGTCTTGACTGACTGGGGGTTGAGGAGGAGAAAAAATGGAGGAGGAAGGAGTTGTGAACAACAATACTACTAATAAGGGTGAAGATGAAATACTGGGTTCCAGCTTGACCATGGAGAAAGTTGCGGCTGCTAAGAAATTCATTGAAAATCACTACAAAACCCAGATGAAGAGCATTCAAGAACGCAAAGAAAGGTGCTTTCTTTTCTTTCTTTTTTTTGTTGTTAATTAGTCTTTTATGAACATGATTGTTATTTTCATGCATAGAATGTGAAGTGTGTGTTGTTGATTATTGTTTGAAGGGTCTCAATTAATTTACTGAGTTCGTACAAGATCTGGTGCCGCTACTGATTTGCTGATTTTAGCTTGGTTTCTTGATTGGGAAGTTCAATTATTTTTTTCCTTTGAGGGAAGGAACTTGATATGTTTTACGGTTTTGAATTTATTTAGGAGTTAAAGCTTAAGTTGGTTCAGATTTTAATTCTCTAAATTTGTGAAGGGAAAGGAATGCTGGTTGACTTGCCAAAATGAGATTCGTTTTATTTTCTTGCATTTTTTGGCCACCCACAATTTGTACTTTCTGCATGTGGGGGTAATTAAGTGTTGGAGGATCTTTAAGGGAAGGGTTCTTTCTTTATTGTTCTTTAGGTTTGATGAGGTAAGATTAATGTATGATGCAACTTAGATAGCTGAATGTACATTATGGTCGTGCCGTAGTTTTGAATGAATCACATTTTTCAAAGAGCTAAAGCTGTCCCAAGGATTAGTCATAACTGAGCATCCTGTGGTGCTTTTATGTTATTTGCAATAATCTGGATGGTGGAAGCTGTGACTTAGAGTATGGATTACTCTATGCAATTGGAAAGAGCTAAATACCTCATCTTTTATTGTGGATCCTATTACTTCTGTTTATGAATTTTTTAAGAGTCATGTCTTTCTTTGCTTGTTATGGAAACCTGACCCAAAACCTGATGATTTTCAACATCTGTGCATCAATTGTAGGCGATGGATTCTAGAGAGGCAGCTAGCAGCTTCGGATGTGCCTAAGGAAGAACAGATGAATCGAATTAAGGATTTAGAAAGAAAGGAGACAGAATACATGAGATTGAAAAGGAACAAGATATCAGTTGATGATTTTGAGCTTCTGACAATCATCGGAAGGGGTGCCTTTGGGGAGGTTAGTGTTCTAGACAACCATGACAACATGGACCTTGCATGGACATTCTTATCTTTAGCATATCTTCTTAGTTGGTGGATGCATGCTGCATGCAAAGTTTTAAGATCCTCTGTGTTATATGATAACAGATTAATACATCTTTGAACTGCTTAACAACAACATATGCCCACTTATGTTTGACACCTTCCCTCGATGCAGGTGCAACTCTGTCGGGAGAAAAAGTCTGGCAATATATATGCTATGAAGAAATTGAAAAAATCTGAAATGCTCATAAGAGGACAGGTGAAAGAGCAAATTTACTTCTCTTGTTTCTCAAATTTAGTCATACTAGGAAGTTGTTTAACTACTTGCTCCATGTTTAAGATGTGCCTTTTTCCAGGAGCAGTACATGTTGAAATGATCTGAAATGGAATATCCATTACAGCTTCTCTTTCCCGTTCCTTTGTTGTTGGTCTACAAAACCTTAAGCAAAATGCCTTTCCCATGGGAGCCAAAATTTGGATGCCAAGCATCTGTTTCTCTGTCCCTTTTTTCCCCTCTTGGGGAGTTGGGTTGTGTTTGTTTAATGGAAAACGGTAGAGCTTAAAATGGTAGTTTGTGAATAGCAAATTTGTTGTCTGTGACCAAATCTCCTCAACCCGCTTGCAGTTGATGCTAATATCACCACCTTATTTGTTCTTTTAAAATTGTTTTAATAGAGTATCAGTCAGTTGTAGGTTGCTCTGTTGTTGAGTTATATAATTGTAGTTTTTCAAATTGCAGTAATCTGAACTGTTCTATGTAACAGTGAAGTTGATTTATATTTTGAAATAATTTGGAGTTCAGTTATCATATGTATCTTTGGTATGAGTGACATCTTGACAGCTATGGAAGTTAAAGTTAACAAATGAAGGAACTATTGTTTTGTTACTTGAATAGAGACTGGTGTTTTCATATCCTAAACCATGAAATACTAGTTTTAAGTTGGGGGGAGGCCTAGCAACATTTAAGTAATGGGTTCGAACCTTAGAGGTTGCAAGGTTCAAAGAAAAAAATGCTACTAGTCTTAAGTTAATCTTTATCTTCTACTGTCCAATTTTTGTTTATCAAGCATATGACTGTGCTTTCTGTCTGTCTCTATTTCTCTAACAGCTTTGTTGTACAGGTGGAGCATGTCAGAGCCGAAAGAAACTTACTTGCTGAAGTGGCTAGTCACTACATAGTGAAGTTGTACTATTCATTTCAAGATTCTGAGTATCTTTATCTTATAATGGAATATCTGCCTGGAGGGGATATGATGACTTTGTTGATGAGAGCAGACACATTGTCGGAAAATGTAGCTAAGTTCTATATTGCTCAAAGTGTCTTGGCAATAGAGTCCATTCACAAACATAATTACATTCACAGGTGCATGTTTGATGAAAACTTTTGCTGTTATAAATTTATGATATGAAGCGTCAAATCAGCCATTCAATAATTGCTTGTATTAAGCTAACTATATTTCGCAATATTTTCAGAGATATCAAACCTGACAATCTTCTCCTTGACAAAGATGGCCACATGAAGCTTTCAGACTTTGGTCTTTGCAAGCCCCTTGATTGTAGAACTTTATCTACTCTTAATGAAAATGAACCCATGGATGATGAGAATGTGAGAGAGCCAATGGACGTTGACAGCTGCTTCCCAGATGCTAGCAATGGTACTAAGTGGAGGAGTCCTCAGGAGCAGCTTCAGCATTGGCAGATGAATAGGAGGAAGTTGGTATGTCACTCTACTGTTAATGCTACATTTTCCCTTTCCCCAATCCGGGTTTTCTCAATATCTCAGGTTGTCATCCAAACAACTATAGAAATATATATTTTAGGTGCAAAAAGTCTATTGTAGTACAGCAACCTGACTTCACTAAAAACTGCTCTAAATTCAGTGACTGACTAGAAACTTCAGTGCCTTGTGCAAGTCTTCGATAAAGACCTTGCAAGCCCGCCCGCCGCGACCAACCCCCCCACCAACTTTCGCAATCGTATAATTTTGGCTGTTGAACTATTTCCTTATCATTTTGGCTCCTAAAATTTTAGAATGTGATACTTTTAGCCTTCTATTAACTTCGGCAGTTAGTCCAAATGGAAAACACTTTTGAAGGGATAAAAGTATCCCATTTTAAGAGTTTAGGGGCCGAAACGGAAAAAATAAATAGTATGGCGAATTTTATATATTTATTTGATTCAAAACGTAGGTATTAAGCATTTTTCTTTGTTATATTAACGAAGAAGTAATTGATAGATGAGTTATTTGTGTGAATAACGTTTCGTGTGGACTCTATGTGATTTAGTCATATCTGTTTACTTGGTAACATGTGTGAGATACATTCCTATGTTTGCTGATCCAAAATCATTAAAATTAAAAATATTAGTGAACTCCTTAACTTTCTTACAGAGCCAATTATACTAATGTCTAGAGAATTAAGAACACAATTATGAAGAAGATCAACTTTAGTATCCTATTAATCAAAGCTCAAGAAATCATTTTATTAAGGCATCTTTCTATTTTATTTTATCAACCAAAGGCAAAAGAGGACATTGCTTGCTCTTAACAAAGAACTGTTGAGAAATGGAAACAAAATTGATGAAGCACAAGCGTGGGATGAAATAGAACAGATCGTAGGGTAATCTTATGGCTTCAAGAACGTAAGAAATGAATTGATGAGTCTACTGAACTGAAACGTCAATTAAGCAAGTGAGAACTGAAATTTCTCTGGGAATCTCTGCTCGAACCCTTAGGCGTCACATCTAGGGACCCTTAGGTGTCACACCCAAGGCAAGTTGTGTCATACAACCCAAAAGAAGGAGAGATTATTCGGTGCATTTGTTGCATCACGTAGGATTGTGCAGCCAGAAGCATTCAGGGGAAATAGTGCTATTTTGGGGAGAAACAAATGTACAAGCAGGGGGCTCATGAATGAATAAAAATTATAATTATCCTTTTATGATTGGCTGACTGCACTATTTTTAAGGATACATCTGATGCACTTAATAATTTTCCCGAAAGAGAAGAAAACTGTCGAAGGAGTTTTTATTGAAGGGAAATCTGATTTCTCCTCTTGAGGAACATTATTTATAGATTTAAGACCAAATCCAACTATATATATAATTCTCCTTTTTACTTTCCTAGAATGGCTCTTAATTTCCTAAACATGACTTCTATCTAAATCCAATAAAAAAAAAAGAAAAGAAGAAATACTTTGCCTAAATAAAATTTAGAACCTAAATTAAAATTAGGAAATATAAAACTCTGAACAGAAATCTGGAAATCTCTGCAAAATAAGAAGTTACTTAAATACCCTTGACAACTAAAAAGTAAAATTACTGAAAAGAGATTTAGGAAATTATTACTATCTTCCATTTCTGCAATTATTGAAGTTCCCAAATTGGCTCCTTGTCATCCAAATGATGCCAAATCAAGGTTTGTGCTTCGGGCTCCTCTTTACCTCACCTTTTGTAAACTTTAGTCACCTTTTCCCATTTATCCCCATAAAAAATATTTCTCTCCTATGCAGAATGAACAAAAACACAAAAATAACTATAAAGCTAGTGAACCTCTAACATTACACCTAGACCTGTAACTGGATTCGCATACAAAGATTCACTTAGCGATTATATCACCAAGCCACATTAACATACACTAAGGCTCTGTTCTTTTGTGGCTTGTGTATGGGAAGTTTTGTTGGAGGGAAGTTTTTTGTTGAAAATTTTTTAGAGGGAAGTTTTTTTTGGGAAATTGTGTAGGTGAGAGATTAAAAAAGTGTAATGATTGTGTTATTTTTTGAATTTATGTGAGTATGTATTTAGAGGGAATTTTAAAATTTTAATTTTGAATTGTTGAAAAAGTGAAGTTGTTTCTTTGTGTAAAGTTTTGGAAAAAAAAAGTGATGATTCTTGGAAAATTGCCACAAGAGAACAGAGCCTAAGCCCCTTGGAACTGTAATCTAAAATGAAAAATTAATTAAATAAATATGCTTAAACCACAGTCGATACAAAACATTTTTCGTACAAATATCTCATTCAATCAACTACTTCTCAGTTGATATTCACAAAGCAAAAAGCCTAACAACTACCTTTTGAATGGAACAAGAATATGAAATTCACCATACTATTTTTTTTTTCCGTTTCGGGCTCTAAGCTCTTAAAATGGACGCTTTTAGCCCTTAAAAAATGTTTTCCATTTGGGCTAATAGCCGAAGTTGATAAAAGGGCCAAAACTATCCGATTTTGAAAGTTCGGGGACCAAAATGATTAAATAAATAGTTTGAGAGGCATAAGTGTACGATTGCGAAAGATGGGGGCTTGCAAGGTCTTTTCCACTTCTTACTATAGCTAAATCATCGTGAGAGCATAAAGATAGCATATTGCATATTCCTTATTGCATGAATTCTTTTGTTTGTATCAGAAATCTTATGTTTTTTTCCTTCCCCTTTCAAAAGGCATTTTCAACGGTGGGTACACCCGACTATATTGCTCCAGAAGTACTTCTGAAGAAAGGATATGGCATGGAGTGCGACTGGTTAGTGTAGTCTTAATGAAACACCTGATATTTTTACTTTGAAGAAATATGGATATAGTTAGTTTTAATGTAATTAGAATTCTTTCACCAATATGATTGATTTGATTATTGTATGTCTTGGAACTTTCTATGTTCTCCCCAAACTTTACACTATCTGCAGGTGGTCACTGGGTGCAATTATGTATGAAATGCTTATGGGTTACCCGCCATTTTATTCAGATGATCCACTAACTGCTTGCAGAAAGGTAGCTTGGGATTCATCTACCCTATCCTAAACATCTTCTTTGAGTATTCATTGGTTCTATCTTGGTGTGTTATTATTGTAGTGTGCAGGAATAAGCTATGAAGCAATTGTTTGTATATACTAGAAGGTGCATTTGAAAGTGAAATTGTTTCATGATCACTGTTAGACAACCTTTTGTTGTTTGATCTAGTAAAATATCATCTAAAATTTTATGTGATAATACTCTATATTTATGTGCCACAATAATCAGTTTGCTGAAGTCTGCTGAAAAGTCTTTTGTAAAGCAAAGAACATACGCGGCTATTGTCTCCATGTATAAAAGTTTAGTGAGTCGGTTTATAGCGTGTTCTGGGTCGATCAATATTTTTCTTTGAACGTTCTGTGGTCATGTTTTATATTTTTCTTTCTTACATGCCAATTGGTTCTCATTAGATGACCAAGCTGCTGTGGTTACATGGTTCTAGATGTTTTGAATGTTATTGTCTTTTCTTCTTTTCTTGGGTTTCTCACATTTTATTGCTGACTAGATTGTCTCCTAAAACCTGCGTATCAATGATTGTCAGATTGTTCATTGGAGAAATCACCTTAAATTCCCAGAAGAAGTCAAATTGTCACCTGAGGCTAAAGATCTTATCTGCCGATTACTATGTGATGTTGAGCATAGGCTTGGTACTGGAGGGGCTGATCAAATAAAGGTGCATTCTGGGTTAATTGTGTTGAGACATTTCATTCAAGTTTTTGTAATCTTGTTTGTTAACCTCTTGAAAATCTTTATCAGGCTCATCCCTGGTTTAAGGATGTTGAATGGGATAAACTGTATGAAATGGAGGCTGCTTACAAACCAGAAGTTAACGGGGAGTTGGACACCCAAAATTTTATGAAGTTTGATGAGGTAATGCGCAACAGATCACCGTTCTCTATTTTATCTCTTTTAGAAGTTCATACATTTTAACCATGTTATGACATCTTTCTGTAGATATTGCATTTTTCCCATGTTTGGTGTTTTATGAAGATTCAACGTCTTTGATTTAGGCTAAAAGGTTGATCATATTTTTAACAGTTGAAATGTGTAGAAAGACATTTTCCATGAACAATACGTATAATTTTCCAAGTTAGAAGTTTTGTTTGACTTGTTGTATGGAAGTACCAGTTTTTTTACTCATGGAGAACTTCTGATTTCTGACCATGACTTTTAGTCTGGCCATTTTGCTTCAAGAAAGAGTTCACATACAAATTTGTTGTGAATTGCTACAATGTATATGCTGAACTCATTGCTTTATCATCTAGATTGCTGTTGTCTCATATTGGTTCACCAGACAATGATTTTGATGGAATTATTCTTGATTTCTTTATGATGTTTTAAAACATGGTTTTGAAAACATGTTTTTGAAAAATTGTTTTCAAATGTAAAAAGGTATAGCTGGTAGTAAAAAGTTATATTGGAAATGATGAAAAATGATTATAATATATTAAATTTACTGTAGAAACCAAAAACAAAAACGACCATAAAGAACATGCCCTTGATTTTATTCCCTTGGTTGCATGCTTTTCTCAATCTTTATACTTTGATGCATGCACGATGAAAATTTGAGGTTATGTATTTTAAATGTTTTGTTTGCACCAGGCTGAATCTCCATCACCAGCTAGAACTGGCTCTGGACCGTCACGCAAGGTATCCACTATCTAGATTTTGATGTTACAAGTTGGCATTAGTTTCTTTGCAGGATTTTGCAGTTTTTCTTCTATTGCACCTTATCCCATGCGTGGGCTTGTAAATTTTTATACATAAGAGGAACTGTTGTCTTGGAAGAAACTATTTAGAAGTTGGGCAGTTTTTTCGTCTTGATTTTCTTCCAACTGATCTTTTAACCAGAATAGGAATGTAGATAATTTGGAACTTTGCCATGATTGCATGACAATCATTATCATTTCCAATTTATGGAGGATAGCTTCGAGTAGTCTGACAGATTTGAAGAATCTCGATGCCTGAAAAGCTAGCCATCAACTGATCAATGAAGACTGGTTAATCTAGATATCTACGACAGTAGATACTCAGTTGTAGTTTACGTTTGTACATTTAGAATGTGAACCTGCTCGTCCTGGTTTGTGGATCTTCAATGTTTTGATTGAATTTGAGAATTGCATACCCTTTTTGAGTTCATCAAAGGTTTTCGCTATTAGTTTATCTTATTTGTCAAACCTCCTAATATCAATCAAAATCCTCTCAAGGATTCTAATCTTATTCATCATTGTGCAGCATCTTTCACCAAAAGATTTAAGTTTTGTGGGCTATACATACAAGAACTTTGATGCAGTGAAGACGCTAAGGAGCTCCTCTGGTGAGTAAAAATGACTGTTTTAGCAACAACAACCATGAGCACCCTCTCCAGGGTTTCTTTTTCTTTTTCCTTCTCTTCGGGATAAAGGAGAACTTTTTACTCTTTTAGTCCGTAAACATGCTTCTTCCTTTCCTTTTTGTGAGAGCAAGAGTGGAAAGCTTGTTCTATTTACTCATTTCATGTTACTACAGATTTCATGAGAAGCACATCACCAAGGCGGCCATCCATCGATGCAATTTTTGGTGAGGCACTTTCCTTAATCATCCTTCATTTCATTTCATCTTGCTGTCTCGGTGGATCATAGTCTAAGATGGAATACCTGGCAGGTGAGTCCAGAGGAGATCATATCAGGAAAGGAACCGCTGGAGAAGCAGATGTACAAATGATCAACACAATGGATGAACCAATGTCGCCGTGACAATCACAAGACTCCTAAAAGTAAAGGGAGAGCTTGCTGCATGGATAGGGCACACATGCATGCCTGTTGTATTTGACCAGGTTGCTGCTCGCCCTTAATCGGCATTTCCCCGTGACAAAAAACTACTGTGGCTTTTTCTTCATAGTCATGCCATTAAATGTACAGTAATTACTCGGCCGAAAACTCGATTAAGGTGGTTAAAAATGGCTAAATTGATGGGACAAGAGGGCTGCAGGGTAGTGGATACCTGTTTCTATAGATTTGGGTAGGTATCTGTGGTGCTTTTGTCCTGGCTGCCCAGGTTGGCAATGGAACCTTTGCTTTCTCTTGTGGCAGTTTTGGTAATGATTCCAATAGATTTTTGAAATGGTATAGAAACTCTTTTGACTATTTCTTACAAATTGGATGGCCAATGGAACTTTTGTTGGTTTTTTTGGCTTGTGGCAGTTTTGTTGTGGTATGATTTGGACACTTCTTGAAATAGTATGGAAAGGGTTGTTAAAAGTATCATTTTTGCAATGTAGCTCTTTCAATTTTTGTTTGGCATAATTTTACACTTTTTTCTATAAAGCTCTTTAAATTAAGCACTGTTTTTGCCCTTCAACTTTGAAACATGGTTCAAATTAGTCCATCAATCCTCATTTGAGTCAACTTGTTAAAACTCTTATGGAAGCAAAGAAAGAAAAAAAAAAAAACATTTTTATTTAATGTAATTTAAATTTAAAGGGTTTTAAACAGGAATTTAGGAGTCCCTTAAGTTGATGTTTAGATGGATTTATAGTGAAAATTTTAAAAACATGGTTTGGAAATGAATTTTGATTGTAAAAAATGTTTTGGTAATATTTAAAAAGTATAATTGACTTGTAAAATTGTGTATTAAGAATAAGAAATTATTATAAAATATTAATTTAAAAATATGTTTTCAAACTTGAGCAGACAATATTTTCAAATTCATTAATGGAGCAATATATTGAAGACTACTACAAGAGTTTTAGGTCATGGTACTATTGTGAGTTTCCTTTTATTTATTAAATATGAATATGTTAGGTCTATCATTGGTTTTTAGGTCATTAAATTGTGATCTAAATTTAGCTTGTTCATGAACATAAAACATCAAATTGAGGGGCTAAATTGGACAACGGACAAAAGTTGAAGAAGGGCAAAAATGTTACTTGTACCGGTTTAGCAACTATTTTGGCTGTTTTCACAAAATGTATGGGAAATAGATCAGCTATGCAATTGGTTTCCTTTTCCTAGAAAATGTTGTTGAGCTTTTTAAGAATCGCCCTTTGATTCTGGAGTGACGGAGGGATGGTATCATTCGAGTTTTTTTTTTCATGCTTTTTTAAGGGGTATGGATAAATCCGTAATTAATAGGGTTTTCCTAATCTTCCCTTCCTGACAGGATGGGAAGAGTATGAAATTCTCTTCTCTTTCCATGAGGACCAAGAGATATCATTCAAGCTGTTTTTTTCTTTTTTATGTTTTTCTTAAAGGTATGGAGAAAGCTGCAACCAATAAGATTTCTCTTTCCTCCCTTCTCAAAAGGAAAGGAGAAGTGTGAAATCTCTTTTCTTTTCCGTTAGAACCGAAAAGTTAGATCTATCAGTAAGAAGAATGTTTGAAGCAAATAACTCACTTCTTGGTCTTCGATCCCCCTCAATCACTACAAATGCCTCCGACCGTGTCTATTTATCTATCTCTTCATTCAAATTGGCAGAGATTTGAAAAAGGATCTTAGGAACCGATCATTAGGAGTTTTTAAGAGAAGTTTTAGACAAATATGTTTTCAATCCAAAACATACAAATGAACCCGAAGAAAAAAAATAATAATTCAAAAACTATGCTTGCTAAAGGAGTTTTTAAGTTTTTGACATAGTAAGAAAATATCATTAAGAGACCAAAAAAACAATTTTGAAAACGATGTTTTAGAAACAAAATTTTAATCCGTGCCCAACAAAATTTGAGTTTTAAAACGATTTTTAACATTCATTCCACACCAAAAACCTCTTTAAAAACCTCACAACAAATAGGCCCCTTAGCGTATAGGATTAGGCCAGGAGGGCGATGGAGAAAATCTGCAACTTCCTTTTCTACCTCCCGAAGAAGAGTTCTTTGGTTCTTTAAGACTAAAGCCTAAAATAAGATCTTTAATAGAACACCAACTCCTAACAAAGAAATCCACTAATGCTGATTGAGGTGAGGGGAGGGGGGAAGGCTGGCTAGAAAAGCTTTCATGGAGGTATTTTCATTTTAAACCATTTAAAGCAGCAAACCCTATGAAACAAAATATCCAGACACAAAATAGACCCTGTTCAAAAAGGACATACTTCTTTCTGCACACTAATAATTCAACTGAAATCCAGAGCATCAACAAACAAGCAAAAAACTGAAAAATCACCCCAATACAGCTATTCATTTCAGACTACACATTCCTCATATTTTAATGGTATATAACCCTCTAAACTTTGAGACTTGATCAAACCAGATCAGGCCTTCTTCTTCATCATCCCCTAGTTCCAGAACCTGAGATGAATCTATAAACCAGTTTGAGATTTATCTATTTTTCATCAACAGCCTTTTCTGGCTTCGCATCTCCATCTGTCTTCTCTGGTTCCTCTTTGCCTGCAGGTTTCTCACCCTTATCTTCTTCTCCAGCAACATTCAATTTGTCGATGAGCTTAGCAGCCTCGGCATCCTCACTGTCTGTAGCCTTGCCTTCTAAGGATTCAGCAACCTCCATGACCTTTTCTTTGAAGGCTTTGCAATCTGTAAGAAGGAACATTGTTTAAGAGTGTCAGGGGTCATTTTCAATGGAAGCACAATAATATAATGGTTACACAAAAGGATCATATGATTTCGTTTATCAAAATTTTAAGGGGCAACATTCCCCTCCAAATATGGATTCCTCATCAGAATAACTAAGAGCTCAGTTCATCTCATCAGGATTCGAAGAAAATTGAAATCTTTTGCTCATTTTTTAAAGGAAAGAAGCCCTCTCTACAAAAGTTCTTCCTCTTCCCAGAGACAATAAGTTATATAATAAGTGTCATTCATTCTCCAAAGTTGATCATCAATCTGTTACATTCGGAATCTATCAATCGACTGAAAGAAAAACCACAAGAGAACTCACTCTCCACGGATGGAAACCTAATGGCAAAGGTCTCCTCCTTCAACTCCCCATCAGCAAAATCAGCAGCATGCCACACACAAGACTTCTCATTCCCAGCATGCTCTTGAAGTGAGATCGTCGGAAGTACTGTCATTCAAGCATTCCAATGAGAAAACAATTCACACACTGTTTAGCCCATAAAGCCATTTTACATAAACAAATAAACGAAAGGACATTGTACCTCGGTGGTTAGCACAAATCTTGAGAGTCTTGGACTGCCTCATCACAATTCTAACAATTCCAGTCTCCTTATGCTTGAGAAGCTTCACAACACCCACTCCCCTCTCTTTCCACTGGCTCCCTTCGCTGTCAAACCTGTACAATTTCGCCTTCCTATCAACACAAACAAACTTCGATTAGGGCGCGCGCCTTTTCACAAAAGTAAATTCGGGAAACACAAAATCAGAGACACCATCCGACATCAAATGGGAATAAAATTCAAAATACCCTAACGATTAAAAAGTGAACTTCGAGTGCATAAAGATAATAAATACACACAGAAAACATCAGCACATTTGCTTACAGATCAAGGAGAACTTCCTCGTTCTCTTCGCCGGTAGTGACGGCGACTTCCTGAAGTCTGACAATGGGGGTAACCTGTGCTCCGGTGTCCTCATCTTCCGCCGCAGCTGCCGCTGTGGCTGGTTCTTCCTCGGCTTCCTCCTTCGCTGCTGCTGCAGCCGTCACGGTTGGCTCCTCCGCCGCACCCGCCATTGATCGGAATATGTGATGTGGCCGGAAAACTGCTACTCTAGTGCGTGCGTGAGTGCGTGAGAGAGAAACGGCGATGAGGGATTTTTGGGATTGAGAAAGGAAGAAAATGATTAGAAATTAGAAAATAAAAAAATGGGAAGGGGACTAGGGTTTTAGACATAGAAACATGGGGGGATTTATATTAGGCGTCATCGGGGATCCTTCATGCTTTACGATGTTCTGAGAACTTATTCTCAGTCAAAATGGGTTTCAGTCAATTTCTAAGAAACAAGGTTCTGAGAACTGAGTTGTAACCGAGTTCTCAGTCCAAGCTAAAGAACACAAGTCTCAGCTCAAATTTAGTCCGAAAATTCTTTTTCCTATTTTTTAACCTTCTATTCAATTTCCACTAAAGTTTGAGTTTTTTTATTTTACACCAATGGTGAGAAATTTACTTTCGATATTTTTTAAAAAGTTTTAGAAAAATAAAAATAACATAATTCAAATAAATAACCGACGTTCTTGACACCTGTTAATTTTATTGTTAATATGAACCAAAAAGTTAATTCATTTGTTTGTAGCAAGAATGGAAACTACTTCTGTATCGTATAATTTTGCAAGTAATATCGAAACAAAATAATTATAAACTGAATAAATAACAACTAAATTTATCCGACATTTACTAATAATACAAACGCATTAATAATCATCCAAAAAATAAATTTTACTTTACTACTCTTTCTTTCTTTTCTTTTTCTTTTTTTCAATCTAGGGTTTATCCTTTAAAAATTGAAGTGCTCTCCTTTAGAGGTGATATCAAGCCGAGCTGAGCCCAAACACATTCGAGCTCGGCTCGGCTTCATTATCTTGGGCTCAAGCTCGAGCTCGAGTCGAGCCTGGAAATGGAGCTCGAGCTCGTATAAGATTTACGAGCTCGAGCTCAAACTCGGTAGGCATAAAAGCCATGCTCAAATTCTTTCTCTACTTTGCTAAAACAAATTTGGCCTTGTGGAAATTTGAACCCAAGTTCCCTTGTTTCTCTTTTTGGTGTCTTACCACTGCACCAAATTTAGTTTCATGTTAATATGTATAAATGATAAATTATTTATGTATTTTATTCTTTGTAAAGATTGTTTTTTTCTTATCGAGCTGTTCACGAACGTAATCGAGCCGAGCTCCCTTTTGTTCATTTATTAATCGAGCCTAAAATTTTGTTCGTGTTCATTTATTAATAAATAAACGATCTCGAACCGAGCTTTTAACGAGTCGATCCTGAGCTTATTCGTGAACGTTCGTGTTCGTTCTCAGCCCTACTCTCCTTGCTCAACAAAACACACAGCCGCTGCCCCTCTCTCTCTTTGCTTCCTTCGCTGTCTCTGTCTCTCTCTTTGCCTCACCCACTGCCCCTCTCTCTTTCTTTGCTTCTCCCACCGCCTCTCCAGATCGGTGATGGATATTGTTCGAAGTGAATTTTTCTAGATTGCTCGTCCATTGAAGATTCAGATCAGTGATGGGGCTTTACAGTTGAGGGACTTTTCAGTTTCGGGATTCTAGTTTTATTTTATTTTGTTTTTATTTATAGAAAATCATAGTACAATATTAATTTATATAAATATATGTACTAGGAAAAAAATGTAAGTTTGAAAATTTAAAATTTATCATTTTATAGATATTAAATTAATTAAAAATTTTAATATTCCATTTTTTTCTCATTATAAAAGTCTTATTTTGAAAAAAAAATTATGTCGGAGAATTAGTATTGTATTTGATTTTTTTTGAGTTAATTATATTTTCTTCCTTCAGATTCAAGAAAGTACCAATACAACCCTTAAAAGTGTTCAAATTATAAATGGTCCTAAGAATTATTCTCTGTTCTCTAATAAGTGTCACTAGAATAAAAAAAAAGCACACAAATTAAGAAAATTAATTTTTTCTTCTCTCAATTAATTATTATACTAATTTGTGTCATTGATTAATGAGAATTTTCACTCTCTTCATTTATTGCTAGAGAGATCATATTGAAACTTTTATTATTTTAACAGTGAAAATTATAAAATAACACAATTCTAGAGTTTTAAAGTCACTTTTTAAATGAGTATATATATTTTTTCAACCAACAGATGTGAACTTAGGCTCCGTTGGTAATATGACTAAACCAAGGAATGTGTTGGTAATATACTTAGGCTCCGTTTGGACAAGTATTTCAAAAATATTTTTATAAAAGTGTTTTTCAAAAACATTTTTATAAAATATGTTTTGAAGTTTTTTTAATGAAATATGTGTTTGGACAAGTATTTTACAAAAACGTTTTTTGAGTTAAAAAATAGTTTAAAAGATGTTCCGACAACTATTTGAAAAATATATATTTTTAAATTATATTTGAGGGAAATTATATAAAAAATTTTTCTATTGGGTGGGCAGGGGTCGGGGTCCGGGGAAAGTTCGGGTCCGGGGATTGGGCTAGGGCGAGGGCATGGTCGGGTTTGGGGCCGGAGCAGGGGCGTGGTCGGGTCTTAGGTAGGGGTCGGGTTCGAGATTGGGGTCGGGGTTCGGGGTCAGGGACGTGGTAGGGGTCTGGGTCAGAGTCCGGTTCGAGGTCCGGGCTAGGGTCGGGTTCGGGGTCGGGGTCTGGGTCTAGGTCGGGATCAGGGTAGGGATCCAGGTCAGGGCAAGGTCCCGGGGCGTGGTAGGGTCTGGGGCAGGGGTCGGGGTTAGGGTCGGGGCCGTGGTCGGGTCCGGGGTAGATGTCGAGGCCGGGGTGAGGTAGAGGTGAGGCTGAGGTTGAAACATGGGCTGGGCTGCCGGGCCAGGGTTTGGGGCGAGGCCGAGGTTGAGGTCGGAACGGGGGTGGGGCTGATGTCTGGTTGATGACGGAGCCGCGGTCGCAGAGGGTGGGACCTAGGTCGAGGCGAGGTTGAGGTGGGTCCCAGGTTTGGGGCGGGTCGGGGGTAGGACAAGCAGATTAGCGAATTTAACTTAAAATGACTTAAAATTTTTTTAAGTATTTTATAAAACATGTTTAAAGTGTATTTCAAAAAGTGTACTTTAAAAACATTTTACTTAAAATTATTTTTTAAAAATATTTTGCAATTTCTTGTCCAAACACCATTTTTAAGTTTTTTATACTCTTAAAACATTAAAAATGTTTTTGAAGTACTTGTCCAAATAGGACCTTAATTTTCAAAGGACATTGGTAATTTTTTTTCAAATTTCAAGAGTGATAAATGTAATTAACTCATTTTTCTACCTACCATCATTTTACTAATATAATTATGTATGATTTATAATTAATTCATACATTAAAAATTTTAAGTATAAGTAGAAGAATGGATGACAAATTACTTATTTTAATGATCATATTTTAAAACTCTTAAAAATTTATGCTTTTTTAGAATTAAACTATTTCAATTAGAAGGATGGAACTGATAAATAACTTAATTAAAGTAAATTACAATAATTTATTCCGAACTATTTACGTATCAAAAATATTTATGTATTTTTTATTGTATAAAAATTGGTACATTTATATTAAAAAGTCTTTTATATGCAAATGATATTTTATATACAATAATTACACTCTTATATCAAAACATATATTTTTTTTAATAAAAAATTGATAATTTAATATTCTCAATGAAAATACCACTTTACCTCACAAAATATAAGATATAGCACAAGTTTTAGCTATGTACAGTTAATTTCTTTTCTCTATAAAGTATGACTTTTATGTGTACAACTATTGCTTTTTACAATAAAAGTATCATTTATATACTACAGTTTCACATAAGTTTTTGAAGAGAGATTTTCACTTATTACTAAACATCTTTAATTAGTTGTGATATTTTATAATTCATCAATCACATTTAACAGTTTTCTTTTTCACATATTAATTCAACAGCCCTAGTTGACAAAAAAAAAAAAAAAAACCAAATTAAATCAATAAGGATTGACGTTTGAGCTCTCGATTACAGAAGAATATGTGAAATTCGATAATTTTACAAATAGTATTATGACTTTATTACATATTAGTCATAGTTATTTTATGTTGTGCTGACCTTTGAAATTATAATATTTTATTCTTTTTTCTTGACAGGTGCATACGTGAAATTTGAACTCTTAACAATTGGACGGAATACACTTCTTAGCTTTACCACGTGTTATACATGCATACTTGATCTCCTTTGTGTGGTGAATTTGAACTCTTGACAAACTGAGTGGGTGACTTTATTATGTATTAGTCCTGTCTACTTGTGCAAATTTTTAGGCCTTAATATTTCTTTTTTTTTTTTTTTCCTTTCGTAGAGAGATTACATGAAATTCAAACTCTCAACAAATGGCAGAAGACTCTAAAAACTCTGCAACGTGTTAGTCATGCAAATTCTATGTTGTGAACATCTTAGAGGTGAAATCTGAATTTCTGACAACTGGATCGAAGACACTGTATATTTACCACGTGTTAGTCATGCAAGTTATATAGTGTGTATTGAGGTGAAATTTGGATTCTCTGGACAACTAGGCAAAAGATACTATGACATTACCACGTGTAATTAGTTTTGCGTATTTTATGTTGTGCGCATCTTTGAGGTGAAAAATGTATTTTAATAATTGTGTGAACAACATTATAACTTTACCACATGTTAGTCATGCATACTCTAAGTTGCGTACGTCATTGAGGTGAAATTTGAACTCTATTGAAAACTAAGCAGAAGAATACTATGACTTTGCAACATGTAATTAGTTTTGCCTATTCTATGTTGTGTGCATATTTGAGGTGAAATATGTGTTTTTAATAATTGGGTGAAAGACATTATACCTTTACCACTTGTTATTCATGCATACTCTAAGTTGGGTACATCTTTGAGGTGAAATTTTAATTTTTGATAATTGGACAGAAGAAATTATAACATACCACATATTAGTCATTAATTGAGGTGAAATTTGAACTCTCTTGACAACTAATCGGAAGAATACTATGACTTTACAACGTGTAGTTAGTTTTGCCTATTCTATGTTGTTTGCATCTTTGAGGTGAAATCAGTATTTTTAACAATTGGGTGAAAAATATTATAACTTTACCACATATTAGTCATACATACTCCAAGTTGTGTATGTATTTGAGGTGAAAATTTGAATTTTCAACAACTGGCCAGAATACACTATAACTTTACCACGTATTAGTTATATATTGAAGTAAATTTTGAATTCCCTTGACGACTAAGCGGAAGAATAATATAAGTTTACCATGTGTAATTAGTTTTGCCTATTTTATGTTGTGTGCATATTTGAGGTGAAATATGTATGTTTAATAACTGGGTGAAAGATATTATAACTTTACCACGTGTTAGACATACACTAAATTGTGTACATCTTTGACGAAAAATTTAAAATTTTGGCAACTGGACAAAAGACACTATAACTTTACCACATACTAGTCATGCATTGAGGTAGATTTAAACTCTCTTGCTAACTGTTGAATCCCTCCTTAGCGACGAGCTTGCTTGACGTCGGCCTCCGCCCTATGCTCCCTGCTTTCGGGAGGAACTCCCTTGTTTAACTTCGATGGCAAAGTTAGTATTGAATCTGAGAGAATATGCATATGCTAAGTAGGAATTCAATTACCTCTCTATTGAGGAAACCATCGAGTATTTATACTTGGCAAAAGTAGAAAAGGCTCCAGCAGCCTAAATTAGAAATCCCGGTGTCATCCTCAAGCCCCAACACGTATTATTTGCACACTATAAATGGGTGCTTAATATGGGACACTGTAGCCCAGGACGTCCATGGATGAGGTCCCTAGGTCGCCCACGTATGGGGTGAGCTCCCCACGTCGTCCACGGATGACGTCAGCCGCCAGGTCACCTCAGCATTAATTTAGTATCCAACAATAGCCCCCAAAGTAATGGAATTGAAGTTGAAGACGAAAGTCCATTACTTTTCAGGAGTACGCAGCCCCCATTAGTGCAGGTTTTCACTGGGTCATCCGTGGTGACGTTGCAATGGAATTTATTAGTGGAAGATGGCGACCTGCCAAGATCGTACTCTCAACGGTGTGTCCCCACAGTGGAGTGTGATAATTTATCACTCTTAAAAGTGTTGCTGAGTAAGATGATGTTGCAATTTTGGAGTAGGAGAGCCTGCTGTCCAAAGTCCAAATTGATATTGTCCTTCATCGTTATTGTAGCGAAAACTTCTGACCCCGCCAAATCAATTGTTGGACTGATTTTGTCAGCATATGACCTTAACTTCTGGCGAAAGAATGCTTCTCTATTCTTGGATTTGAAACCCAAGACGTGGAAAGTACCAAAATTGAAAAATTGACAAAACATCGAACCAAGGGGTCACCTCGACTTTATCCTGATATCCAACCACAGCTTCCCTGGTAACGGGCTGAGGTGACAACTGAGGTCAGTTACTTTTATTTTGAAAGGCGCGTAGCCCCCCAATGGATACTCCTGTAAGTAACAGCTGTCCAGCTGTTCAACTTACTAAGCAGTCAATAATGATGACCGTTTATCTCGCGCCTCACGTTCATCCATTACTTCGTCCGTTATTTCAAATCTCAACTCCTTTAACACGTTTCCTCACCACTTCCCGCTTCTTTCGCTTCCTAACCTAATTACATTTTTAATCTACTTAAACTTCCTGCATTCTATTTCTTTTCGTCTTTACGAAATTTGCCAATTGATAAATCTTTTCTTCTCACGAAACATCCCCAATTGCTAATCTCCTTATTCTTTCTCAACTTTGAATTCTAAAAATTGCTCTCAAGCTTCTTAAATCTTCTTTGCTATGTCTCAATTAACTGATTCCGATAACATTACCCATGGAAGCTACGCTGGAGAAGATGAAGACATTAATTTGGAGGTCAATTTTGATCTCGTCGAGTCATCACCATCTAATTCTTGCACCGTTGGTATTCAGGAATAGTCCCCGAAGACAGAACATAACCGATTTCCCAAACGGTAGGCCCTTCTACCTCTGGTGCCAACACAACCGAATCTTCGGCCACAGACATTTTACCACCACGTCCAGGAACTATTCACGCTATTAGGAGTGAGATTCGGGATGAACAGCTTTAACAAATCCGTCGTCGATATGCCATCCCTGACTCGATTCCTATTTTTGCTTCACCGGAAGGGCTCGACGGCAGGACTGCCGACAGGACATCGGAGGGGCGCGTCGCTGTATATGATTATCAAATGCAATTCGGCCTCAGATTTCCCCTTCCTGAAGGAATTAGAGGTTGGTTGGACCACTATAGGATAAGCATATGCGAGCTAACTCCCAACGCCATCCGAATGTTTATTGGGTTTTATCAACTTTGCGCCAAAATTAGAGTAGTACCTACTGAGAGGCTATTGAGAAGCATGTTTCTGTTCAAGAAAGCCGGGCAAAATTCTCATTGGTATTACCTTAATAGGCGTAGTGCCTCCCCGATTCTTATAGTGAACCCTATTGACTCTATTGCCGGGTGGAAAAAGAATTATTTCTTTGTTGACGCCGGTGCTGCCAACCTTCCAATCCACCCCATTCCTCACGACGTTTCAATTACATCGGGTAAGCGACCTGAAGAGCCCGACGTCATAGCCATTTTAAACCGTCTCGAAAATCTGGGCAGAAAGATTGATGGCAGCACCAAACCCAGTAACAAAATACTAAGGGCGGCAGGCCTCCTTCCTCCCTTGACACCGAACTCAGGTATTATTGTTTTCTATCTTTATAAACTTGAAAGCACATTTCTGTACTTTGCGTTTATTTTTTATGACTCTGTTGTTGCTTTTACCTTACTCTTTTTCAGAGGTCGTAGAAACCAGTTTACGAGCTGAACAAATTGAAGACGCATCTCAACTACCTCAGGTGGCTTTGGCTACTGAAACCACCTTGGATGCGATCACCTCCACCCCAGTTGCTGAAGCCGACCTGGGGACTGGCGAGATCAATCGAGGTAATCCCACCCCCGCTCCGGAGATCGGGGTTGAAACTACTCCACCCCGGAAGTTGTGACCATTCACCCCAAATCACAAGAACAATTGATCTAGGAAACATGGCTCGAAGTCCTCCTCTTTGTCCCCCTTTACACCTTGATGAGGAAGAAGACATATGCTTATTTGATCAAGGTGTCGACCTTCCTGAGCTTAGTGCTAATTCCACTAATCCCGTTAGCTCGACTTCAGTTCTTGACGTCTCTCCGTTGCAACTAGTAGCTATCCCCATTCCAGTTGATAGCTCACCCAATTCCACTTCACGAGCTGAAACTACTATCGAAGGTTCCTCCGAAGTGCCAGACTCACATCGGGCCGCTGAAGTCGAGATAACTGCAACAATGACTTCAAGCAGTATTCCTCCGCCCGAGAAACCTTTGGACAAAGGCAAAGGAGTGGCCTTGCCAAAAACAAAAGCTAGGGATCTACCCCCACCTCGTCCAAGAACTGGACCGCTACCTAGAATCGTCATTAACGATCCGACTTCAGAAAACCGACCTCAACCTTCGACTGGTATGAATATAAATACCTAAGTATTTATTTCTTTTTACTTTTTAATATATATATATATATATATATATTACATATTGATTTTTGGCTTAGAATCCCATCCTTCAGATGAGAGTCGTAAACGAACTCGAGATGAAGGATTTGGCGGTTATGAGGTCCCTACCGGGGAACCTAGACGTTCTTCCCGACTCCACCCCGATTCTACTAAAGAATCAACTGACCTCGATGATTAGGACCAACAGTTGAAACGGATTCGTTGAGGTCCTTCCATTCCTGTTACTTACAACATTCGGGATGAACCAGACCAAGGTTGTTAAACTCGTATATTGGCCTAAACTTGTTTGGGGTCTTGAACCGGAATCGTAGAATCGGATCGTAGAATCGGACCTAGACTCGAAAAATAGGTTTCAAGTGTATAATTAATTCTAATAGTTTTCTCAATCACAATACATACACAAATTTAACTATATATATATTTTTTTTAGGAAAGGTAAATGATTTCATTCCCCGAAAAATACCGGGTCAAACCCGCGAGATCAACAATACAACAGTTCAGTAATACATCAAAATATGGGCATACCCCTAATAAGAAGCTTTACATTCAAAATTAGCCTCACTAGCTACAAAGGAGCTAACAAAGGCTATGTTTCAAATTTTCCAGCCATCTAATGTCTTCAAAGCAACACAAAATACCCGAATTTTCTCCACCTAGTTCAGCCAAGGAAAGCACAAAGCTCACTCCAACAAAACCAGCTATCAAAAATTCAGCACTGCCCTCAAATTTCCATCATTCTCTAGCAAACCTGCAAATCTTCAATTTTTGCAGCAATTAATGTCTTCAAAACCACACAAACTACCTGAATTTTCTACACTTAGTTCAGCCAAGGAAAGCGCAAAGCTCACTCCGACACAACCAGCTATCAAAAATTCAGCACCTCCTTCAACTTTCCACATCCTAAATCAGCCAAGGAAAGCACACAGCCTACTCCAATAGATCCAGCACTCATAATTTCTAGAAATCAAAAATAATTTCCAGAAGCAAGATATGAAACCAGTCTTCAAGAATTCAGAATTCAGTCAACCCAAATCCATTAATTTGAAACACTAGTTTCCAGCACTCAAAACAGGGCAAACATCTAATCTTTCAATCCAACTTATTCTAGCCCCAAAATGATGTCCATCCAATTTACAGCACAATACCATGATACCATCACTCATTTCGCATTATCCAGAAAAGAAAAGAACCATCCTTTCCATATAGAAGAAAGGAGATTGCAAATAGCCAAATAACCGAGGCACATGGGACCAGAAGATAGGCCAAAGAAACATTTCTATCTGAACACTTGCTCATTAAGCACAAGACAAAGGTTGTTACTAAACTTTTGAGCTAATATACATAGTGATTCAACAACATGTGAGCAAGAGCAACCATAAGCAATTAAGCATTAAATATCCCAATCCAATTGAATTGATAGACTTAATTACCGCATTGGCCTTTCTCTAGATCACCATCTTCATCATTTCGGGCGAGAGTTAAACAGTCCAGAATTGGAGACGGCGGCTGCTAAAAGTTTTGGACTCAACTCTCCGAACTTCCGAAGTCTCTTCTCCCGCCTTCTCCAAAGTCTACAGCTCGAAAATTAAAAAATTGAATTATGGAGCTGAGTAGTTGAGCAGCTTGAGGCTTGAGCTGAAGGTCGGTCAGCTCTCTTTGCCGGTCGCCGGTTTCGTCTCCTCGCCGGTCACGTCTCTGTGGGTCTCTTTGTCGGCGGTTGGCCGTCGGCAGTCAACACCTTCGGCTCTCTCTGTTTCTAATTTCCCTTCCCCGATTAGAGCTCCTGAATCTGATAAGCACACTAGGGCAGCAAAATACTCACAAAACTGTGAAAATAAAAATTTTGGTTGGTTTGGGCCAAAATTGGCCTAATTACTTTTGAAAAAAAATAATTCCAGCAGCGGCCAAATCTTGTAAAATATGCAGCACAGTCACATTTTGTTGAACTCGTCTAGCCTCGTAGACTCGTCCGAGTCTACCGACTCTGGACCGAGTTCAGCCATTTTACGAAATTCCAACTAGTCTAACTCGATTCCGGTGAGTGGACTCGTAGACTCGGGCGAGTCTACGAGTCCAGCAGCGAGTTTGACAACACTGAACCAGACTCTTCCAATAAATCTTTCACCTTCTGGGGTGACTCACGACTTTATTTCAGAGGGGCGGAGTCCGACAATCTTCAAGCCCGCCGCATTCGAGACGCTATCCCAGAGCGTGGGGATGATTATACAGAAGCTGAATTGGAAGCTGCTATTAACGAGCATTTGAACTAGACTCAGTGGTTTCTTCAACAGGTAAATCAATATTTATTTACTTAAACCATCTAGCTAATATGATATTTTAGCATAGTCTCATTTTTCGTACTTAAACATATCGCAAGAGGGAGAACTGATGTCAGCATAATTATGGCGTATGATTGCCTTAGAAGATTATGCCCAAGAGTGCGAAGCTGAAATCCGACGTCTCCAAGCCTTGCCTTCGAGCTCAACAGAGTCAGCTGAATTACGTGAGCTGTGAGAAGAACTGAATGCCACAAGGCTATCTATGGGCTTACTTCAATATACACACGACCAACTGACTGCCGAGGTCGCGAAGCAAAAGCTCCGACTTGAGGAGCTCGAGGCTACCAATGCATCTCTTCGTACAAACCATGAGAGAATGGAAAGAGCCAGAAACGGTGCGATTACAGCCCGAGAAAAACTCTGGACAAACCTGTCTAAACTGCAGGATGTTCATGACCGCGTAAAGAAAGCTAAAACAGCACTTCAAACCGAAAAGGAGGCACTTCAGAGTGAAAACGCAACATTCCAGAAAGAGATAACTCAGTTATCTTCCCAGCTAAGCTCCTCGCAAGAAGAAAATGCTAGACTTCGGGCTGAGTTCCAATGGGTCCAAGGTCAACTCCCTAATATTTTTGGTAGGGGCTAGGAGACTTACCTAAAGAAAGCCGCTCCCGCCCTCCTGAAAAGAGGAGCTGAAGCTGTGCTTAGCGGAGATTCGCTTCAGCGCCTGATTCTACGGAACCGTCGCGAAGCCCGAGATTTCTATTATCGGCCTTCCAGCTTAGGTAGACTTTTCAACAGTCTACTGCATTCAGCGGTCAAAGCTAGCAACAATGATGGTGTAACTGATCGAGCCAAACTTGGGGAAAGTATTGGGCCAAACAATCTTCTGCCAGCTCACTGCAGACTGTTGGATCGTGAAAGCACCCCGGCACAACTATGGGAACTGCCCAGGTTGGCGAACTTAAGAATATCCGGTGCTCCTATCTGTGCAGAACCTGAGCCTCCACAAGACTTATCTGTCGAGGGTCCAGATCCATTTTCGACCAACGAAGAGTGTTTAAGTACTCTTCAAGTCCCAAACCTTGACAACAATCCGGATCTGCTCGTTGAGATTCCATCCGACCTGGTGTCCCCACCTAACAATGATGATGCCAACCTTGTTGCAGCTTCTACCTCCAACACTCTTACCACATCAGTTGCTGATCCTGGCAACGATGCTAACCTTAATGGCGCTAACCCTGATCAGCCCGCTTCATAATTTTAAACTCTTGATTTTTTGATGTATTTAATTAACACCACTTTAATTAAATTTCTCCTTACAACTGTATCGATTTCACAAAAGCCAGTTTGAAAAAAGTTTGCTAACTTTTTGATATTTTTGATAGTGCGTCACCGACCTTGGGAAATTATCGACCAAGGAGTTTGAAATAGTTTAACGACGATGTCGCCGTAACTGACCTCGGGAAAAAATCAAACCAAGGGGTTTGCATAGTTTACCGACGATGTCGACGTCACCGGACGATGTCGGCGTCAACGACCTTAGTGAAAATCGAACTAAGGGGTTTTAAAATTCAATGACGATGTCGATGTCACTGGCCTCAGCGTATACGTCACTGGATGATGTCGGCATCAACGACCTTGGTGAAAATCGAACCAAGGGGTTTTAAAATTTAATGATGATGTTGACGTCACCGACCTCGGCGTAGATCAACCAAGGGGTTTGAATAGTTTAACGACGATGTCGATGTCACCGGACTATGTGGGCGTCAACGACCTTGGTAAAAATCGAACCAAGGGGTTTTAAAATTTAATGACGATGTCGACGTCACCGACCTTAGCGTAGATCAACCAAGGGGTTTGAATAAACACGGGAGAATAATATACAACCTGGAGCAGATTCTTGTATTGTAACCTAAGGCACAGAAGAATGATTAACCATAGCCAAAGAAGCATCTTGTCCACGAATCAGTGAGCCAATCAACAAAAACCATAGAGATGATGTAAATATACTAATAACCAAAAATGCAAGCCTGTAAAAGCAAAGAATAATGCATTGCAGCAATATTTCCAGCACCCAAAGGCTATTCCATTCACTATATTCAAAATAGCTTTAATACAGCTCTATTCCGTCTGCAGAGCAAGAAATTTAGGTTGAGATTCCTACAGAACTAAATCCTGATACCTGAGTTTCCCACTGATTCAGAATCCAGTTTTCGGAACACCACAGAGCATTAAATACTCCTTAAATCTAGAAAACTAATTACAGCAGAAATTCAAGACGATGAAATAAATTCTGGCAGAAAAATACCTTGAAGCATGAAATTCCATCAACAATAAACTTCAGCACAACCTTTACTTTCAAAAAGAAAAAGAACTCCAAATTATCCAAAATTTCCTAACCAAATGCACTATCTTCTAGCTCCAAATTCCGAATAACATTCCAGAAATTAAAACCAAGAGGGTTATCATATCCAAATTTCAGAAAAGAAGCTCCTCATAGAAGCAGAAGATAGTATCGTTGTCAGAATTGGAGCCACAAAAGCCATCCATAGGGGAATGGTCTCTGCTGACACTATTACAACAATTGTAAAGAAACTCATGGAAGATGAGATGTACAATGACAGCAATGATCTATGAGGGGTACCTTTGAAACATTACCCAGACTGTGCCCAGCCTCATCGGGCAAGAAGAAATAGCAAACCTTCGAACCAAACATCACCGTAAGGGAAGACTTCCCTGTCCTTCAAAAGCTATACAGAACCGTAGAATCCATGGTTGAAATAGTCAAAAAGCAGCTTTACCAAACTAGTTTATCCAAATGAAAGTCAAGATCAGTAGCAAGGATGATATGTTTCGATGAGCTGGAAATCCCAGCTCCTGAAGGAAACTTGCACCATTTGTGCTAAACCCACAATGCTGGATAGCTATCTGATAGAGATACTGGAGCAAAATGCATACTTCGGTGTATACTAGCACAACAACCCAGAACATGTAACTAGGGCCTGTCCTCACACATAAAGCATATAAAAAGAGTGCAGCAAGATGAGCCATAGAAAGCAATCTGAAGTTCTACAAATGAATCAGAATGAAACAACAATAGCAGAGTATGTCATTATTTGCTCGCATTTGTGCCCATATGTAACGGAAAATTAATCCAATTTGCAGACACGTATCATCAGACACATCTTCCTCACTCTCAAAATGAAAAGGACGCACCCGCTCCACTGAATCCAACACAGAGTTTTGATTCTCTAGCTCATAATAAACCTCATTCTTGGAGGAACAATCATTTACATCAATTTCATCCTCTATATCAAAATAAATAACAAGATTAATGACTGCCTTCTTACCGATAAACTGTTCCTCAGGCACACCATAACCTTTTTGACAAAACATGCACAAGTATCCAAAACATGAACATGGCATTAATTTTGAGGAGAAAAAGTCCCTCCAACACCATGGAACCAGAGATCAACGCAAATCAAAAGATCAAGAAAAGTGAGGCATGCAAATATTATCCAATCTTTGTTAAAAAGAATAGTAAATATGTAAGAACCAAGGTAGATCAAACAAACTTCCCCAAAAAAGTTGAATTGGCCGCATTAACAACAAAATCCTTGAACGCCCATGACCATGCCAAAACAGGAAAGGATCAAATCTCGAATAAAAACCCATAGGCGATCCGATTAGAAGAAACTCAAACAGCAGTGCTTCACAACCACCGGATAGGAATCAAAAAACAGAGAGAAAGGTAGAAGAGGCCTCACAGTGGGTGCCAATTGTTGAATCCCTCCTTAGCGATGAGCTCGTTGACGTCGGCCTCAGCCCCATGCTCTCTGCTTTCGGGAGGAACTCCCCTGTTTAACTCCGATGGCAAAGTTAGTATTGAATTTGAGAGAATATGCGTAGGCTAAGTAGGAATTCAATTAACTATCTATTGAGGAAACCATCAAGTATTTATACTTGGCAAAAGTAGAAAATGCTCCAACAGTCTAAGTTAGATAATCTTGGTGTCATCCTCAAGCCCCAACATGTGTTATTTGCACACTATAAAAGGGTGCTTAATATAGGACACTGTAGCCCAGGTCGTCCGCGGATGAGGTCCCCAGGTCGCCCACGGATGGGGTGAGCTCCCACGTCGTCCACGGATGACGTCAGCTGCCAGGTCACCTTAGCATTAATTTAGTATCCAACAGTAATTGAGCTTAAGACTGTGATTTAACCACGTGTTATTAGTCTTGCTTATCTATGTTGTGTGCATCTTTGAGGTGAAATCTGTATATTTAACAACTATAAATTTACCAAGTGTTAGTCATGCATACTCTAAGTTGTGTGCATCCTTGAAGTGGAATCTAATTTTTTTCTAACAAATGGATGAAATACACTAAAAATTTGCCACGTGTTAATCATGTGCATACTCTAAATTGTGTGCATCATTGAAGTAAAATTTGAACGCTCGAGAACTAAGTGAAAGACACTTTGCCCTTATCACCTATTAGTCTTTCCTATTCTTTATTGTTTGCATCTTTAAGATAAAATTTGAATTTTTGACAACTGGAAAAAAAAAACACTATAACTTTACCACTTGTTAGTTATGCATTTTTTTTAACTTGTGTTCAATTTTTAGATAAAATTTCAACTATTGACGACGGGGCAAAACACATCTTGGGGTATGTGATTTAATTTTTTTTTTTGAATCTAGGATATGTAAATTTATTTTTTTAACTCTAGGATCTATTATTTAATCCAACTCCTTTCACAATTACTATAGAATTTATTAAAAAAACATAGTTCTATTTTTATACATGAATGATATATAACTAATTGTGTGCATTCTTGAAGTGAAATCTAATTTTTTCTAACAAATGGACGAAATATACTAAAAATTTACCACGTGTTAATCATGTGCATACTCTAAATTGTGTGCATCATTGAAGTAAAATTTGAACACTCAAGAACTAAGTGAAAGACAAAAATTTGAATTTTTGACAACTGGCAAAAAAACACTATAACTTTACCACTTGTTAGTTATGCATTTTTTAACTTGTGATAAATTTTTAGATAAAATTTCAACTATTGAACCGGGGGGGGAGGGGGGGGGGGGGGGAAGACACCTTGGGGTATGTGATTTTTTTATTTTTGAATCAAGGGTAAGTAAAAACAATTTAACTCTAGGATCTATTATTTAATCCAACTCCTTTCACAATTACTATAGAATTTTTTTTAAAAAAAACATACTATTTTATACATGAATGATATATATATATATATAAAACTAATTGCGTGCATTCTTGAAGTGAAATTTAATTTTTTTTCTAACAACTGGACGAATACACTAAAAATTTACCACGTGTTAATCATGTGTGGTGTGCATAAAAGTAGTCAGATCCATTGGGCCTGGCCCAATAGGCAAAAGAGAACATAAATAGCAAGAAGATAAAAGTATAAAGGGCCCAAATCTCCAATTAGATCGAAAGGTAGCTTGGTTAAGCCGAGTTAAGGAAATAATTTAGGTCAATAGCAATCAAGACAATCGAGCCCGGGATATTTAGGTCGGAATAGCGGTAATAATTACATGATAGCTGGGAGATATTAGGAGCCGGGAATCTGGTTTAAATGTATGCAGGAGTTACACACAGTAGTAATGGCAAAGGAGCCAAATTCGAGCCATAATTACAGGGGCATTCAAGTCACCAAAAGTAAGGGGGCGGTTAAGGATATAGCTCAGCATGGCGCAACGAACATATCAAGGTGAGGCTATAAATACTCAGTGATTAGGCTCAATCAGGTACGCAATTTATTTTAAGCTTAACCTCTTGGTCAATACGGTTTTGCTTCATATATTGTTCTAACTTGAGCGTCGGAGTGGAACAGGGGGGGATAGCCCCTCTTGCTTCTTGTTTCTTGCTCCTGTTACCAAATTCCTCAAGAAGGCTGCTGAGCCGAGCTCTTGCTTCTAGGATTAGAGCTCCACCATCACTCATCCGAGCTCCCAAGCTCAGATCCGATGTTCACTCTCATCTATCTGAGCTACCCATTTGCTGATCTAGTCTGAATCCTCAAGTTCTTCATCATCAAACCGGAGCATCCAGACCTGAATATTTTGCGTCACATCAACTGGTGCCGTCTGTGGGGATGATTTGATCGATCTCTTCATTAAATTTTCTTCAGAATCAAAGAAATTTATTGAAATCATGACGCAAGAACGTTCGGTGGTAGATGCTTCTTCTTCTGATGTTGTCACTACTTCCACCGCTGCTCCGACAGTTGCCACCATCTCTAATGTGGCTCCCACCATCGTTACTCCGCCTGATGATCGCAGCTGCATCTTCTGCTTTAGGGGTTTCCACCGCCATGTCTTTAACACCTCAGCAAGAACAGGCTGAGCAAGAGAAGTTTTATCGCTTATTTCCTCAATTGTTTTGCTTTGTTAGCCATGGCACTCGGTTTCCCCCTACTTCTAGTTTAGGGCTCCCTATTTCTAGTCTTACTACTGTTGTTCCCGATATTATCACTATTGATGATCCTCCTGTTTCACAGGTTACTTCTGCAGTTTCTTTAACAGGTACTTCTGTTGTGCTTAGTGCTAGTTTCAATCTCGTAGTCAACACACTGGCTGGTCTGACCTCCTGCCTACCTCTTCCATCCAACTTCCCTGGTTTGGTTTCCGGGTGTCCTCCTTATCCTAGTTGGGCTTACCCCGCTTTTTCTGCCGCTCCTCCTGTTTACACCACCCTAGCCTATTCCCACGTTCCACCTACCTTTTCAGGTCCTTTCACGGTCCCTGCAGCTCCACTCAATAACTAGCCTATTGCGTCGAGTTTGCCTTTCCTTTTTTTTGGGGGAGGGGGGGGGGGGTTGGGGCTTTATTAGGTCAGCAGTTGGGTCAGTTAGGTCAGCCTGGTCCTGAGGGAAGTCAGTCAGGGTATCCTGGATCCATAGTCTCGTCAAATCAAACTTAGTTTCAGCATTATGGTGTGGGCACAAGCCAGGCTGTGTAGCCTCCTACTTGGTATCCTCCCTTATTTAATCCAAGCTATTATATTGGGGCTGGTATATGAGGTCTAGCAGCTGGGGGGTTACTTGGTTATCCTGGAAATTTTTTTTGGGGGGGGGGGGGGGGGGTATCAATCTGGTCAGATGGGATACGTCCAATCCGATCAGTCAATCGTGCCAGCATCTGGATATGCTCAACAGGGACAGGTTGGGCCCACTTCACGAGTTTCTCATCCATTTGGCTGGAAAATCCAAGCAGCTCCATTCCTACCAGACTACAAAGGTCTAGGTAAGGTTGACAAATATGACGGTACTGCCGACCCGACAGTTCATTGGATGCAATGTATGAGTTTCATGGATGCCACCAATCTATTCGACGCTAACCATTGCATGACGTTTCATCTCACCCTCAAAGGTTAGGCCATTAATTGGTATTGTACTCTGCCCTGTAATTCTATTCATTCGTTAGATCAATTTGGGGATTTGTTTTTAGCTAATTTTATGGGTAATAAAATCTCTTCTAAGCCTATTTCCCATTTAATGAACATAACTCAAAGGATGAGGGAAGGATTGCATGCCTATATAGATCGGTTTAATGTAGAGTCTAGGCAATGCTATGAAAAAGATGATAGGACTATGATGGGATCATTTATTAATGGGTTAAGGTCGGGACCTTTAGCTACAGAGTTAGCCATCAGACCCCCCACATTCTTACTTTGAAATGTTGGTTACTGCTACTAATTTTACTATTATTGAGGATGCCGCGACAATTAAACAGGAACGAAAAAGGGGGCTTTCCAATGTTTATGGTAAGCTGAAGCCTTCTTCCCCAATCCCTAACCCCCGGGGGGGGGGGGGGGGAGGGGGGTGGGGAAAAAGGCAAAATTTTGTAGGTACTACTAACACTGGTCCAATGGTCAGGGTATTAATGCTTTGCAAGTGATCGAGCCCTTTTCCATGTCATAGGCAGACATATATGCTGCCATTCAGCGTTAAGGGTTACTGCCTCCAGCTCATCCCATACCGGGCCCCACAGATCGGCTCAAACCCAGTAGGTATTGTAATTATCACAAATATATTGGTCATAACACTAATGATTGCAGGGATTTAGCCTCCGAGATAGCGAAACTTATCCAAGCTAGAAAGCTACCTCAGTATACCCAAGTGGCTCCATTGCCCAAGCCTCCAGTCTCGGCAGGGTGGGAATGACCTACAGGATGTTACAGGTGTGGGGAGCATGGTCATTTTTCTTGGGAGTGTTCACAGCCCGATCTTCAGGCCTCGCAAGCAGGTGGTGGTACCAACCCAACCATAGCTGGAATCGTAAATACCATAGCTGGAGGGTCGACCCAGGGTGACTCCAACCGTCAAAGAAAATAGGTATATCGTCAAAGGGAGAGCGTCCTAGGTAAGCGTAAAGCAGACTGTCAATTGCATAAGGCCAGGCTAAATCCTGTGTGTACACCCTTGATTGGCTTTGGCAATTACCATATTATTCCTACAGGGCAGTTAAGCATACCAGTCACCTTGATAGCTGGTCAGTTAAAACGTATAGAAACTATAGATTTTGTAATCATAGACGAGCCATCACCATACAATATATACTTAGGTCGGCCAGGCCTAAATCAGTTTCAAGCCATTGCTTCTACCATGCATATGCTTTTAAAATTTCCTACCATGGATGGCGTTGCCTCTCTTCATTGTGATGTCAAACAGGCTGAGCAATGTTATACAGCTCCTCTAAGAGAATAGGTACCGGTGAATTCCAGTTTACCAGTTGTTCCCGTGGTTCCACCGATCCCCACATTCCGAGCTTCACCAGCCACTCTGAAAGGCAGTACCTCTCGTATAATCGATATCACCGACTTGGAAGATCCTACAGGTCGTTCAGACCGATTCATTGAGGTTGGGGTTGAGGTTAAAGTTATTCCCCTAGCTGCCGACCCAAACAAGGTAATCAAGGTGGGAACTAATTTATGTCCCCAACTAGAACATGATTTGTTTACCCTATTGCGTGAGTTTGCTGAGGTCTTTGCTTGGGGTCCAGAAGATATGCCCGGTATTTCTCAAAATATCATTGAACACAAGTTCTCCATTGATGCCAGTCATAGGCCTATTTGTCAGCAAAAATGATACTTTGGAGGAGAACGCAGTAAATATGTGGATATCGAAGTCAACGCTTTGTTGGAAGTACATATTATTCGGGAAGTGGATTACCCAAAATAGCTAGCTAACCCCGTGTTAGTTCCCAAGCTAGATGGTACCTGGTGCATGTTTATCGACTTCACCGACCTGAACAAGGCCTACCCCAAGGATTGGTTTCCCCTCCCTTTAATCGACATTCTGGTTGATGCCATAGCTGGGTTTCGCTTTCTTAATTTCTTGGATGCATACAAGGGCTACCACCAAATCTTCATGGCTAAGGAAGATGAAGAAAAAACATCATTTATTACGGACAAAGGTACCTACTATTTTATTACTATGCCTCTCGGTTTAAAAAATGCTAGGGCTACCTTTCAACATTTGGTTAATAAAATATTTAAAAAACAATTGGGTCGGAATATGGAAGCATACGTTGATGATTTACTCGTTAAAAGTAGCAATGAATCTGCCTATTTATTAGATTTACGGGAAACACTTGAAACCTTAGCTCAGTATAAACTACGCTTAAATCCTAAAAAGTGCATCTTTGGGGCTACCTTGGGGAAGTTTTTAGGTTACATGGTTTCGGAGAGAGGAATTTCTGTTAATCCAAAAAATGTAGAAGCGGTCTTACAAATGCATCCCCTAGGATAATTCATGAAGTTTAACAGTTGACAGGTAGGTTAGCTGCTTTAAATCAGTTTTTAGCTCGATCAACAGAACGAGCCTTACCCTTTTTTAACATTTTGAAAAAGTCGGATAAGTTTATTTGGACCCCCGAATATCAATTAACTTTTGAACAGTTAAAAATAACTTTAGCTTCTTTACCGTCTTTAACTATGCCCATTCATGGAGAATAGTTGTACATGTATGTGGCTACCACTAAATCTGTAATTAGTTTAGTATTGCTTAGAGAGGATAATCGGGTTCAAAGACCCATATATTTTGTTAGCAAGGTTTTATAGGCTGTAGAAAAGAATTATTCCAACCTGAAGAAGCTGGTTTTAGCACTTGTTCACTCTACTCGGCGTTTACGGCCCTACTTTGATGCATATCCTGTCACTATTTATACTGATGCCCTGCTTAAGGCCGTTCTACAGAAAGCTGGAGTCTTAGGTCGTCTAACTAAGTGGGCCATCGAATTCGGTGATTATGAGATTACCTTTGCCCCTCGAACCACTTAAGGGCCAAGAGTTAGCTAATTTTTTTAGCAGAGGGGATATCTGATGTTCAAGAAGCTACATAGGTTTTGTCACAAGGGGACGGGCTTTCTTTATCTGTTACACAAGGTGATGATTCATGGGTCCTTTATGTAGATGGTGCTTCTAATCAGTCAGGGTCGAGTGCATGCCTCATTCTTACTAGCCCGACAGGAGAAGTTTGTTCCTACGCTCTACGATTCTATTTCCCCGCCACCAATAATGAGGCAGAGTACGAGGCCATGATAGCCTGCCTAAGGATAGCTCGGAAGTTGGGAGTCAAAAGCTTGAAAATTTGTTCAGACTCACAGTTGGTCATCAAACAAATTTTGGAGGAGTATAAAGCTAAAGATATGCAGATGGAGGATTACTTAGCATTGGTACAATAGTTGCTGAAATTTTTTTCGAATTGGGTTATAAAGCGGGTACCGAGAGGGAGAAACACAATCGCAGATGCATTGTCTAAATTGCCTTCCTCCGTTTATTCTCACTTGACAAAGAGAGTTTTGGTTGAAGAAGTGCATGCTCGGAGTACTGCCGAGCCAACAATGTTACCCATATTTAAAGGTCAGGATTGGAGGATTCCTTTGTGGTAGTATTTGCAAGACGGCACTTTACCCAAGTCTCAAAAAGAGGGGCAGCGAATACGGAGGAAGGCAGAACACTATCAGATTTTTGGAAAAGATCTATACAAAAAGGGTTTTCTAATGCCATTGTTAAAGTGCTTGGGCCCGGGGGAAGGAGAAGCCGTACTTAAAGAGGTACACCAGGGAGATTGTGGAGCTCATATCGGGGGTCAGAATTTAGCAAAGAAGGTAATTGGGGCTGGGTTTTATTGGCCTCGGTTGTTTCATGAAGCAGCGGAGTATGTTCAGCACTGTTCTAGTTGTCAGCATCATGCCCCGATCCATAAGCTGCCAGCATCCAGCTTTATAGGGATATTAGCACCATGGCCTTTTGGAGAATGGGGGATAGATCTTATGGGTCCATTTCCTAAGGTCGGTACTTGTCAGTATGTAGTTGTGGCCATAGATTATTTTACAAAGTGGGTGAAGTCGAGGCATTGACAAATATTATAGGATGAACTGTAGCTCGGTTCTTATGGAGACAAGTCATCTGTCGGTTTGACATACCTATTTCGGTTATTTCGGACCATGGGACTCAGTTTGAATCCAAGGAATTCGCAGCATTATGTACTAAGTCAGATATCACTCAATGTTTTGCATCTGTGGCTCATCCTCCGGCAAATGGGCAAGTGGAGCTCACGAATTGGACCTTGTTACATGGATTAAAAACCAGGCTAGAAGGTAAGGGTAAGAATTGGGTGGAGCAGCTACCTCATGTATTGTGGTGTCA
Organism: Leptodermis oblonga; assembly: GCA_016801395.1. Classification (NCBI taxonomy): domain Eukaryota; kingdom Viridiplantae; phylum Streptophyta; class Magnoliopsida; order Gentianales; family Rubiaceae; genus Leptodermis; species Leptodermis oblonga. Next base: position 31,730,325 of record CM028757.1, on the reverse strand, counting down.
CAAAACCACACCTAAGTCAGCTATGGGAAATACTCATTTTGAATTAGCCTTTGGGGTAAACACAGTCATACCCCCAGAAGTACAGAATAATGCACCTCGGGTCATGCATTTTGAAAGGGATTAAAATAAGGAAAACTTGAAACTTAGTTTGGATTTATTGGAAGAAGTCCGGGATATAGCCTACGTACACCAAATAAATTATAAAAATTTAGTTCGGCAACACTTTGACACCCGGGTCAAACATCGAGCCTTCATACCTGGAGACTTAGTTTTACGGAACCGAGCCATCAGTAAACCACAAGATCAAAGGACGTTAGTCTCAAATTGGGAAGGGCCATATCAAATAATAGAAGCTAAAGCCACGGGGAGTTATGTGTTGGAAAATTTGCAAGGACAGATAGTTCCTCGAGCTTGGAATGCAGCGCATTTAAGAAAATACTACATATAAATAAAGAGGAGGCAAATGGTATAGCATAGAATGTATTATTAAGCTAGTTTAATAGTTATGACGGAAAACCCATTCGCCGGCCCAAAGGAAAACAAAAAACAGTTAAAAATATTCGAAAAGCAAGGAAAAATTGTTTGATAAACTACAGCTAGACAAAGTTCAGACTGGGGGAGCTTGAGAAGTGGCTTCTTGGTTGGTTGGCCTTGTTGGGTCGGCATTTTCTTCTTATTCTTTGACATTTTCTGGCAAAGGAACACCCATGTCTCTGCATTCTTGCTTGACTTCATCAATTAGATCAAATGCATCCTGACCTGGAGCCAGCTAGGATTTATAAGCCAAAGACTCCTCAGGTAGACTTCCATCGACCTGGGTCATCTGGCCTCATCCCAGCACAGTTTGTAGCCACACTGGATCAACTCCAGGAACCTTCTGTTCATTAGCTCCAGCAAAGCACCTTCTTTGAAGGCACTAACTGTCATTTGACGGGCCTCCTCCACTTCCATTGGGTTCAGCAACCCTGCCGATCTTTTCTTCTCTTCCTTCAAAACCTTTTTCAGAGCAGCATTCTCAGTCTGGAGACTGTCATGTTTCTCCTTCAGGCTCCCGATCTCAGCCTCCAACCCACTAGCCTTAGTTTCTGTTTGGCTAGCTTTGGTGTCCAACGTTTGATTCTCTTGGTAAAGCTCAGTGTTCTTCGACTGGAGGTCGGTTACCTTACTAGATTCTACCCCGAGCTTCATCTTCAGGTCGTCAATTTCTTCAGTCGGCCGCTTCTACCTTTCTTGTTCATAACTTTGGGACAGAATATCCAAAGCTATTGTTCTCTTGGCCGTGGCTCTATAATTTATTCCGACCTATGAGGGAAAGTATACAAATTTCTACTAGGAATCATGCAAGTACTAAAACTGTTTCAAGAAATAAGTCCAGGAATTCAGAATCTGCCCGTTTGATATGAGTAGCTAGGAGGGCTTCTTGTTGGCTGATGCTTTTGGCCAGGTCGTTCATCATTTCAATACTCTGCCTCATCTGGTTGCTTGCTTCGACAATTCCCCTAAAAGAATTGTGGGAGTCGTTTACAATTTCCGTGTAAGGTATGATGTCTCCAAACTGGGGTTCGAATAAATGAGGCTGGTATACGGGCCGGGCTAAGGAAGCTGGCCTTTCTTTAAGATCTTCAGAATGATCAATCTTTCTTTTGTCATGGAGTCAAGAGGCCCCAACAACTCATCGGAGCTGGGGACTTCAGCCCCAAGGGTCGGACTCGTTAGTAAAGGTAGGTCGGAATTAGTTTGAAGGGCCTTACCTTTCTTTGTAGCTTGGATCTCCGTCGAGGTCGGCCGATTTTTCTTGGGGGGGCACGGGGAATTAAGGCATCATTGGAGGGGTCAGCACCTTCCCCTTCTTGGGTCAGGTCTATCTCGGCAGGAGGTTTTGGGGTCGAGCCCGAGGTCATGGTCATCTGACGGTTGAACTTCCGTTTCCTGCCAAAACCACTGAATCCACCTGCAAAGTAATATCAAGATGTCAGGAAGGCCGACCTAAAATTATAGCTACACAGTTAAAGCTCAAGTACAGATTATTACATTCACCTTCAACATTGGGGGCTTGGCTTAGCCCAGCCTAGACAAGAAAGCCCTCGGAAGGATATGTGACCGAGTATTTTTGTTTCCGGGTAAAAGAATCTAACAATTTGTATTGAGACATCACTACCGGGTTGGAAGTGTCCCAAACTTTGCTCAATGGCATAACTAAGTTCTCCTATCGGCAGGGGAGGTTGGCCTCATCAGCTTTCACCATGAAGAAACGAGATTTCCAGTTTTTTATTGCATCAGGGAAGTCGGTTATTAAGAGGGGTCCATTTCTTCGTTTCTGCAAAGTCACCCAGCCCGGCCCTAATGGATATTGACGAATGGTATAGAATCAAAATATCAGGTCTAGGGAAGGTCGAATATCTGCTCCAGAGCATATGCACAGGAAACCCACTAAGAACCTAAAGGCATTGGGGACAATTTGGCTCAGCCCAATCTCAAAGTGGTCACATAGCTCGGCCAGAAAGGTCGCGGCAGGGAATCGTAGCCTGGATTTAATATGTTGTTCATAGACGACAATCCAACCATCGGAGGTGTTGTTAACCCGTTCTTTAATGGTGGTCAATCGGGTCGGAATAACTGGGTCAAGATGGTGGGCTAATCTTAGGGCTTCTAGATCATCTAAAGTTAATTCACTAGGGATTCATCGGGATAAACTCTAAGGAGGGCGGTGGCCGTATTCGTTTGGGGGACTGTAATAGGGATGGAATCCAGCGTAATTTCATAGTCCGGGGGGCCAAAAGATTCAACAAATAAATCCCAGGTACTATCTAAATAGGTGGTGACAGTAGGAACAGTTAGTGAGTCTTCAAACGAAATATCGACAGGAATGGAATCATGCATTACCCTCGCCTGATCTAGCCTTAGCCGGCGATTGGGTTACTGTACCCTTAGAACTAAAACAGCGAGGAGGAGAGAGGGACAGACTAACCTTGGGTAGGGTTCAAGGGAGGGGGGCGAGGCCGGTAACGGAGTTCCTTTCCTTAGCCATGGAATCTCTGAAACGGCAGTAGGTGAACAGCGGAGTAATACAACAAAACCACAGGGAATACGCGAATTAGTTAAGGGCGAAAGGGAAGGCAAGCAAAAGTTCTGCAAGTGTAAAGGCAAAAGTGAGGAGGTTTTTACGTTTTAAAGTAAAATTCACGACAATTGGAGAAGTTGAAATGAAATAGGAAATAGACAATTTAATTAAGGGAAGCTTTCTTGAGAATTAAGGCAACGTGGGAAGTTGAACCGCGTGTATCGAAGATCGTGTTGATGCTTGCAGAGTCGGGTGCCTGTCCTTTCATATCCCATCCAAGGTTAAGTTATACCTTTTTTAGGTCGGGCTATGAAGGTACGTGTTTTGTCCAACTTTTATGTTTTGGTTTGTCAAAGTTGTTATTAGCTTTATATCATGTTTTATCTATTTTAGTTACAATTGTCAGTAGGTCAGCCAATCTCCGATAGGTCGGGTATATGTGGGTTGGATAGGGGCACAGTGAATACAGAAGTCACAGTCTTAGTCATTTTCTGAGGGGCAAGAAGGGTCATACAAACAATCAAAAAAAAAAAAAAGAAAAAAAAAAAGAAAAAGAAAAGCTGAGTTTAGGGCCAAGGTCGGCAGGTGTATAGCAGGGTAATTATCATGTTTTAGCTCAATAAAACACAATACTAGGGGAGCTTGTTGGTGTGCATAAAAGTAGTCAGATCCATTGGGCCTGGCCCAATAGGCAAAAAAGAACATAAATAGCAAGAAGAAAAAAGTATAAAGGGCCCAAATATCTAATTAGGTCGAAAGGTAGCTTGGTCAAACTGAGTTAAGGAAATAATTTAGGTCGGTAGCAATCAAGACAACCGAGCCCGGGATATTTAGGTCGGAATAGCGGTAATAATGACATGATAGCTAGGCGATATTAGTGGCTGAGAATCTGGTTTAAATGTATGTAGGAGTTCCGCACAGTAGTAATGGCAAAGGAGCCAAATCCGAGCCATAATTACAGGGGCATTCAAGTCACCATAAGTAAGGGAGCAGTTAAGGATATAGCTCAGCATGGTACAACGAACATATCAAGGTGAGGCTATAAATACTCAGTGATCAAGCTCAATCAGGTACGCAATTTCTTTTAAGCTTAAGCTCTTGGTCAATACGGTTTTACTTCCTATATTGTGCTAACTTGAGCGTCGGAGTGAAACATGAGGGATAACCCCGCTTGCTTCTTGTTTCTTGCTCCTGTTACTAGATTCCTCAAGAAGGCTGCTGAGCCGAGCTCTTGCTTCTAGGATCCGATGTCCGCTCTCATATATCCGGGCTACCCATTTGCAGATCCATACTGAGTCCTCAAGTTATTTATCATCAAACCGAAGCATTCAGACCCGGATATTTTGAGTCACATCAATGTGCATACTCTAAATTGTGTGTATCATTGAAGTAAAATTTGAGTGTTCGAGAACTAAGTGAAAGACACCTTGACCTTATCACCTATTAGTCTTGCCTATTCTTTATCGTTTGCATCTTTAAGATAAAATTTGAAGGGGCATACTATTTGCAATAACATTTTACTGTGAATAGTTTATTTTGCCCTTTAGCTGGAAAAAAAAAAAAAAAACCCATTTTTTCAGAATCCCGCCCCCTATTTGCAGTAACATTGTTGAAAATACCACCCACTTTGGGTGGTATTTTAGAAGAAATTTTAGAAGAAAATACCGCCCAACCTCCAAAATACCACCCGGGCGGTATTTTGGATCCAAATACCGCCTGGGCGGTATTTTCTTCCAAAATACGCCCGGGCAGTATTTTGATGCAAGATAGGTCAAAATACCGCCCAGTTTGGCGGTATTTTGACCCAAAATACCCCTCACTTTGAGCGGTATTTTCTTCTAAAAAAATTCCAGGGCGAGATCTTGTGCGGTATTTTTCGGGGCGCTGCCCCGAACCCCACCAACTCACCGCAGAGTTGGATCCGCGAAAGTTGTAATTGGATTAAGTTGCCTTTGATACCACGTTATAAATGTTAGAATTTGAGAAGAGAAGAAAAGAATATGAATAATGTATAATTTTTTTTTTTGGGTTAAAAAACCAATTTTACGTAAAAAAAAAAAATGTATAGATTGTTTACTTACCGTGTAATATGGATTGTCCTCGTGACTATCGACCATAATTAGAGTGAAAATGATTTATTTTATTTTTTAAAAAAGCTAAGGGGCATTTTAGACATTTTACAAAAAAATGTTACTGCAAATAGTAAATTGGTTACTGCAAATAACAATTCCGAATTTGAAAATTTGACAACATGCAAAAAAATACTATAACTTTAGCACTTGTTAGTTATGCATTTTTTTAACTTGTGTTCAATTTCAACTATTGACGACCGGGCGAAAGACACCTTCGGGTATGTAATTTTTATTATTATTATTATTATTTTGAATCAAGGATATGTAAAAAAAATTTAACTCTACCATCTATTATTTAATCCAACTCCTTTCACAATTACTATGGAATTTATAAAAATCATACTATTTTATACATGAATGATATATAACTAATTTATCATATGAAAAGAAAACTACTTTATCATATCAATAATTAAATTAGTCATTACAATTAATAGGTTGTTCCATGTGTTAATTAAACAGACCAAATGACACAAGTCAAAATTATTAAATAAATATTGCGGTTACAAGTTACGACATTAATAATATTGATTTTTTGTATGAAATTGTTTAACTAGCTAGTCCCTTATATATTTATATTTAAATAAAACTTTTTAATTCCTCATATATTAGATGGACAAAAACTGGTCTCTTACATTTACGAAATATATTTTTTATTTATGCTCCACACATTTATATAAATCAAAATTTCCAATACCTATAAAGTTTGTAAAATACCAAAGCCCTTAAAGCGTTCAGATTATAAATGAGCCTTACCTTAATTATACATAGGTGCAAAATGCTTATGCAACCTATACAATAAGAAACTAGACATGGATATAGGGGAAACCTCTAGCATCCAAACCTACCAAACCTCTAATCTTCCTAGCAAAATGATATTTTATACACAATAATAACACTCTTATATCAAAAAACATATTTTTTGTATAAACAAAATTGATAATTTTATATTCTCAATGAAATACCACTTTTACCACACAAAATATAAGATATAACACAAGTTTTAGCTATGTACAGTTAATTTCTTTTCTCTATAAATTATGGCTTTTGTGTGTACAAGTATTGCTTTTTGCAATAAAAGTATCGTTTATATACTATAGTTTCATATAAGTTTTTGCAAAGAGATTTTTAACTTGTTACTAAGCCTCTTTAATTAGTTGTGATATTTTATCATTCATCACTCACATTGAACAGTTTTCTTTTCCACGTGTTAATTCAACAACCCTAATTGACAAAAAACCAAATTAAATTAAATAAGGATTGGAGTTTGATTTCTCGATTACACAGATCAATAAGGGATGAAATAAGAATATGTGAAATTGGACAACTTTACAGATAAGATAATATTGTGAGCTTATTACGTATTAGTACTTATTTTATGTTGTATGCACCTTTGAAATTACAAAATTTTATTCTTCTTTTTTTTTTAACACATATCAATACGTGAAATTTAAACTTTTGACAATTGGACATAATACATTACATAACTGTACCACGTGTTATACATGCATGCCTTAGCTACTTTGTGCTGTGAAATTCAAACTCTCAAAAAAGTCAGTGGAAAACTGTGACTTTATTGTGCATTTTTTAGGCCTTAATATTTTGATTTTTTTTTCCTTTCACATAGGGAAACATAAAATTCAAACTCTCAACAAATGGCTAAAGACTCTAAAACTCTACAACGTGTTAGTCATGCAATTTCTATGGTGTGCATTGAGGTGAAATTTGAACTCTCTTGACAACAAGGCGAAAGATACTATGACATTACCACGTGTGATTAGTTTTGCTTGTTTTATATTGTGAGCATATTTGAGGTGAATATGTATTTTTAATAGTTGTGTGAAAAATATTATAACTTTACCACATGTTAGTCACGCATACTCTAAATTGTGTACCTCTTTGAGGTGAAATTTAAACTCTCTTGACAACTAAGCAGAGGAATACTTTAACTTTACCACGTGTAATTAGTTTTTCTTATTCTATGATGGGTGAATATTTGAGGTTAAATCTGTATTTGAATAACTGGGACTTTACCACGGGTTAGTCTTGTGCATACTCTAAGTTGTGTACATTTTTAGGTGAAATTTTAATTTTTGACAATTGGACAGAAGACACTATAACTTTACCACGTGTTAGTCATGCATTGAGGTGAAATTTGAACTCTCTTGACAACTAAGTGGAAGAATACTATAACTTACCACGTGTAACTAGTTTTGCCTATTCTATGTTGTATGCATCTTTGAGGTGAAACCTATATGTTTAACAACTGGGTGAAAGACATAATAATTTTACCACATGTTAGTCATGCATACTATAAGTTGTGTACATCTATGAGGTGAAATTTGAGTTTTCAACAACTAGACATAAGACACTATAACTTTGCCACGTAATAGTCATGCATTGGGTGAAATTTGAATTCTCTTGACAACTAAGCCAAAGAATATGTACTATGACTTTACCACATATAACTAGCCTTTTATGTTGTGTGCATCTTTGAGGTGAAATCTGTATATTTAACAACTGGGTGGAAGACACTATAAATTTACCACGTGTTAGTCATGCATACTCTAAATTCTATGCATATTTGAGGTGAAATCTGTATATTTAACAACTGGGCAGAAGACCCTATAAACTTACCATGTGTTAGTCAGGCAGACTCTAAGTTCAATTCATCTTTGAGGTGGAATTTGAATTTTCGACAATTGGATGGAAGACAATATAACTTTACCAAGTATTAATCATGCATTGAGGGGAGTTAAACTCTCTTGACAACTAAGCTAAAGAGTCTATGATTTTACCACGTGTAATTGGTCTTGCCTAATCTATTTTGTGTGCATATTTGATGTGAAATCTGTATATTTAACAACTTGGCGAAATACACTATAAACTTACCCCATGTTAGTAATGCATACTCTAAATTGACTGCATCTTTGAAGTGAAATATAGTCTTTTTTACCAATGGGCAAAAGATACTTTAACTTTGCCACGTGTTAGTCGTACATACTCTGTGCATCTTTGAAGTGAAATGTAAATATTTTAACAAATGGACGAAAGACAATAACTATACCATGTGGTAGTCATGTGTATACTCTAAGTTGTGTGCATCACTGAAGTGATAAATTTGAACTTTCAAGAACTAGATGAAAGACACGTTGACCTTATCACCTATTAGTCTTGCCTATTCTACATTGCTTGCATCTTTAAGGTGAAAATTAAAATTTTGACACCTGACAAAAAATAATATGACTTTACCATTTGTTAGTTATACATATTTTAACTTATGCTAACTTCTTCGATAAAATTTGAACTCTTTATTTTTTTTAAATCAGGGATATATAAAAATTGAACTGTAGTATCTATTATTTAATCCAACTCCTTTCACAATTACTATATAATTTATAAAAATCATATTATTTTATACATGAATAATATATAACTAATTTATTCAAAGAAAAATAAAACTATTTGATTATATCAAGAATTAGATTAGTTATTGCAATTAATAGGTTGTTCCATGTGTTAATTAAACAGACCCAATTGACAAAATTCAAAATTATTAAATAAATATTGCGGTTACAAGTTACGACATTAATAATATTGATTTTTTGTATGAAATTGTTTAACTAGCTAGTCCCTTATATATTTATATTTAAATGTAAATTTTTATTTCCTTATATATTAGATGGACAAAAACTGATCTCTTACATTTACAAAACATTTTTTTTTATTTTTGCTCCACACATTTATATAAATCAAAATTTCCAATACCTATAAAGTTTGTGAAATACCAAAGCCCTTAAAGCGTTCAAATTATAAATGGCCCTAAGAATTATTTTCTTGGTTCTCTAATAAGTGGTACTGGAACAAAAAACACACAAATTAAGAAATTTATAAAATTATTATTTTTATCTTTAATTAATATTTTTTTTTCTCTCTCAATTAATTATTATAACAATTTCTGTCTTTAATTAATGATAATTTTCTCTCTCTTAATTTATTGCTATAGGAATAATATTGGAATTTTCACTATTATTTACATTGAAAATGACACTTTTTAGAAAACAAAATTTTAGAATTTTAAAAACACTTTTTAAAGTACAAAAGAAGTATACTGTATATACATTTTCAACTAACATATGTCAATTGATAATATGACTAAACCAAGAAATGTATTGGTAATATACTAAATTTTCAAATGATATTCTTAATGTGTTCCAATTTCAAGAGTGATAAATGTAATTAACACATTTTCTGACCTTTCATTATTTTACTAATACGACTATGTATGATTTATAATTAATTCGTACTTAAAAATTTAAGTACAAATAGAAGAATGGATGGAAAATTACTTATTTTAATGATTATACTTTAAAACTCTTAAAATTTTGTGCTTTTTTAGAATTAAACTCTTTCAATAGAAGGAGGGAAGTGATAAATAACTTAATTAAATCAAATTACAATAATTTATTTTAAACTATTTAAGTATCAACAATATTTATATATTTCTTATTATTTAAAAATTGGTACATTTATATTAAAAAGTCTTTTATGTGCAAAATGATATTTTATATACAATAGTTACACTCTTATATCAAAAAACATATTTTTTTGTATAAAAATTGATAATTTTATATTCTCAATGAAGCACCATTTTTACCTCACAAAATATAAGATATAACACAAGTTTTAGCTATGTACAGTTAATTTCTTTTCTCTATAAATTGTGGCTTTTATTTGTACAAGTATTGCTTTTTGCGATAAAATTATTGTTTATAGGAAAATGCTAGGGTGAAGTCATTTAGTATTGACTTGCCATTAAGTCATTGTTATCATGAGATGCACCACACACAATTATTGCATTAAATACATGTATCTTGCTATAGCAGGTTATAACAATAGGTAACAAGTTATTATTATTATTTTTTATATTTGGTAACAAGTATATATTTGTGCCTAAAAGAAATAATAAAGTATTTTAACATATAAAAGTTTCTTAATTTTTACAACAAAATTTTAGATTATCAAAAGGTAAGTTATTATTTTTTTTAGTGAGTATAAGGGGGGAATTATTTATTTATTACAAATTCGTGCAATGAAATGTAATTGTACACTAATTTTTTGCACAATGTGTCCAACAAAACTCTATTGTACCTCGCTGAACATATGTATGGGGAGAAAATTGATATTAGGAAATTAAATTAGTTTGTAGATATACCAATTGAGTAATGCATTTTTTTAATTTATCACATCTCGGTATTATAATTGTTCGAAAATAATTATGAAAATAACCAAAAGTATTTTAATTAATATGGGCATAGTACGCCATATAAAACCAGAATAACCCAATTACTGAAAATAATGTCCTCCATTAAAAATAATTGTAGCCCATCCAAAATCATAATTTTGAAACATACAATTTTTAATAAAACCTCATATATTACGATATAATTTACCATCTCCAGGAGTTAATTATTGCTCGAAATATATTTGGGATACAAAAAATATTTTCTTATAATTATTTTGAGCATTGCATCATATATAAAACGCAATTGTACCTTGCTATTATGCATAATGTACACCATCAAACAACTATTGCAGCCCACTTAAAATATAAAATGAAAAATTGATATTAGTAAACTAAAATATTGTGCGTATACCGATCTAATATTTGGATGTTTAATTTTAGAATATTTCGGCTGTTATAATTGTTTGAAAATAATTAGAAAAATAAATAGAATTTTAATTAACAAAGGGTGAGTACATAATATTAAATCATTGTACCCCAATACTGAAAATGATGTGCCAATATTAAAAATTATTGTATCCCGTCTAATACTTTGAAATTTGTATTTTTCTATAGACTACGGTTTAATTTAGCATACCCCAGGTTAATTATCAACATAAATATATTTGGGACAGAAAAAATATTTCTTTTACAATTATTTTGAAATGCAATTTTATCTTGCTTTTGTACATAATGTACTCCAACAAACAATTAATGTACCCCGTCCAATGTATAAGGGGAAAAATTGATATTAGTAAATTAAAATATTATGTCTATACCGATCGAATAATAAGATGTTTAATTTAGAACATTTCTGGTGTTATAATTGATAGAAAAATAATCAAGAAAATAAATAAATATGTTTTTAATTAATTAGGGAACAATACAACATGTAAACTCATTGTACCCAAATATTGAAAATGATGTGCCTCAATTAAAAACAATTGTACCCCACCTAAAATTCTTAGTTTGAAATTGAATTTTTTTATTTATAAAACCTCATGTATTACAGTATAATTTACCATCCTCGGGGTTTAATTAATGCCATAATTATAGTTTGGCTTGAAAAATAATTGTTTACAATTACTCTGGGCATTGTACATTTTATGAAAGGCAATTGTACCCCAAATGTTTGCACAATGTGCCCAACAACCAACTATTGTACCTCGTCTAATATATACTGAGAAAAAAATGATATTAGTAAATTAAATTAGTTTGTATACATACCGATTGAATAAAGGAATTTTTTAATTTAGCACATCTCGGTCTTATAACTGTTCAAAAAATAATTAAAAAAATAAATAAATATATTATTTTAATTAATATGGGCACAATACACCATATAAAATCAGTGTACCCCAATACTGAAAATAATGTTTCTCAATTAAAACCAATTGTAAGCCGCCCAAAATCCTAAGTTTGAAACTTAAAATTTTCTAGAAAACCTCCTATATTACGGTTAAATTTACCATCTCCGGGTTAAGTATTACTCAAAGTATATTAGGGACAGAAAAAATATTTTTTTTATAATTACTTTGAGCAGTGTACCCTGTATGAAATGCAATTGTACCCTGTTTTTGAGCATGAGGTACCCAACAAACAACTATTGTACCCCGCCCAATATATAAGAGGAAAACTTTATATTAGTAAATTAAAATATTGTGTATACACTGATCGAATATTGGGATGTTTAATTTAGAACATCTCGGGTGTTATAATTTTTTGAAAATAATTAAGAAAATGAATATATATATATATATATTTTTTTAATGAATATAGGCTGAGTACACCATATAAAATCATTGCATCCCAATACTGAAAATGATCCAAAATTAAAAATTATTGTACCTCGCCCAAAATTTTGAGTTTTAAACTTATAATTTTCTATAGAATCTCATCTACTACGGTTTAATTTAGCTCCCCCCGAGTTACTTATGGCGAGAAATATATTCAGAACATAAAATTATTTTTTCACAATAACTTAGACCATTATACCGTATATGAAATGCAATTGTACCTTACTTTTGTGCATAATGTACACCAATAAACAACTATTGTACCCGTCCAAATATATAAGAGGAAAATTTGATATTAATACATTAAAATATTGTGACTATACTGATAGAATATCAGGATGTTTAATTTAGAACATACCGGGTGTTATAATTGTTTGAGACTAATGAGAAAAATATATACAGTTTTAATTAATAAAGGCTGAGTACAAAATATTAAATCATTGTACCCCACTATTGAAAATGATGTGCCTTAATTACAAACAAGTGTACTCTGTCCAAAATTCTTAGTTTTAAACTTACAATTTTCTTTAGAAGCTCATATACTATGGTTTAATTTACCATCCCCCGAGTTACTTATCGAGAGAAATATATTTGGGACGAGAAAATATTTTTTCACAATAACTTTGACCATTGTACCATATATGAAATGCAGTTGCACCATATTTTTGTACATACTGTACCCCAACAAATAACTATCGTACCCCGTCCAAAATATATATAAGGAAAAATTGATATTATAAATTAAAATATTGTATATATACCAAGTGAATATTGTGACATTTAATTTAGAACATCTCGAGTGTTATAACTATTAGAAAATAATGAAGAAAGTAAATATATATATTTTTAATTAATATGAACACAATACACCATATAAAATCATTGTACCCAAATATTGAAAATGATGTGACACAATTAAAAACTATTGTATCCCACCCAAAATTCTTAGTTTGAAACTTAAAATTTTCTATAGAATCTCATATACTAATATATATAATTTACCATCTCCGGTGTTAATTATTGCATAAATATATTTTGGCCCGAAAAACAATGTTTACAATTACTTTGGGCATTCTATATGAAATACAATTGTACACCAAATTTTTGTCCAATGTGCCCAACAAACAACTATTGTACCCCGTTCAATATATACTGAGAAAAATTGATATTAGTAAATTAAATTAGTTTGTATATATATGGATCAAGTAATGAGATTTTCTTAATATAGCACATCTCGGTTATATAATTGTTCAAAAAATAATTATGAAAATAAATATATATATATTTTTAAAATTAATATGGGCACAATACACCATATAAAACCAATGTAACCCCAATGTTGAAGATAATGTTCCTCAATTAAAAACAATTATACCCAGCCCAAAATCCTAAAATTGAAATTTACAATTTTCTATAAAACCTCATATATTACAGTTAAATTTATCATCCCCTGCTTAAGTATTGCTGAAATATATTTGGGACAGAGAACATATTTTTTATCAGTACTTTGAGCAGTGTACCGTATATGAAATGCAATTGTACCTTGCTTTTGAGCATAATGTACCCCAACAAACAACTGTTGTATCCGCCCAATATATAAGAAGAAAATTTTATATTAGTAAATTAAAATATTTTATATATATGCCGATTGAATATTGGGATACTTAATTTAGAACATCTCGGGTGTTATAATTGTTAGAAAATAATGAAAAAATAAATATATATTCGTTTAATTAATATGGGCACACTCTATAAAATTATTGTGCCCAAATACTGAAAATGATATGCCCCAATTAAAACTATTGTATCTAGCCCAAAATTCTTAGTTTCAAACTTAAAGTTTTCTATAGAACCTCATATATTACGGTTTAATTTACCATCCCGGGGAATTAATTATCACCCCATATATATATTTATATATATATATATATATACTGTGAAAAATTGACATATTGTGAATCGTCCATCGATGAAACCTAAATTTTCTTTCGCTCGAATCGCCAATTTCACCGCTCTACGTTAAGGCACTGGTTGAAATTTTTTTCGACAAATTATGGATATTGAAAAAAAAAAATAAAAACAACTTTAGTACAATGCCATGGCTTAAAGTTATTGCATAGATATGACTTTTTAAAAATCTTTGTCATGGCCATAGCAATAGCTCAAATTGAGGACATTTATACCAATACTGTAGCTTAAGTAACGATAATTAATACAAAAAATATTTTAGTTGTAAATTTTTTTATTTTTATTTTTGGCGTGTGATTTTACTTTCCAAATTAAATGGATATCAAGTAATCGGTTACTATTTAGAATATCAAGTTACCAATTATTTTGGTTATTATTCCCTACATCTACTACCCATTAAACCTTAATTGCACCTTATTCACTTTCAACTATTGATTCTTGATCTAATGGTTCAAATTAAATCGACTTAATGGCAAGTCAATTTTAGTGACTTGACTTTAACATTTCCTTTGTTTATGTATTACAGTTTCATACAAGTCTTTAATTAGTCGTGATATTTAATCATTCATCAATCACATTGAACAGTTTTCTTTTCCACGGATTAGTTCAATAGCCCTAATTGACAAAAAACCAAATTAAATAAGGATTGGAGTTTTTAGTTCTTTATTACACACATCAATAAGTATGATAAAATAAGAATATGTGAAACTTGACAACTTTACATATAAGATAATATTATGACTTTATTACGTATTAGTCATAATTATTTTATGTTGTATGCACCTTTGAAATTATAAAATTTTATTCTTCTTTTTTTTTTAACACGGATCAATACGTAAAATTTACACTTTTGACAATTGGACATAATACACTACATAACTTTACTACGTGTTATACATGCATGCCAGAGCTACTTTGTCTGGTGAAATTCAAACTCTTGAAAAAGACAGTGGAAGATATTGTGACTTTATTGTGCATTTTTTAGGTCTTAATATTTCGATTTTTTTTTTCTTTCATATGGGGATACGTGAATTCAAACTCTCAACAAATGGCGGAAGACTCTAAACCTCTGCAACATGTTAGTCATGTAAATTCTGGCTATGTACAGTTAATTTCTTTTCTCTATAAATTATGACTTTTATATGTACAAGTATTGCCTTTTGCAATAAAAGTATCGTTTATATACTACAGTTTCATATAAGTCTTTAATTAGTTGTGATATTTTATCACTCATCAATCACATTGAACATTTTCTTTTCCACGTATTAATTCAACAACCCTAATTGACAAAAAACCAAATTAAATTAAATAAGGATTGGAGTTTCAGTTCTCGATTACACAGATCAATAAGTATGATAAAACAAGAATATGTGAAACTGGACAACTTTACAGATAAGATCATATTTCGACTTATTACTTATTAGTTATAATTATTTTATGTTGTATGCACCTTTGAAATTATAAAATTTTATTTTTCTTTTTTTTAACACAGATCAATTTGTGAAATTTAAACTTTTGACAATTGGGCATAATACATTACATAACTTTACTACATGTTATACATGCATGCCAGAGCTACTTTGTATGGTGAAATTCGAACTCTTGAAAAAGTGAGTGCAAGACACTGTGACTTTATTGTGCATTTTTTAGGCCTATATATTTCGATTTTTTTTTTCTTTCATATGGGGATACGTGAAATTCAAACTCTCAACAAGTGATGGAAGACTCTAAAACTCTCTGCAGCGTGTTAGTCATGCAAATTCTATGTTCTGAACATCTTAGAGGTGACATATGAATTTTTGACAACTGAACAGAAGACACTAATATTTACCACGTGTTAGTCATGCAATTTCTATGGTGTGCATTGACACGAAATTTGAACTCTCTTGACACCAAGACAAAAGATACTATGACATTACCACATGTAATTACTTTTGTCTATTTTATGTTCAGTGCATATTTGAGGTGATTATGTATTTTTAAGAGTTGTGTGAAAAATATTATAACTTTACCACATTTAGTCACAAATACTCTAAATTGTGTACCTCTTTGAGGTGAAATTTAAACTTTCTTGACAACTAAGCGGAAGAATACTTTGACTTTACCACGTGTAATTAGTTTTGCTTATTTTATGTTGTGTGCATATTTGAGATTAAATCTGTATTTTAATAATTTAGACTTTACCACGTGTTAGTCGTGCATACTCTAAGTTGTGTACATTTTTTAGGTGAAATTTTAATTTTTGACAATTGGACAGAGACACTATAACTTTACCACGTATTAGTCATGCATTGGGTGAAATTTGAATTCTCTTGACAACTAAGGCGAAGAATATTATGAGTTTTCCATGTATAATTAGGTTTGCCTATTTATGTTGGTGAATCTTTGAGGTGAAATATGTATATTTAACAACTATGCAAAAGACACTATAAACTTACCACGTGTTAGTCATGCATACTCTAAGTTCTGTGCATCTTTGAGGTGAAATCTGTATATTTAACAACTGGGCAGAAGACACTATAAACTTACCACGTGTTAGTCATGTATACTATAAGTTCTCTGTATCTTTGAGGCGAAATTTGGAGACACTATAAACTTTACCACGTATTAATCATGCATTGAGGTGAATTAAACTCTTGACAACTAAGCTAAAGAGTATGATTTTACCACGTGTAATTAGTCTTGCCTATTCTATTTTGTGTGCATCTTTCGAGTAAAATTCGTATATTAACAAGTAACAACTTGGTGAAATACACTATAAACTTACCACATGTTAATCATGCATACTCCAAATTGTGTGCATTTTAGAAGTGAAATGTAATTTTTTTAACAAATGGGTGAAAGACACTTTAACTTTACCACGTGTTAGTCGTACTTACTCTATGCATCTTTGAAGTGAACTCTAAATATTTTAACAAACGGATGAAAGACACAATAACGTTACCACGTGTTAGTCATGTGCATACTCTAAGTTGTGTGCATCACTGAAGTGATAAATTTGAACTTTCAAGAACTAGGTGAAAGACACATTGATCTTATCAGTTATTAGTCTTGCCTATTCTATATTGTTTGCATTTTTAAGGTAAAATTTAAAATTTTGACAACTGGCAAAAATAGGATTTTTCCCCCCAATATTCATATGGGGACCAAAAATTACCAAAATACACCAATTTTTTTTTGTTCATTCTCATTCTAGATTCGTTTTCCCAAAAAAACGAATCCGGCAGCTTCGTTTTCTTCAAAATTTAAAAAAAATTTAAAAATTATTTTTTGGAGAAAAAGAATTTGCGGGATTCGTTTTCAGCCGAAAACGAATTCCGCAACTCGTTTTCATTTATGTAGAAAAAAAAATTTAAAATTTTAGTTTCCTTAGAAACCGAATTTGGGGGTTTCGTAATTATTGTAATTATTCCAATTTTCATTGTAATTATTCCAATTTTCTACATTCACACAGGTAATCTTATTATTAAAACATAATTTCTTGTTTTATATCATTCATTTTAAATTAATTATTTTCACAAAAAGGTATAAATTACCGACAACTTATCTATATTCCAATGCATGCTAATTTAAACTAAAAACAATATAAAAGGGAAACATCAAAATCGGTGTAATGTAATTCTCCTTTGGGAGAAACGACTTTTTTAATTTCGTTTCTAACGGAATTAATTATTTTCAAACATAAATGCGTAACTAAATTTTCAAAGATAAATAAATTTCCCAAATTCTTTTCTATGGAGATTTTGTATTTAAAAAATATCGTAACTTACTTCCTCTTAAACTAAAATTTTCAGTTACAAAAAAAATATTTAATTATTTATTAAATTTGTTTAAAACTAATTTTTTAACTAAAATTATTTTACTTATTTTAAAAAAACTTTATTCATAAAACGAGAGAAAACAAATTCAGCAAATTCGTTTTCAGTTGAAACCGAATTCGTTGGATTCGTTTTCAAGAGAAAACAAATTCAATTACGAATTCATTGAATTCGTTTTCTCTTTTTGTATTATTTAACTAAAACTATTTTACTTATTTTGGAATTAATTTATTTATTAAACAAATTCACTAAATTCATTTTCTTATTTTATATTATTTAACTAAAATTATATTACTTATTTTAAAAACAATTTTATTTAGAAAACAAATTCTTTAACTAAAATTATTTTACTTATTTTAAAATTTTATTTATTTCACTGTATTAGTTTTCGACTAATTTTTTTTTCTATTTTTTAAAAATAAACTTAATTTTATTAAGCTGAATTCGTTTCTTTCAAAAATATTTAACAAAAAAAACCAAAATAAAAATTACTTAAAATATTTATTCAATTACAAATTAAATTTTCAGTTATATAATTACAAGAGTCTTTTTTTATATAAACTGAAAAAATAAATTACGAGGCTCCATTTCGAATGACCATAATTTGTTTTACATTAAATAATATTATATTTCAAAATGTATAAAAACTTAGAAACGATGTTGGTGAACTCATATTGAATTACAAAATAATTATTTAATTATTTTTTATATTAGTTTACATATATATATATATATATAACTAATTTTATTTTAAAACATTTAAAAATAATTTTAAGGTTCAAAAGAATTTTTTTATAAAATAAATATAATTTTTTTTGTTGAAGAAAATGAAGTTGGGAGATTTGTTTTCAACTGTAAACGAATCTCCCAAATTCGTTTTCTATAGTTTGGGAATTTCACTTTTTTTTTTTGGCTTCTTTGGTATTTATATGCTGCCAAAATAATATTTAGGGAAAAAAATCCAAAAAATACTATAACTTTACCACTTGTTGGTTATACACATTTTAACTTGTGTTTACTTTTTAGATAAAATTTGAACTCTAGAATCTATTATTTAATCCAACTCCTTTCACAAATCCTATAGAATTTATAAAAATCATTTATACATGAATAATATATAAATAGTTTATTCAAAGAAAAATAAAATTATTTGATTATATCAATAATTAAATTAGTTATTGCAATTAATAGGCTGTTCCATGTGTTAATCAAATAGACCCAATCGACACAGGTCCAAATTATTAAATAAATATTGCGGTTACAAGTTACGACATTTCTTATAAGATAATACTCAAAGCCTCTGTCTAATATCTAAATCATACAAATATTTAAATTATAATATTGATTTTTTGTATGAAATATTTCAACTAGTCCTATATATATATATATATATATATAATTTTTAGTTCCTCATATATTAGATGGACAAAAACTGATCTTTTACATTTACAAAATATATATTTTATTTTGGCCCCACATATTAATATAAATCAAAATTTCAACTGTAGAATTAACATGAACAATTTATAACCTATTTTTTTTAGGACAAAATTAGATACACAATCCAAAAAATGAAAACAAAAACGAAGGCATGGATTGTGGGAGTTTCATTGCAAATTTTGCAACCTTTAAGCAAAAAAATTAATCTTAATTACTTGTATTTTGAGATTTTAAACGTTTTATTAACTTAAAAATTTAGAAAAGTTATATAATATTACTGTTTTGCGTCTTTGATTATTTAACTGTTGGAATCACTTGATTAATTTGATAGCCAACTACATTTGAATCACTTTTTATTGATTGCTAATTTGTTTTTCTTAGGTGAAATTAGACAATTACTATAATAAAATTTATTAGGAGAGTCAAAATATGAAGTGAAAGCATATAGTGAATGATTTGACATCACGTGGCAGTTACACTTGGCAATTTTAAGTTTAAATGTTCAATCAATTTTTGCCATTTGAATATCATGTTAGTCACTTTACAGTTTCAGTTTGAATTGTCGCAGATGGGAAAAGTTTAAATGTGAAATTAATTCTTAGACTATCACTTTAGAACTTTTAAAACATCATTAAGGAATTTAGAAAAAAAATAAAAAATGAAAGAGGTAAACACAAGCAAATTTATTGAAGTTCATGATGATAAAGATTGCCAACCAAAGTCATAAATCAGCAAGTATTTATGCTATACTAAACTGGACACAATCAAAAAGTATAGGTATATTTGGAATGTTCATTATAATTTTCTTTTAATAAATGGGCAAAAGACACTTTAATTTTACAATGTGTTAGTCCTACATACTCTGTGCATCTTTGAAGTGAAATTTAAATATTTTAACGAATGGACGAAAGACACAATAACTATATCACATTTAGTCTTGCGCATACTCTAAGTTGTGTGCATCATTGAAGTGATAAATTTGAACTTTCAAGAACTAGGCGAAAGACAGCTTGACCCACTACTACAAAAAGGGGCTTTAATGGCGGTTAATAAGGGCTTTTAACGGCGGGGTTTAGTATTTTTGAACCACCATCTATCTGGCAGCCGTACTAAGTTAGCGGACTTTCTACGGCGGTTAGAACCGCAGTAGAAAGTTCGGACTTTCTACAGCGGTTCGTGGTTGAACCGCAGTAGAAAGTCCGAACTTTCTACTTCGGTCCAAGGTTGAACCGCAGTAGAAAGTCTCACTTTCTACTGCGGTTCATGGTTGAACCGCCGTAGAAAGTCTCACTTTCTACTGCGGTCCAACATTGGACCGCCGTAGAAAGTCCGAACTTTCTACTGCGGTCCAAGGTTGAACTGCAGTAGAAAGTTACACTTTCAACGGCGGTTCATGGTTGAACCGCAGTAGAAAGTGAGACTTTCTACTGCGGTTCAACCACGAACCGCAGTAGTAAATGCGGGGTTTCTACTGCGCGTCGTGGTTGAACCGCAGTAGAAAGTCTCACTTTCTACTGCGGTTCAACCATGAACCGCCGTTGAAAGTGTAACTTTCTACTGCGGTTCAACCTTGAACCGCAGTAGAAAGTTGCCACTTTTTACACCCGAACCGCATTAAAAGCATTAAAAACCTGCTGCTAAAACCTGGTTTAAAGCAAAACCTGCTGCTAAAACTTGAAATTTAATACAAATATCACCAATATACAAATTGAAATCGCTTTTATAATACAGCGTATCCAAAAAATATTTGTACAACTCTAATATGAACAAGCTAATTAGTATCCTACAACTACGGAGGATGCTCCAAAATATAACGAGCGCATATTTTTCGCACTGCATCTATATCCACATTGCTTAATGGAGTGCGGTCGAGCTTGAAGTGCTGCAACAGAATTTTTGAAATTAAAAAGTAACCGAGTAGCAAAATGAAATACAGTCAATATTAAGTAAGTTATGAGAAATATTTACCTTTTCAAGTGCCAATGTGGATGATTTCATTGCTATTTGGTACATGTAGTGCATTACATAGTACCCACACTCCCAATTGCTCGTTTGCTTTTTATGCTAATTAATTAATATGAAGATCATACAATTAATATATTGTATACAACACAACGGTAGGCATAAAAATTTAATATTCATAACTTCAATCATATTAATCTAATTAATTAAATAACTAGGACTCACTAATTTCTACAGATCGAATAGGCAATTGCATGCATATATTAACTAACCTACAGTTTTGATCTCACGGATTGCATGCATAAATCAAATACCTCAATAAATAACTTGACTAACTAATAAATTAATTGACTAACACTACTAACTTAGGCTACTGGACTCACGGATTTAATCAAAACAACTAACACTACTAATTGCTTAGGCTACTAGACTAACGGATGTAATTAAAAAATTTAATAAGAACCAATTTTACCTTAACTACTATCCACGAAGGTTGCATATGCACATTTCTCGGCAATCCTAAGAAAGCTTGATAGTTAAACATCACCCTATAAAAATGAAAGCGGAACGAAAATAATTAGCAATATATGGATATATAGGCATTCTAACCGTTGTTAATATATATAACTCACTCGTCTATAAGCTCCACCGCCTCCTCCTTCTGTGGATTTTGTAAAGAATCAAACCAGTAAACAACCTTTTCTACTGGTCTAATGGCCATTAGCATCCAATGTTCACTGCAAACAAAAAATTTAATGACGTACGTCAGATCTTTATATCAGTGTTTCTTAAATATTAGAGAATCGCTTACAGTGTCACTTACCCCTGAAGATAAGGCACCAGATACATTTCTTTATTCCTATCCTTCAAGATTCGCGCAATGTAGTTTACCCTAGCTTCAAGCGTATTTGTTACGGGTGTGACATGATCAGCCGAGAGGAAACCTATCCACTTTCTCCCATTCCTTTCAACTAACTCATGTAAAGCTCTAAAGAATTTACAAAAAGGGCTTCATTGGTTAGCCTATGCACATGGAATGCATACTATATATAACAATAATCAGAAATAGGTTATAAAGTTAAGTGGAAACTCACTGGGTGAACAACTGCATCAAACTGTTTGAGACCTGGCTTTCTCTAGTCAATAACTCTGCGAGATCCCCTCGATCCATCAAATTAGGCAGGTCCAAACCTATGACTTTTCTTGTCATTTGAAAGCAGAAGCCATTGAAGTCCGAATCATTATCCATTCGGAGCTGTAACTCTTGCAATGGATCAGATGTCGATGAGGATGACTCCTCAGTCGGAACCGTCGCCGAAGGAGATGTCTTGTCATCCATAGAATTCATCCGGCCTTTTTTCTTTTGGGCACTTTTATCCACCTAACATCATTTGAAATAACATTAAATATACAAAACGGTATTAAGTAATTCACAAATAAATGAAAGAATATACCTTTGTTACCGGAGCCGGCTGAATAATTTCAATCAACTCTTTAGGCCATTCCACGAAAAAGGACTTGGTCATTCCCACTGTTGCAGCCTCTTCCTCAGGAAAGGGTAGCGGGGCACAGTCATCATAGGAAATTTTAATTGTGACCCTCGCGCAACCTTTCCTAACCTCGCGCCCGTGGTGCTTGCTTTGCTTATAAATATTTCCTTTTGCCACAAGCTTACGCCGCTTTTGCGAATCCTCAGAGAGGAACAGATGGCATTCACACCCGTCCTAAGATAATAGGCAAGCGAATGAACATTAATCAACTATTAAGTCTAACTTAACAAAGCACTGTAATAATGCTAAAAAAAAAATTGAAGAAGAAAGTTGCCTTCTAAACAAGTATACACTTGAAACCAATCCAAGGAATAATTCAAAGCATAAAACATGCACTGAATTTAATTTAGTTTTAAAAATACCACGTGTATTCTATGAAAATATACATATTAATTTTATTTACCTTGTATTCGCCTAAAGCACCGCCGTCAGAGGCTTTGATCGGGTCCGTAGGTGCAACATGTAGCATCTCCAAATCGGGCAACCTTGTAGGTATCAGAGGAGAAACAGGGCTCACAGGGGATACAGGGACCGCTCCGGATGTCTCTGGGTGCAAGCTCTCATCTTTGGCATTATTGATGACGGTGGCTTTTAATGTATCATAATCGGTTCCCATCTTACCACATATTACCCCAATCATCATCTTCAGCTGTGTCTGACATTCATCTAGTTGGGCAGTGGTTTTCTGAAGCTGTCGCTTAGTTAAATCAAGTTCCTCTTTAAGCGACGGCTTTGTTTTCTGTGGGAAAACCTCTGTGATACGTGCCCTGGTAGAATGGCCGCGATAACGACCGGGGTGATCGCGCTTTCCCGTTGCAATGACAAGAATGTCATTCCTACCCTCTGCAACGGTCTCCCCTTGGGACTCGCGGGAACATAGATTTTCCTACACATTTTGCCAAATATAGTAAATGTAAATAGATCAATTAAATATAAATAAATACACATATACAGAGATTATTCATTTATGTATATAAATTTTAAATATAAAATTGATAACCATAATTATAAAATATAAATAAATACACATATATACAAATTAATCATTTATTTACTTTACAGTGACAACTAGATAATTATAATTGCGATATAAACATTTAATGACAACCAAATTATTAATTAGCATTTCATCATAGATATCTAGTAATAAATAATCAGTTATAATAAAAAATCTATACACATATACTTTAAATATTAAAAGAATTGAAACATAAGAAAATGTATGGTGCAAAACTTACAATTTCCATCCCTACACGCCCAGCCTCTGGCGTGAAGTATTCCCCTTTTTTGTTCGTGTGGGCCTGTCTCCAAAGGTGATGACGGCCTGGCCCTGAATAAGAATCTTTGCCTTCTTCTTCGGACTGACCCTCCTCTAAAGGCTTCTTTCCGGATGCACTCACCTCCTCGTCATGCAACTGCTGCTTCAGCAGTCGGTAGCCACCGCGAGATAAATTATGGTAGAAAGTATTTAAATTGGCATTCTTTTGCGCTTTTCCACGAATTGCCTAGAGAGAAATATAATGAAAAATTATTATCCCTAAACTGAGCAATTTCAAATATCCAAAAAGAAGAAGGAAATCAATTTTAAAAAAATATACCTGCCATTCTTCTGTCTCACGGCTAGCCTTGAACTTAATCCATGTCTCCCTAGGGAGAAATTTATATTCCAAGCATGGGTCCCTACCCTTCATGGCACCATGTACATATTTCCCTAAATAGGATTTCCAATCTTTCCACCGTTTACCGGCATAAGAAATCCACTTTGATTCGAGTTCTTCGGTTGACTCGAAAACAAATAATGCCTACAGTGAAAATTAGGAGTAAAAATGTAGTGAGGAATTTGAGTTCATTTGTATGGAAGAATTAAGAAACAAACAATGCATTATAATTAAAGAAAATACCCGTATTTCCATCCAAACTCTCTTCTTGATCTCCTCGGGAACTTTGGGCCATGATTCATATTCCACTATGTCCACTTTGCTCCGGGCCGTATATGCCACAAAGGTAATCCACTTTACATGATACACTTTAGGCTCGAGCTCGGAATCAAAAGAAATGTCAAGAGTTTTCCCATTCTTTCGCATTTCCAATAGATCATTGCAATTTGTGGGCCCTCTACCTCTACTAGATGTAGTAGAAGAACCATCTCCATTGCCATTACCCTCATCACTATGCTCCGTATTGCTTTTCCTTTTTCGGCCCATTAAAAGTACCTTAAACTTCATTTACATAGAAAGAGAATTCAATATAACATATATGCAATTAAAGAATAGTTTTAATGTCAAATACAAGAATGCTTGTAATGTTGAAAAAAAAGGCAATGGACATTCGCAAAATTCACTCCTAAAAATACACAATTACCATTATCCAAATTAAACCAAATGAGGGCCAAAAAAAAGTGGACTTATAAAGGGTACCATTGATAAAGTATTTCACATTTCACAACCAACAACTAATGTGGAAAAAAAGGCAATGTACATTATCAAAATTCACTCCTCAAAATACACAATTACCATTATCCAAATTAAACCAAATGAGGGCCAAAAAAAAGTGGACTTATCAAGGGTACCATTGATAAAGTACTCCACATTTCACAACCAACAACTAATGAGAACAATCATTCATTTCCACTAAAGGAATAAAATTTCACAAAGTGGAATCAACAACAAAGCATTTTCCTCATTATCACTAAAGGAGGAGCACTAAATCGAATAAAAACCGAAATCAAACACCAATGTACTAAAATTAATCAAGCAAAACCGAAATAATCATTTGAGTTTCTCATTTTCAAAAATCTAAACCCGAATTTCAAAGGGTACCTAATGGAACATTAATCAAAACCCTAGGTTCTCAACTTATGTAGGACAAAACACTTCTTTTGAACAACCAAACCAAATGCTACAAACAATCAATAAATCCAAAAAATTTCCAAGCTTTCATCACAAGGATTAAAACCGAAATCAACCATAAATATCAACCCAAAAAATCCTAGTGCAATGGGAAGCATTTACAAAATGTAAGGTTAAATACACAAAAGTTTTAAAATGAAAGCATAGAAGGTGGAACCTTTTGGGTGAACTCCTACAACCAAGCTTTAAGTTTATATGGGAGGGTGGAAATGGAGAGCCGAACAACGGCCTTGCGTGGTCCAGCCGAACAATCGGTGAATGCTTGGGCAGCCGACGGGTGATCGGAAGGTGGAGGAGCTCGCCGGCGACGGAGAAGCGGCGAAGAAGCCGAACGGCCGCGGGAGAGAAGCTTCGGGAAACAGGGGAAGTGAAGGGGAAAAAAAGGGAGAAGAAAGGAAGAGAATGAGGGAGGAAATGAAAAAAGTAAAAATTTGAATTCTAATAAATAACCGGTCTTCGGTTCAACGGCGGTTCAACCGCGAACCGCCGTTGAACCAACATTCAACTGCGGTTCAACATTGAACCGCAGTTGAAAGTATCTTTCAACTGCGGTTCAACCGCGAACCGCAGTTGAAAGTGTACTTTCAACTGCGGTTCAAGGTTGAACCGCCGTTGAAAGTGTACTTTCAACGGCGGTTCATAAGTGAACTGCAGTTGATTCTCCTTTCAACTGCGGTTCGCGATTGAACCGCCGTTGAAAGTCCCCACTTTTTCTCGGTTTAAATAGAGGAAAAAATTGGAGCCAATTCCCGCGCGGCCATATTTTAATATTAATTTTTTTTTTCCATTTTCAAAAAACTAATCCCACAATGTTGTAAATATAATAATACATACCCAGATTTTGTATATTTATTAATTATGTACACAATCCCGACTTCTATGAACCATTTCATAATTAAATTTCAAATTTTTCATTAAACTATTTGCATTTAAATTTCCCGCGCGTGCTACTACACGTACAATAATTATAGGTCAAAGATAAAAATTAATAATTTTCGTAAATTTAATTACATGTAAGAGCCAAGAAAGTAATTAATAAGCTTCATTATGTTCCCTAAAATTCTTAATTTTTCGACTTGGCGAACGGGATAAAAAAATCAAATCCACAAATGCATTAGGTACGTATAGTAATATAAAAATTAATTAATAAAATTTAAGTGGCCGAAAAAAAAATAAATAGATACTGTACATTATTTCATTAATTTACATATATATATATATATATATAAACATTTTCCTCTTTTCTCCTTTCCCCTCTTGCACATCATCCAACTCTCTCCTCTCTGCTCTCGATCTCTTGTAAATTTCCACTGCATAAATAAAATGTTTCCATGCATTCGCGTTAAGAATTGAAGACTTGAAGACAACTTTTATAATTAAGTCT
This sequence comes from Leptodermis oblonga, assembly GCA_016801395.1. Taxonomy (NCBI): domain Eukaryota; kingdom Viridiplantae; phylum Streptophyta; class Magnoliopsida; order Gentianales; family Rubiaceae; genus Leptodermis; species Leptodermis oblonga. The sequence goes on along the minus strand of CM028757.1, from coordinate 31,703,021 downwards.
TATATATATATATATATATATATATAACGTACGTATTTTGAAAAAAATGGAGGTTTACGTTGGGACTCTGACGGGGCCGGAAGACCATCATCCTCGAGGTCAAATCCTGCGACCCAATTCAGAATGTCAAAGCGAAAATCCAGGAAAAGGGTGGCGCTTCACTATCTATTTCAATCTTAAGAGTCACCACGGTTAATTTATGAAAATCGGGAAAAAAAACTTAATAGAGAGTAGGGTTTAGGGTTTAGAAAATGATATGAAAATAGAAAATTCATGAGTAGCGCGGGAATTGGCTCCAAAAACTACTTTTCTACGGCGGTTCAACCGAGAACCCGCCGTAGAAAATACTTTCTACGGCGGTTCATGTTTGAACCGCCGTAGAAAGTTTGATTTTTACGGCGGTTCAAAGTTGAACCGCCGTAGAAAAATAGTTTTTGGAGCCAATTCCCGCGCTACGTACGTACGCATGGATTTTCTATTTTTTGTACCAAATTCAAAATACATTATATAATATATATATAAGAATTAATTATAAAAGTTGTCTTAAAGTATTCAATTCTTCAAATGAAAATATTTTATTTATGTAGTGGAAATTTACAAGATATCGAGAGCATAGAGGATCGAGAGAGTTGGATATATGATGTGCATCAAGAGGGGAAAAGAGAAAAGCGAAAGATGTTTATATATATATATGTATGTATAAACATATATGTATATATATATGTTTGTAAATTAATGAAATCCAGTATCTATTTAATTTTTTTCGGCCACTTAACTAATATTAATTAATTTTTTTATTACTATACGTACCTATAATGCATTTGTCGAAAAAGTAGATATTTAAGGGAACATAATGAAGCTTATTATTTTATCGTCTCTTACATGTAAATTTACGAAATTTATTAATTTCTATATTTGACCTATAATTATTGTACGTGTAGTAGCACGCACGGGAAATTTAAATGCAAATATATGGTTCAATGGAAAATTTGAAATTTTATTATGAAATGGTTCATAGAAGTCGGGATTGTGTACATAATTAATAAATATACAAAATCAGGGTATGTATTATTATATTTACAAAATTGTGAGATTAGTTTTTTGAAAATGGAAAAAACAAATTAATATTAAAATATGCCCGCGCGGGAATTGGCTCCAATTTTCTACGAGGAGACCTTTCATCGGCGGTTCAACCTCGAACCGCCGTTGAAAAATGAATCAACCGCGGTTCACGAGTAAACCGCCGTTGCAAGTGAACTTTCAACGGCGGTTCAATGTTGAACCGCCGTTGAAGTTCCACTTTCAACGGCAGTTCATTCTTGAACCGCAGTGGAAAGGTTGTTCAACGGCGGTTCGCGGTTGAACCGCCGTTGAACCGACGACCCGGTTGCTTAAAGTTCAAAATTTTTGAACTTTCTTTTCCTCCCTCATTCTCTTCCTCTCCTCTCCCATTTTTTCCCCTGCATTTTCCCTGTTTCCCGAACCCACTGACAAGTAATTTCTGAAGAGTTAAATATAAAATCAAAACAAAATGAACTGCGTATAGATTCCCCTGGAAATTTTACCAAAGTACTACTCCTTGGAAGAAAAAAATAATAATACAAGAAACATTTATTCATAAATGAAAAACAAGGAAATCAATTTTCTGAAAAATTTGACAAAGTCTCCCCTATAAATGTAACGTACTCCCTGTAAATTCGATGCACATATACTTAAATACTTCACTAAAATTCCAACTATTTCGAATAATACGGAATTCAGTTTCAAATCACTTCAGACAGAATCTCCTCTGCTTGTTTTTTACCAAAACACAAGCGCAATTTAAGATCAGCACAGAAGCTTCACACAATTTCAAACAATAACATATTCATTTATAAGCAGTTCCGCATATGAAGTCCCTGGAAATTTTGTCCCTTGATTGCGCGGCTTCATCTGAGTTGTGACCTGTTTCAATCCCACAGTACGAAGAATAAAAATAAATGTTGTTATAAATTTATGTCCACCTCTTTTCATTAAAATCAAAGAAACATATACAAATACACACACACACATACACACCCACGGGAATTGAAGTTTAATAAAAACAAACAATATACCTGAAAATGATTCTTAACTTATTCTCTTTCTCTTATGGGACACTTGATCCTCGTACCATAATCCTTCGCTGTGGTCATCACGAAGTATGTATTTATCAAGTTCCCTATCTTCCTCATCTACTCTCGGTTCAGGTAACCCACTAGAGAAAGGGCCAGCCTCATGAAGCCCTTCTTCTGTATCAATCCCTTCCACACCGTGATGTTGTTTACCATGAAGAACAACAGACTAATGTTCGTCGCAAGGATCGGTGATATAAAAAATTTGTTTCGCCTGCGATGCAAGTATAAATGGTTTCCCCTTGAAACCCTCCCGATTAAGGTTGACCAAGGTAAAACCCAATGGATCATCAGTTCGAACCCCACTATTGTTATCAACCCATTTGCAGCGAAATACAACTACTTTGAAACAAACATAGTCAAGCTCCCAAATATCTTCGATTACCCCGTAATAAGCCATGCTTGCATACAATGGATTTTTATCCTTCCTGCTAGAAACATGTAAAGCCTCTGAGATTAATGTAACACCACTGTTTTGTGCCGTACTCTTCTCATCTTGTCTCTTAGTAGCAAATGAATATCCATTTATGTCATAGCATGAAAATGCTCGTACCGCAGGGCTGGGCCTAAATGCCAACCATTTCAATGTCTCCGAAACGTCTTTGCCCAGGACAGCATTACCAAACCAATAGACAAATGTCCGAATATGTTCATTGAGCACACGTTGATCCGTCCAAACAGGATAAGACGTTCTTATTGACTGTATGTGGTCTGTCACATAGGGCGCAACTTCTTCAGAATTGCGCAGAATGTAGAGATGCGCCTTCATCAATTCAACATTAGACGGCAAAAAAATTTTTCCTCCCCTTGTGCCCATACCTGTAATCCTCCCATCGTGCCGATTCTTAGATATTCCAATGGATGCGGTCCCGGCCAAGTACTCAGTGCAAAACTCAATGACCTCCTCAGCTATATAACCTTCAACAATACTAGCATCAGGACGACAACGATTCTTAACATACCCCTTATATACTTTCATATATCGCTCGAATGGGTACATCCATCGCAAATGAACAGGCCCGCAGATTTTTATCTCTCTAACCAAATGAATCACCAAATGCACCATAATATCAAAGAAGGCGGGTGGAAAATACATTTCTAATTGACAAAGGACAACAGTTATTTCATCTTGTAGCTGATCAAGTCTTTCGCGCGCGATAACCTTGCTACATATAGCATTGAAGAAGAAACAAAGTCTTGTTATACTGGACTTAACATGCTTGGGCAATATCGAGCGAATAGCTACAGGCAACAATTGCTGCATTAAAGCATGGCAATCATGAGACTTCAAACCAACCAGTTTTAAATCTTTCAAGGAAACAAGTCTGCTTACATTTGAAGAATATCCGAATGGAACTTTGATGCTACGCAAACTTAAACACAGTTGTTTTTTCTCTTTTCTGGACAAAGTGTGACAGGCAGGGGGTAGATATGTGCGTTGTCCTCGAGCTACCGGTGCTAAATTTGCTCTTATGTTCATATCAACCATATCAAGTCTCGCGTTGTAACCATACTTAGTTTTACCAGGGATGTTCAAGAGCGTACCTAACAGGCTTTCGCAAATATTTTTCTCAATATGCATAACATCGAGACAATGTCTGACATCCAAGTTCTCACAGTATGGAAGTTCAAAAAATATGGATTTTTTCTTCCAACAACCTGTATCATTATTGCTGGACTCCGAAGTTTTACCAAACTCCACATTGATGTCCGTCACACGAGCTTTCACCTCTGGCCCGCTCAAGGGTTCTGGAGCTTTTCTGAACTCTTGGAATCCATTGAATGCTCTTTTCATACGGCGATACGGATGAGTCTCGGGAAGAAATCTGCGATGCCCAAGGTATACTGTCTTCCTCCCATGTGCAAGCTGACAAAAATCTGTACTCTGCTCACATATTGGACATGCTCTATGACCTTTAACAGAGTACCCAGACAAGTTTCCATAAGCAGGAAAATCATTAATGGTACAGAACAACATGGCACGTAATGTGAACATTTCTTCACGGTAGGCATCAAACACAGGTGCGCCTTCATCCCATAACTTTTCCAAGTCTTCAATAAGAGGAGCAAGATACACATCGATGTCATTTCCTGGTTGCCGTGGGCCTGAAATCATTAGAGACATAAGTATGTACTTGCGCTTCATACACAAGTAAGGCGGCAAATTGTAAATAACCAACATCACCGGGCATGAACTATGTGTGCTACTCAGACTGCCAAACGGGTTCATTCCATCAGTACACAGGCCAAGCCTCAAATTTCTGGCTTCTCCCCCGAAAGAAGGATACATTGAATCAATCTTTTTCCACTGATCTGAGTCTGATGTATGCATTATCACCTTGTCATCATCACTGGGAATACACCGATCTGAATGCCATGTCAATAGTTTTGCATCTTTTTCATTAGCGAACAACCGTTTAAATCTCGGTATTATAGGAAGATACCACAGAACCTTAGTCGGCGACCCCTTCTTTTGCGCATCAGAACTGTCTTCAACAGCATCACACAGCTGCTTGTTTTTGTATCGGGGAGTTTTACACTTAGGACACCGCAATAAATCCTTATACTCATTCCTGTAGAGGACGCAATCATTTGGGCAAGCGTGGATCTTCTTATACTCCATACCCATTGGACACAACATTTTTTTGGCCTCGTAAATTCGATCTGGAAGTTCATTATCTTCTAGGAGCATATCTTTCAATACCCTCAATAAGGCTGTAAAACTAGTATCTGACCACCCATTTGCCGCTTTCAAGCTAAACAAATTCAAAACACTAGACAATCGTGTATATTTACTGCAACCCTTGTATAGAGGCTTCTTATTGTCACCCAAAATGGAAGCAAGAACTTCCGGTTTATCAGCAAAATCCTCGGCCACATCCTCAATCATGGCATCTAATCGATCTCTAGTAATCGCATCATCTCCTTTTGCATGAGATTTTCTTTGCTCAAGTAAACCATCAATACTTTCACCATGCCAAATCCACAGTTTATAAGAAGGATCAAACCCGTGCCGATATAAATGGAATCTTATTGTATCTGAGTTATCAAACCGCGCCCCATTTTTACAAGCTTTGCACGGACAATGGACGTACTTTGTATTCTTATAAGCGAATTGAATGAAATTCTCAACTTCTCTCGCATAAGAATCGGAGGTCCGATCACCACAGAACAAGATATTTCGATCCATGTGTAACTAACACCTTGAAATAATTAAAAATACCAAATAATAATTCAACAAACAATGTACAAAGTATCAAGTTGCATGCTTGTCTTAGCACATGTCATAATACTTATGTTAGTCATATATAATCAAAACTACTATAATACCTCAATGAAAAAAATAATGTAATGACAACACATGCGCAATAGACATAATCAAATGAAGAAAAAACTCTAAGTTTTTCATTTATGCATTTCGTCAAACACATAAAATGCATAAAAAAATAATACACACTCTAAGTAGTGTTAATTATATGAACATCATCCATTAAAAATCAAACACTATAAATCAAATTACATCACCAAAAACTACATAGTATAACTAAATAGGGTTCCACAATACTAAGGTTCGCCACATACATGGAATATATGCAACTTTAATTTTCAGCCATGCATCTACCATAAATAAAAATAAATGCTATAGGATGACATATCTAAAGTACAAGCATAAGCAATTACTGAGAAATTTTAGAAGTTTCTAACCTTTAGGTGGTAAATTTTAGCTCCAAATGATGATTCTTTAGGTTCAACGTGCAAAACCGTAGTAGAAATTTGGAGACAGACACTTTCGGCCGCGATATGGGAATACACGATGTTATTTAGGTTTTAATATATACGTCAATACTACGGCGGAGAAAATTAAAGTAGAAAGGGACTTTCTACGGCGTTTGGGACACACCGCCGTAGAAAGTGGACTTTCTACGGCGGTTTGAAGGTAACCGCCGTGGAAAGTCCACACTTTCCACGGCGGTTACCTTCAAACCGCCGTAGAAAGTCCACTTTCTACGGCGGTTGCCTTCCAACCGCCGTAGAAAGTCCCCTTTCTACGGCGGTTTGTCCCAACCGCCGTAGAAAGTCCGTTTCTACGGCGGTTCATTTTTAAACCGCCGTAGAAAGTCCCGTTCTACGGCGGTTCATTTTTAGACCGCCGTAGAAAGTCCGCATTCCTTTTATTACTGCGGTTTTCTATTTTCCGTCGTTAATCCGCAGCCGTTAAAGCTCCATTTTGTCCTTATAATGTATTAGTCTTGCCTATTCTATATTGTTTGCATCTTTAAGGTGAAATTTAAAATTTTGACAACTGGCAAAAAAATACTACTCCCTTCGTCCCATTCAAAGAGTCCTGAGTATTACAAACAGGACTCTTTGAATGAGACGGAGGGAGTATAACATTACCATTTGTTAGTTATGCATATTTTAACTTGTGATAACTTTTTAGATAAAATTTGAACTCTATAAAAAAAAAAAAATCAGGAATATGTAAAAATTGAACTCTAGGATCTATTATTTAATCCAACTCCTTTCACAATTACTATACAATTTATAAAAATCATATTATTTTATACATGAATAATATATCACTAATTTATTCAAAGAAAAATAAAACTATTTGATTATATCAATAATTAAATTAGTTATTGCAATTAATAGGTTGTTCCTTGTGTTAATTAAAACATACCCAATTGACAAAAGTCCAAATTATTAAATAAATATTGCGGTTACAAGTTACGACATTAATAATATTGATTTTTTGTATGAAATTGTTTAACTAGCTAGTCCCTTATATTTTTATATTTAAATAAAACTTTTTAATTCCTCATATATTAGATGCACAAAAACTGATCTCTTACATTTACAAAATATATTTTTTATTTTTACTCCACACATTTATTTCAAAATTTCCAATACCTATAAAGTGTGAAATACCAAAGCCCTTAAAGTGTTCAAATTATAAATTAGCCTAAGAATTATTTTCTTGATTCTCTAATAAGGGGTACTAAAACAAAAAACACACAAATTAATAAATTTATAAAATTATTATTTTTACCCTTAATTAATATTGTACTTTTTTTGTCTCTCTCTCAATTAATTATGATACCAACTTGTGTCTTTGATTAATGATAATTTTCTCTCTCTTAATTTATTGCTATAGGAATAATATTGGAACTTTCTCTATTTTTAACATTGAAAATTATAAAATGACACTTTTTAGAAAATAAAATTTTAGAGTTTTAAAAACACTTTTTAAAGTACAATAGAAGTTTATATATATATATATATATATATATTTCAACTAACAGATGTCAAATGATAATATGACTAAACCAAGGAATGTATTGGTAATATACTAAATTTTCAAATGATATTGGTAATTTTTTCAAATTTCAAGAGTGATAAATGTAATTAACACATTTTTTGTCCTTTCATTATTTTGCTAATACGATTATGTATGATTTATAATTAATTTGTACGTAAAAATTTAAGTACAAGTAGAAGAATGGATGACAAACTTATTTTAATGATTGTATTTTAAAACTCTTAAAACTTGTGCTTTTTTAGAATTAAACTCTTTCAATTAGAAGGAGGGAAATGATAAATAACTTAATTAAATCAAATTACAATAATTTATTCCGAACTAATTTAAGAATCAACAATATTTATGTATTTTATATTATATAAAAATTGGTACATTTATATAAAAAGTCTTTTATATGAAAAATGATATTTTATATACAATAATTACACTCTTATATCAAAAAACATATTTTTGTATAAATATTGATAATTTTATATTCTCAATGAAATACCACTTTTACCTCACAAAATATAAGATGTAACACAAGTTTTAGCTATGTACAATTACTTTCTTTTCTCTATAAATTATGGCTTTTATGTGTACAAGTATTGCTTTTTGCATACTACAGTTTCATTTAAGTTTTTGCGAATAGATTTTCCACTTGTTACTAAACCTCTTTAATTAGTTGTGATATTTTATCATTCATCAATCATATTGAACAGTTTTCTTTTTCACGTATTAATTCAACAACCCTAATTGAACAAAAAAAAACCAAATTAAATTAAATAAGGATTGGAGTTCGAGTTCTCAATTGCATAGATCAATAAGTATGATTAAATAAGAATATGTGAAACTAGACAACTTTACAGATAAGATAATATTATGACTTTATTTCGCATTAGTCATACTTATTTTATGTCTTTCGCGCATTTAAAATTATAAAATTTATTCTTCTTTCTTTAACACAGATCAATACATGAAATTTAAATTTTTGACAATTGGACATAGTACACTACATTTACCACGTGTTGTACATGCATGCCTGAGCTACTTTGTGTGGTGAAATTCAAACTCTCGAAAAAGTCAGTGGAAGCCACTGTGACTTTATTATGCATTTTTTGGGCCTTAATATTTCGATTTTTTTTTTTCTTTCAGATAAGAATACTCAAAATTCAAACTCTAAACAAATGGCGAAAGGCGCTAAAACTCTGCAACGTGTTAGTCATGCAAATTCTATGTTGTGCAAATATTTGGATGTTCATTTCAACCAATTTTTTGCCATTTGGATGTCATGTAAGTCAATTTACAGTTTCAGTTTGAATTGTCACGGATGAGAATACCTTAAATGTGAAATTAATTCTTAGACCATATCAGCTTAGAACTTTTAAAGCATCATTAAGGAATTTTGAAAAAATAAAAACAATGAAAAAGGTGAACACAAGCAAACTTATTGAAGTTCATAATGATAAAGGTTGCCAGTCAAAGCCCTAATTCAGCAAGTATTTATGCTGCAATAAATATTCATTAAAAGTACATTTATTCTTTTTTTTTTTCTTTCTCATGAGCACATTTGGATAACATTATACTCTTGTATTCTTGTCTATATTTTTACTTTTCACAATAACTTTTATAATTTTAAAATTGCATTTTATCTTATATTCTTAGTCTTTTTTATAAAAAAAACTTTTCAAATTAAATTTTTTATATGCCAACTTAATATTCTATATTGTATTCTCCACATATTTATGTTTTTCTCAAGGTAAACTTTTATGTTTTTAACATAGCATTTTATTTTTGTGTTTTTCTCCTATTTTTGCTTTTATGTAGCTTTATATATTTTAACATAAAACTTTATCTTCTATTCTTCGCTTATTTATATCTATCTTGGATTCTCTGCCTACTTTTACCTTTCAAAGTAACTTTTTATGCTTTAACATAAAATTTTATCTTATATTTTTTGCTTATTTATTTATATCTTCACAGGTTTTTACCTTTCAAAGTAACTTTTTACCCTTTAACATAAAATTCTATCTTCTATTCTTCGCGTATTTATGTCTATCTTGGATTCTCCTCCTATTTTTACTTTTCAAAGTAGCTTTATACCTTGCGTTCTCCGCCTATTTCCGCTTTTTTTACACGTATTTGTTTTCTAATAATTTGAAAGTATTATTCTCTCTTGTATTCCCCGCATAGTTTCGCTTTTCAAACAACTTTTAATACTGACAACACATCATTTAATCTTATCGTTTTCACCTAACTAAAACTGTCGTGTATTCTTTGCCAGCTTCTTATTCACCTAACTTCGTTTGTTGTGTATTTTTCGCCAGCTTCTTATTCACCTAACTTCGTTTGTCGTGTATTCTCCACCGGCTTCTTATTCACCTAACTACGATTGTCTTGTATTCTCCGCCAACTTTCAAAGTAACTTTTAATGCTTACCAACGTGAAATCTTATCTAACATTCAACGATTATTCTCACTTCTTAAAGTAACTTTTTATATGTTTGAGGCAACAACATTTTAACACTTGTACTATCATCTATCGATTCACACTTATCTTGTATTCTCCACCTATTTCAGCTTTTAAAGTAACCATTTACTTTTCACACACTTAAAGTCCTATTTTATTAAAACAACTCATTACATATTAATGAAGACTCTAAACTAGGGAGTTTATTTTCAGTAAATTAATAATAATACCAAAAAAATGTCCCAAAAAAAAGAAATTTTAAAAAGAAAAAAAAAAAATCCGCACACGGGAAAAAAGAAAAGAAACAGAGAGGAGGACGGAGGGAGGGAATGGGGACAAGCGGCGGTTTGCTGCGTCATTGGATGGAAGAAATGGAAAGTGAAGGAGCACGCAAAAGAATGGGTGGAGATGCTTTGTTTCAATAATCCCATCTTCTGGATTTGACACCTGTCCTTTCTTTCTCTTTCTCACAAAATCAACAACACTGCAAAATCTTGTTAGTATTACAGTAATAATAAACACTTTTTCCCCCAATTTATTACTCTTTCTAATTTATTTTTTTAATATTCAACTATCTTTATTGCTGTTTCAAGAACCCAATTCGAAAATTAAGAAAAAAGTTTCAATCTTGATGGTGTTCTTATAGTCGAAAATGGACTTGAAAGAAAGAAAATTAAAGAAAGGGTGAGAGTTTGCTGATTATTATTGCATTTGGTGACAGTTCTGTTTACTATATTAGTAAGGGGAAGCCAACCCATTTTTCTTTGTTTGTTTCTGATGCTCTCTTCATGCTTTTCATCACCACCCATGACTTCACTCCCCCCACCCCAGCCAGGCTTACGTTACAACTTACAACAACAACAATAAAATGAGGTCTTGGGATGAGGAGAGCTTGTACTTGTAGTGCTTATACCTATATATAAGCAAGCCCTTTGCAAATTACAACAGCAAGTCTCTCTCGTCTTCACCACACTGCAGTGTTTTGAGAGATTGAGGTAGTCACTTTGCCCTTAATTGCAGCAGCAGCATCAACAACAGTGTTCTGTGTAATTGTTGTTTTCTTTTTTTGGTTGAAACTATTGTTGCTGTGATGTTTCTTTGACTTTTGGGGGGGCTTATTTAATTACTGCAACAAGAGTCATAATAATTGTTTGAAAAGGAGAGTGAAGTTTTTGAAGGGAAGAGGGTTAGTAAGGTTTCCTCAGATCCAGGGTACTCAATGTTTGTTATGTGAAAAAGGGGTACTGTCTTTTCAGGGTTTCCCTGTGAACATAGGGGCTTTGTTTTGCCTTTCGTAGGTTCTATCACATGAGCCTTTTCATCTTTCTTTCTCTCTTTCTTTCTTGTGTTTGATGACAAAGGGTTGTTGTGTTTAAAATTTGTTCATTTTTGTGTGTTTCCTTTTGTCTAGAGTTATTGGCTGGGATGGACAAATGCAACTGAGAAGTTCAGAAAAGGAGGAGATAAGGCCCAGGGAAAATCTTGCTTGACGTCTAACCTATATATATATATGTATGTTTATTTCTCCATACCAGTTCGTTGATGTTCAATTTATTTGTCTGGCCAGATCTAAGTACACATGCCCATGCCCATTGAGTGTATCACTGCATTTAAGGCAGGGAGGCATTGAACCCTGAATTTAAAAATTCATTCATGTATGGTCTGGAATTGAAAACGTTCTGCTGAAACCAGATTATTGGCTGTTCTACATTATTCTTGATAGTAGATGTAGGTGATGAATTAGTTTAAAAATGACAGTTTTTGTACCCTGTACTTTTTACTGCTGTTTAAATAGAAATTTTGATGGAAGAGGTGCCTATGGCAGGTGCAGTTCCATTTAGAATAGGTCATTTTTTCTGTGGAAGTCTAACAGTAGGAAGTTTTGTTGGTATCATCGGTCTAAGGTCGATGGATGACAGAACGAGCGTGTGTTCAGGAACTGATACTAAGAGTACAGTAGATTCCGTATCTGCTGGTTATGAAGATTGCAATTATGGTAAGACAGAGCGCGAAGTGAGTCTCATGTCTTCCGTGCCTGGAGAGAATAAAAGCAAGGAAGCTTCCATTCTTGATTTTACTTCCGAGAATGAAAGCAACGGGCTTGCTAGTGATTCCATTGTCCGGGAGTGCGAGGAAGATGATTCTTTATCCGTGGAGGGCGATTGCTCTCTGTCTGTGGTGAGTGATTCTAGCAGTATATGTCCTGATGATTTTATGGCATTTGATGCAACTTCAGAGATAGGGAATACAAATTTTAATGAAGCTGACGGGAGTGTATGCAATGTTATACTTGATGCTAAGGCCAAAGATTTGGCACAGTCCAGTGTTAATGAGATTGTAAATGATTCTCAGGGCGATAATGTTGGCATTGAGGAAGAGATTGTTGAAGGGTCTGGTTTAAAATCATCTGAATTAGTTGTTCAACTTCCTTCCAATAAAGGGTCAAGTGCAGCAGTTGTCCGCAGTGTTTTTGAGATGGACTGTGTGCCCCTCTGGGGAGTTCATTCTATTTGTGGTAGGCGTCCTGAAATGGAAGATGCTTTTACAACTATACCTAGGTTCCTGAAAATTCCTCTTCCGGTGCTCATTGGGGATCATGTACTGGATGGAACTACCAAATGTCTAAGTCACCTGACTGCACATTTCTATGCTGTCTATGATGGCCATGGTGGCTTTCAGGTCTCTCTCTATGTCGCTCTTGTGTGTGATGGATATGCATGTGTGTTGTGAATAGTGTCTCTCTTTTACCCATTGTTAATGAGACTAAGATTCTTTTGCAGGTAGCAAATTACTGCCATGATCGACTTCATTCTGTGTTGTCTGAGGAATTGGAAGCTATTATGGCTGGATGTGGTGATGGAAGTCAGAAGAATATTCAAGAGGAGTGGAAAAGAGCATTCACCAACTGCTTTCTCAGGGTTGATGCTGAGGTTGGAGGTAAAGATGGTAGCGAGGCTGTCGCTCCAGAAACTGTCGGCTCTACTGCTGTCGTTGCACTTGTTTGTTCATCTCACATCATAGTGGCAAATTGTGGTGATTCAAGGGCAGTTCTTTATCGTGGGAAGGAACCTGTAGCATTATCTGTTGATCATAAAGTAAGAGAAGTTAGTGACTGTAGCAATTTTATTATTGCCAAGCATCTTGGGCTGATATTTTATTATGGTCTTTTTCAGCCAAATCGAGAAGATGAATACCAAAGGATTGAAGCTGCTGGAGGCAAGGTTATACAGTGGAATGGCCATCGTGTTTTTGGCGTCCTTGCAATGTCTAGATCTATTGGTATGTAAATTTTTTAATCATTATGCCTTAAATTTCTTGTTTAGTTCAGTATGCATTTAATTGAAAAGGGTTTTTGGGAGCTTTATCCTACAATAGTTTCTGTCCCCTAATATAACATGACAGTAACTTTCTGCAGTTATTAACTGCTTTTTCATTGTATAGCGCATCTCATGACCCTTGAAACTAGGAATATGATGTTCATTTTACTGTTTCAAGCTTTAATGTGACATTTATACACTGGCAGGCCATTGATTAATTTCCTGGTTTGTCAAGTAGTTGTCAATCTCAAATTTTGTGGATTTGATAAGTATCAATGGTACACACGGAAACCAAAGTAGACAAGATCTAGTTATCAGTTGGATTGAGGGATGCAATGCAATCAAGTTGTAGCATGAATAGGCCTTGAATTTGATCTTTATTTGAGGTTGAGTTTGATGAAATCTTGTAACTGGCTCAAGCGTCTGATTTAACTTTTTTCATTGTCTTTTCTGGAGTTCTCAGACATAAATGTTTATTAAGTTGTATCTAGACCCTAAAGTTTTAGTGAATAAAACAATATTAAGTAGGCTCCAACATAAGCTATACATAAAAGCGAAATATTAAAAAATGAGCTCGGTTTGTGAGTTCTCGTGGTCAGTTGACCTTCTCCTAGACAAACTTCTAACTTGAATTGAATCAAACTCTAAATATCTATGGCTAGAATGGTTTACAGCCCCTTGTTGGAGTTAGGACTTGGTGAGCTTCCCCTTAATAAATGTCGAAAAAAAATTGTGAAAGCTTACTACTGAACTTTGATTTTTTTACCTTTTTCTTTTCCAAATTAAAGTTAAACCAGAACTATTATGATTATTACTATAATTATTATCATTTGGTGTGTGTGCCTCTGTCTGTCTGTTGATCATAAATTTATAATCTTGCTAGTGGTGTTTAGTTTGTTATGCTTTGTCGAATGCTTACTGTTAAGTCTGGAGGTCTAACAATTGGGGATCTTGGAGAAAAGGAGAGGGAACAAGAAAATGCAGGGTTGGGTAGGATTTTAATGGGTGCCCAAGACTCCAAATTGATTCTTCTGGTCAGAAATGAACTCAGATAATTTAAGGCTTATTGTGGAAGTTTCTTACCTTAATTAAGCTCTCTTAAATGTGCCACGGTGGAAGTTTTGTTTGAATATTGCTGAACCATAAGCACTTCAAATTGGCATTACCAATTGAAGGTCTGTGCTATTGAGAAAGATGCATGCCTTTTTCTCTTTTTGGTTTATAATCTGTGACAATGAGCATTGAGATTCTTCCCTTGCATGGCAGTGTGATATATAGAAACTTCTCCAAAAAGTGCCAACTCTATCCTGAAGTGATTTTACCTTCAATTGTCATTTTATTGCTTGCTATGCAAAGAGGAAATTTAAAATCGTACATTTTGCCTACTCAAATTATCGTATGAAATCCCCGTTATTGTTATTATTACTGTTACTATTTTTATTTCTATTATTCTGAAATTTCATGTCCCAGGAAAAGCCACGTCTTACTGACATACGTAAATGCATGCATGCATTAAAACATGACTTAACCTAACTCTAGAATGTGGAAGTTCTTTGCTATGGATAACCCATATTGTTTTTCTTTATCATCTTTATACTTTTTTTGAGCATGAAGAATAACTGTGCAGTTGTTCTTGGAAGCCTGTGAATTACACAGTTGAATTGATTTGATTTGGCATTTGAAAGGGATGATCTCCTTTCTCCTGTTACTGTCATTCTGATCTCTTATTTCACATATTTTGCGCACCTGTTTTCTGTTAGAGAACTGAATAGTTTCGATATCATAATCTAAAAGGCATTTGTTGAGTGTGCCTGACAGAATTCTCAAATGCAGGAGATAGGTACTTGAAACCCTGGATAATACCAAATCCAGAAGTGATGTTCATTCCCCGAACCAAGGATGACGAATGCCTAATCCTGGCAAGTGATGGTTTATGGGACGTGATGACCAACGAGGAAGTCTGTGACATTGCCCGTAAGCGGATACTACTCTGGCACAAGAAGAACGGTGCTGTGCCTCCCTTGGGAAGAGGCGAGGGCATTGATCCGGCAGCTCAGGCAGCAGCAGAGTGCCTCTCAAACCGTGCAAGCCAGAAGGGAAGCAAGGACAACATAACTGTGATAGTGGTGGACTTGAAAGCTCAGAGGAAGTTTAAGAGCAAGGCTTAGGGCTTTATCTGCAATTGAGTCATTTATCATTTTCTAAGTTTCAGGCTGTGTAAATTTTAGCTCCAAATAGGGAAGAATAGGGATTATGAGGGCAGCAGCGACGTGATAATCACATAAGGGAAAGTAAAGCAAAAGTAATGTGTTATGGGGTTAGTTTTGCCTCCGAGTTTAAAGTCTCTGTGAGGTAAGTCAACTTTTGAATGACTTGTGATATGCTTTTGCAAATGAATAGCAAAACTTAGTGGTTATTAGAACAAGTATGATTTGGTTGGTCTTTTCAACATGTTTGCTCTTTTCGGAATTTTAAATTTTATACTAATTTTTACTGTTCAAAAATTGAATTTATATTTTCAAAACGATGTGGTTGTAGCTTTTGATGAATTGGATTGGAGTGGTCTAGCTATACTGATTGGTTGGTGGTTTTCTCATTATGAGGGTGTTGGGTCGGTGTTCTTCTTGTTGGAGTTGACTTGTGGTGGAAAAATATTGTTTCAGATTTGGGTCAATTCAATTTCAACCAAAATTCTCTGTGGTTCATGCATGGTTTATTGAAGGCCAAAGCCATTCTAATAATGTGGACTTTGGATTTACTTGAGCCTGACTGATGAGGCCACTTTGACCATATTTACTTTAGATTTATGTGGTAAGATATCAAAGTTTAGTATTCAAAGTTTAGTGTTCAAATTTTGGTTTTGATATGTAAAATATTATATTAAAAATGTAAAAGAGTGGTGTTAGGATTTTAAAAAATATGGATAAAAATCATCCACATACCCCCTCAGGTTTTATAAAGTGGCAATGACATCCCCTTAGGTTTCATAAAGTACCAAATAGTGCTTTTTTCGTCAAGTTTTCTATCAAAATTTTATAATTTGACACTATTACCCTTATTCAAAAGCTTTTACAGTATTAAATTCTACCTTCTCATCCCTTGAGATTGACTGCAACCTCTTAAAAGGAATTTTTTTTTTAATAAATACAAGTAATCATCAATATGTTTAAATAAGAAAAGTCTATATCACTATTTTTTTTCCCTCAAATAAAATGTATTTAACTATACTATACATTAGTTCATCTGAAATGATGTTTTTTAAAATATATTTTTGGAAAATTTTGATAAATGTAAGAAAATGTATTAAAAATATAAAATTGCATAGCTGAATAGTAAAAAAAAAATAATGGAATATTATTATAAAATATAAAATTGATTGTAAAAGATATAAATAAAACCAAAACAGAATAAAAAGTTGAACTAATGAACAATCAAAAGAGTTTGTCTTCTTGTTTCCTTAAATTTTTTTTGAATTTCCCTAAAACATATTATAACAAACAAAAGAGCACTTAAGCCACATATAAAAAAAAAAAAAGGTAAATTAATTTCCGTGCAAACAAAAGAGCACTCAAGCCACACATAAATAAAAAAAAAAGTAAATTAATTTGCACGAAAATTAATTTACTATTTGCACGAAAAATTGATGATTACTTGTATTTATAAAAATAAAAATAAAAAATTACTTTTAAGAAGTTGCAGTCAATCTCAAGGGATGAGGAAGTAGAATTAATACTGTAAAAGCTTTTGAATAAGGGTAATAGTGTCAAATTATAAAATTTTGACAGAAAACTTGACCGAAAAAGCACTAAAGGGGTCTATTTGCTACTTTATGAGACCTGAGGGGGTATCATTGCCACTTTATGAAACCTGAGGAGGTGTGAATGATTTTTACCCAAAAAAATATTATTATGAAATGTACTAGTGCAAATCTTAGTGACCAGATACATTTCAATCTGAACAAAGATGGCCCTGTTTGTTTTGATTCTCAAAACATGGTTTTGAGAAAAGTTTTAATTTTATAATAATTTTTCATCATTTTCAATACACCTTTTTACATTTTTCAATACACCTTTTTACATTCTCAATACAATTTTAATATTATAAAATCAAAATAAATCTCAAAACCATGTTTTAGAAATCATACCACACAGGGCCTTATTTCTCTATAAAAATTCTATCATACAGTATAGGAAGGTAGAATGACTAGATCTAGGGGTTACCTCGGGAACCAGAACCAAATCAAAACCAAATCAGTAGTTAGTTTTGAAGGACGGTTCTTGGAACCATAGTCAAAACTTTGTCTTGCGGTTCAAAACCGTATAAATAAATAAATATATATATAATTTTTTTTTACTTTTTATTTTTTATATTTTACACATAGCAACTATTAATTTTGTTTTATATTTATAATCTTTTCATTATATTTTACACATATTGTTTCTCTTTAAACTTCATTTGCAATAAAATTTCTATAAAAGAAATTTCAAGATTACATTTCTTTATTGTAGATATAATTTTTTAGTGATCTACTTGAGTTGTTATTACAAAGATTGATATTGAAACCGTCTCAAATTGTAACCGTAACCAAATTTGAAACCGGAACTGAAACCGTATAGAATAGGAACTCTCAAATAAAATGTTCGGTTTGGTTCCATCTAGTTTGAAACAAAGAACTGGCTGCTTTGGAATTGTGATCACCTCCACATGCATAGTTTATTTGTAATGTTTATGGAAATCAAAACGTATCTACGTTCGCCCTGATTTGGGTCCCCGGAGTTTTTCACCATCCAGTATTGTATCCCTTCCTCATTAGTACCCTACCCAACCAAAAGAAGAGCGTGGTTCAGCTTAGAACTGCAGGGCCCAATGTATATTCCTCCGTTATAAAAGTGAAAATTTTTATGATTAGCAAATACAATAGTTATGGGTTGTCGGGTTGATATGCAACCGACATTACCATTGTAGATTCGTTGTCCTGAGGGACTACTTCATACTCACTAGTGAAGTAGATATGATTGACGAGGCGAGTCATTAGTAATTCCACCTTTATGAGTAAGGAAGACAAAAGCTCTTGTCATCAAACTTGCTATGTTGTAGGCCCCGTTCGATTGATCACAGTCCACTAATTCTTGTTCCAAAAGAATTAACTGTTATACAAATTCAAATTAAGCTCTTTCGGTGTGAATAATTTTTTTTATTATAATAACTAAACTCTTTTGAGACATCACAGTAGCAAAATCTTCTTTTGACTATGGATTCATTGATTTCCATTGGATAAAATATGGTCACCACTCACCAGGGCTTCCTTGTCTTTCCAGCCAGCAAAATTAGGATAAGTAATATAAGAGAAGAAATAATATACTAATTGAGAAGGTCAAAATAAATTACAAAAATTCATAATGTGAGCCAAAAAAAATTTTAAAAAAATAATTAAAAAAAGTCATATTCTTATGTCATCCATCTAAAACAAAAATAAATTGGGGTCTTAATTTAAAATTTGTTATGTGCACAAATTATTACTATATTATAATATATTAGTACAAACTTGGGCTATATTATAATATTATTCCTTACTCAAAAAATCTGTAACGTTATTGAAAATCCTGGCGTATCCACGTTCGCCTCAATTTGAGTCCCACGAGTTGTTGTTCACTATCCAGTATTGTTTCCCTTCCTCATTAATACCATACCCAACCAAAAGAAGAGCATGGTTCTTATTAGAATTGTAGAGCTCATTGTTTATTCCTCCGCTGTATAAGTGAAAATTATTATGAGCAACAAATACATCAGTTACGGATTGATACACAACCTACATAAACAATGCAAATTAGTTGTTTAGTGATTCTACCTTTCTGAGTAAGGAAGGCGAAAGCTCTTGTCATCAAACCTGCTGCATTACAGGTTTGTCCGATTTATCACAGTCAATAACGGGCTTAACTAAATTAATTGAAGGGGCCAAGTATTTATATGTATATACTGTATGTAGCACAATTTTGATTGTATGGGCCAAATATTTATATATAATTTTTTTAATTTTATTTTTATTTTTTTATTGTTTATACAAATATATTATAATATATTAGTAATTTATGCATATAAAAATTTTGAAAAATAAATTTTTTTCACAGAAAAATTTTAGATTGAAATTTTTGAACATGCTCACATTAGTTTTGTTTGAAATGGACTGGTGCAACAGTGAGTCAACTCAAAATCCAATAATTTTAGGGACTAACTTTATATTAATATATTATAATATAACAATAAATTCTACTCATAAAATTTTTAGAGGAGTAAATTTTCTTATCAAAGTTAAATTAATATTCATATTTATTTTTGTCTCAAATGAATGGGTGCAAGAGTGTGTCTTTTTATTTTTTAATATTTTCAATTCAAAGCCCTATAAATTTGGTAGCCCAAGTTTGTACTAATACGTTATAATATAGCAATAATTTATGCACTTAAAATTATATAATAGTAACTTTTTGCACATAAAATTTGAAGAACAATAAATTTTGTACATAAAAATTTCAGAGGAGTAAAGTTTCTTATCAAAGTTAAATTAATATTCCTATTTATTTTTGTCTCAAATGAATGGGTGCAAGAGTGTGTCTTTTTGTTTTTTAATATTTTCAGTTCAAAGCCCTATAAATTTGGTAGCCCAAGTCTCTACTAATACGTTATAATATAGCAATAATTTATGCACTTAAAATTATATAACAGTAACTTTTTGCACATAAAAATTTGAAAACAGTAATTTTTTTCACATTACAAATTTTAGATTAAGGCTCATGTTTATTTTGTTTGAAATGGTATGACGCAAGAGTGTGGCTCTTATTTCTATTTTTATTTTTATACTTCTTTCAATTTAAGGCTCACACTATAAAGAAATTAAATTGAAATTTACTGAATTCCCAAATCTTTACTCTGTGTATTTTTTTGATAATTTTGCATTTAGGAAAAACTCGTAGAAAACAATATAAATAAATTTTACATTATTATAATTTTATTTGGGCATTCTTTTATTATTGGCCTCGAGAACTCCTGAGCAGATGATCAAACCCCATGCTTGATTCCATATCCTACAGTGTTAGAACATATTAAATTTAAATATTATTATTAATATGGTTCATGAATTTAGTGTAAGTCTAGAAGTTCTATTAATATTCCAAGAATCTAAGTTCGACTTTGAAAAAGTCAAATATAAGTTCAAGGTATTGCCTTAGTAGACAGTAAATAATTCTGTTACGATTATAAATAGGATGTTTTGTGAAGTGTTGAAGCAAGAATGGAGGATGATGAACATGAGCCTTAAGAGAATATTGTATTTTCCTCCTTCCTAGTAATGATATGAGTATTCGAGTACTGTTTATATTACTATCTCTTCTCATCTCATCTTCACAAATACTTCTCCCGCCTACAGCAAAAATTGTTATATTTTTTTGTTTACGCTTCCACGCTGATATATCAAAACATATTTCAATCTAACAAGTGGTGTTAAAGCAAAATGTAGTTCTAACATAGAGTTCTACTGGTGTTCTTTGTTCTATCACCCGATGTACATTGAAACATTCAAAGACATAATAAACGCATTCCATGTGAGAGCGTTCAACACTGAATTCTTTATCTTGTTTTAGTAGAAAATCATCATTTCTTTTGAAGAATTCATGAGCCATTGTGGTCAACAATGACTGCAACTGAGCCACTGCAATATGGAATTAGGGGAAGCTTGGGATGAATTAAATGCATGGGAATTGCAAAACAAGAATCAAAACCGGCTAAAACTTGTATCCGTCCTCTTTACAAAATAAATTTCAGGCATATAATGTATAATTAGGGTTGATATCAAGTTGAGTCGAGCCAAGTTGTGAAGTGTCGAGCTCTGTTAGTTTATTAATCGAGTCATAAATTCTTGTTCGTGTTTATTAATGGAGGAGGATGGAGGATTCTCTCACAATTGTTTTTCACTCTTTAGAGGTGCAATTTACGGAGTGTTCTTGTCTTTTCTTGTGGAGGTTTTTAAACTCCATTTTTACAGTGTTTAGCCTCTACTACCGAAGTTGTTTAGGTAAATAGTTAAAAATCTAGAGTTCCTATTAGAGAATGTTGTAGATAAACGTAAAGTATGAAGAAAAATTTTGTCTTTGCTACTAGATTTGCTTCATTGAGTATTGTTTAGTTGCAACAAATTTTTTTTTTTTTTTTCAATTTTAGCTTTACAACATTATTTATTGTTTAGTTGCTAAATTAGAAAGATTTATTTTCTATTTTAGCTTTAAAATCATTTTAGCAAAATGGAGTATCTAACTGTCAAAATATTTAATACTTTTAATCGTTGTGTAGGCAATAATAAATAACTTCGTATTTTTTATCTACAAGCAAATCCAAATGTCAGTTTTTATGCCATTTGACAGCTATGTAACATTTGCAAAAATATGAACAAAAATTCTTATTTCTAAATGCATAATCCATTTTAAAGTATATTGAAATTAATGTTATTATCAACGCATAAGTTTGCTAAAGCAAATTCCCATAACTGCCACATAAATTTGCTTTAACAAATAAATAATTACTCTGATGACAACATAACTCTAATATTAAACATTAAAAAAATACAATAACTAATTTATTTTATTTTAATATTAGCAACATAATCACCATAAAATTATAAATTGCCATATCAATTAGTTCTCACTATGTAATTTCCACAGAAAATGTCATCCCAAATCTATAATGATCCATAAAATAAATAAAAGTTTTAGCAGGTAGGATCAACAAAACTTTGCAAGCAAGAAATAAGATGAAAGAACTACTATTTCCCGTCATTTCTCGATTTGTTTGTGTCATCCTTACGGCCATGCTAATCTTTGTATCGTTCCAATTTTATTGGATATCCCCGAAGGAACAAAACAACAAGATTCTTTACCCAACTAGTATTTCCTATAAGCTAGCTCCTTCACCACATCTGTAAGTTGTTTCTCCTTCTGAATGCTCTCAACCCACCTTGCATTAATATTAACTCTCTCTAAACTCTGTTTCAAGGTCCTGGCTATGAAAGGCTTCATGCGGCTTCCAAAGAACTCCTCCACTTCCATCACCTTCTCATAAGAGGCGAACTACAAACAGGTAAAAAAGGAGCATCATCACAAACTGATAATATGATATGACCACATTATATTGAAAATGCTTGAATCAAGAATCATGATCAAAGACTCACTGGCGAAACAATCGAGCTGATGAAACGGGTCACTAGGAATCCAGCACCATAAGTTTTTGCAATCTGATCCCAGTGTTCCTGTAATGTGCAAGGAAAGAGTACACCACAATCAGCATGAAGTCCAGCTGGAGCCCTCCTATCGCGTCCAGAAAACACGCACATATATGTATGTAGGTATAAACATATTGCCGATGCATTCTCCACTAGTCCGTTTATTCTAACCTAGAACAGTCTAGACTGATAACGCAATTTCTTCCCTTAAGTAACAATATACTTACTTTCAACCATTTCCAAGCAGTTTCACGTCCTTCTCTACTAACACCAAGTCCATGAACAGCATCTTGACTTCGAACCTGGAGTCAAATGTATAACACGGATCAAAGAAAATTACCAACATATTTCTGGTTTCTAGCAGCGCTGATATAAATTCGTTAAGGAAGATATATATACATCTTCCAAAACTATAAAATAAGTGATAAAAAACCAATAGTACCTCAGAGGACAGTAAGAAATCGAGAAGTTCATTAATAATTTCAGGATCCTTACAAGATCCCAGGGAACCTACAAAAGGCAAGAAAAGATATAGTTTCCCCAAAATGTACTAACAATAAACCTTCAGCATCTGCATTGATTAGTAAAAGAAGTCACCTAGTATCCGAGTCTTTTCCTGGCTGAGGTCGGTCTCTCTATAAATTCTTAGTAGAGAATCATATCCTGACCGATTGGATTGGTCGACCTTCAGCATTACAGCCACATATACAGCCTGTAATGAAATGGTTGGGATGCATGAGATCCATTACTATTGGTGAATAGCGCAAAACTATACCCGGATATATGTATCTCTCAGTACCCTTCTAATATCTGGTGGAAGAACAGGTGTATGTCTGTCATTCACGAATATGTCGAAGCGTCTGCTTGCTTCTTTTAGAGTCTCTTCATGTCCAAAAATGGCAAGTGCACTCAAGAGTTCACCTCTCAACATGGCATCTAGGTGGCTCTCCCCTTGCTTGGGATCCCAACCTAGTCTCCTGCAATGAAGTTAAACGGGAAATAACAAGTCATACAGCTTTATCAATCAGATTACATCTTTACACAAATGGAGATATCTTCTTTCTACTCGACAAATATATAAGAATATATGCTATAAGTAGCAACAGTGTATCTGTTAAGGAGCAATACTCTGCGGAATACTGGAAAAGGTTGATGAAAAACAGTTTGATTTCATCCGCTAGTTCAGGAACAGCATCAGCAGCAATCCTCACAACCCTGCAACTTATCTATGACAATCCAAATAAAGAAGAAACAGAAATTATAATTTGCATGATTCAACGGATAGTTATCAACAATAGGTCAAGAACATACACTAATCAAGTTGGACAGAACAGTGTAGTCAGTTTCCTCCTTGTAAGCTCCCATCAAGGCAAGAAGAGAAGCTAAGGACTGGTGACCAGCAACAGATAAGGCACATGAGTCATCCAAAATACCTGTTGAGATGAGTAAATGGTTTTCAGTTACCCTTTTATGCTTGATAAAGTTAGAACAAAAACGGATGTTTAGTATCAAATTACCATATCTATCCATTGTTGACAAGAACTTATTCTCTATAGCATGTCTAAGTCTCACTGAGAGGTCCTCATCGTATTTCACCCTATAGAAACCAGTTTGGTCCACATTAATTTTCACCCAAGAATTGCTTTTAGATGTTGAGGTACCAAGAGAGTCTTTGATATCATGAGTTTCAGATTTGGCTCGCAGTAAGAAGCTTTTACGAGCATCATAGGTACCACAACACAGAGTTACTGGAACAATCCATTGCCCATCTCCAGGAGAGCCACTCAGTAAAAAGTGGGACTGCAATACATTAAACAAATTAGTGAATGAAATCTCATGTCTTTTAAATGTATAAATTTCCATGCATAAAAATCAAGCTCAAGGAAAAACCTGTTCGAATTCCAAATTTTGGTTTTGCAATTTGACAGAGACAACTGGATAACCCTTTTGCTTTGTCCAGGAATTCATCAGCTGGTTAACAGGTTCGCCAGATTCTTTCTCAAGGACAGACCACAAATCTTCTGTCTTTGCATTCATGCCGGCATATTTCTTTATGTATGAAGCCAGTGCTTTCTGAGTGAAAATGACACAGAAAAATACTTTAATTTGTCATAAATGAAAACATATTTTTCCTGGGGAGGATCATGATAAATTTGGTAGTCTTTAAGATACTATCCACTAGCAATTACAGCTCTATGGGATCCGAAGGTAATTTCATTAATAGAAGTTTGGCTTAGGAAGGAAATTAGTTTGGCATGGGACTCCTAAGAAAAGGTTTGTAAAATTTCGAGAAAACACATGTTTCAAACACAAGAGACCATTTTTGGTGATTGAATAGCACATGCTCCATAATTTTTGTCAAAAATTAATATAAAGCATGGGAAAGGATGATATACTAAGAAGCAAAAAATGCAAGAACAAGAAACAGATCTAAAACCAAAGTGGAAGATGTACAGCTCTTGATTGATCAGTCAACCTGAAAACATTCAGCACCCAAATAACTCTGCAACATCCGAATTACAGATGCACCCTTTCTGTAACTTATAGCATCAAAGATCTCATCAATCTCACTTGCATGATTAATGTCGACCTGAATAGAAAGAAAAAAAATTGTAAATAAGGGGCAGCATAAAGGGTGACACAAGAAAACAAAGAGAAAACTGGGATCAATTACCTCAATAGCATGTGATTCCAGAAGCCCATCTAGACGAAGTCCCTCGGTACTTTCTTCAAGGAATTGAGTCCAAATTTGCCATTCAGGAAACAGGCTATCAGCTGCTAAATAGCTAACCTAAATAATGAAAAATGACAGAGAGGGAAAAAATTGTCTTCATAAAGTTATCAGGGAGTAATGATAATAAATATTCTATCTGCACAAAAGACAAACCCATGTAGCAAATCCCTCATTCAGCCATAAATGTGTCCACCATTCCATCGTCACAAGATTGCCAAACCATTGATGTGCAAGTTCATGGGCCACAACAGTTGCAACCTGATACACACCAACAATTTTTCAGTGGCAGAATGAAAGAGAAACGTCATGTCACAGAAACAGAATTCCACGTGAAAAATGAAAGAGAAACGTCATGTCACAGAAACAGAATTCCACGTGAAAAAAAATTTCAGCTGATTCATGATACCCTCTGCTTGTTAGCCGCAGCAGAGTGCTTTTCATCATACAGCAAAGCTGTCTCTCTGTATGTGACTAGGCCATAGTTCTCCATGGCTCCGGCAGCAAAATCAGGGATTGCAATCATATCTAGTTTGGGCAGAGAATAAGGCACAGCGAAGTACCTGGAGGTGTTCAATGAAAATCAGAACAAAAGATGTCCTTTTAAGACATGTAAAAATATTTGAATGGTGAATTAATTTTCAGTTGAAAATTGATTTAGAGAGTGAAATGTTAACAATGTAATCATTTCGTTGAATTGCTATGCATAAGAATCAAGTAAGTTGCTGCATGCTGAAAAGTAAAGTAACTAACAGCTAGATCTCATTTACTGCAAAAAAATAAGGGGAAATTTTGGTGCATACTCCTTATATATTCCTAGTGTTTTGACAGCAACCTCTAGAGCAAATTTCCCTTGACTTGCCTTACCGACCTTGCAGTACACCCGAACGGTAATTCCTGCAGGATGTGTTGTTGTAAGACAAAATATGATACATCATAGCAGACTTGAGCGAAAAAAAGGCAATTATTATTATCACTGTCAAAAGAGTACCATCAGGTGTCTGATCTTCAATATAATCAAACAAACCAACAACAACTGCCACCAAGTAAGTTGACATGATTGGTGATTCCTGATAACTAACTCTCTTAGCATTGCCATTCACTTTCTCTTCAACCACTGGCATGTTTGATAGAGCAATGAGTTCAGATGGCACCTCCAATGTTATCTTGAATGTAGCCTGGAAAAGTGGACCATTTCAACATTCCATTACCCATCATTGAGATAGAAACTATCAAGTCAATTGCATCGAATAAACTATTGTGTATTTGAAATCTATTGAACAAAAGTATAAACACTAATATGTGAGATGAAAATTATACGGATGCCAAAATATTAGATGGCATACAGTTGAAGAAAGTGATTGAAATAACTGGCAAACAGGTTGAGTTTCAGCAAATGAAGCTGTACAGCTCCAAGACATAAAGTTGCAATATGATTACAAAATATTCAAACTGCAATGAAAGTGCACGTGTAACCGGGAGAGAGAGATAGTACCTTACAAGCAGGTTCATCCCAGCAAGGAAAGCAACGCCTTGCGTCTGCTGGCTCAAACTGTGTTACAGCCATGTTCTTCATCACCCCATTATGTTCATAGGAACTGAACCAAAAATAAATAAATTATAACTGGAATGTGATCCAAAAATCAATCATGCAAGAGTTGGACGATGAAGCATATTTTATAGGCAGCCATGTGACAGAGAATAATCGAAATCTTTGAGGAATTGTGCACAATACAAAATAAGTAAACAATTCTTGTGTCAAGAAAAGCTGGTATGAACTCCAACCTTTCTTTCTACAACCTGAGACAATAAAGGACATACACCACTAGGCAACATTCCTAAACAGACCAACACATAAATCAAGGCTAGCAACAACGCCATCCTCGAAAGGTGATTATGCGATCTTACGAAAATAAAAAGTAAAAACCTCAAAGTTTTCAATTCCAAACATAGCCCAACCCTACAACAGCTCAGAACTCAGGGTAAGAGTAGCAATCTACCTTCTGTAGAACCCTTTCATCCTATCGTTCAAGGTTCCTTCAAAGGCGATACTCAAAATCCCTTCTCCGATCGGTAAACTCTCTCCAAACTCCGCCACCATTATCTCGTCTTCTTCACACATCTCCACCGCCACCGCCTCCAAAACCTGCAACTTCACACGTCAAACAGCTACCCAAACAAAACAAAAAAAAAAAAAAAATTAAAAAAATCCAATCATTCCATTCAAAACAACGCACCTTGGTGGGGGATTTGAAGTGAACGGACTTGGAGTCAACTGAGAGCTCGGAGGCATTGAGGACAAGAAACTTCGTATCGGAAACGACGTCGACGGCAATCTGGACGGCGCCGGAAAACTTGCAGGCGTCGAGGTCGGGTTTCAGGAAGAGATCGTACCTCCTGGGAACGGCGAATTTCGGCAATCTGGGTTGACCCCTGAATTCCTGATACTTTTTGGGATCCATTTCTTTGCAGAATCGAATTCAATTCCGGCAGATTCTTTTCTTCTTCTTCAACCTTGATGAATCTCAACTCACAAGTAACGTAGTACTTTGTTTAGGAGCTCGGTGTCAGTTTATAAAGATTGTGTCGTGGCTGAACTTTCTTCGGTTACTGTGTATCCATCTGTACCTGTATCAGCATCTGCATTGGGAATAATTACAGGGGCAAATACGACCGAAAAAAATGTTATGATAAACATAAATTTTTTCTCTCTATTTATTTTATTATATTTTTTTAGGGAATTCTTCAAACTTAAAAGTTTCATATTTTTTTAATATTTGGCTTCCTATTATTCTTAGTTTGACTTTGGATTAAATATGTAGGGTAGTGGATATGATAATTTAGTTTACAAATTATATTTGTATTTATTAATTATATTAATAAAACAATTATATTAATAAAATTGTATGTTTTTGTTAAAAAAGTTTGAAAAATACTCTTTAGGGGAAATTTTTTTATTTTTTCTGTCCTATTAAAAGATTTTTGTTTCTAAGCAAGAAAAAAAGGAGTGTAATTTCTATTTTTACATTGCATACATTTATTACTATTATAATGCGTTGTTTACAATTAGCACATAGTACGTAAAATTTCGTTAAAAAAACACATATAAAACAATAACTTATTTTATATTTTGTATCTTACCACTTATAAAACAATAAGCATAATTCTTTATAGTTTCAAGTAAAACTTTAATATTCTCTTCAATTTTCAACTTCTATACTATGTGTAATTAAATTAAAAAATAAGTAATG
This sequence comes from Leptodermis oblonga, assembly GCA_016801395.1. NCBI lineage: Eukaryota > Viridiplantae > Streptophyta > Magnoliopsida > Gentianales > Rubiaceae > Leptodermis > Leptodermis oblonga. The sequence goes on along the minus strand of CM028757.1, from coordinate 31,674,536 downwards.
ATAGTCTTATCAACAAATCATAGTAATTTTTTGTTAGCAACTCATGTGGTATGTATTCATTGGCCAATTATGTGATATTAATAAAAATGTAACCAATGGGTGCATAACACATGAATTTGTATCAAAAAGTTGTTATAATTTATTATTGAGTTTATCATTACTCATAAAACAATAAGCATGACTCTTTATAGTTTCAAGTAAAACTTTAATATTCTCTCCAATTTTCAAACTTCTATACTATATGTAATTAAATTAAAAAATAAGTAATGATAATCTTATTAACAAATCATGGCAATTTTTTGTTAACAACTCATGTGGCATGTATTCATTGGTCAATTATGTGATATTAATAAAAATATTTTTGGAATTTGTCAATTCAAAAAACAATTTTTATGGAATAAATTCTATCTATATTTATTCCATAAATTTTTTATGGAATAAATTCTATCTATATTCTATGTAATTTGGTGATGTGACGCTATCGATGTATCTAAAGCTAATTTATTCCATAAATTTTTTATGGAATAAATTCTATCTATATTCTATGTAATTTGGTGATGTGACGCTATCGATGTATCTAAAGCTAGCATTCATTCTGCGTTTTGAAGTCATGCCTAGGGCTGAGAACGAACACGAACGTTCACGAACAAGCTCGGGATCGGCTCGTTAAAAGCTCGGTTCGAAATCGTTTATTTATTAATAAACGAACATGAACAAAATTTTAAGCTCGATTAATAAACGAACAATAAATGAACAAAAGGGAGCTCGGCTCGATTACGTTCGTGAACAGCTCGATAAGAAAAAATAATTTTTACACAAGATAAAATAGATTTATAATTCATCATTCATACATATTAACATGAAATTACATTTGGTGTAGTGGTAAGACACCAACAGGGGAACCCAGAGAATTTGGGTTCGAATCCTGCACAAGCTAATTTTGTTTTAGCAGAGCTAATTTTGTTTTAGCAGTGGAGATCCACAAGGCTCTCAGGCTCGAGCTCGAGCTCCTAAATCCTATACGAGCTCGAGCTCGTATCCCAGGCTCGACTCGAGCTCGAGCTCGAGCTCGAGCCCAAGATAATGAAGTCGAGCCGAGCTCGAACATGGGTGTGTTCGGGCTCGGCTCGGCTCGATATCACCCCTATGCTCATGCCTTTTGTTCTCAACTATTCTTGTCACTTGATTCCTCTCTCACGCTCTATCTAGGGCCTTGTTTGGTATGATTTTTAAAATATAGTTTTGAGATTTATTTTGATTTTATAATATTAAAATTGTATTGAGAATGTAAAAAGATGCATTGAAAAATGTAAAAGTGTATTGAAAAATATAAAAAGGTGTATTGAAAATGATGAAAAATTATTATAAAATTCAAACTTTTCTCAAAACATGGTTTTGAGAAACTTGACAAACAGTTCTTTTTGGTTGGGTTGAATTTTGATTTAAAAATAATAATTTTATAATATAAAAAGTGTATTAAAAATGTAAAAAGGTATAGTTAAATAGTAAAAAGCTGTATTGAAAATGATGAAAATTGATTATAATATATTAAATTTACTGTTGAGACCAAAACTGAGATCAAAATTAAAAATTAAAGAACATGCCTTTAATCTTCTTCCCCTGGGAGATGGGTGAAATAGATTTCTTTTATGTTATTTTCTTTTTAGTTTATTTTTGTCTTCTTTCATGATGGGAGTTTTCTATTCTCCCCGAATAAACGGGAGTTTTCTATTCTCCCCGAATAAACGGGAGTTCTCCCCCATATTAATAAATGGTTATTTTATTATTATCAAGATTCAGTAGATTGGGAGCTTTCATCAGAAGATTAGTGGCAGATTCGAGATTGAATTCATAATTCGGTACGTGATTTATCCCGGTGGCAATTTTTTTTTCCTACTAGATAGATCTATACGGATAATTTCAACTGTTTTTATCTAATTATTATCAGATCCAGTTGTATCACCGATTCTCTCTTAATTAACAAAATATGAAATTTATTATCAGAAAAAAAAAGTCATGCCTTTTGTTTCGCTTCAAAGACTTGAGTTTCTCTCTTGTCTTCTAACCTATGAAATATGAAAGTTGACATCCACAAGTTAGGCCATCTTCAGCAGCAGCGTTCCAACGCTAATGTAGCCCACCTCCGGCCCACTTCCACCTTTGGGTTTTTTTCCCAAGTTGTTAATAGTACACTATTCACACCTCTCTTCTTCCTTTTTTTTTTTGTGTTTTTTTTAATTTTTATTTATTTACACTTTAATCCCTAAATTTTTTTATTTATTATTTCAATTGATTAATTAAAAAACAAACTTTTTTATTATTATAAATTTAAGAGTTTAATTTATTTAATTGTATTTCATATGTGATTAAAATATAAATAATTATAGTCAACTCTACTTAATTATAAAGGGAATTTATAAAGCACTCGCTTTGAGCTTCGTGACGCACTTATAGAGCACTTGTAGGAGCGCCATTCGAATGCAGTAGACAACTCGGATTAGTAATATTATTTTAGTAGTTTGCATTTTCTTCTAAATAATTATGTAAGTTTTTTTAGTATCATTAAATTTCGTGTGTCGGAACTATTTTTAATTTAGTTTGTATTTTATCAATCTTCATTGCGATATTAATATAATTATCGTTTGATTATTAACTAAATGAATTTATCATATTAGATGAAACTACAAAATAAAACAATTATTTGAGGTTTTTGTATAAATAACTTGAATAGTACAAAGGTAATTAAATTGAATTTAAAATTATGTGTATGGAGGAATCAAACTAGAATATTCTTGAAAACTGGAAAATAGAGTTTTCTGCTAAGGTGAATTTACTGTAGAACCTGGGAATTAGAGGTAAAGGTGATTGGAATAGTGAAAAACTGCTGAAGATGGCCTTATAGTGTTGTTGAGACACATCAAATTCTTTGAATTAATTATAAAGTAATGATAGTCTTAGCAACAAATTATAGCAACTTTTTGATAGCAACTTTTTGATAGCAACTCATGTGACATGCATTCATTGGTTACATTTTTATTAATATCAAATAATTGGCCAATGAATGCATGCCACATGAGTTGTTATCAAAAAGTTGCTATGATTTGTTGCTGAGTATATCATTACTCTTAATTATATTTATCCATGACATTCATGATTTACTTTTTAAAATTTTTCTTTATAGTCCTTTTTGGCTGAGTTATTTTGTTTTTTTTATTATTAATGGACAGAACTTTTAGAAGTAGTAATCGAACATCTACCTCTAGGTGGCCCTCTATGCGTTACAACTGATGGAGAACTAGCTCGTTCTTGAATTACTTTGTCAAGATACTCCGTTAGCTATTCTTTAAGTGTCAAGTGGCATAGATACACTAATTTTCCTTTTAAATGAATGAATTATTTTAAAAAAATTTTCATTGTTTTTGAAATAATGAAAAAGTATAATTAATGTTATGAGATTTGAAAAAATAAGGGATAAATGTAAGTTGAAACTTCGTAAATTTCATATATGAAATTTGTAAGCGAATACTATAACAAAAGAAACTGAGCTATTGGGACACTTAAAAAGGGAACGAATATAGTATATTTATTATTTAATGGCAAATTGCTACCTTAAAAGAGGGGGAAAATATAACAGCATTTATTTATTTAAATCATTTATTAAGGAAGTAAATTTACCAATTTAATTAAGTATATAATCACTTTTCATTTTTCTCTTTTATAATCTTTAAAGCGCAAAAAATTGCAATTTTAATCCACGATCTTTACTTAAATAGTAAATGTGGTACATATTTTCTGAAAAATTCTTAACTAGTCCATATTCTTTCAACTTTTTTGCAATTTAAGTAATTTTAACAGAAAATTAGAAAAACTAATTGTCAACGCCTCTTCCTGTTAGTGAAATACTAAAATTGTAAAAGAGTCAAACTGCAACAAAGCCAAAGATTGAGGACTAATACTACAATTTTAATCTTATTTATTTTTAAATATTTCTTAAATTAATTGCATTTACTTTATATATATATATATTATTTATGCTATGAGTGAGAAATGAACTGGTTGAGTACTTTTGGGAGTTAGCGTCTTATAAGACTTAATTAATTTGACCCATTAGATTGAATTAAGTCAACCTCATTTTTTATAATAAAATTATTATTTAATTAGAATCAAAGTAATTTTTATTTTTGTATATAATTTAAATTAATATTTTATTGTCATATATATGTTAGGATGATTCATTAAAAATACAATAATTGAATAGATCTATAGATTGTTCTAAAAAAATTGATTTGGCTTACAAAACAAACGGATCAAATGAGTTATGAGTCTTATGACATGTTAGCTTACGAAATGCCCTAACCAATTCATTTATTTATCACCCTCATAGTACAAATAATTTATATATATATATATATTTATTTATAAGTAAATAAAATTATTTAAAAAATAATTAAGATTAAAATTGCAATTTAGTTCACAATATTGGCTCTATTGTAATTTTAGTCCACATTGACTAACAGTAAGAGGGTTGACCGTTAATCTTTTTGATTTATTGTTAAAGGGACTAAAATTGCAAAAACTTTTTTTTAAAAAAAGGACTAATTCAGAAATTTTCAAAGAATATATACTACATTTGTCATTTAGGTAAAGATTGTGTACCAAAATTGCAATTTTTCGTTAGTATATATACAGACAATTACAAGTCTTTCAACCTTTTGAGTTCCTTGGATACTCTTCTTTTGTAGCTTCTTCCACTACTAATCTGTTTTCGACAAACCCAGCATGTATAGATCAACCCTACCAATTACCTCTGTATTTCTCATTCTCAAGAACGCTTAACTTGGTCACAGAATCAGCCAGAGGTACAATTTCTGGCCCAAATTTTGGTTCGGCACTCGGTGTAGTCTGTCATTTCCTTCAATCTTGAAGTATCATTTGAATTCACGATGTTTTTGCCTACTTTTGACGCATCTAGGGTTTATTTTTATTCGAATTCATTTTGTACGGTTCTGTTGGAATCAGTTTTCACAGTGATGCCGATCGATTATATTTCCGCTGTGTGTGATTTTGTGATATTTCAGTTTTCTGCGAATTCCTAGGGCGATCGAAGTGTCGTGTGTGACCTAATTAGGTTCTGCGTGATTTGATTGGCTTAATTTTTGGCAATTCTGCTGGCTGATGTTACTGTTTTATCGTGTTCGTGGGGTTTCTGTTGGGAAATTATGTAAGTGAAGTGCTAGATTTTTAGTAATTAAAGAGCATTGCTACTAGGATGATACTTGATCAAATATGTTCATTTTGATTATTGTTTTCTATCGATTGGATAGTTTTGGACTCAATAGATAACAATTTTTGCTTTTTTGCAGAATCAGGCCAATATAGGAAGGTTTAGAAATTGCAGTCTTAGATAGTAGAGGAGGATAAGTCGACAAGAGAAGCATTATTGTTGTTATGTTTATGAGTCCCCAATGCTTATGGTGCTTTTACCCCCAATTTTTATTTTTTTAAAATTTTTATCCAACTGATGCCGAAGTGCCGTACATTATGGTCGCGAATGGGAAAAGTGCCTAAGTGCAAATGTCTCCATTTTTAAAAATTCCATCTCTTTGAAAATGATGGTCAGTTTCTCAGCAACTGTTATTTGAATTTTTGCAGCATTTATGCCAAGAACTAATACTAGTAGGTCCCTGCAACTTGTTATGGTCTGTGATTTTAGTGCGGGTGAGCAGTTGGAAAAGGTAAACAATCAAATCTTTGCAGCATAGAGAGTTCAATTTCTTCCTTAAATCATGGTGCAATATGGTTCCACAAGTGCTTTTATTTTTCAGTTACGTCGTTGTTGATATTGTTGCATGATTGTAGGTATCAGCTCCTTCAGAATCAACTGCTTCTGATAGTTCCAAGGACTCACATTTGGAACTGGAGAAGCAAAGAAGGTTTTTTTCTCTAACATGATTGAATATTTGTTATTCAGCTCATTTTATGTGTATAATAGAGTTGGTAATTGTCTTTCTTTTGTTACATCCTGTTGTCATCCTCATTTTAGGAGAGACATTTAATTTTTTTCTGAATAATATAGGCTCCTGGCTGAAGAAGTCATCTGTCCAAGGTTGGTTTGTTTCTGAACCTCTAACTAATGTGTTTTCTTGACACTTCTCACTGGTTTTCTGAAAGATCTATTGAATAACAGTGAAAGCAGAAGTTTGTACTCCAGCACCACAAACGAAATCTGGAAGTGCTAGGAAGCAGCAGACAGCAAAGAAGATTGCCAGTTTGCTAAGAAATCCTTCAGCATTGAAGTCAAAATATCAGCCTCAACAATCACAAACAAAAGTCATTAAACCAGCTAGCGTTAGAAGGTTTGTACTAGCTGGTTTTCTCTGGTCTCCTCTTATTGCATATGTATTTCCCCCTCTAAATTTGTTTTCCTATTGCTCGCAGGGACACAAATAAGAGAATAACTGTAGAGACTCCTAAACTTCGCTCAGGAAAATCAAGCCATAAAGCAGCAAAAATTCGAAGGGGGAAAATCTGGGCCGGTAAGTATCAACTATGCTATACCAATTGATTTCCTATGTCATTGCTTCAAAATTCTTTTCTAAGCTTTTCACCTTTTGGTACAATTTATGAATGCTGCAGAGTCATCAATGGAAGCCACATATCACAGAACCAAAATCACCTGTGCTTCAAACATCACTGAGGGCACGACCTCCCAGTATCAAAAGTTCTGATGAACTGGAAAAGGAAGAACTTGAAAAAGTTCCCAAGTTTAAGGCAAGTCCTTTGAACAGAAAGGTACCCCTTTTCACACTTTGCTTTCTTATTTTTGTGATATCCCTCTGCTCTTTCTCCCTTTAATTATGGTAAACTGGTAAAATTCTACAGATATTTGAGAGCAAAGGTGATTTGGGTATTATCTGCAACACAAAAAAGCATATCACTATTCCTCAAGAATTCCATTTTGTCATAGATGAAAGGATTCCACCTGCAACCCATATTGCTGGCATGTTTGACAAGGTTTTTAGTCAGCTATTTCAATTGAATATTCCTGGTTTCCATATTCAATCACTAAATATTTGTCCCTTTATTTTTTTCAGCTGTAAATTAGATCAGAACCTCAGCATGACAAACCACCTATTCCTAGAAACACTATGCCTAAACCTTTCCAGTTGCAGACTGAGGTAATGCTTTCGGGATGAATGATGGATGAACTTGCATATTGACTTCATGCAACTAAATTACTTCATGGCTTTGATTCCACAGGAAAGAGGAGTAGAGAAAGAGGAGAAATTGGTCACTGAAATTCTGCAGAAAGAGTGGGAACTGGAACGCGCTAGGATTCCCAAAGCGAATCCATATCCTTACACCACAGATTACCCAATTCCACTCCCTGAGAAACCACGTATGCCCCTTACGGAGGTTCAGGAATTCAATCTACAAGTACCACGCCGAGCTGTGGACAGAGCTGAATTCGATAAAAAGGTAGGTTTTGGATGGAGGAGGCCCTTTTAGAAACACAAACAGAAAATAACTTGTGCTAACATTAAAGTCGTTTCAGGTGAGGGAGAAAGAAATGATGTACAAGAGATACAGAGAAGAAGCTGAATCAGCCAAGGTGCTGGAGGAGGAGAAGGCTCTGAAACAGCTGAGAAGGACATTGGTTCATCATGCTAGACCAGTTCCTAATTTCAATCACCATTTCTTGTCTCAGAAGTATGCAGAAAAAAGGTTCAAATTTCTAGTTTTAGTTGTAAATTTTGATTCAAAGAATATAATATGTCATCAAAAGTTTAATATGTCATCAAGCAAGAGGCAAATGTAACTACTATTGCCATCAAAGTTGAGCTTCAAGAAAGAAATCTGAATCTGAAAGAAGTTTTAACCAAAACTAGGATCCAAAAAGCACTCAACACAGTTGGTTTTCAATATAAAAGTTTAAAACCATTAATTGCTCCATCCCAAAATAAATGTCATTTAAGTATTTTTCATAAAAATTAAGAAAAATGCTAAAATAACTATATTAGTCTTATTGCTAAAATGACTATGTAAGGCTTATTTTTACAATGACTATATTAAAATGGATTTTTCTAATATAATAGAATGTATGAATGAGTAGACAGCTGTTATTGCCAGAGCAATTATTAGGAGTTAGAGCAATATTTTGTCTATCTTCCAAAAATGCCCCCTCACTATTTCAACTGCTTAAGTACCTATTTTCAGCGCTCCAAATTATTCAATTTGAGTAATGATAGTCTTAGCAACAAATCATAGCAACTTTTTGATAGCAACTCAAGTGGCATGTATACATTGGTTACATTTTTATTAATATCAAATAATTGGCCAATGAATGCATGCTACATGAGTTGCTATCAAAAATTGTTATGATTTGTTGTTGAGTATATCATTACTCATCCAATTTTGATGCCATTTTATTTATCGATCATAACCAGCATGAACTCCACCGTCAAGAACTCTTCCCTATCAATTTGCTGCAGCAGTACAGACGATGACAACTAATGCATGGAGGAAGAAAACTTTTAACTAATCCATTAACTAGTGCTTGTTTCCCCTGAAACCATCTTATTTTCAGTCCCTAATTTTGTAAAGAAAGGAGATGAAAAAGAATTTGGGCCTCAGTTCTTAGAGATTTCCCCAGGCATGCTTTTTCTTTAAAAAAATTCTTCTTCCAACTGTCAAACGCTTAAGTGCAGCCAAATTTACAAGCTTAAAGAGAACATAACCTAAGCAAAACATCACACCTCATAAAACTTCCATGTTCTGCTAATGGATGCTCCAGCATAACAACATCACAGTTCCAAATTCCAAAATTTTTACAATCTAACAACTGAAGCAACTAAAGCTAAGGCATAATTCAGTCTCAAATTCTGCAGAAACTTGAGTTGTATCTGGTTATGTTTTTTCCAATATATATATATTTTTTCTTTTTGCCTCAGCAATTCTGCGAAATAGAATTTTCAGATCAATGTATTTAGACTCAAGATGGTGCCAAAAGGAAGGGAAAAAAAGGTTCCTCTAGCTTAAAGAATCCAGCAGATCTTAATTTCAAACCAAACAAGATTCAGCCAGAAAAGGAGATATCAAGGCTTCATCCTCCACCGTCGAATCCGTCCCTACTTTTTTTTCTGATGCTGATCTCAGGGAGTTTGAATTTTAAAAGACATTTGGGTGTCATGTTCTTCAATAACAAGATGGAGGGAAATTGAAGAAAACATAAATCAGGATTTGGTTTGATGGCCGAAGGCTGAGGGAGAGGGAAAGGGAGAAAGAAAAAAAAAAAAAAAAAGGAACCTGGGAAACTATTAGGAGATAAGGATTGAAATAGTGGGGGTATTTTTGGAAGAGAGACAAAATATTGCTCTGGCACCTAATAATTGCTCTGATAATATCAGCAGCCATATGTTTAACCTTCCATTGGCCCTTTGTCAAAACACTAAATGACCAATATGACCCCACAATTCAATCTGACTTAAGAAAATCAATTGTGACTTTAACATATAGTTTAGATTATTAATTTTATGGTTTTAACTTGATGCTCTAGTTTTAATTGGTCTTTTACGTTGAAAAAGTTTTTAGTTAGCCTCTTTAGTTGATAGAAGGGTTTTAACAACAATGTCGACGGCTTCGGCTTATTGTTGTTACTGATCAGATTTAACCATAAAGGTGAAACATGGATGGTCAGCTTCAAATTTTTTTCTTCCAAAGGTTGCCCCTAGTAAAGCTCGGGCACCGTAACTTCATTGGAGCTTATAAAAAATTTGGTCTAATATTTAAAAAATGTATTTTTTAAATACTTTAAAGTACCAAATATAAACTTTTTAAACATAAAATACCGAATCAAGGGACCATGAAAATTATTAAACCAATAGTTTTTGGGGCATACTATTTGCAGGAATAAATTTACTATTCACAAGAATATTTTTCTGTGAATAGTCTATTTTGCCTTTTAGCTAAAAATAAAAAATAAAAAAAACTCATTTACACTCATTCATTTTTCACTCACACATTGTATCTATATATGGTCAGTAGTCACGAAGACGATCAATATTACACGGTAAGTAAACAATCTATACATTTTTTTACATAAAGTTTGTTTGTTAAAAAAAAAAACCCCGTCTGGCCCAAGATTTTGTCCAAAAAACCCCAAAATATGTGAGATTTTACAAGAAATCTCACCATTGCTAAAAAAAATTCCAAAATCCCGCCCCCTATGGGCGAGATTTTTGAAAATCCTGCCCACAGGCAACGAGATTTTGGAAGAAAATCACGCTCCCTGTGGGCGTGATTTTTCTTCTTCAAAATCCCGCCTGCTTCAAAATATCCCCGGGATGGGCGGGATTTTTATTGCTTGAATATGATTTTTTAAAAAAAATATTTATAACTAAAGAGCACTATAGACTTTTAACAAAAAAATGTTCATGTGAATAGTATTTTGGTTCCTGCAAATAACAATTCCGTAGTTTAACTAACAAAAATATCCTCACAGTACATATCATATTTATATAATTTGTTGGTATTTAGTGTTTTGATTATTAATTTTATTTTTTAATCAATTGAACTAATAAATTATTGTTACTTTCTAAAATTTTACATCACTAACTGAGTTATTCATTCAAAACAACATATCATTCTTTTTTTAAGAAAAATTAATTACATTAACTTCTACCAATACATTTATATTCATTAAAATTGTTAATTTCAATTTTTGCTCATTATTTGCGAATAAAGTAGGGCTATAAAGGTAATTAACGTAACGTACCAATTAGTTTTTAACTTGCCCAAAAATTTTCTCAACCGACCTTCTTCCTCCTCTGCAGTCTGCACCATCGCGGCGGCGTCACCAGGGCGGAAGAACAGTTTCACCGGTGAAAAATCTGGAATTCCTGAAGAACTGCCGGATGAAGGCGGCGATACAACTGTCAAAATAATTTTCCGTTTCTGATTCCATTTGAAGAACAGCTCCGGGCGAACGTAGGCTTTAGAATTTTAGTTGAATTGAAGTACAATGGGATTTCTAAGAGAGAAGAAGAGCGCATCTTTGGCAACTTCACCTTGTGCCGATCTCAGGGCTGCTTACAACCAATGCTTCTACAGGTAATAAAGATTCTAGCCTTTTCGGATGAAAGATTGAACGCCGATTCTTCGTTTTTTTTCATATTACAAGGAAAGGGTCGCGTTTTTCTCACCCTAAAACCCTAAACCCTGATTTTAATTTGCTTCTCCTGGTGCGTAGATGGTACTCAGAGAAGTTCTTGAAGGGTCAGTGGGATAAAGCGGGTTGTGCTAGTGAGTGGCAGAAGTACAGGGAATGTTTATCTGTACGTTTTGGACCTTTGCTCCCAAATTGTTTTCAGGATAATTTACTCTTTGAAGGATGTGTTCTTAAGTTAAAAAAAACTATGCTCTTTTTTCAGCAACATTTAGATGATAAGCACTTGAGTCGATTCCTGGAAGCGGATGGCATTGTGGAATGGACAAATCAAACTGATTCTAAGAGCCCCGGTGATGTTCCTAGCTAATATCTTGATTACAGGATCGAGATAAAGGTGATTGCAAATCGTTAATTTCTTCAAATTGTACGTGTTATGTTTCTACTTGAGTCTATGAATTTCTTAGTACTGATGTGTAAGGCCTTAACAAGACTGTAGACGAGTTGATTACATCTTTGAGAGAGATCAGCCCGATGAAGAAATGGACAATATGTTTTTAAATGCATGTTTTCTATCCATAAATCCATATGATCTTGGAAAATCTAATTCAACAAGCTTATTGTGCAATTTCCTTTATCTGCATTTCTTTGCATGTGCCAAAATAGGATGTATTTGAAATTTGACAAATTATGGAAAATGGGCAGATTCCTTTCCAGAAAGAGAACATTTGGGAAATTAGTATTAGATTGTGGTGCTGCAAATAAGGCGAACTGTTTTCCATGCATTGAATCTAGCTCTTTAAATAGTATCAGATTGTCTTGTCCTTGTTTATCTTGTTGCACCTTTTGTTGTCTTGGTTTGGCTTTTGAGTTCAGTTACTCCTTGGATCTGTTTCCTTGTGATCGTATCTACTGGGGTTTCTGTGAAGTTTGTGGGAATGCATTGCATGAAACTAAATTTTTCATATGAAATAAGTTTTGCTTGGTAATGCTATTCCCTAGAAGCCTTTTAACTCTTGGTTTGAGACTGGCAGGAACCCTTACTGGAACTAATATCAACCAATTAGGCTTAATCTTTACTTTTTTTTTGTCTTCTTTGCATTTCTTGGAGAAGTCGGCTTAGAGAACATTTGCTTAATTTCATTTTTCTTTCTGATTGGTAGTTATCACAGTCAACTTAGTAATTTCTACATTTTACAACTGGGTTGCAAATTGCTGCAAGAATGATGGTTGTTAATTGATTTGTAATTCAAATTTTGTTCTTGTGCAGGGTTACAAAGAAGTGTGCTGTTAACAACAGTTAACAGCACACTTCTTTGTCTGCTAGTGACTAATGCATCCTCTTTGTCCTCAACTGGGTTTGTTGTATTAAATTTCAGTTTTTTTGTGCTTAATCAACAGTGCTTTTAAGGATTAAGGGGGCACCAGTGATAAAATTACATTTCTCCTTGTTATTTCCAAACACCTAGGTTGCATACATCTGTTCATTTACTTAGTGATACTTCAGCTCAGAGAGATGGCTCTGTTTAGTTTGGCAGTCTTAATCAAACATAAGGAAACACAAAAGAGTTAGGATTCCAGGGGACAACAGCATATATCTCATATAAAAAGTTTTGTTTCAAGTTGTACCTTGTGATTTATAAATGATTGTACAACTAAATTTCTTTTAACGGGACAAAAGTAGTATTATAGAAAAGGTAGATTGATGCTCTCAAAACCAACATAGAAAAGAACACTTTTTTCCACATTTAAGAATGTTACATGGAATAAACTTCTTTGAGTGCATTTGGAACACTTGGAGAAGGTGATTATGTTCCTTCTATTGTATTTCAATGTCATACAGACTAACTTATTACAAATTGCAGTGACATGAATCAATAAGCTGTATCTTTAAATCAGTTGGCATCATGCATTAGGTTTTTTTCCTGAACAGGAAGTGCACAACCATCCATTCTTCTCCGTTGTTATAGCCAAAAAGTTCTGCCACTGCGATGAAGAACGTTCTCCAGTAGACAGTCCATTTCAGAGCTGAATCCATGCCGTATGTTGATTGCATTATCGGTTTTATCGAACTCGAGTTCTTGTCCATTCTCTTAAGCCACTCTTCACTGAAAAAAAGAGTACAACTGTAAGTACTTATGAACTCAGGGCCAAGGTAAGTGCATATAGAGATTTTTGGAGTATGCTGTAGAATTTGTCCATGATGCTCATCATATATTAAGAATCCATACCTTGTTTGTGCATAGTGTTTGCCATTAACAAGCCAGTGATTGACTACAGAAACATCATCCTGCAAGAACCACACACAACTGTAAATAAAAATTTACTATCAAAATGGCCAGATTTAATCACAGGACTCGAATTCGGCACTGTTACAGCGAGGATAATCAAATTGCGAATATTCAACAAGGCTTCTCGAGAGATCTATTACTGATTAATCCCTTCATTTTGGAGCATTTGGTTTGAGGGGTTGAGAATAAAGTAATAGAATGGTAGGAAAAACATATATATAAAAAATCAATGTTTGGTTTATGAGTTCAGGAATAAAAACTCAGAAGTCATTCTGACATAACTGGTAATGAACCAAACCTATCGACGGAAATGAGGTTAAATTTGATTCTCATTCCGTTCTAGTCTATTATCATACTCATTCTCATCTCAGCCACTCAAACCAAACGCCCAAATGCTCCTTAGCAAATAAACGCATGGACTTTCTTTTAGTCTTAACTAGTGTTTTCATAGGAGGATCCAACAGACGAACTATAACAGCAACTAGCAAAGAACCAGATAGAAATGCTCATGTAAAGAGCTTACCTGAAAATATAGGAGCAGATTAGCTGAAGGCATTGTGCCTCCAGAGAAGAAGTATCTAGTTATCCAATCATCTTCACTTAGATCCTATGCACATGACAAAAAAACCCAACAAAAATGTTAGAAGATAAAAGAAAGAAAGCAGCTTATTATCACGATTTCAGAAAACATTCCGCCATTAAACAACTAAAAAGAACAGAAATCAAGATTACCTCAAAGTGATAGGCAAACGATTTATGGCAAAAGTGATGGATAAACAGAAGACCATCAGCTTTCAACCACGCTGATATCTTCTTGAGAAGATCCCTGTAATTTTTCATATGCTTTCCCCAAACACAATAAAAAAGAAAAAAAGTCAGTCAAGACATAAACCCCAGAAGCTCAAACTCTGTAACAAGAAGATTAGAGAAAGCTGTACCTCAAACATTTCAATTGAAAATATCCGGTCGTAGGATGCCTCCATTTCAAAGGTGCTAATGTCCGCAACAATAATCTCTAGGTTCTCTAACTGGTTAGCCCTATTAGTTTCAAATTTTATGTTGAAGATCAAAGTCATGACCAGGTTTTTTTTTTTTTTTTAGCGAAAACAAGCGAATTGCACATAGTATACATTAAACATAGCGCTCAAGATTAGCGAAAGTACCTGCACTGCTCCTCAATGTGTGCTTTCTGGGTTACCGAATTGCAGATCCCTGTAATCTTACAATTTCTGAACTTTTGCGCGATATAAAGAGAAAGAGATCCCCAGCCACAACCAACATCAAGAACAGTATGACCATCTTTTAGTTGTGATCTCTCGCAATATAGCTCCAACATTGCCTTCTCAGCATCCTCTAGAGTCTTTGAGCTGTCGGAGAAAAGACAACAGCTGCAAGAATGCCACATAGCATGGACTCGAGTTTCAGCAACTTGCAACATCAACACGTTTCTCAAAAGATGCAATGCTCATCAAACAATTGCACATTAAGTTGGTTTCTCAAAAGTGCTCAAGCTAATACAAGATAAGGTCAGGATGAAAAAATGGGACACGTGAGCGAGGTAGACCTCTTCTTAGTGTATATGAGCGCAACACAAAATTTGATAAAAATGATGAAGTAACTAAGGTACATGTAAAACTTGCCTGTATTTAAAATGCTCTCCAAGAACAAGCTTGAAGAAAGAGGTAGGAAGTTCATAATGCTGAGATTTTGCATCTTCGGTATTGATGGCTATCGGCATTTTCCTCAATGCTGAAAGAGAGGGGCAATCATCCGCATGCTTTAGGAGAATAAACTGCTAAACATCATAACCACATTGCAGTTGAACTCTAAAATTCAAATATTGACATCATGTAGCACAAACGACTTTTGGAATGCATAAGTATCATAAACTTGTTAAAACCTCAACAACTTGTCCAAAATGTGGAAGTCCATAAAGTGACTCTTACATACGCAGAGCAACATCAGAAAACACATCAAATTGGGACACACTAATAAGGGAATTTCAATCAGCCAACCATTCAAAAACAACAAACCTTAAAAACAATTACTACAAGCTAAAAAATCCCATTCTTTTGACATTCAGGAGAAACCCACCATCCATTTTCAACGAATCCAACAGTTTCCCCAAAAAATCCACAGAACCTACTTCAGATTTCAACATATGAACTCAAAAAAAAGTGAAAAATCTGAGGAAAAAGAAAATACATTGCGCGAATTCCACAAGGTCGAGGAGCTGCAGTTCGGCGGTGGGTTTGTAGCCGGAGCGAAGGCGGCTGGATAAAAGCAAACGAGTGAGTCTTCTTATGACGGCGTCCGGCAGTAGATTGCGCTCCAATGATGATAACATAAGGCGCACAGTAGCTCCATAAGGTGCCTGGATTAAAGCTTCCATTTTTTGCTTTCAACTGTGTTCTTCGTTTGGAGAGGAATAGTCTATAGAGAGTTTGTCTCAAAAAAACGTTGGTGGGAGAATGGGGTCATTATCTGTATTCTGTTATAAACGAACGTGGCATGATTCTCTGCCGGACAACGAAGGCGAAGTAACAAAGGCGTGGTTGTTTTTCACTTTTTTGAATTCAAATATTTTCACGCCTTCATTGGAAGGAACAGATTTTTTGGGTAAATTACATTTACCTCCCCAAAATTTTAGTAAAATTACGTGCCTGTTCTTTTTTATTGTTTTGAAAATATATTTTTGAAAAATAGTTTTATAATATAAAAAAGTATAGCTAAATAGTAAAAATTTATATTGAAAATGATGAAAAATAATTATAATATCTTAAATTTACTGTTAAAATCATTGTTTAACAAACCGGATCGGACCGGCCGGTTCGACCCTATCCGCTTCGACATCAATTATGGTAAATGAGAAAAACCGGGAAAAAATCGGGAACCAGGTTAACCAGCTCCAACCCGGTTTTTCTTTTATTGGGAATTTTTTTTTTTCTTTTTGCACTCTTTTGCATCTCTGCTCCTTTTATTTAAGGATTTATTCATTTTCACAACCAATGTGGGATATAGAAAATCTGAAATAAATGTAAAAATTAATTATACTCAGTCAAGATTTGAACCCATGCTTTCAAGAAGAAGGAAACTCTTATGAAAGAGTGATTAGCCACTAAGCCAAGCATGTTTTTATGATAAGTTGGACATTAAATAATTTATATTATTATTGTTCATTTTAAAAATTATCTTTTTAATATTACAAAAATTAATTATATATTAATTATGATATATATAATATATTTATGACGTCACCGGTTTGAGTCCAGGTTCGACCCCTGAACCCCGGTTAAACCCTGACCCCTGAGCTCGGCCGGTTCAACATTCGATCCAGTTTTTTAGACATTAGTTAAAACCAAACCAAAACCACCTTACAAGTATTTATCTGTATTTTCTATCAATTTCATTTAACTTCCCGTGAATCCGTGATTTGTATATGTGTCGCGTCTGGGTTATCGGGTTTCGGTTGGCGGGTTCCAGTGTCGAGACCCTTCAATCCGAACCTTACATGTTTAATTATTCTTGTCGACCAATTTAACTGGCAAACACCTCGAGTTCGTGTCATGTTTTCATATTGTAGTATAATTACTCGTTTTAGTTGGCGAGTTCAGATGTCGATATTTTCAACCCTAACCGTACTCATTTCATTATTCGTATTATTCGGATCGATGGATATAACCCGCAAATCCATCAAAGCTCTACCAAAATCCGTTTATATCGTGTCAGGACCGTGTCGTATTTTCGTGTTGTGTCTGAAATTGTTAACCTAGTGATTTGGTCATAATTACATTCACCTCCATATAAGGCATGAAAATGAACATGCGATTTGTGGATCTGTTTGTTATATTATAAAACTTTAAACAAAACAAAAAGCCCTAGTCAGAAATTATTTGTAATTTTATCCAAACTCTAAGAGGTAAATGTAATTCATCTAAAAAAAATTTAACTAGGGCTTGGTTAGTAACGTTAGTATCCAAATAATTGAGATGCATTATAAACCACCTAAAAGGTTGGAATTCGTTTCTTACTATTTTGTTAGCGGTTAACCCAATGTAATAGATGGGGCATTTGTTATAGTTAAGCTATTAAATTTTTTTTTTTAAAACTATAGTATGCTTATTTAATAATAATAATTCTACACACACACACATATATATTATTATGAAATTATTAGCTGATTCTACACTTAAATTCCCCTCCCTTCACTCTAAGTGGGTTCGTGTTTGTAATCTATGCGATTGCTTCATTTATGACTAATTACGGAACAATTTCCAATTGTCCCTATATTTAAATTTCTAGATTTATTTATTTATTTTGTCTTTTCTTTTGTGAATGAGCCAAAAAGTTTAAAAAACTTGTAGGTGAGGGTTGGTTTTGAACTTTCGGCGTCTCGTGCAAAATGAACCCATCAAATACGACAATGGAAAAGAAGTGCAGCCACAGCTATGGCGGTCGCCGGTCTCCAATTATTGATTCCCCTAAAATTGACAATTCCCACCAATATTTATTTCAAAATTCATATGACGGTCACCAAACATTCATTATTTCCAAAAATCCCTTCACAAGACCATGGCAATTAGGGCTGACAATATCTAACATGACACAATATAAGTGGGTTAGAGTTGAACTTTAGTGAGTTCGCGGGTTATATTGGTCGACCCGAATAACACGAATAATTAAACGGATAAGACTAGGGTTAAGAAAGTTGACGCGTGAACCAACAACCCGAATTCGACGAGAGAAATTTATATTACAACACGAAAAGACGACACGAACACGAAATGTTCGTGGATTAAATGGGTCGACACGAATAATTAAACGGGTAAAGTTAGGGTTGATGGACGTCAACACGGAAACCTGCCAACCCGAACCAAATAACCTGGACACGGCACAAATTGCTACCCACAATGGGATAAATAAAAAGAGAAAAAAAAGAGGAGAATTCCTTGTAACAAAAAAAGGTTTTTGAATTCTTGGTAAAAGAAGGCACACAAATAAAAACCGTTATTGGCCTTTGACTATTTGCACACCCCTCTCCGATGTTTCTAAAACTAACTATTTGCCCGGGCTCTTACCAGTCAAATCATAAAAATTCATGAAAAGACAAAAATCTCTTTGGAATGTTGACATCATACTCTCAAGTTTAAGTAAAAAATTTTAGACGAATATACCCCCAATCATTGGGAAAAACAACCGGAGATAATTTTTTTCCTGAGAAAAAACGCTCAACTCTGGAGAAACGACAATGGCAGCGAGTTCTTTGTGAAAATCGCAAATGGAGCGGGAAAAATGCAGCGTCGTCGATAATGGAGTTAGTGGCTCGACTCCGGAAAAACGACAACGGTATCAGTTTGGAGTTGGAAAAGTGCAGCGGCGATTATGTATCGGAGAAACCTTCACCCGTTTTTTTTTTTCTTTCTTAAGTTATATGCAGTTAATACTTGGGGTATATTTGTTTGAAATTTTTTAGTTAAACTTGACACTGTGATGTCAACATTCCAGAGGAATATTTTTGTCTTTTCATAAATTTTTATGGTGTAAGAGGGGGGCAAACAGTTAGTTTTATAAACACGAGGGACAACCAATTAGTTTTAAAAATACGAGAGGCAAATAGTCAAAAGCCAATAACACGGGGGTAAATAGTGATTAAACCTAATTTTAATGATATAATTATACACATTTTTCGTTATTAATCCTCTCTCTGGTCATGTTCATTCCCAATTTCCATTTTTGTCTCGTCATTCTATTCTAGAACCTCGTTGATATACCACTTGTTCAACATTTTTTAAGATTATTTTAACAATCATCTATTTGTTTCTAAGCCATTCAATTTCTCCTTCAACTTAATTTCACTCCTTAAAAGTCTTTTATTTAATTCAGAAGCATGTGTGGAATGGATATTGGTAGAGATGGCGGCAGGGGTAATTTCTCAAAAATGAGACAATATCAAATTAGTTTTAGAGGGTATTATTGTAATTGACACATTACTTATTCCCGTCCTCTAGTATCTTTATAACTATAAATTTTTTTTTATTTCAAAAAATTGTTATTTTACAACTTCCATTGAAAAGCATAAAATTTTTATTATAAAATTTTTGTCCTTTTAACAATAAATTAATAAATAAAATTATCATTACTCAAAAATACAAGTTGGTGTAGCAATTCATTGAGAGATAAAACATGTACCATGTTAATTATTGGTAAAGAAGACAATTTTAGAGTTTTCTTAATTTATGTGTTTTTTACTCCAATGACACGTTTTAAAGGACGGATGGAATGTTTTTGGCCAGAATCGGTCCAGGACCGAGGCCCGGACGCGCCTCAGCCCAAATTACGTAAATGCCCTCATGAGTACAAAAAAGCCTCTCTCCTCCTCTTTGTCCAATGTAACTCTATTCTCTGTGTTCTTTTCTTTCTGGGTTTGCTTTCTTCTTCTCTTTCTTTTTTCTCAGTTTCGTCTTTGCTAGTTCATCCCTCCTGTAGAAGATTTCTTTAGTATCGTCATCAAATACTTTCCCAACAAGAAGATTTCATTTTCTACTACTATGGTTCTCCTTTTAAGTCACCATTTTTAGCCAAATTATTTCTTAATTTCCACTCCATAATTGACAAGGTAAAGGTCTCAAATCTGAACCATTATAAATTTACATGAATTACTACACTGTAGAAGAATTGCATCCACCTTCTAGTTCTTGGCATGATCATCCAAAAGAAGTACAAACTTAGTTTTGCATAATAGACTCAGCGCAGCATTTCTGTTTGGCGAGGAAGACGGGCTAAAATGATACTTTCAATATACGGAGTACAAATTTAATATAATTAGTATTACAATTATCACAACAACGTGCGTACTAATAACTAATATGATGTTATTTGTTGTATCAATTATTTGTGATGTGCATAAAATTGAAATCCCCATTGGGCCTAGCCCAATGAATTAAAACAAAAAAACAGTAATGTATAAAGAAGCCCAAACCCATGTTCAGATCGGAAAGATCCTACAGACCGAGTATAAACTGTCACAATTTTAGGTCGGGCATAAAGGTTTTGATTTGTCATAAAAGCTTAGATCGGTCATGAAGGCAGCAAGAAAAGATTCATTAAAGCTTGGGTCGGAAAATGTTGTAAACCAACTTGATAATCTTAGATCGGTAGATCTTAAAAGCCCAGATCGGAAGGATTAAGTTGGTGTAACTTTATTCAATAAGCCCAGGTCGGTAAAAGTTTAATGAAGTTAGATTGGTCAAGTACTCATTCCTATTTAGGTCGGTAAAAGATTAATGAAGTTAGATCGGTCAAGTACTCATTCCTATTTAGGTCGGTAACTCATGCAAGATTAGATCGGTATGACCGACCCGAAATAAAAATAATATTATAAGATGTCATGGTAGGGCCATTATTTTAGTACATACAGAGCAATTATGATAAAGGAGCAAAAGTTAAAGCCAGTTTTCCCGGAACGGCAAAAACCATCATTGCAAGAAGAATAAAGAGGAGCGTATGTCTTCAAGACCCAACGGAACCCTCAAGAGTAAGCTTATAAATACTCAGACACAAGCCTCATTCCAGTAAGTTCTAATAAGCAATTTCTGGCAATTCTCTCTTCGATTATTTCTCTCAAAGCTTTCATTCAATATTGTTTATCTCTTTCATATTACTGACTTGATCGTCGGAGCCTATACAGGGGAGAAAGCCCCGCTCCTTTTCTGGAATAATCTTCATCTGGACAGTGGAACAAGTGCAATATCATCAAGCTTCATCCTCTTTGTTGAGCTCAGCAACCCAGAATTCCCCATCATTCTCCAATTTTGGTTCATTCCCTTCACAGCGCAACTTCATTTGGATTGGGCTATTGTTGTCTTCAAGAATCCATTGGACTGCGAAGAAGCATCATTTCATCATTGTAATTTTTGCGTCACATCACTTTTCTTTAACCGTATCATTTTAATATGCATATTGTGTTAAGTGTTTATTTTAAATATATTATTTTAATATGTACGTTATATCAAATATTTGGTATCATTTGAATACCCATTTTATATCAAATATTTGTTTTAAATGTATCATTTTGATAAGCTTGTTGTATCAAATGTTTACTTTACATGTATCATTTTCATACGCTAATGTTTACTTTAAATGTATTGATTTTATGACTATTTTGTATTGTCTTAAAAAAAAAAAAAAAGGGTAAAATGCACCAAATACCACTTAACTATCAATTTTTGCAAAAAATACCACTTTCCTTTAAAAACTCCAAATACAAGCACTTTACTTTCAAAACGTGCGCCCAGTACCATTTTCGCCCTAACGGCCGTTAACTCGATGACAGGACGAAAAACTCAAGGGCAAAAACGTCTTTTCACTGTTCATCTTCCCAAATTTTGTTTTTAAAACAAAAAAACTGAAGAAAATGATTTTTCATAAAACAAAAGAAAAAAAAAACGGATTTGCAGAGCCTTCTTCTTCTTCTTCTTCTTCCGATGCGCACCGAGCTTCTTCTTTTTGGGGATTTAGGTTTCGATGGGTATAGAGCTCCATCGGGTTTGAGCTTTTAGATGAGCTTTTCGATGGAGCTTTTTGAGTTAACACGGCAATGGTGGAATGAATCGGCGACGGAGAATGGAACCAATTCGTGGGCTTCACTGATTTTTTTTTTTCCTTCCAATATGGAATCGAGAGTCGTGGTCTTCAAATGGGTTTCCTCGATTGTCTTCAATTCGTCTCAGAGCTAGTTCCTTCATTCTGGAAATGGCTTTAGGTCACCTCTGATGCGGTAGAAGTGGGCAGCTATTGTTTTGGGTGGATTTGGCCAGAATTCCCACCGAGGAGAGGCATCTCGTGTCTGAAGAACCCCTCCATTTCTGGGTTTGAAGAATTTCTTTCCGCCGACTGCTCACCGGCAGGGTAGAAGCTTCTTCGACCTGGTTATCGACGGACCTGAAGAAGTTCTCCATTCTGGGTCTGAAAATTCCTTCTTTAGATTTCCCTAATTCCCAATCGGATTGCAGCCAATGTTTCTCAATCGGTCGCCCTTATCGAAGGTGAAGACTGGAAGTTGAATTGTCGGGGGCATCGGAAGAAGAAGAAGAAGAAGAAGGCTCTGCAAATCCCTTTTTTTTTTTCTTCTGTTTTATTAAGAAATCGTTTTCTTCATTTTTTTTGTTTTAAAAAAACAATTGGGGAAGATGAACAGTGAAAAGACAAATTTTCCCCTGGGTTTTTCGTCCCGTCATCGAGTTAACGGCCATTAGGGCGAAAATGGTACTGGGCGCACGTTTTGAAAGTAAAATGCTTGTATTTGGAGTTTTTAAAGAAAAGTGGTGTTTTTTGCAAAACGCGATAGTTAAGTGGTATTTGGTGCATTTCACCAAAAAAAAAAAAAAAATGTTTCATACAATTGTATTGAAACCCAAAAGAAATTATCTGATAATATTTTATATATATTTTTTAATATCTAAACTAATATTGCAGCATAAAACTTACTGAAAAAGAAAGATGGAGGAGAGAAAGGAAAGAGAAGAAAGAAAAGATGGAGATAAAAGTGTTGAATCTTGAATTTCCATAGGAGAGAAGAAGAGGGAGGAGAGAGAAAGAAAGAAAGAAAAAAAAAAAGTAAGGGCAAAAAAGTAACATAGGTTGCTGAGCCCCTCTGTATAGTCCCTCGGGAACTGTCTGGACCTTCTCCTCTCGGTCCAGAAACTATTTCCCATAGAAATATGATTCTTGATACATTTGAATGTAACGAGTAAAAAGGAATACTCCTCTCGTTCTATTAGAAGTGTCCACTTTGTAATACTGAAACCAGTAATAAAACATGGACTCTTCAAATAAAACAAATAAAGAGTATAAGGTAAATTTAGATACATACATGGTAGTCCTCTTATACTATTATAAATGCTTTTTTTTTTTCTCCGAAAAAAATTAGTAAATTATATTCATAATAAATTCAATGGATCAATTGATCCTACAAAGAGGTCAATATAGACCATAGATTTCCCAACTTTCAAAATTGTAAGAAATCCACGAGTTTCATATCTGACTCGATAAACACTAGCTAACACATTGCTAGTAAAGTATATGTTTAAGCTACTAATACTCAACGAAAATGTTACAACTGAAGTTAAAACTGAACAAAATTGAATAAAGTTGTCCCTAGAAACTTCATCATTGAGTACCGGCTCTTTCTTTATTTTTCATTATTTATTTATTTTTTCAAAATGGAGGTAATTCCAAATTCACTGGGCACAAATTACACTTCACACTGCTGTTGGATAACCTGAAGCCTATGAATTCATCCCTAAACACGTGTGAGCCAACCATCCATTGTTTTTTCCTTTTCTTCTTTTTTTGGTTTTTTCACCTTCATCTTCCCACAATAGCAAATTTTGACATCAAGTATTGTGTTTTTTACTTTTGAAACAAGTATATCTGATACAAAGACAAAATCCATATTCATTCTTTGCCTTTTCTTCAACAATCTTCAATAAAACTCTCAGATCTGTAAGTATTAACTATTAAAATACAAACTTAAATCCCCCATAAGGAAGGACAAGAACACCCCTAGAAGGACAACACTCCAACAATGGAGAACAACACCTTAATATAGAGGAAAAGTAACACTAAAAACTAACAAAAAAAGACAAAGCTCCCTCCTCCTCCTCCATTATAAATGCTTTTTGATTTGTTCAAAATTATTGGATAACAAACATGTCCTTCAAGTTTTTTTTTTGTTTTTTTAATTTTTGCTTTAAATATATTGGCGAACCAGACCCCAATGTTAGGAAAACAAATATTTAGGGCAACAAAATTTTTTTAAAACTATACTAAAATTTTAAAATAGTATTTTTTTTTGATTGGAAACATTCACAAAGGTTGAAGAGAATTTTTCTGTGTGTGTGAGTTTGTTTCAAAAAAAAAAAAAAAAAAACTTGGTGGGATAAGGTGTCTCCACCAATGCTTGAATGGGAGTAATGATAACTATGACCAAATTACGAAAGAGATGAACAATTATATACGATCTTTCGAAAAAAAAAAAATATATATATATATAGTAAAGAGATATGGTGAGACTATAATCCCTTCAAAGGAACTATTAACGGGCATCTCCACTAGTGAAGACTCCATATATATGTGGAGAGATATAGGAGGAGACATAATAATTAAGACATATGATCTCACTCGTAAAAGAAACGTGTAATTGCCTAGAAGAATAATAGGCAGTTTTGGTCCCATACGTTTGACCCAATGGCAATTTTAGTTCATTTTCTTTTTCTCTCAGCAGTTTTGATCCCTTATGTATTCCTCTTTGGCAGTTTTGGTCCTTTTACCTAGAATTGTAAGTAAAACTGGTCATTTGGGGTGTTTAAGAAATTTTCTAAGTTTTTGGGCCAAATCTATAAAATCTGAAAACCTTTTCTTTCTACAAACCCATCTTCTTCCTCCCTCTTCTTCTTCTCGCCCAAGCTCTGTTTTGCTTCGGGTTTGGTTCGGTTGTCTGCAAGGCACAAAGCATTGATTATTTGATTAAATTGCTTCGGTTTCCGTGCAATCAATTGAGTCAAATTTGATAGAGTTGTTCGGTTTCCTTTCTTGCTTTAGCAAACTTTTTTTTTTTTTTTTTTGGGCTGAATTATTTTCATGAATTTAAAATGTTTGTGATTTTTTAATGGTATTTTATGCTGG
Source organism: Leptodermis oblonga (assembly GCA_016801395.1). Lineage (NCBI taxonomy): Eukaryota > Viridiplantae > Streptophyta > Magnoliopsida > Gentianales > Rubiaceae > Leptodermis > Leptodermis oblonga. Next base: position 31,649,396 of record CM028757.1, on the reverse strand, counting down.
GTTGACTGTGATTAATGAGGTGATTCTGGTTATGGTGGTGGTGGTGGTGATGATGGCGGCGGTGTTGGTGGTGGTGGGTGATGGCAAGTGGTGTTGGTGAGGGTGGTTTTTGTATCATTATTAATGAACCGAACCTTTGCTGTAAAAATGGCAGGAGCAAAAGGGTGCAGCAGCAGGGGAAAGCAAAAACCAGCAGAATCAGATCGCCCAGAGTACGGCACGGCTGACGGCGCTGCAGCGGAGCTGCGCAAGAAAATAATTCTGAATTTTTAGATGGCCCTAAAAGTTCCTCTTCTCTCGCCAAAACCAATCCAATTGGTTCCAAATTTCCCTACCAATCCGTTTTCTTAGCGATTTTCAAGTGCCCATTTCCGCCACCCATCGCGTAACCGTTCTGTCGCAATCGCGTGCACCAACGACACCAGCAACGATGGCTTCAGCGACGCAGAGCTTGCGTTGAAGTTCGGCGCGGAGGTAGAAAAGCTGAAAGCCCACATCGCGCAGAGAGAAGAGGCGCTGAACAAGAGCCGGGAACTCCTTTTCAAAGAGTTCAGCAACTACATGGGCTTGAAAGCGGAGGAAGTGAAGGGGAAATGGAGAACGATGAACGACGATGATAAATTGGCTGCGAGTAAAGCGTTTGTTTCAGGATGGAGTAATAATTTTCATCCTTTGTCAGCTAGATTTTATAGATTTGGACCAAAAACTTAGAAAATTGTTTAAACACCCCAAGTGATCGGTTTTACCTACAATTCTAGGTAAAAAGACCAAAACTGCCAAAGAGGAAAACAAGAGGGACCAAAACTACTGAGAGAAAAAGAAAAGGGACTAAAATCGCCATTAGGCCAAACGTAAGGGACCAAAATTGACATTTTTCCAAGAATAATATGTATATTTGTAATATTTAATGGGAAAAGAGACAATTGCCATTTTGCACAAAAACAAGGTCTTGTTTAGAAACAACATCATCGTCCTTTGTTTTCCACTTTGCTTCAGCAGCAATACAAATTCCAATTTCCCACATTCGAAACAGCTAAAAAGGGAAAACTCAATTCCAATCAACGCCATAAGACAAAAAGTTAATTATTTTCTAATGATTTACTGAACACTTCGAGAGAACAAAAGTGTTTTACGGCTCCCGGGGGTTTCTTTAGATGGCTGCGCAGCGGAGAAAGTCATAGATACTGTTCCAACGCGGCCTTCCGCCTTCATCGAAGGAAATCATCGTATTAGCATCCTCACAGCTCACGAGGTTTGGACTTGGTTCAATCTCGTACAGCAATATCTTGTTTTCCCCTTGGAGGTGGTGGTTGGATCGTATCCCTGTTCATAGTCCTGTTCAGAGGTGAGTTTACCGTGCTTCTTTCTGCTTTTCTGGTGTTCTTTTTCTAGCATTTTCTGGTTGGGAACCTCTGAATTTTATGTTATTTGAGTTATTATTACTTGTATTGAAAACCCTGCTGGAAAAAAAATGATTGCTTTAATGTCTTTGCATTTCAGTTAATGTTTCCTTAATTTTCTTTTTCTCTAGTTGGTTTCTTCTTTCTTGGAAGTATGATTCTGCCCTTCGGATTTGTTACCTTTGAGATACGATGCTCACTTAAGAGAGGAGAAAAAAATATTAAAAAAAAGATGTTTTTTTTTTTTTGGGGTGGGGGCGGTTGTTTCAGGGAGGAGTTAAAAGTCTTGGTTTTGATGGGATTTTCTGCTTTTGTCGAGCATCTTTAAAAATGGACAAAGATGGGAACTTGATTTCTTAGGAATGTGGTAAAGATGATGATTCTTTGCTGACTCTGTAAAAGGATAAAGAAACTCTGATGGCTGCATTTGCACATTCTGTTATATTTAGAACCTTATCACTTGTAAATTCAGTGAAACAGCTGATCTTGGTTCCTTTTATTGTCGATCTTAGTTATGCGATTCATGTTCTGTTTTGGAAGTATATTGTGCAGCATAAGAATCTAAATCTGCCATTCTCATTATTGTTTTCTTTCCTAGTGTTGTAAATTGGAATAGGTTATTGGATTTTGACTGGAATATCTAATATCTAGTACTAGAATTTTTCCTTGGATTTGCAGATTTTGTATTCTGAGGATAATACTGAGATGAGCAACGATGAGGATTTGTGCAGTGGAAAGCTACTGCGTGATATTGAGGAAATAAGCCAAGCCCTATATCTGCACAAAGGCCCATCCAAGGCATTGCTACCTACCACGCGGTTTGGGTCTGAAAGTAAGGCAGATGTGCAGGAAGTGTTCCATAAGAACAAAAACTCATCAATTTGGCGATGGAACCCCTTGAAGACCTTGACACACATACGCAATCACCATCGATTCAATTGTCTATTCTTTCTCCATGTACATTCAGTTGAGGGTCTGGCATCAAATTTCAATGATCTAACTCTATGTGTAAACTGTAAGAGGAAGGATGAGGTGTTCAGAACTCGCCCGGTTCGAGTTTCCCAGGGGATAGCTGAGTTTGAAGAAACTTTGATGCATCATTGTTCTGTTTCTGTTAGCAGAAATGGGCCCCAAAATTCATTGAAGTATGAGCCTAAACTCTTTCTTCTTCAGGCCTCGGTCATTGGGGCTCCGACACTTGATATTGGGAAGCACTGGGTGGACCTTGCGAGGTTGCTTCCTCTTACATTTGAGGAATTGGAAGAGGAGAGGAGGACCACAGGAAAGTGGACAACAAGTTTTAAGCTTAAAGGCAAGGCCAAAGGTGCAACACTGAATGTTAGTTTTGGATTTTCTATTCTGGGGGATAATCCATTTGATCCAAGTCATTTTAGGAAGGTTTCTGATATTATTGGGGTGAATGGACAAACCACAATGCATTCACCATCAGGTATTTCTGAAATTAGCAGCATTGGGAGTGCTCTTAAAAGGCTTGGTAGTGTTTCGAGAAAATCACCCAGCAAATTTCACCATTTTTCATCACAATCATTAGATATGGAGTTTTTTCATGAAGTCTCTTCCAACCAAAAGTCAGAGCTTGCTCAGTCAATGACTTATCTGTACCAGAAACTTGATGAGGGAAAATTTTCTAATCTTAATTTTTCTGACAGCCTTCATGAAGATCTGATGCCCCCTAATACCATGTCTGCCTCATTAACTGAGATTGTTTGTGGAGATCCTGGAAATGAACTTGAAGATATAGACTTCATTGTGATTGAAAAGGGGATAGAACTGCCTGTAAAAGATGAGCTGAAACATGATCATGATGATTCTCAAAGTGCTCAAAAGTCTGTTATTCACACTGTAGATGCTGCAGAGATATTTCGGGAAGATTTGGAAAATTGTAGTGAGAGTGGGGAACCAAATTCAAAGCATATAATTGATTTTGATAATCTCATTGGGAATGAAAGGAATAGAAAGTGTGAAGATGACAATGAACGAGTTAAGGAACCTACAGAGGATGAACTTCAAACAGTTTCATGTAATTATTTAGCTTCGAAATCAGCAGAGTTAAACTCATCCTTCAGTACAAGTAAGTTTATTGAGCAAGAGAATAATATGGAGTCCAAACCTAGCCACAGAACAGGTAAGATGGTACGATCACTTAGTGTAGATGATGTTACTGAATTTGTGGCTGATGAGTTTCTTCATATGTTTGGCACTGAGCATAATGCTGGAGACATGAATTATGATTGCGAGCCTGAGTCTCCAAGAGAGCGTCTACTTAGGCAGTTTGAAGAGGAATGCTGTGTGTTTGGAGATTCTGTTCTCGACTTGGATTCTGTTGCAGAACAAATGGAACCCAGTTGTGTTTCTCGAACTGGCTCTGGCCGGGCTTGTGTAGATGATTTTGATTTGTCATTGGCTATTCAAGAAGCTGAAAAAGAGTATAACCGGGTAACTCAATCATTGAGAAGCAGAAGGAGTGCAAAAATGCTTGAAAACTTGGAAACTGAAACCTTAATGCAGAAATGGGGTCTAGATGAAAAGCTTTTCCAAAATTCCCCTCAAACCATATCTGGTGGATTTGGAAGCCCAATTTATGTCCGTCCTGAAGAAGAACCTTCAGTATTACCTCCTCTTGGAGAAGGCTTGGGTCCACTTCTTCAGACCAATGGCGGAGGGCTATTGCGTTCAATGAGCTCTTCCCTTTTCAGGAGGGCAAGGAATGGGGCAAAGCTGATAATGCAAGTTTCCAATCAAGTCGTGCTACCACAAATGATGGGTTCTGATGTGATGGACATACTACAGTGCTGGGCATCAGGGGGAGCTGAAAACATGATCGTTGAAGCAAATGAAGTGATGCCTTTGCCATGCATTACTGGAAAGATGATGCAACAAGTCAGCCTGCAAAATAAGAATAGTGTAAAAGTTCTCAATAGGTTTGTAAACACCCTTATATGTTTGTTACTTTGAACTTTTCTGGCCTATTAGTTTGGCAACTTCTATTCTGACTTATATTTCCTATTCACAGACTTGATGAATGGGGCTCACCGGTTGTTCAGAATGCTCAGAGCCTCGGCTCTGGCTCTATATTGGAAAATTTGCATTCAGAATATGTTTCTACAGAAGACCTTGTTCCCTTAGCATTGGCTAATATTGAGGCTCTCTCAATTGAAGCATTAAGGATTCAGTCTGGTTTGTCATATGAAGAAGCACCATCTAGCATAAGGCCTCAGTTTATTGGGAACTACATCTCCAAAGGTGGGAGAGTTGAACTTGATGAAGTTGCTGGTCCTTCTGGAGTAACTGCATCCAGACTAAAAAATAAGAACAACTTTAATGATTTGATGAGACTTTCTATCTCCTTGGATGAATGGATCAGATTAGATGCGCTAGATGTTGATTTTGAAGGTGTTGATGGATATATGCTTAATATCTTAGAGGCCCATCATGCCAAACTCTTCAATTTGGACAGTGAACAGCTAACAGCGTCGGGTAGTGAATGTGGTTTGTTTGATAACAACTTCACATTAGCTTTTAGGTTGCAACTCAGAGATCCCCTTCGAGATTATGACATGGTTGGTGAACCAATGCTTGTGTTGGTTCAAGTAGAAAAAGTCCCGATTCTTCCCCCACAAGAAATGGTGAACATCAGTACAGAAACAAATTTTGGCAAGCAACAGTCTGATTTCAATGAGGCAACCAGTTTCCCAGAGAATGCTAGGAAGATCAACTCACAGGTCATTCCTCTGTTTAAAATATCTGAAGTACACATCACCGGTTTGAATGTTGTGCCTGACAGGCAAGTGCTGATAACTGAAAAATATAAGCAATCTGGGGCTCGATGGCTGCTCTCTAGTGGTATGAATATCGTGGGCAAGAGACCTTTTTCCAAGTCAAATGCAATAATAAAACCATCCTCAGAACTTCTCCGAAAGGACGATAGAGATAATCTATGGAGCATTTCTTCTCATGCGCAACATGCAACACAGTGGAAAGAGTTGGCTGAGCTAAGTTTTCATGTCCGCAACCCCGATATAATTCTTCCGATTGGACCTGTTAGGTCTTTGAAAGGTTAGAAGATATCCTGTTTGATCAAGTTCGTGCTTCAGTTGGTAAGATATGTAGTTAGGTAAATAGCCATGTGTTCATATGACTTACACGAAATTGCTGTTAGCCCATTCCTGTTTGTAGATACTTTCTAAACATTGTTTTGCACACAACTGCGTGGTTATGCATTGGTAAGAAGCAGTTAGCTAGGTTATTGACAAAACAGTGGGATTATTGCCAAACAACACGGAAACAATATAAGAAAATATTTTCTTTTTTTCAGATGTCAATATTCTCATCTGCAGTCTGTTGGATGAAGAAGTTACTTTGTTTTCCGTTTTTTAAATAATATTTCGATCTGGAACAATTATAGCATGCTGCATCATTTCTGGCTCCCTTCTTTCAGGTTTATCTTTCAATGGAATAGTACTGAGGATCTTTTGGCTTTTCACTGATAACAATACTAAGTTTCTGATCTGATCATTCTTCTATTTTGGTTGAGGATACGTGGAATTCAAAGGTCCTAAAACTCTGAAGTCTTTCTGCTTCTTATTTGTGCTGCACCCTAAACATATATTAGAGTTCATCCCGTCCCTGAGCATCTTTATCGTTAACTGGTCGTTTTGGAAGTTGTAGTAGAATTTTGATCCCGAATGTTTAAGGTTGTTGGGAATAGAATGTTGAATCACAGATAGTAGCATGGAATATCATGAACTCACTTTTTGACCTATTCTCTTCTGGCCCTTTAAACTGAACCAGGGTTACATCTGTCATGTTCATCTCCTTCTTTCAAAGTTTATCTTTCAGTCTTTTGTCAGCCATGCTCCACCTTCCAGAAGTTCTACTTTGTGCTACAGATAATTATATTGTGTGTTCAATGCTGCTTTAGTTCAACGGTGACTCTGCTAAAAGCAGTCTTAAATAGGAGAATTGGACTGGATTGGAATAGTTATTATACAGAAATGCAACTGCAATCCTGTGAAGAAGTTCCGTAAGGAAACAACCACGACGATTACATGCAATTTACTGAAATCTATACTTGTTCTATTAGCGCTAGAGTATAGAGCATCCTATTATCTAGCTTGTCTATTTAAACTGCCAAAAACAGAGCAGAACAGAGTGTCAAGTACACTAGTTGAGGAACTAGAACACTTTTTATTTTTTTGGTGGTAGTCAGAATTGAGAAGGCCCTTCATGGTTGTGGGTGCCTTCATAAGTTGTTATTACATACTTCTGATCTTCTTTGTCTCTTTCAACTCTCTTCTTCACCGGGCACCCTTCGACCGAGCATCGATAATAGTTCCTGTTGATTGTATGAACATGTGATTAGTATATGCAAGAACTCAACTTTCTTACTGGAAATGTATACTTTGGTTTGGTTTCTCCAATCATTTTGATGCTGATAGAGATGCAGTTTTTAACTTTGAGACTTTTGCATGCATGCATGGGAAAGTAGTTTGAGACAATGAGATTAAAGGGATAAAGGAGTTCTAATCTAGCGACAAAGTCACTTTATCTTTGCTCATCTCTTTAAAACTTGAAAGTTTTCCTCATCAAATCTCCATTCAAGTAAGTGGGGGTTAAATGGCCTTTCTTTAAGAAAGGTGTAAACGTGAAATGCTAACATGTACTATTTGGTTGTTGACACGGTTGTATGTGTGTCACGAGAAAGTATAGCATTTTTTATGAAAAAAAAATTGTACTTAAAATCGCAAACAGATTTTCTGTCTTACTTTTGGTGAGATGTCCTATCGATGCAGTGTCCTATTAGTGTTTTGTTGTCGGTAAAAACAAAAGAAAGTGACAAAATAAATTTATTTTGCTATTAGGACACTAAATGGAACACCAAAAACGGGACAGAAATTCCAATCCCCGCTCCCCCTTCCTTCCACTTTTGGCTGCTGAAGAGTGAAAATAAGAGTCAGACTTTGCAATGAAGAGTTAATTTTCCCTTACACGAGTTGTTTAGACTATGCATAGTAGACTAGCTTAACTAAAAAATATATATTTTTAACATATTTCTTTCGTCTTATATAAAAAGTCTTAATTCAAATTGTACGTTGTGATTTAGAAATAATTGTATTACTAAACTCTGTAAAGGACGGAGAAAGTATTTGTTTTCTTCCACTATTTTAAGGGGGGAAACCATTTACCCTGAACATAAGACAATTATTTCCATTTGATGAATAATACTCACATTTGAAAATTTCTATACACTAGCGAAAGTACCAAATTAAAGACGAAAGGATATACATGAAAATTTGAGCATTAGTTTACCTGCTTTAGTTGCACATAAGTTCCTTCACAGCCAACCCATCACTTCGGGCTAATTTAAGATTAAAAATTGGTGGGGGCCCTAAGGATGTACGAATTGAAAGGCAAAGCTTCCCATGAAACTTTGACGTCCACACACGTTAGTAACCATCATCACTATTCATTCTCTGTCGTTTCCAATAAAAAAGTCGTGTGATTCACATTTGATGTATTTTAAAACTAGTAAATAATTATCTCTACAGTCTTTCAATGGGATAATATAAATACTTCATAGATTGGGGCTAATCAATGTACAGAATTGTGTCATATCTTACCCCTTTTTATTTATTTTTGATTGGGGGATGGTGTGGTGACAGAGGTAGGGTTTATTTAAACTCCTCGACTGTAATTAATAGTAGTGGTACAATTGTTTTTAAATCATAAAATACAACTCAAAAAATAGGGTTTATTTAAACTCCTCGACTGTAATTAATAGTAGTGGTACAATTGTTTTTAAATCATAAAATACAACTCAAAAAATGACTAGTTGTATAGAATTGATGCAGTTAATTAAGCCATGCATGATGAAATGTAGAGAAGTAGTTTGAAAGAAATGAAATTGTGTTTAATTTTTGTGCATAAAATTATGTAAAATTACCTTGGATTTGGACTGTTCTTCACCATCTTCTTGCCATACTTTCTCCATTTGAAACCATCATCCAATATTTCAATCTCCGACTTGGTTTTAAACGCAATCTTTTCCCTTACTTCCTTCTTCTCCTTCCCCGCACCACTTCCGCTCTCTCCTGCATTCAAATAAATAAATAAAAAAAACACAAAAAAATTATAAGCCATTTCACTAATTCAAGAACTACTTGCATTTGTATATATATATCCATGAATTCGAATCATCGATTGAGACCCAAACTCGAAAAGAATCGATGCCAACGAAAGATCTATCAATGGCATGCAACCGGATCATACTATATTATAACATGTGTCACTAAAATAGTCATGCTTCTAATACTTTGTCTTAACTGAATTCAGAGTAAAACTGTTTATGGGACTGAAGGAGTACTAATTAGCTACACGGAGAAATGATATTAATACTGATTTCATTAGTTTATTAGTATCATAAATTGAACTATTTCATAAACTAAATTTTTTTAGTGGTACGAAATAGAAAACAATACAAATTTTGCTCACTTTTGACAGTGTGTTCATGCTGCTGCAGACTGCTGGTCCCACTTAACTGCACCATTTGATCAGTTACTACTTCATGGTAATGAGGAGGGCTTTGGATCATATACCCACCCGACGAACCCGAACCCATATTCAATGTCGGATCCTCCTCCATCCAATCACCAAACTCGAAAAACTCAGACATTTGAAAGGCGGTATTCGGGTCGGCTCCATAGGCGGCCGCGGCGCCGCCGCCTTCTCCACTCTCATCGGGCGATCCTCCGTAATCGTAAGGGTAGTAGTTTCCTGCGGCGCCGTCCATGGCAGCGGCGACGGAGGAGGAAGTAGTAGTAGTGATGATGTGGTGGTGGTGGCTGTGAAGGAAGCGGCCGAAGGGCTGAGGTTTTATGTTGGGTTTCGGAGGTGTTTCCTGGTGAGCTTCGTGCCATGTCGGAAGAAGCTTCATGGCTAATTAAGAGAGAGAGAGAGAGAGAGAGAGAGGAGGTATTGGTGGTGGCTAAGATTTGTTGACATACATCTGAAGATGATGCCAAGAATGATATGACAAAGGTGGTGGGGTATGGGGGAGACGACTTGTGCGTAGACTTTAGTTAACTTAGCTGCTTTTATTTGGGATCGGCAGTGAAGCGTGATAGGTCGTGTGGACAGCGTTTTTGTTTAAGTGATCAGAATTTAGACAGTGTCGTAATCAGAAAATATTAATTAGATTAACTAGCACAATTTGAAAAAATATGCAATTAAATCATTCATCTTTAACCATAATACTAAAAGAAAATTTGGAACTGGGGAAGGATTGGAGGGGGGCTTCAGATCCCTTTATATCCCCTTAATACGCTTGTGGTTTGGATGATTAATGACTGACTCTGTTAATATTAGTGTTTTTATATAAGATTGCGTGACGATAATGAATTGAGTAATATTGGCAATAGTCACTTTTGACCACATTGGCTATTACAATTTACATAAGCTGAACTGGTTAATTCGTAATGGTTTGTATTGATAACGTACATTTTTTTTTTTTTGTGTGCTTGAATTGTTTGAGTTATGAATAATGGTCTATGTTAATAGCATAGTATTCAGAGTTAAATGGTCGATTATGATTTGAATAATTGATGATATATAGTCATCGGTATTGAGTCTGTCGACAACGACCTGTATAATTTTGTTAGGTATGCTTTTGTTTTGAAATTGTAAAAAATCAAAAGGGAGACAAAACAAAAAAGAAAGTAAATTAAACAAGTAACAATAAATCAAAGACCTATATATCCATCTCATATTTTGAATTGGGAATTCTTGTTATATTAATCATTCATGGTTGAGTTGAAAAAAATTAAATTAAAAAAAAAAAAAAAAAAACCATTCATGGTCTTTTGCTTGTGTGAAGATCGTACGTTTTTAATTTGATCTATGGATGATTTATTATTCCGTGCTACGACCTCTATAGCATAAGTATATTATATGTACAAGTATATATATATATATATATATATATATATATATATATATAAGACATATATATCCCTGTCATATTGTGAAATGAAGATTCCGGTTATATTTCATGTTCATGGTCTCGTGCTTAGACCAACCCTTTTGAAACGCTATTTACCTTCATGTTATGTTGACATTTCCGGCAGTCTTGCACAAAAAATAAACCCAAGTCATACAATTCTATCAAAATTGATGTCATTCAGTCTATGTACACATGGCTAGCTACCCTACAACGTCAGAGCCAAAAAGACCGTTGCTTGGAGGGCACTTTCAAAACTCTTGTTCTTTTGGATGGATTTTCAATTACTTTCTCATCAAGACTTAATTAATGTGACATATGTGTATCGTATATTCATGCGGTATGCATGACCTGTTGTTCTTTGGACACGAACATAGGTTCTCTTGTCTCACCGTTTGACACGCAATATTTTAAGGTTATACATTTGATGGTATGTGTATTTTTTCAAAAATATAACCGTGATGTTTTCACAGTTAAATCAGATATTTGGGTGGCTAAATTCAATACTTCAATTGCTGAACTTGATACTCGTATTTTTGGTACTTGTCTTAACTTCAATGCGATATTTAATTCAAAGGCTAAATTCAATAGTTAATTTATCACATAAAATTGATTCTCATGTTTTAAAACACACAATACGTAATATTTTAAGATACTTCAAATTCAACACCTAAAGTTGAGAGGCATATTTTAAACTGACGAAATAATACCATCAAGATATGTGTGCCGTTAGACCATTTATACACATAGAATACTTTGCGACCTCCAAATTTGAACACACGACAAGAAAACATTCAAACATTGAGAGTTTCATAACTCTGAATCCTTTAATTTAGGAATTAAAACAAAAGGGATTAATTTGTAATACACGAATAAATCCCTTGTATACATGGGTGACATAGAGAGAAACCAAACTTTTACGTGTTCAAATTCTGTTCGTTTATTAATAAAATTGTTCGTATATACTTATTAATTAAATTTAAAATTCTGTTTATATTTGCTTATTTATTAAATAAATGAGTTCGACTCGAACTTTTATTGAACCGAAACAAACCCGAACTTTGTTCATGAACATTTATGCTCGTTCTCTTTCATTGTTAACTAGCATAAAATGACAATATTTGATTAATTTAATACATTGTGTCAGTCTATATAAATGCCTAAGTTCAATTTCAACTAATATTTTAGGGTTTGTGTTCATATAAATGTAATAATAATTCAATTTATTTATACTATTTAATAATAGTAGTAATTTATTTAGTATTCCTTTCGTCTCATTAGAAAAGTCCATTTTGATTAATATTTTTGTTTCAATAGAAGAGTTCATTTTCAAATTTTTTTTCTCTTATCCTTACTAATATAATTATGCGTAGTATACACTTAATCTACACTTAAAAGTAAGGATATAAATTGAACAAATAATGTCAAATTAATTTGAAGTATTGTATCTTGACATCCGTACATGTGTGAAAGTTAACTCTTTTAGTGGAACATAGGGGTACATGTATATTCTATTTATGTACTCCCTCCATCCCACTCAAATAGTCCACTTTGAGACGTGTACAACTTATTATGGGTTGTAAGGTACAACACCTAAAATAAGTAATTTACCATTATATTTTTCACTTATATCCTTACTTTAAAAGTAGGGTTAATTGTGAAGCACACATTGTTATATTAATAAGGGTATGTAATGTAAATAAATACAAAGTGGGATTTTTAAATGAGACAAGATTTTTTTTAAAAAGTAGACTCTTTGAATGAGACAGATGAAGTATTATATATAGTTAATATATCTTTATATCGAGCCAGTTTACAAAACATAAAAGAATTTTCAGCTTCTTGTTTACATTTTAATCGAGTTTAAAATTTTGTTTGGTATTTGTGAGCTTGAGCTGAACTTTAACCGAACCAATCCCGAATCTGTTCGTAAATGTTCGTGCTTGAATACAAATTAAACACGCAGGCCCATTCGAAGAAGATTGTTTGTGATTATGAGATGGATATAAGTTGGTGTTGATGAGTCATGAAATATATATAATTGGACTACTGAAATCTTACTTTTATATGAGGAAAAAAGAAGGAAAGAGCAAAGGGTGGCATTTTACAAAGGTTTGAAGAGGAATATTAATTTAAAATTAAGTTAATTAATAGGGATCTAGAACATGAATGTACTATTAATGTAAGAACTTGAAGAAAGAACATCGAAGTATCAGAACATCATTGGTTTGGACTTTGAATTTCTGTCCTTGTCAAAACATGCTATACTGCTACTAGTGGAAGGTGAAAGTAACGTATAAATACGTATATAGTATGGCAACCTTTTATACTTCTCCCTCTAATCCAAACTAAATAAGGTTTTATAATTTTTCAGACAAATTAAGAATTTGATTAAATGATAAAGAAACATTTAACTATTGTAATTTATTACTGCTAGGAGTTTAAAAGTTGTATATAATCTAATTAATACTCATTTATCGGCAACAACGATAACAAGAGAAAAGTGATAGGTTAATACATTTTATAAGATAATAACTATAGTATTTGAGATAAAACTCTTAGTTGATAGATTAAAACAAGGATAATTTGAAGAAAGAGTTGGTCTGATTGCTAGAACGTCATTTATTTGGTAATTTTTTACTTTCTCTAAAACATCATTTATTTTAGATCGACGAAAGTATTAATAATATAATTATGCGTTACAATAAATACACACTTAAGATCGAGGTAAGAACATAAGTGAGAAAGACAAATAAAAAGTTAAACCATTTTGAAATATAAATCTTCCATTAAAACTAAAAGAATATTTATTTTTAATATTAGAAAATGACTTTTTCTAAATGCAAAGCTCCGTAAAAAAACAATTATGTATATATATATATATATATGTGTGTGTGTGTGTATGTGTTTTTTTATCTAGAGAATAGTATAAATGTACTATAGTAATCAGGGGCGGAGCCAAGGGGGGGAGGGGGGGAGGGGGAGGGGTGCTCCCCGGCCCCCTCCAACCTTCCTCTGCCCCCTTGTTACTAGTGTACTTTTTTTTTATAATACATTTATTTATAAAAAATAAGTTTATATGTATATTAGCTAGCTCCTTCCAAAATTTATTCTTGGATGTTCCACTGATAGTAATATTATGGAAGTAAACACAAGCTATTTTTTTTCTTTTTATTTTTTGATTAAAACACAAGCTATCATTCAATGAGTTTTATGAATAATTGAATAATAAATTTGGATGCATGATGTATTTTTCTGAACACTTTTGTTCAAATTTAGCAGACAATATGTGTTGTGGGTTGTGAAGTGTACCATAGATTCTAGAAAACAATTAGTGGTTCTCTTTAATTAATTAGTCTTTGATGATAATTTCCACATGAAAAATAATACTAATATTAGTGGTTCTCTTTAATTCAATTACCTTTGATGTGTCGCAATCATATTTTGAAAATACTCATGTAAAGTTTAACTTATGAAGTATCGTGTATCGAGTTTAGCTGTGATGTATAGAATGAAATTACCAATGTATCGTTGTTTGAATAGCAACCGAAGTATCACAGTTTTCATATAGCATATAACATTTGATGTATCACGTTGCATATAGCATATGGTGTTTTATGTATCCCATATAGCATTGATGTATTGTGCATCAAATTTAGTATACAATGTATTGACAGTATTACAGTTATATTAAAATAACAAGTACTGTTTATAATGAAGAAAAACACGCATATTGAATTTAAAAACATAAGTACGTACCACCGGTAATGAATCCAACATACACATTAAATTTAGCATCTTATTATAATCGTGTAATAATAGAAACACATATATTGAATTTAGTTCCTAAAATATCACAGTCATACAATCAAATGGTCATACAATTCTAATTTAGGATTTCCCGCTAGAAATGTTTTCTTGTCCACGTTTACACTAGTCTTGCTGACAGGACTTGTCAATGGAATGGAACCATGCATGGAAGCATCTTTAGTGGCCTATACACACACACACACGTATATATATATATATATTATAAAAAAAGTACTTTGTTATCATTTCTATAAACAAAAAAAAAAAAAAGAGATAGATCTAGAATTTAATGTGTGATGTTGCTGCGAAAATAAAGTTTTTAGGAATAATTTTATTCAGTTTTAATTTTAGTTGTAACATATTCTTTGAGTACTAGTAGTTTTTTATACTTTACTAGCAATGTATAATGTTAATGTCTATATTAGTCACTTTATAAGATCATTTGATCCATCAAATTTATTATGAATATAATATATTTATTTTTGAAAAAAAAAACTAAATTAAATTATTAATCAATAACTTTTCTCATGCAAGGGCAGTTTAAATTCAAACAATTGTATTAATGAAGTGTCTCAACTGAAAATTTATGATATCATAAAAGTTGAATTATTATCAGAACCATAATTTATTAAATAACTGAGTGTCATAGCATCGTTATACTTATCTGCATCTACATTTATTCTAGACAGTAAATTACTATTCTGACAATAACATCTCTATATAAAAAAATTACGATTTAAATAACTAATTTCATAATATAATGGGAATAAATCTTTGGAATAATACCCTACTAAAGGGTCTGAAGCTTGGTACGTAGGAATTTGCCGTCTTAGTGAAGACACGAATTTTGTCTTTCAAAGATTAATGTTTTTAAAGTCTAAGTTTGAAACTGTGGACTTGTTTTGTATGGGAAGACTAACGGTGGACTGGCCTAAGTGCATATATATCTTATATTAATTTGATCACCAAGATTTTGATTTATTATGGCAATCACGCATACATAGTCTCTGAGTCAATTAATTAATAGGTTTTGACCCGGCTTTTTGCTATTAATATGCTGTCTTTTTCGTTAGTTGAGTGGCTAAACGTAGACAAAAGAAAATATAGTGCTAAAAAATGAGAATAAGTAATAGTTTAATGATTTGTGGTATAATTTGTTTGTATATACATAAGGGTTAGTTTTCTGTAATTAAAATGAGTTTACATTGCGATGAGTGAATTCATATGAACAGTACACACTTTATTTATTTATTTTAAAATTGTTACACGAAAAAAAAATTGATACGAGTGAATAATACACATGGTATTATCTGAGAGTACCAATAATACTCCTCCCTATAGGTATATATCACTTTGTGAAAAAATTAATTAAGTAAAAATTAAAATAAAAAATTAATACTTGTGAACAATACTGTGGTGTTGTTTATGAACTATGAGTATCAGTAATACTATGTCAAATATCATTTAAAGATGAAAAAAGTACAACAATGAAAAACTAAAATGTATCTGTTACTCAAAAATAGTTGCATTGATTTTTAAAAATTACAATTTTTACTCTTAAAGAGTAGCACTAAGATATTTAATAAGTTAAAAATAAAATAAAATGAAACTGCTACTTAAAAGAGTAACAGTACTACCGTTGCAAAACTCCTCTTAAATAGTAACACTCTTACTTTTCAAGAAGTAGCCTTAGGCTCTATTCTTTTGTGTCAATTTCTCAAAAATTATCACTTTTTTTTTTCAAAACTTTACACAAAGAAACAACTTTACTTTTTCAACAATTCAAAATTAAAATTTTAAAATTCCCTCTAAATACCTACTCACATAAATTCAAAAAATAACACAATCATTACATTTTTTTTATCTCTCACCTACACAATTTTTCAAAAAAAACTTTCCTCTAAAAAATTTCCAATAAAAAACTTTCCTCTAACAAAATTTTTCCTACACAAGCCACAAAAGAACAGAGCAAGAATAAAAGAAAGAAAAAAGGAAAAATTTCTATTAAGAGTGTAATAAGATTCATAATTCTTAAAAAGGACGTTAAAATTTTAAAATTTCTTTAAAGGGCATAAATTTATATTAATGTGTTAAATTAATATATAAAGACCTGTTTACCCTTTTTAATTAAAAATCTTTATTTCATTATCTAAATCTTTACGAATGAACAAGACGCATACGTACGATAATCTTTCCTCAACACGTGTTGTTTTCTCATTTTTGATCGGGTACAGCTAGTATACTTACACAAAACAGAAAAACAGAGGGTATTTCAAAACAAAAATTAATAGAATCCTAGAAATCTATTCATCGCCAATTTCAAAATTAATCTAAGAACACAGTAGGAAATACAGATTTACATATGTTTTTTTCTTCACTCAGAATCTCCGCAATTAGTCCAGGGGGACGCAATGTCTGTTTGCAAATTTTCATTCAATAAAACAAATGAAAATTTGAGACGTCAATGATGTTAGGGGAGGCGGCGGCGAAAGTCCCTGGTGGTGGCGGTGGATCGACATTCGGGTGATGGGTTCAAATTGTCATCGGGAAATGTTTGGTAAGACACGATTACTGAGTGGTTCATATTGCATATTTCATTATCTTAATCTTTAGGGAAAAAATTTAGGTTTAAATTATTTAAACCTCTCTGTGTTTGCTGGTGTGTTTGACATGTACTCCTTGTATTTTTTAAAGACATCTTTTGTCCCCTGTGTTCTTTTAAGTACATCTTTTGCCCCCTATTTGACCACTAGTCAACCATTTAAAAAGAAAATAAAGACATCTATGTCCTTACATTTTATTTTACCATAATTATTACATTTATTTAAATATTTTATATTTTTTAACAATAAAGTTTTATAATTTCTTAAAATATACAATGCTACAATTTATTTTATTTTAATTTTCACTATTTTTGTTCGTTTTGTATTTAAGTTTCGTTTACAATTAAAAAAAATTTAATGAATTAAAATATTTTAAAATTTTGACTAGATGGGAAAATTATAATATATATTAATATACTCACTTAAGTATCAAAAATATATTATATAAATTATGAAAATTTTAATTTTAGAACATAATGAGAAAAGTTTAATTAGTTTTAAAATATAATTTTAAATATGATTCTATTTTTTTAAAATGAAGAGAGTATATAATTAAAAGAAGAAATTAACTCAACAATATATTATTATAAATTTTAAAAAATAATTTTTCATTTTATTGTTTTTTACAGTTTCAAAATTTTTTTTTTGGTATCAACCAACAATGTAAATGTTAATTAAAAAAATCATCTATAAATTTGGAAAGAAATATGAAAATACATTACCAATTTCAACTAAATTAATATAATATATTTTTAAATTTTAAGTTCAAATTTTCTCATCATTTAACATTTTTAAAATATTTTCTTCATTTTAAATACAAAATTTAATAATTAAATAAATACCAAACTATATATGTAAAATTTAATTATTGCAATATATATATATATAAAGAAAGATGTTTAATGAAATAAAAATAAAAATAAAAATTTCCATTTTTTTATTGCACTATTATAGTTTAAACTAAAAATATAAACTTTGTTGCTAAAAAAAATATAAAATGTTGAAATATATGTGAAAATTAAATGTAAAATAAAATGGAAGGGCATGAATGTTTTTATATGATTTTAAAAGGTTGACTAAAGGTCAAGGGGGGCAAAAGATGTATTTAAGAAATAAAAGGGGCAAATGCCAAACAAACTAACAAAAGGATTTAAGCCAAAAATTTATAGCCTTCTTGAATTATGACTGTTAATCGTGGGTGAGTGAAGTAATTAAGATAATGAAATCATGATTTTTATTTTAAAAAGGATAAATAGGTGTTTAGATATTTATTTAACACATTAATATAAATTTATGCCCTTTAAAGGAATTTTAAAATTTTAACGTCCTTTTTAAGAATTATGAATCTCATTACGCCCTTAATAGGAATTTTCCCAAAAAAAAAAAAATTCTACTTCTAGTTAACTGGTACTCATTCAAAAACAAATTAATACATGAAATTCTAATGAAAGATATAGCTAACTAAAACTATTTCAACAGCAAAGTGATACCAAAATTTGCGAGAAAAAAAAAGGAAAAAGAAAGTTGGCGGACAAAAGCGTGTAGAAGATATTGCGTCGCACGTATAAACCGTGTTGTTACTGTTGTATGTATAAACTTGCTTCATACAATATATTTTTTAATTTATTATGTTCTAATGTGTCATGATGAATTAATGGTCAACATATATTAAGAAATAACGAATTCAACTCCGCCAATCTCTGTAGTTCCGATTAGGCAGGGAACAATAGACAAAGTTATTCATCATAATATCAATGGATTGATGACCAAAAAAAGGCTAAAACTATGAAGTGTCAGTCTCACTTATTTTCTTTCCTGTAACCTTCCTAAAAGGCTATAAATCATTATCGTAGCGTAGTTTTAAATTTTGAAACCATTGACTGGGAGATCATGCCTGATGATGACTACTACATTATTCTTTCCTTTTACATACACCACCATTTCATCAATTCTTTTTTTTCCCACAGATTTTTTTTTTGTTGAAACAAAAATCAGCGATAAATGAATTTTACGTCGTACTATTCTTTCCGTTTCAATTACAAAAAATTAAGATTGTGTTGTACGATTGAGACAGAATAAGGGTCTCTTCGTTATGAGTTGCTTTGAAAACATATTTTTAAAATTACTTTTTTTAATATAAAAATATGCAGTTGAAGTAAAAAGTTGTATTAAAAATAATAATAATATATTATAATATATTAAATTTATGATAAAAGTTGAAGTAAAAAATTGCTTACTTTGATCTTAGAGGAAAAAGAAAGTTAGTTACCTTTACGAGATTTGATGAAATTACTAGCTATTACCTTGAAAGTTACTATTAGTTCATGAGATTTGTGTTAATATAAACAGTAATCCATCCGATTTGATTCATTTATCCTCGTTCACTTATCGGTTAAAAAAATGAGTGCAAACCCTAGGGGTTCTTTTGTTGTTTGAAAAATTTTCACATATCCAAGAAATAATGGTAGTTAGTTTAGCCAAACTTCCAAGGGGTATACATGTAATTTAACCTAGAAAAAAAGTATGTTCCTAATCATATATTAAAAAGAATCATGTAATTAAACATGATTTATTATTGAAATGAGAGAATTGAAACATTTTCTTTTATTATAATTGAATTTAGAATTGTGGTGTTTTAGAGATTAGGCTTAATTCATTTCAATCCCTTCGTGTTTTGGGGGTATTACAAAAATATTACAATTTTTTTTGGGTACAATTACAGTCTTATTTTATAATAAAAAAGAAAATGATAATTTTTAATATAAAAGAATTGAAAGGATTTAAATATATAGAAAAATTTAAAAAAAAAAAAAACTGAAAAGAACTTAAAAGGAAACATCACGGGAGCTTATTCCTAAAGCCTTTCGGGAATTTTATGCATTAGTTTTCTTGTCCCACAGTCCCACATTGAATGAGTGGTGAATAATGATTGTTGAAGTGCCTTGAAAAGAAAAGAGAATAGCAGGTGGTTAACCTCATTAAAAACTAAGGGTGCGTTTGGTTGGGGGATTCAGAGGAGTTAATGGAAATAGAAGGAAATGATTTGCTAATGTTATTGTTTGGTATATGCGTATGAGAATGAAAATATATTTTTAGATTTTAAAATTCTAAAAATATAAACATCACTCGTACGTTGAACAAATCTCGTACCAATGGTCACGGATATACCACTGATTATGGATGAAGGCGTTAAGACTGAATCTTCAATCGAGTCCTCATACACCATAGCTTGAAATGGAATCATCATAGTTCGGGACAAAAACACCATCACTAAGTATAAAATCATCAAAGAAAGTGAAAAAATACCTAGAAATAATTATTGGAATTACTTTGACAAAAGAAACTAAAATTTAAAGAAAGAAAACAAAAATAAAAGTAAATTTGGTTCCCATATCCTCCTTCGATGAAAGGAGGATGGGGGAAGAAGAGAGGAACTTTTTAGGGTTTGAGATGGAGAGAGAATTTGCGAGGAGGAGGAAGCTAAAAAAAATAATAAGCAACTGTTATTACCAGAACAAAAATTAGGATCATAGTAGTTTTCTTTTTGCTCCAACTTTTAAATTTTCCTATTTCTTCTCTTTCACCCTCCTCCAATTTCAAGATCTGCACCAAATTTCGATGCTTCTTTTGCGAGACGACGGTCATAACTAAATTGAACTTTCACTTCTTGCTGCCGATGATCTATTGTCTGGTGTACTTCTTGATCCGTGGCTTCCCTTTTCCACCACCACACTTGGCTACTTATGTAACAGTCTCTCTTTCTCTCCTGAGGAGTGCTCAAAGATTCTTTTTAACTATAAAACTTTAATTGAATTAAACCAGAAATAATTTGATATTTTTTCTTTGTCCTTTGTCCCAGTATATTAAGAGGGCATCAAGAATCAAAGATGAGTTTTGACTTCACAAAGAATACAATTACAATGACGAGTGCATGTCCGTATTGGAATTGGAGGGTGAAAGAGAAGAAATAAATTTTTTACCAGTTTCATTTTTTTTCTTTTATAAATTTATAGATTTACGATTTAAAAGTAAAAGTGCTACTCCTTTACTACTAATAATAGAGAGTTTTGTCACAAACAATTAAAGAAAAAAACTATAGAAAATGCCAATTAGGATTAGTCGTATTTTGTGGGCTGGTGCAAATTATAATTAGTTGGGCCTTGGATTTTACTTTGTCAGTAAACAAATGTGCAAACCCAAATTTCCGTTTCGAGGATCCGCAGTCACGGACAGAGAGAGCGTCATGGCGCGGAAGAAACCGCCGGTCGGAAAAAGAACGGCCGGTAAGAAGCCCGACGAGGGACAGAAGCCGCTACGAGGAGCCGAGAGGTCAGCCTACTTCGCCCGGAGGGAGGCGGCCAAGGTCTTACGCAACGTACTTCAAGGTGACTCTCGCCGGCGAGCTGTGGCCTCCATTAAGTCCTTAGTCTATAGCCCTTCCGTGAGGAACAAAAAGGGCACCTACGCCCTTGTCTGTGAAACCCTCAAGCGTAAGTTAGCTGAAAAGCAGCACCCTTTACTGTATTTGGAGCATATTTTCCTCATTTCCAATGGGATGCATGATAATGTGATATGTTATGGTAAACCGAATTTTGCTGAAATTATTTGGGAACTTAATTTATGGGAGACCATTGTTTCTTAATTCTATGAGAAACTATTTGATTTAATTTTTCCGCCCTTTACCTTTGAATAGATCTTCCAGTTATTAAAGATGTTTTAAGAGACGCTGAAGTGTTGAATGGCAAGTGGAAGGTAGCGGAAGCTTTGTCTAGTAACCTCAATAATGAAATTTTAACGTTCTTACGTTTATGTAGCTCAGTACATTAAGATTGAATGTGCATTTTTTTTTTCTTTCTTTGCAGAGACAAGAAGAGTTAGTATATGTTATTGCATATGACATTCTCTTTGGTCAGGTGGGTTTTTTTTTTCCTGTGCTAAGTGGATCACATTATGTGATCCTGCTATTGTATTAGTCTAGTTTCATAATTATTTATGCATCTTTTTATTATCCACAGAAAGCTGCACTAACTGGGGATGCTGAAAAGTTTCTTCTGCTGAGGAAAGACAAAATGCAATCAGCATTGGGTCACCTGTTAGCCTCTAAGAGAGTGAAGCATGTAAAAGACTTGATGCCCCTTTATAATTTCTCCGGTGTGTATCTTCTTTCTTCACAGACTTCCTATTATCGTGATGTACATTATTGTGTTGTCATGTTTGAGTTGAAATAACATAGACATATGGTATTCAGCCATAAACTTTTGTATCTTCTTCATTTGCAAAATATCATTATTGACCTGAATTTGCAAAGATGAAAAGCTTGCTCTTTATGGTTGTTCTTTCTTCTGAAATTACCTACTATTTAGGTCTTGGTTGAGGTTGCATCATATTGTGATCTTTTTCAAAAGTTAAAGAAGGTCACTTGTTATTGACATTAGTTTTTGCTTGTCTGGGATTTATCTTGATATTTTTTTGGTGATGTTGGCCGCAGATGTTTCAAAACCTCGTTATGTTCGTGTTAATACTCTGAAAATGGATGTCGAGTCTGCTCTACTTGAACTGAACAAGCAATATGAGGTAAATATTCAACTTATAGAAGTGCTAGTTTTCTGCTTCAAGTTTTAATTTTAGTTAGATATGTTTTTGTTGCAAGCCTCGTCACAATATGAAACCCAAACTTTTCTGTGTATTAACCTGTTTCTTTGGGCTTGCATTCTAATTTTCACAAGTAAATGTATTTTGATCTTCATTGTTATTTGAGGAACTCTATTTCTGCAAATGAAAATCTAGAAAAATTTACAAATTTGGATCATAAAAGCTTTTGGATTTTAAGAGGAACCATCACTCTCAACATTTTTCTAGTGGTTATTATCTTTTGTTTAATTGTTTTAATCTGTTACATTTGATGCATAGGTTCAAAAGGATGATATGGTGCCTTGTTTGTTAAAACTACCACCAGGTACTGATTTGCACAAACATCCTTTGGTAGCAAGTGGAAATATTTTTTTGCAGGTGAGGAATAGTTTTGAAGTAATTATGGTCTTATACAATTTCCTGAGGCAAAAATACCTGAATTGCTCTTCATTTAAGTCATATGAAAGTTTTCCTTCTAATATGTTTATAGGGCAGAGCAAGCTCCATGGTTGCAGCAGCACTTGGACCTAATCCAGGATGGTGGGTGAGTTTACTCAAAGCTCTAATTCTTCAATTTCTTTGAAAATATGATTGTGTGTGTGTGTGTTTTTTTAATTTTATTTAATTTATTTTTCCCATGAAGGCTTGCTTCTTTCTCTTACTGGCACTATTTGCTTATATTTGCTGAAGGTTCTTGATGCATGCGCTGCCCCTGGAAACAAAACTGTTCACTTAGCTGCCCTTATGAAGGGAAAGGGTAAAGTTATAGCTTGTGAACTTGATGAAAAAAGGGTTAAACGATTAGAGCACACTGTCAAACTAGCTGGTGCTGCTAGTATCCTTCCAAGTTTTAACAGCTTCGATTCATACCCTTCAAGTTTTAACAGCTTGGATTCATACCCATTTTTGAAATTGGCAAACAGATGGCTGGCATGGCATTACCTTTTAAATGGCTAATCTTGCAGAATCTTGTGGATTTTGTGCATTATAAACTGAAATTTTAGAGAGTGCTTAGCGGCACTTCATCTTCTTATGTTATCGTGGTACACGTTGACGAACTTAACTTGGCCCAGATGTGAAAGTTAAACATGAAGACTTCTTAAACGTGAATCCTGAAGATCCTTGTTACTCAAAGGTAATTTTCATATATTTCGAATGTCACTTATTCAAGCTTCCGGATTCATCACTTTGATTTTTAAGATATTTAAATAGGAGAATTAAGCTGACGAAAAGGAAGTTCATGGTCTGTAGTTTCTGTAACAGTAGCACTGCAATTTTGAGATATTTCTGTTCCTGTCTCCAAGATGAATGAAGAGCAATTTACTTGACGTAGCCTTTAGTGTTGTGAACAAGGCAGCAATAACGTTAAAAGTACTCATATTTGGAAATTTTATTTAAAAAGGAAACTGAACGGAATTTACTTTTCTACTGCCAAAGATCCTCATTTTCACAAAAATACTTCTCTTTCCAATTCTATATCAAAGTCATTTGAAGAGAATATCGTGATTGTTAACCAATATATCTGCACTGAATCTCTAATATCACATGCATTGATTGTTTTTTCATTTTCTTTCTTTCTCAGGTAGATTTCAGTCCCTTTATTTTCAGATTTATAATTTTTAATCAAGTCTTTCGATTTTTAAGTCTGATGTTATCGTCACTTAACTCCTCATTCTCTCTGTTCAGCATTTGAACTTATTATCTTATTACTGCTTTCCACTTTTTACAGATTCGTGCTATACTTTTAGATCCATCATGTTCAGGATCTGGAACTGCCATTGACAGATTAGATCATCTACTTCCATCATATACTTCAGGTGAACACTCGGCTTTAAAATGTTCTGCTTAGCTATTTGTCTCCATGTCCTTCATTCTTGCTAGTGATGACATTTTCAACACATGATTTCAAGTGGGCATCTTTGTTAGTGACGTTTGAATTTTTTAATGGAATGTAAGACAGACTATAAATACCAGTTGAATGGTACCCTCTTAGGTTTTCACCAGACCGTGTTATATATATTTTATTTGGCGGGGACAAGGGTGAAAGTATATGATTCTTGTGTAATATCAGCTCACTCTTGCTTATTTATTTGCAAGGTGCGGATGATAGTGCCAACAATGATAGGCTGAGGAAGCTTGCTGCATTTCAAAAGAAAGCTCTGGAGCATGCATTTTCTTGTAAGTTGTTGGCTTCTTAGATTTTCAAGATTGAGTTTACTTTGCGTATTTAGCGTGGTTTCCTCGAGGTTTTTGATAGAAATACTTTTCAGATGTTTCATATCACAATGAAAGTATCTTCTTCTTATTTATAGTTCCTGCTGTGGAGAGAATTGTGTACAGCACATGCTCCATCAATCAAATTGAGAATGAAGACGTTATCAACTCTGTTTTGCCTCTTGCTGCATCATATGGTTTTCAACTTGCAACAGTTCATTCCCAGTGGACTCGGCGTGGTCTTCCCGTTGTCGATGGATGTGAGTGGTGAAAATTGAGTTCACAGTGGAAGTTCATGTCAGTTTTGATTGATTATCCGCAAGTTTTTAAACAAGTTGTACATTTCCTTTCATCTTTCCAGGGCAACATCTGCTGCGGACCGATCTGGTCGAGGATGGAGAGGGATTTTTCATTGCTTTGTTCGTCAGAAAAGTAGATAGCAATCAGGAGAAAAGACCGGTAACCGCTGAGGGAACTCGTGAAAGTTGCCGGAGGAAGAGTTTTTGGAGGAAAAAGAGAAAACCGATAAGCTGTTGTATTAACAAGACATTCAGAAAGTTGCTGTATTCTTCACTGCGTGTGCGAAAGAGATCATCTTTCAAGAGATGAGCACCGATTATGGCTTGTTCATCAGATCTGCAATTTTGTTTCCCTAAAGTATCAAAGATGTTGTTTTTACTGTTTACTGTCACTGTGATCCGGTAACTTTTTTACTCGAAGTCACAAAATCAGTACTCTTCAAAAGGATGTTGTCAGAATGGTAAAACCTGTAATTCACCAGAATGTAGAATGGAGTTGGGCTTGGCTGCATTTTATAACTTTGGAACTCGAAGCTCTAAATTAATCTCGAGATTTCGCAAAACTACCACTGTCTCTTGACTCTCTTCTAATGTTCAGGAGTAACCAAATCGCTTTAAAGTTAAATTACAAAACTAGAATCTCAACACTGCAAAACTACTGCTATTTTCTCAAATGTACAAACTTTTTAAATCGGTAGAATCTCGAGATTTCGCAAAACTACTATCTCCAACCAATTAACCTTTAATTTATAAAAGTTGAATCTCAAAATTTCGAAACACTACTATTATCTCCTCAAATGTTTGAATTCGAACGTTTACCCTATTTTATTACACCATTTTCCTATCCATTACACACTCTAGTTTTCGAAGTCTCTGTAACACCTTGTCGTTAAATTGTCAAAGAGAATTGAGTTGTCCATGGGATGTGTCATTTTTCAGAATTGTACAAGAAGTTGGGTTCTCGATTTGTCAAAACAGAATTGGTAATCAGCAAGAATTAACCAGCAAACACAACTTCGAACCTCCCAAAAAAAAAAAAAAAAAAACCTTTCAATCCGCAGTGATTAAAGAAACGAAACACACAAAAGAGTTCCATTTTCATAGGCATTATTATCATTACACTAATCCTCTTAAAAACACTCAAAAACCTTCGAGCATTTCTCATACATAAGATCCGATCCTCAAAAGCCCAGAGGATCCACGCTCATATACATAGGAGATAAACAAACAAAGAAAGAAAATAATCCCAAACTACTACTTTAGATAACGAAACAGAGTACCCCCAACACCGAAAACAGAGCATATTCCGAGCATTACTTCAAGCTATCTTAACCTCAATGGTCTTGGGCTTCTTGGGCTCCGGAGGGGGCAGCTTCTGAACGGTGACAGTCAAAACACCGTCCTGACAAACGGCGGTGACGGCATCACCCTCTCACCAAAACTTTTAGGATCATAGTCTATTTACCCAATTATCCCATCTGGCGCAAGAAAACTTCTGAGGGTGATTCTAACGGCAAAAATAATTGTTGCTTCCGAAAAGTGAGGGTGGTGAGGGCAATTTGGAAAAAAGAAAATACCAGACATCAGTTTTTTTGGGCCTCACGCGCATATTGTAAGCGTTTGTTTCAAAATTTGTTCTTGAAGGCTTCTTTCGTCCAAATGATAGTATAGTTCAAAAATATAGGAATGTAACTGTGTCTTTTAAAAGCATAAGGGTTAACTGTCACGAAAGTAATTATATAAGGGGATAACTGAGAGTTGCGCTTACTTTTATTTTGTTTTTAGTTCCTTCAAATATGTTGTAAAGTTTTGATCTTAATTGGTGAACTGTTAGACTAATCATTCGTGTAGGCAATAACTATAGTTACAGAGATCAGATTTACGGTATGCTCTATTACCGTGATAGTTACTTCCACTCGTTAATTTATAAATATTGCATACATATTTTGAGGTTTTTTTTTTTTTGCTGAATTTTGAGTGTATGGTGTGTGAAATATGGCTGCTCTAATGCTCTGTGAAATATGACTGAGAATCAATATTTTTTTTGCCAATCCAAATTTTATCAAGAAAAACCCAAATGACCTGTTTGACTAGTTGTGCCCGTCAAAAGGATAAAAGTGTCAACATATCAAACATAAAGGGTCAAAACACCAAATTCGGAACAAAAAGGACCAAAAGTATCAAGAGACCAATAAAAGGACTAAAAGTGTTATTTGTTTTTTCTTTATTAAGCTTAAACCATAAAAGTTCCCCAATCTATTTTTGCCGAAAAAATATGACATTCTCGATGCGGTAGGCAACATCAGAGATTTTTCCCTTTTCAATCTGCAAGTGCAGCTGCCGGAGGTGGAGCTCCGGCAGCATCTCTAGCTAAAATGCAGTTAATTTGCAGTCCCACAAAGGCTGTTTAGGACGGACAAGAAAAAAGAATCCATAGCAATTGCTGCCCATTTGACGACCAACGTTTTCCCAGAAACAGGATAGTGGAACATGGATGAAAATAACAGTTTGATTGAAGCAATTTAAGGGATTTTCAGTATTTAAGCATCAATGTAAATTGATGGAAATAAAATAAATGGAAGGGAAACAATTTTTTTAGTGCAAAAGAGGTTAAGGATTTAGGGTTTCCTATCCCGCCCATGTCCCCACTGGCCTCCAGAAACGTCGCCGTCTTCGGTGTCGGAGCTGCAGTTCTCACCGCAGCACGTGAGCTCCGACAAGAGAGTCACAAGGTGGTGGTTTTCGAGAGAGAAAACCCGGTAGGAAGCACGTGGGTGTTCATGCCGGACACTGAATCGGATCCTATCGGGGTTGACTCGGCCTGGAACGTCGTCCACCCGAGTCTTTATGCTTCACTCCGCACCAACGTGCCCCGAGAAGTGATGGGTTATCTGGTATACCCGTTTGTGGTGAGAAAGGAAACCGACAAGGATCAGAGAAAGTTCCCCGGCTATAGGGAAGTGTTGGAGTATATGAAGGATTCCGCCGCCGATTTTGGGATCTGTGGACTTGTAAGATTTGCGATCAAGAACAAATGGATGAGGTCTAGGATGCTGTAGTTGTTTGTAATGGCGGAGCCCCGAATTGCAGAAATTCCCGGTAACCTATCGTTTGTTTATCATTGATCTTCAGAAAACATCAATTATTTGTTACCGATCTTGTTAGTTTTTTTGCCCTTTTAGTTGGTTGATTGACTGAATTTTGGAGAATTCCAAAAAGGGATTCATGATTTCATCTAAGATCTTAAGAATACATCGAAGTATATGTTATCTATCATATTTTTGAGCATAAAGACGCCAACTTTAAGCTTTCTAACATGTTAATGCTGTAATGGTAAGCTTGAAGTTTTGAAGGTTGTACTTTTGGGTTGAAACAGTTTGTGATTGTCATCCAGTCTATGATGCTGTAATTTTTTGTAATGGACATTAAACGGAGCCCCGAATTGCAGAAATTCCCGGTAACCTGTCGTTTATTTATCATTGATCTTCAGTGTACATCAATTATTTGATGACGAGCGTGTTTGGTTTTATTTTTTAGTTGGTTGATGGACTGAATTTTGGAAAATTCCAATAAGGGATTCATGATTTCATCTAAGATCTTAAGAATACATCGAAATATATGTTATCTATCATATTTTTGTGCATAAAGACGCCAACTTTAAGCTTCTAACATGTTAATGCTGTAATGGTAAGCTTGAAGTTTTGAAGGTTGTACTTTTGGGTTGAAACAGTTTGTGATTGTCATCCAGTTTTGAGTCAAAGTTGTGCTTTTTGTCATTTGATTGTGCGTAGCATTTTATTGTGTGCCACTCTTAACTATTATTCTAATAAATTCCAGGAATTGAAGGCTGGCCTGGGAAGCAAATCCATAGCCCACAATTACCGCGACCCTGAACCATTTGAAGATAAAGTAAAATCGAGGTGGCTCTTGTTTTCCTTGTTTTTTTCCTTCTTTTCAATCTTAAGAACTGAATGGCATGTGAAGAACTGTCTTGGGGATGGCACTTATAAGATGTCATTGGTGATGTTTAGGATTTCACTTTTAGAAGAAAGTTTTGTGTTCTCAGTTAAAGTTTGCCAAAAACTAAATTTTAAAGCTTTTTCACTTGCAAATTGGTTGATTAGGAAGGAGCCAACTCAGTGATTGGGCATGCATTAATTTCATTGTTACAGATATTTGGTTGGTTACCGGTATCTTTTCTGTTTTCTGATCATTTGAAAGTCTTTTATGGGAAGGATAGATGCTTATAGGCTAACGTAATTCCTTTCCCTTTTTGTTCAATAATGTAAAGTGATGATGTTCGTTCTGCCGGAAGATCCTAGTGGCCTGGAAGGGGTGTGGACGGAGATCGGGAACCTGCTAAGGAAGAAAACTGATGAGTAATTCAGGGAGCTTGTCCCCATGATATGATCTGACGGTCAAGTTAGAGACAATAAAAAAGTCTAATCAATGAACAGTGAGTAGATAGGATAACCCCTGTAAGGTATTGACGAGTATTTGTAGTTTATACCAATGTTGTGGTAGGTAGGGATCCTTTTCTAGAAGGATCCTTTTGTCAGTGTAGGTTCTGCCGGTGGGATAGGATCCTTAGAGTTGGGGTCCTCAGGGGCCCTTATACACTATTATAAAGGTAGATGCTTGTGCTATTGAACTATTATTTGTGGGCCAGTGAAAGGGTAACGAGGAAGAATCTTTGGTTTCCCTCATGCGCAGGAAGTTGAGAATATGCTGCATTTAGATTTTGTATCGGTTTGAAACTGAACTAGTTTGCAGAATTGGAAGAGAGCATCTCCCAGTAACTACTGCATTAATTATCCAACGCTTATTCTCTTGCTCTTTTGTTCTCATATTCTCAAATTAACAGGTTTATCTGAAATGGTCTGACAGGTACAGGTGTCGATATTTCTCGGGAGCTATCTCAAGTTTCTAAACAAGTCCATATATCATCAAGATCATCCCAAGATGGAACTTGGAGAAAGCTGTCTGGCGATGATTATATTTGGCTTCACTCAATGGTAAATGTGCTAACCCTTTATCAGTCAGATAAGCAGCAATGCATTTGCAAATTAATGATTCGACGTGTGGAAATTTGAATGTACTGTCAAATGCTGATTGTAAAAACGTATGTAGATAAAAAGCGTGCACGGAGATGGCAGTGGCTTTCCTAGAAGGGAATACAGTCTTTGCTGATATCATACTACATTGTACAGGTATAGTAAATTTTGTTTTCATTTTTCGATACTACGATCGTTTTAATCTCATTAAGGAGAAAAAATTCTGGTGAGTGATTCTGTGAGTTGTCTGTGCATTGTGTGGGCATTATGTGTGCCTCACTCATTAGTAACAGAATGGGTGCAGTTTTGGCTTCCCAGGAGTTTTTTAGAACTCTTCGACGGTACTATAGTAATGTCTACCATGGATCGATGCCGAGAAAGTTGTGCAACTTGAATGTCCCATATCCTCGCCGCATAGGCTTCTACCTGTTTTCTTTAATGGTTCAGCAGAAGCATGCTACTAATTAAGAAAATAGATTTAAGTCATTACTTGTGCTATAAGGATTGCCATTGCTGAAAGTTGCCTCATATATAGTTGGTGTTGTTCTTAGGACATTTTCAGCCTCGGCTAGGTAAAGCGGCTTTGTGGGAACTCCATGGCACACCCCACCCCACCGCACCGCTACACATGCAATCTGCCAAATGGCCTTCAGTTTGAGTTTCTGCAAAAATCGAGTACATAAATTTGCGGAGTTGAACCTGAACCCAAATGTTCTCTGCAAAACACCACTGATAGAGTCTTCACTCTGCTGAAATCCCCCCACCCCGTCCCCCACCACCTCCTAGTAGTGAAACCAGAACAAAATCTTTGAGGGATCCAACATATGAACAAAATTTTTTTTAGAGTAAAATACATATATAAAATTTTTTTTCAAGAGCTAGAAATGGCTTCAGTTGGTGGTCGTGACAGACTTGTAAGAACTGAACCCCATTCTCTACAGTCTTCACTTTGATCGGAATCATTTGACGGCCCGATTATCCATCTCCGTTCCTCGCAGCAGCTAGCAGCGGTGAGCTACGGCCGGCAATATATACCATTAATTCAGTCAGATCCCAGCCACCCGGACCTCCGGTCGGTGATCATGACCCAAGAGCACTTTAATTTGCTGCCTCCCGGGTGCTGGTGCCGGCCCTTCTCCATCTGAAACATCCTAGGCTGCAGCTTCGAAATTTCATTGACTTTTGTTGATTTTGGGTACATATGTACCGATTTTCTAATTCTTAATTTGTTGGGTTGATTAATTCATCATTATTTCCTTACATTACACCCACATCTTTTATTTTACTGTACCATTTCAGTTAACTAATTAAGCACAGTTTGTATGTAAATATGGTTAATTCTTTTCTATTTGCTAAATTACTTCATATATATATATGTGCACATTTATACTAAATACTTTGCACGTTTAATGGAAAAATATTGCACATCTTATCTGAAAAGATTGCACTTTCATACATTTCTATTAAATTACATCTTCATTAAATATTTTGTCATGTAAATAGTGCCAAAAATATTCAACCGTAAATTATAAAAGTTAGGCATTCGTAATTTATTTTATTAACTTAAAAATACTTTTTTTATTAAAAAAAAATGGAGATAAGCATTGCACATCAACTTTAAAACATATGCACACCAACTTTAAAGAAATTGCACACTTTGTTTCAAAATGTTGCACATCCATTTAATACACATTGCACATTTCTATTAAAATGTCTATCAATTAATTAAAAATATTTTTATTCATGTAAATAGTGTTAAAAAAAGTATTGAATTGTAACACATAAAATTTAAAAAATTTTGAAATCCCAAGTTTAGTTAAAATTATATATATTTACCAAAAAAAAAAAAAAGGCCATGCAATTAATGCAGCTTACGTAATTGTTTGTTACAAATGTATTTACTATTTACACTTGTAAGTCCATCTTTCTTTAGTTGTTTCTTTCCTGGCATTTGCATTGCTTTCTGATTCCTTGAAACTTATTAATTACAGTATCACTAAATTATCTAAAGAACGAAGAGAGAAAGCATCATCACTAAGTTATTTTTCAGTTTTGTAGACCTTGTTCCTACAAGCAAAGATTTTTTCCGAAAAATTTCGAATCCCGCTTACCTCTTCCTCCATATCGTAGAAAGAACCATCAGCAATGCGTATCACGACACCAATTCATTTATACTAAGCACAACCCGAAGCAATGCTCGTAGACAAATCTGAGTTTTTTTCAATAAAATGAAGGATAGAAGATCAATTTAATCTAAAAAAGCAAGATAAATACCAGTTCTCTACTAATTAATAGTAAGAGATTCGGGAGACAATAGACAAAAACAACCTCAACATGCAGAAGTAGATAACAAACAGTAAAAAATCACAAAATTTCAGCAAGAACAATTACCTGGGAGAAGGATGAGTCCATGCCAGTTGACTAAAGATCAAAGCATATGCTTGCAACAGTGACGAGTCCTTGGACTCAAGTCCTGCAATCCTGTGAAGTTTTGGTTAGAATAAATTAAAGCAAAGAGTAAGAAAAGGTAATCTAAATTAACAAAGTGCTAGAGTTTGTGGCTAAATTAACAAAATTTGAAATCAGTGGCTAAAATAATCTGCAACACTGAGCCAGGAAAGTGTCAATAATCAGATAACTGCAGTTCAAAGTAAGCTCACCTAGCAAAACAAAAACTAACTGCAGTTCTCTCCTTCACCCTTCATCCCTGCATTACTTTACAAAAATCAAAACTACCATTAAAAGAGGTGAAACTGTAGCGGTGGAGCGACGAAAAGTTCTGAAACTTTTGGTTTGAATGAAATTGCTGAAGACAATAGGAAGAACAATCAAGATCAATGTGAGATGCTGGAAGTTCTTGATTTTCCATACACCCCTCCAAATCCAAATCCAAATCCAAATCCAAATCCTTCTTGATAAGATGATTCAGAACTGGTCGCAAACCCTTCTCCAAAAAAAAGAGCCATAATTTCCTCTCTTGTACTCACAATCCAGTGGTGGGGCCCACACTCAACCCAGAGCCCTCCCCTTGATTGTACCCACAATCCAGTGCGATATCCTCTGGTCCCGGACAAGAGGACCCCAGCCCACGGCACACCGATTCATGCATGTTGATTGACGCATGTAAAACAAATTTCACCTCCGCCCACTTTATATGTATAGAATTATGTATGTTTATACTAACAGAATGAGAAAATAATGATGAACTATATTATAATTGTGTTATAATAATGTTGTTACAATATGGAGAGGTAGAAAAGCCCTTATATAGAAGGCTAGACCTAGAGACATAGTAGGAAACATACTGATACTAGGGGAGTAAGGGAGTGATTGTAGGAGAGTAAAAGTAGAGGAGTGATACTAGGGGAGTGATAATGGGAGAGTGATAGTAGGGGAGTGATACTAGTGGGAGAGTGATAGTAGGGGAGTGATATTAGTAGAATCATGACTAAGGTAATTACTCTAATATCCTCCTGCAAACTCAAGAGGGTAGAACCACTTGAGTATGGACATAAGGACTGAAAATAGGGCTGGGTTGAGGCCGACGTCAAGGAGCTGGCCAAGGTGGATTTTGAGGCTCATGTGGAGTCCGAAGCTGAGGTGTATTGGGCTCCCATATGCGTTGTGGTGGAGTTGACTGGTTGTGCCATCTGCGAGGATATCTGATGGTGGATGTTGGACCAATATCTGCTATGCACTTGACCAATGGGGTGTTTGTTGGATAATAGATTAATGCTGAGGTGACATGGGGGTTGACTGCATCCGTGGACGACCTGGGGGCTGACCTCATCAGGGGACGACCAGAGGGCTATTTTCATCCGTGGACGACCTGGGGATTGATGTCATCCGTGGACAACCTGGGGCTGACGTCATAAGGGGTCGACCTGGGGGCTGACCTCATAAGGGGACGACCTGGGGGCTGACGTCATCAGGGGATGATCTGGGGACTGACTTCATCCATGGACGACCTGGGGGCTGACCTCATCCGGGGATGACCTGGGGGCTGACTTTATCCGTGAACGACCTGGGGTCCAGATTCAGGACTGTGTGACAGGTGTTACAAGAGGAGAGGAAGGTCGAGGAGAGGAGAGTAGAGGATTGGTCTGAAGCTGGGGTCGAGGCCAAGGCTTATAGCGCGACCAAATCTGTTGGATTAGTAAACCGGTTGGTTTGAGCAGTGGTGGATAGGATTTTGACCGATCTACATGGTTCACCGGTGTGTTGAATTGACACGTGGCTAAGGCCGAGGTAGATGACTGGGCTGGAGCCAAGGTCGAGAGGAGGAGAGGAGAAGAGAGGAGAGGAGATGAGAAGACGGGTCTGAAGCTGAGGTCGAGGCCAAGGCTTCTGGCCCGACCAAATTGTTGGATTAGTAAATCGGTTGGTTTGACCAGTGATGGATAGGATTTTATCCAATTTACATGGTTCACCAGTGTGTTGAATTGACACGTGGCTGAGGCCGAGGTAGATGACTGCGCTGGAGCCAAGGTCGAGACGAGGAGAGGAGAGGAGAGGAAAGGAGAGCAGAGCAGAAGATTGGTCTGAAGCTGAGGTCGAGGCCAAGGCTTCTGAGGTGACCAAGTCTGTTGGATTAGTAAACCGGTTGGTGTGACCAGTGGTGGATAGGATTTTGACCAATCTACATGGTTCATCGGTGTGTTGAATTAACAAGTGGCTGAGCCGAGGTAGATGACTAGGCTAGAGCCAATGTCAAAGTGAGAAGAGGAGAGGACTCGAGGCTGGGGCCGAGGTTGAGGCCGGGGTTGAGGAAAGAGATGAGAGGAGAGGAGAGGATCGGTCTGAAGCTGAGGTTGAGGCCAAGGCTTCTGGCGTGACCATTCATGTTTGGTTAGTGAACCTGTGGTCTAGGCCGGGGATGAGGTCGAGGCCGAGGTCGAAGCCGAGGTTACAGGGGCTCGGACTTCCGATAATGAGGTTAACTTCCTCGAAAGATATTGGTGCGTTGGTTGTAGATGAAGAACAACACCAGAGGACGAATCTGGAGAGATTGCAGCGTGCGTCAGAAAACCAGTGGTGTTTGATTAGTTGCGGATCAGATTGGGCAGCGGTTTTAGTGGTGGTGCGATAGCAGTGTGGCTAATTTGTTTAAGAAGAGAAGAAGGTAAACAAAGGAAGAATTTTTTAAAAATATTTTTCCCTTTTCTTCTTCTTCTTCTTCTTCTTCGGTTTCACCATTTCGAATCTAGGTTCTGATACCATATAGAATTACGTATGTTTATAATAACAGAATGAGAGAATAATGATGAACTATATTATAATTGTGTTATAATAGTATTGTTACAATATGAAGAGGTAGCAAGCCTTTACATAGGAGGCTAGACCTAGAGACATAGTAGGAAACATAGTCATAAAAGTTAAGCATTCGTAATTTTTTTAATAATATTAAAAATACTTTATTTTAAAAAAATAAAAAAATGGAGATAAGCATTGCACATGAATTCATTTTGAGGCTGCAGAGAGTACCTACTCCGGCGATGTTTCAGATGAAGGGCCGGCACTGCCACCCAGGATCACGTACCAGAGGTCCAGATTGGGTGGGATTCAGTGGGATCCGACTAAATTAGAAAAAAATTCTTGTCTGACGCAGTAGCATGGCTAATTTGCAACCAATAAATTCCTGCACCGCTGGTAGCTTCGAGGAAAATGGAGATGAATAACCAGGCCGTCAAATGATTCCGATCAGAGGGGAGCTTAGAGCTGATCGATTTTTTGCTTAATTAATTCAGAGTGAAGACTGAAGATCGAAGAATGGGGTTTGGTTCTTATAGTGGGCGGAGATGAAATGTTTCTACATGGCAGGTTTTTCAGCGGAGTGAAGAGTACTTTCGGTGGTGTTTTGCAGATACCATTTGGGTTAGGGTTCGGCTCGCCAGATTTATGTAGTGGTGCGGTGTGGTGTGCTAATTGTTATCCCCATGCATTGCATTTGCAGCTGCTTACGTATACAGTGTTTGTTTCTTTCCTCATTGTTGCAAAAACTTTTTACTTTTTGACACTTCACAGTTAATATACTCCATTTCCGCTGATCTGTTTTCTTTCTTTCGTATTTGCGTACGTTTCTTGCTCGTTGATTTTTTTTTTTTTTAAAATTATGAACTTTGTATATTTCCCCTTCAAATTTTCTGAAATATATGGTAGATCGATCTCCACTATTGATGTAGATCGACCATTTAATTAAGGGGCGAATTACATTTTGCCCCCTGAGGTTTAGCTAAATTACAAAAGTATCCTCCTAGTTTGGTTAAATAACAAAAACACCCCTTGATCGGCGGACTAGTTACAATTTCCCCCCTGAGGTTTGGGTAAATTACAAAGTCACCTTCCTAGTTTGGTTAAATAACAAAAATCCCCCTTGACCAACAGAAAAATTACATTTTCTCCCCTGAGGTTTGCATAAATTACAAAATGATCATCCTAATTTAATTATAAAATTGACCCATTTAAAAATTAAAATATTACATAAACATTATATACTTGGGAAGACTAAAGTGCCCCTAACTTAATCTATTTGAAAGTTGAAGTTCAAAATGTCATTCACAAAGACACAAAGAAGTGTTTAAAATCCATGATTTATTATGCCAAGATAAATTTAATTTTTTTTTCTATTTCTCAAACAAATACATCGTTGATGGTTGCTTTTTCAATTCTAGAAGAGGCCGTAAGTGAATGGCATTTGCTTGATTTTAAGCCTTCATTTGTGTATTTGTGAATGACATTTGATATTCAAATTTCAAATAAATTAAGTTAGGGACACTTTAGTCTTCCCAAGTATATAATGTTTATGTCACATTTCAATTTTTTAAATGGCTCAATTTTATTATTAAATTAAGAGGATCAAAATATTGCTGCCTACTGCCATTTTTTTCTTTCTTACTGCCATTTAGTATTTTCTTTCATAATACTATAGTTATAAGATTCACCGTGACCCGCTTGAAGAGAAGAAAAGGAAAGCTCGGTGGGCTGCCAAACGCTCTCCGAAGCAAAAGTTAGTCTAATATTCGTACATTTGCCCTGCTATTCTGTGTATCTGTGTGCTTGTTTTCCTTTGGCTTTTTTATTTTTTATTTTTGTTTTATTTTGGATTATATTAAAAATGAATGTTACTTTTTTTTTTTTTTTTAACTAAGCGATTCTAAAAGCATTATATTACAAGTCAAAAGAAGTAACACATTTTGGTTCCATGAAGTAGGATTCCATTGTTTCCTCCTTTAGTCAACTCAATATAATAAGAAAACATATTAAATGAATGTTACTTATTAGATATTCTTTTTGTTTAAATAATTTTACAATTTTATGTCAAGAAATTTTGATCAATTATAAATAAAATCTTGTCAAAATTTTTTGCATTTCAATTTAATAATTGAAAATAATTAATGGCATGACAGTGATGACTAATGACACTTATAAAAATGAAAAATAAACTACTGTTATTCACCTATAAAATTAAAAATTAGTATTACATTGTTCATGGTTTTTTTTTAAATGTAAAAACGTTATATATTTAATAATGTTGAAATCGTCCAACAACTTACCAACTTACCACCTCTTTGTCAAATCATCATTACTCGTAGTCATTGATTGCTTTGCTCATTGATTTAAAATTTTATCATGACCTCGTAAAATATGTAATCAACATTAATTTGGTTGGATTTTAGAGAAGACACAATATTTTTATTATAATTTTTTATTGTACATCATATTTGACATTTCATATAAGTTCATAATTTATATTATAACTTAATAATTATTACTTATTATGACACTGATATCTCATTATCTCATATGAAATTATAAAACCATTAACTAGAATGAGTTAATCTTGTATACTAATATCTAATATGAAAGTATAAAACCATTAAACCATTATCGGATTTGGTAAACTTGATTCATTAAATCGGTTAATCGCACGAATTTTCAACGAAATGAATCGCTATGAATTGCCATAAATTAAAATAGAAGATCAAAAATTATAAATAACAAACATCTTCATCAAATTTTGAGAAACTTCTTCATCAATGAAAGAATGTTGGGAGAATATGCAAAACACACCACCCAATTCATTATGCCAGTTTCGAATATAACTATATGTGGTCTACAATTACATTATACTTATACAATTAAAACATAAAGGGAAGTTATAAAACACTGAATAAGTGAGTGGTGTGAACTTAAAACAAATTATTTTATTATGTGTTATACATATGTGATAATATACTATTCTTGTAGAATCGGTGAAGTATAACTAAGCGTAAGAAATATCAAAATATATATATATATATATTGTATAGATTCAATATTTGAAAAATTATAAACAATTAAAGTAAGTTAGTACCGGTTTTTACCAATTAACCGGTTTACCAGTTCACCGGTTTATCGGTTAACCGGTTTACCGATAAATCGGTTAACCGATAAACCGGTAATAAATATTATTACCGGTTTACCGGTTCAACCGGTAATGAAAAAATATTAACCAAAAACCGAACAGTAAAATGGTGAAAACCGGTAACCCGAAACTGGTAAAACCGGTAAACCGGTAATCTACCGGTTCCGGTTCGGTTTTCGGTTCTTCGGTTTTCTTGAACAGCCCGAACCTTTCATAGCTCCAGTGTGGTTCACCTTGAGACAGGTCCCACCTTTTACTATAATGAACAAGCTCTATTCGCAATCGGAAACCAAATCGGGAAATTCTTGCTGGTTGATGCAGCGACCAAATTCCTTACCCGACCTTTAGCAATCAAGATATGTGCAGAAATAGACTTGATCAAATCTCCCCCCTTTCAGACAAAGGGCTCCCCAAATACTGCCACATGTGTAACAAGATGGGCCACAATGAATCAGAATGTCACCGTGGACAGCCCCGCCGAATGGCTGAAAAACCGCCCACCAAACTGTCAGGATATAGGATCTAAACGATGTCGTTTTAGTTTTAATGTAGGAAATTTATATATACCGTGAAAAACATCAAAAGGAACATGTTGATTATGAATGAAAATTCTTTCCTCTGATTTCTCTCTTCCTCCCCGGGTCTTCTTCTTCCCCGTTCTTTGCTCTCCCTCCATTCTTCTGTGTTTCTCCCATTTCTTCTACTTCTCCCTCATTTACAATTCTGATTTGGTAATTTGGGTCTACGGGCATGACAAATGGTATCAGAGCAGTCCTTCCTTGGACTGTGAATGGAAAATTTCATTTGTTAGCATTTTGATTCGTTTCCTGTGAGGATGGAATTTCCTTATTTCAGTGGTAATAATCCGGGGAATTGGCTTCTCAAATTCGATAAACTATTCTCTACAAACTCAGTTCCAGATGCTTGTAGAGTTCCGTTGGTTCAACCGTATTTGAAAGATAGGGCTGAATTTTGGTTTTCCGGACAGTCGCAGAAGAGTGAAATATCTTGGGATAATTTCGCAGAACTACTCATTGATCAGTTTGGTAGCTTCTTCGACCGATTTCACTGTAATGAATATGGAGCGACGAGTTGCTTGGAAATTTCAGAAGTTTGGGTCGCCATGGATGAGTTAGACGAACTTGTAATTCAGATGGCTAAAGGTGATTCAGAATCTGAACCACAGACGACTTCGGCGATTCCGGAGGAAGTACCAGAGATGGGGACCGTCGAGGCTTCTGCGGGTAAAAATTATCCTATCTCTTCTGGTAAATTTGAAAATTATCCTGATTGTGTTGAGG
This sequence comes from Leptodermis oblonga, assembly GCA_016801395.1. NCBI lineage: Eukaryota > Viridiplantae > Streptophyta > Magnoliopsida > Gentianales > Rubiaceae > Leptodermis > Leptodermis oblonga. The sequence goes on along the minus strand of CM028757.1, from coordinate 31,609,664 downwards.
ATTCACAGGATAGTTTGTCTAGGGTTGATTATGAGTTTGATGATGATACAGTGGTTTGCACTAATGAGAATTTTGTGGAATTGAATCGTGGAAATTGCGATTATGTGCAACCCTACGTGGGAACAGTTAACTGGAATACTGTGGTTTATAAACCTGAATTACTTGTTGACAAATTTGTGTGTGTTATTCCTTGCGATTATCAATCTGTTGTGGATTTTAAGGTAGTTTTGGAGAGCATGGATGATTATTATGTGTTGCTGAATGTTGAACCATTGGGAGAATGGTTTGAGGATAAGAGAGAGCAAATGTCATGGGTTAAGCTGATAACATGTTTCAGGGGAGGCACTGATAGTAGTATTAAAGGAGTTTTAGCTACTATTAATTTTCTGCTTAAGAAATTCCACTTTCAGTTTAGGACTTACTGTTTACCTTTAGACTTGTGGTTCTATCTTGATTATTTTTATGAGCCATTGCTATTGATGTTGTGTGAAAATGCATTATTGAAATGCATTTGTATGCCTGCAACTGTGAAGGGATTGGAGAGTGACTGTTTTGATTCTCACGAGCTAGGAGGAGTTTGGTTTGCATTAATAAAAACTATAGAAGTTGTTGGAGGTTTCAAAAGGGTTGTTGGTTTATGTTGTTCTTGTGGGAAACTTGATTTTAATATTGAGAATCAAGCAGAGATGGAAAAAGAAATGAAGGAGATTGTGTTCCAAGTTGAGTATAAAGGATACTTGCCCATTAAAAATTCTATTTCGAAGGATGTTTTCAGCTCTGAATTGAAGATTGTTTATACCTGGTTATTCGTAGGTTTTGAGTATATTAATCCTTGTAAAATGGATGAGTTGTTCCAGAATTATTGGCATGCCCGGGTGAAAAATGATTTGTATTTCTTTCTTACTGTCTCTATTCCTCATGGTGATGAATTGTTTCTGCATTATTTGAGTGTTGTGGAGGATGTTATATGGGGTGCTAAAATTGGCACAGTGTTCAAGGGTGGAACCAAATTTTTAGTGATTATAGTGAAGGGTGTTGTTATTCAAAGACATAAGTGTTGTTGTGCTTGTCTTGATCTTGTAATTTTTGTGAGGAATCTTGGTTCTGAAATGACTAATGGGGACTTTGGAGAGCTCTATCCTATGCATAGTAAGGTGGCTTTTCTGAAACATACAGAGATGGATAGAGGTTGGGTTATAATACCTCTGGCAGAAATTAGTTTTTTATCACAGGAAAGTTCCATTCAATTGAGGTCATTTAGAAGTTCTGCACCACAGTTGGTTACTTCTTGCCACCTTGCCACAGCTCCTTCATGTGCTTCCAACAGCCAAGAGATATTAATTGATGTGTTTGAGTTTGAGTTAGTGACTTGGATGGTTCTGACATCAAGTTTTAGTCAATTGGAAAACTGTGGCATGGTAATAAAAATGATGAAGAAGAATGAAAGCTCCAGGGTTTGGTTTGATGTTTGGATTTCTACTATTTCTAGATTTACTTGGAATAATCTGAAGGGTAAAGCTTGGTATGATTTTCAGAAATTGATTCTAGCAAGATGGGTGAAAGAAAGATTTGGTGAGGATTTATTGGTGGAAAAGTCACTGGTTGATGGGTACTCTAAATGTGCAAAGCAGGATGATACTGACTTGGCCTTTGACCTTTTATTAGCAAGAGTTGTCTACACATTGAATTCAATCTTCAGAGGATATTACCAAAGGGGATGTTGTTGGAAAGCTAGCAGTATTCTAGCCACAATGCAGGCAAAAGCTGTAAAGCTTTTTGCAAGATTTTGGATTCGTCTTAAATCAGTGAGATCTGGAGTCATTACCTATTTTCTTGTTTCATATCAAACGCTTTTGAAGATGGTTAATGCTTACGTAAATGGAGTTATAAGGTTCATCTGCCATGCTGAATTTTTGACCTCCAGAAGTAATATGCATATGGCTTCAAGTAACATTATGGCATTTAAAATGGAGGGGGCAGATTTTGAGAATTGGAGAGTACTTCAGAAGGAGCAGAGTTGCCCTTTACAGTTTCATTATGAGAAGGTAGATGTTATTTTCCATCTGTTTTACAATGGTAGAGGGGCCCTTGAAAGATTACAAGATTCCAGTGGTTCAGGTGTTGTTGAAGCTGTTATCCAGAAGCAAAATGTTTGCGGTAGCAATGTTATGACAATTCATTCAAGTTTTGTGGTTAATGGTTGGAAGAATTTTGGGAATTTTGTAACACTCCAAGACTTTGAGAGGCTTGATACATTTACTGATATATCTACTGAATTGAACTTGAGTGGAATCAGCTACATCCAAGTCAAACAAATTCCTCAGCCATGGGATAAGTTTGTCACAATATTCAAAGGAGGTAGTACAGTGAACTTTCGAGGAAGAGTTGTTATGGGATGGTGGCAACTAAATTCCTCTAATGTTTGGAAATTCAATGAAGATCGCGAGAATTGGCTTCCAGTTGCTGAATTAGCTTTGATTGAAGACAAATGTGACCAAGTTCCTCCTGTTGCATGGCACCAAATATTGGAAAGCTGTATTGGGATTGTTTAGTTTTGAGTTACTGTCTTTATGCAGAAATCTCTCATTTTTAATTGCTTCCAAGGCTTGAGGACAAGCCTTGTTTTAAGGGTAGGAATTGTCAGGATATAGGATCTAAACGATGTCGTTTTAGTTTTAATGTAGGAAATTTATATATACCGTGAAAAACATCAAAAGGAACATGTTGATTATGAATGAAAATTCTTTCCTCTGATTTCTCTCTTCCTCCCCGGGTCTTCTTCTTCCCCGTTCTTTGCTCTCCCTCCATTCTTCTGTGTTTCTCCCATTTCTTCTACTTCTCCCTCATTTACAATTCTGATTTGGTAATTTGGGTCTACGGGCATGACACAAACCCCCCCCAAAATTCTGAAAAGCCCACAAGAGGCATGGAGAGAGAAGACCCAAATTGTAGCCCCTGAAACAACCCCAGTGATGGATGATGCTTCAGGAGAATCAGGGCTCAACCCTTCTGAAAAAGCCCAAATTTCGATTGCTCTCAATGACAGAAAAACTGGTGCCCCCACAATCGAAATTCCCACATCTGGAGTAGGTTTATTCCACTGCTAAACGAGTAGATTATTACCCATCCCCTGCTCAATATTTGGAGGAATGCCCAGAAGAAGATATATCAACCCCTCACGTTGCGATGACAGAACCATTAATCCCATCTGAATATCTAATTCTTTTGAGGCCCTTGCTGACTCAGAGGAGGAGCTGGAAGAAATCATAATGGAGGAACCACCACAAACTCAACTCTCAAAGCTATCCACACTGGAGAAATAACTTCTTCATTCGTTGCCTGAAAACCCCAAGCCTCACCATGGCTCGTTAACAGTGCCAAGACAAAAACCCCCAGAGACTGATGGTAGTGAGGTCCGATCTGATGGAGAAACAAACAGCACTTTCCTCCCCCCCCCCCTCCACGGGAATTTCATGTTCAAGATTTGGAGAATTTCCATCGTGGGCTGCAATTGCTGCTACCACCCAGCACACTGTTGTATTTGCATCCCCTTCTTTGAGCCATCTTATTCTAGATTTCTGTTTCCAAAATATCTCCCTTTCTACTAGCCTTTTCAGAAGTTCTACCTTTGCTTTATTTAATTCTACCAAGTCGTCATCACTACCTGAAGCATCAAACAGAGTTTCTAAATTCTGCACCCGGGCTTCTACCTTCACCACATTGTCCTGCACATTTCCAAAATGTTCCTTGTTCCAATCCTGGAGATAAGCTTTAAGCCGTCTGAGTTTCAACCAGAAGGCAAGCATACCACATGCCTCCACTGGCTTCTCCAAATCTATTTTAACAACCTCTACAAAGTCCGCCAGTTTAAGCCACATTTCCTGAAATCTAAATGCCTTTGGGACTGAATTAACAGCGAATTTAATCTCTAAATACAGAGGAGAATGATCCAATGTTGTACGATACAAGATCTGTAAAGAGATGCCCGGAAAAGAAGATAGACATTGTTCGTCTACCAACCCCCTATCGAGTCTTTTCCAGACTCTACCATTTTGGCGAATACCTGTCCATGTGAAAAATACTACCCTCGGTCAGCATTTCCCCAACCTCAGCCTCTATAGTGAAGTCAATAAAACCCTGTATATCATTCGGGTTTGGTGCCCCTCTTCCCACATATTCTTCATGCGACAAAAGTACATTAAAATCACCTAGTAGCACTTTTGGTCCATTTAGGAGCCCCAACAAAGACTGCCATAAAGGCAGACGGGATGCTCGAGAGTGTAAGGCATATAAAAAAATAGAGGTCCATGCATTCGGTAGCCCCAGATGAGTTGTATGAAATGCAACAGATTGTTCACGATCCGTCAATAAGTTCAAATTGTAGGCCCCTTTCCAGAAAACCCATATTTTCCCAACAGAATTTGCAAAATAATTATCATATCCAAAATATGTTTGAAAGCATCATCTTCATCATTGGCTATCATAGGCTCTAATAAAATCAGTAAAGCGATTCTATGACAGTAAATTAATTGATGAACTCGTCATTGCGACGAGCAGCTTCGGATTCCTCTAACATTCAAAAGTAGACAGTTGTAATTCATTGATCAGAATGTGGTAAAGAGCGGGTTGCTGACCTGGTGATCATCTTTATCCATATCAGAATGTCATATGGACCAGATTGGTTTTGAAGGCGAAAGGTTTTTTTCAGAGCTTTTAAATGCAGAGAATGAGGATATTGATGGTTCGACTGTATCCTGTCTTTTGGAATGCATCCCAAAAATTCAAAATCCAGATGACAATGACGCCTTGCTTAATGCCACTGACCTTGAGGAGTTGTGATCCGTGGTTTTTGGAATGGATCCAAATATTGCTTCAGGAAGTGATGGCTTTACAGGTTATTTTTCCCAGGCTTGTTGGGAAGTTACTTGTGGAGATTTACTTGCAGCAGCCCAGGAATTTCTCATTGGAGTACCGAGACCGAGAGCCATTGCAAGTGTTCAAGTTACATTGCCCCAAAAAATAGTGCCCTTCTTCATTTGTGGATTATAGGCCTATCAGCCTATGTAATTTTCTTAACAAGATTTTTTCAAAATTACTGATGCTACTGATGAAGCCTATTATGCCTCGCCTTATTTCTGAAGAACAGTCTGCTTTTATTGCTAGGCCAGAGTTAGCATATGTCGTGTTATTGATGCAAGAGCTTGTTTGGTTTTTGGATAAGAAAGTTCTCGGCCACAATCTCATTCTCAAACTTGATATGATGAAAGTTTTTGACAGAGTGTCATGGCCTTTCCTTGACAGTATACTGATGGAGTCCAGCCAAACCTTTCTAGATGCCTTCATTTTTTACCAAACAAAAGCATCGGCTGCTGTATTTTTTTTTTTTTGGCAAAAAGAAAAAAGGAATGGGCTACCTTTGTTGACCAATTCTTTTGTGAAATTTTTTACGCAGTTTTCAGCATAAGGTTTTGCCTATAAATGGAGAAGAAGGCAGAGGGATTTATTTATCATCTCATCAACGAAGAGCAGTGAGCAAAGCTTACAAAATATTATTTTTGTAAGCTTGTAGAGAGAAAAAAAATCAGAGAGTAGTATTCTTTCTGTGAGGTTTTTTTTTCGGTGCTCTGGATCACACCCACTGTGTGAGGTAAAAATAGAGCGGTAAAATTTGAGTGTCTTAGAATTGAGTTATATTCTAAGCAGTGGGAAATTTGAGCGATTGTAATTTCTCCATACACTATAGTGAAATTTTACCCTCTCGGGTCTGTGGTTTTTTACTCCTAATTATTTAGGGGTTTTCCACGTAAAATCTCGGTGCATTTATTTTTCCCGTCTTTACAGTATTTATTTATTTATTTACTGTGGTAATTTCTGAAATTTTACCACTGACGAATAGCGGGATTGGAGACGTTAATCCCAACATATACTGCTTCGATTTGGGTTCCACGGAAGGTTTGTCAAATTATTGCTTGGTAATCTTGCCTCAAGCTGGTTCTCAGTTTTAATTAATGGCTCTCCCATGGGATTTTTCAAAGCAACTAGAGGTATCAAACAGGGAGACCCTTTTTCACCTTTCCTTTTTATCTTGGTGGCAGAGACAGTTACATGAGGCCTCAATAAACTCTTTGCCGAACAACATTTTCTGCACTATGGACTTCAGCGAGGGGTGAAGGTGATATCACATTTGAGTTATGCCGATGATACGATAGTGTTTCTTCGTGCTACCAAGAGGAACTTACGCACTTTCATGAATTTTTTGGGGGTATATGAAAAAGCAACGGGCCAGAAAATTAATTGCTGTAAAAGCTCCTATTATATTGCCAAGAGGGCTACTCACAGAGACAGAGATCAGATTGGGGAAATTACAAATATGAGTGCGGGCAGGTTCCCCTTTCCGTACCTAGGTTGTCCAATTTTCCAAGGGTGCCTTAAGAAATCTTATTTTCAGCCAGTGATGGATGCAGTCTTAGCCAGAATATCTAGTTGGGCAAACAAGTGGCTCTCCCAGGCAGGTAGCATTGTTTTAATCAACTCAGTTTTAGCATCAATTCCACTGCATATTTGGGCAGTTCTTAAATGCCCCAAGGGCACAATGAAACGTTTACAAGGAATTTAACTGATTTCTATTGGGGAGAATCGCATATGGGGAAAAAGAAACACTGGAGTGCTTGGGATAAACTCACATTTCCGACAAAAGAAAATGGACTGGGAATCCGAAAAATTGAAACCATAGTGGAGCGCTTTGCCTTCAGAATCTGGTGGAAGCTATAGAAAGGACGAACTTTATGGTCAGCATTTATGTGGTCATTACCTGAGCTTAGGCGAAATTCACACACTTGGAAACATATCTCACAGGTGGATACAATTGCAGCGGCAAATTCCAAATTTCTGTAGGGGTGGAAATTGTAGTTTCTGGAATGCTAATTGGTCGGGGCATGGGCAGCTGACTGATTTATTGGATGGGGGTTTACTCCCTTATCCGGATTTGCAGGTCCGAGAATTTTATGCAAAAAAGCAAGTTTATCTTGCAGAATTTGGAAGGGCTTTCCCACCGGAATTATCTCAGCAATTAGGCCAAGAAATTGTTTTCAATTCACAACTGGATGGCTTGATCTGGACACATGATATTAATGGAGACTTTTCTATTAAAAGTGCCTATGATTTGATCAGGCCTTGCTGTCGGCTTCTTCCTTCATTTCAAATATTTTGGGCATCTCATCTGCCACAAAAGATTAAAATATTTCTATGGCATGTGCTCAGTCGGCAGCTCTCCTTGGATGACATTCTCATGGACTTTGAGTTTAACCTACCTTCCCAATGTAGTTTTTGCCAAGCTGACCAAGAAGGTCTCCACCACTCCTTTAATGATTGCTCTATGCCCAGAGATGTTTGGAAATTTTTTGAGCGAGCACTGGGACTGCCTTCGTAGAACTGGGTATCAGTCTGGGACCGTTGTGCTTTCTATTGGTCATTCCGAGCCAGATCTAAGGGCATGCAGGACTTGGTTCGATTGTTTCCAGTAGGGCTGCTCAAATGGAGAAATCCGATCCGACCTGACCCGATCCGACCTGACCCGATCCGACCCGACCCGAACGGTTGCGGATCGGCAATCCGATATTTCGGATCGGTTCGGAGCAAGTTATCTTCGGATCGGTACGGATTGGGTCGGATTGGACCCGATCCGAACTGCCTTCTTCTTCCTTTTTTTTTTTCAATTTTTAATTTCTTTTACCATTTCTCAAAGAAACCTCACCGTTTCTGCAGTCCTTGCACAAACAAAACAAAACTAATCTAGAAAATTCAAACCCAAATTAAATTTCCTAGATCATAACAACACCACCAAGCCCGAGAGTTGGAAATTGAACAAAGAACCCAAAAATTCAAACTTGCAATGAGAAGAGTTAGAGAGATTCATAGATGATTGAAGAGACTGGAGTTTTTTGGTAATTGGGTTTGTTGGGCGTTGGGTTATGAAGAAGAAGAAGAAGAAGAAGGAGAAGGAGAAGTGACGAAGAAGAAGGAGGAGGAGAACTAAGAAGAAAGGGTTGGCGGCCGCATGAGATAGGCTAAGGAATGAGAAGATTAGGGTAGTTTTATTTTGATTTTTAAAGATAAATTAAAACAGTTTTTTTATTTTTATTTTTATGAAGGTTTCGGATCGGATCGGATTAGATCCGATCCGATTTGACCCGAAAACCGCCAACCGATTCACACCTGGTGATCCGATCCGATCCGATCCCAAATTTCGGATCGGATCAGCGAGATCCGACCCGATCCGCGGGTCAAGTGAACACCCCTAGTTTCTAGGTATCATACTTTGGACACTGTGGAAAGCGCGAAATCGTAAGCATCATGATGCGGTTCTGCCTTCTTATCTGCACATCATCTGGGAGGTACAACAGTTGTTCCTCTCCAAATCTCTTTTAACACCATAATGAAAATATACAAACCTAGCTAATTACGACAAAAATATTCAATTAACAATAATCACAGTCATTAATTTCCAGAAAGCACCGCCAGCGTATCAGAGTATTCATGAATGAGTAAAAGCCTAAAAGCTGCCGATTTCGTATTATATACAATAAAAAATTTAAAAAAAGCAGCATGTGATATGTTAACCACCGACTCGCTCTGCTGCAGTCTGAGAAACAAAATATTGGGTAGAGGGTGATCATCCCTGCAATTCATAACAAAAAATTAAAAAAAGCCATTAAATTATAACCCTTGAGGGCTGAATAAACCTAAGTTAGAATAGATCTTCGGAGAAAAGATATAGTAATAAATCTGAACCCGGCCATAATCGAAAATGTATAGGTCTCGGGCCTCCGCTATCAGTCGAAAGACGAAAAGTTTTGCATGTTTCCTTCAACCCATCACCATTAGTACCATAAGCATAGCTAACCAAAAACAAGATTTAAATACGAAGGATCGAGGGAACCCTACTTTACAACATAGTCAAATATATACATATCAAACACCTAGCCAGTTAAGAAGAAATCCTCTCACAAATATATCCAAAGAACTGTTGGGCTTTCCCTCATATTTGGAGGAGCCCAAAATGAGGCCCATTAAGCTGTTTTTTATTAACCCTTTCTTTGAGGTTTTTGGTGGGCAGAGCGGGTGAGGAGGCGGCAGCACAGCACAAAAGAAAGCAGCAAGAGAAAAACCGCAGCATTTTTCCCCTGCCAGGACCAGTTCAGCTAAAACGGAGATTTCTCAGCGATCAACCGTTGGATTGCCCTGAAACTTTGCCACAGTGTTCACCACACGTAGAGGTATGTTTTGAACGGTGGAGATCTGGTTTTGAGCATTTTAAGTCCGTCTGCTGTGCGTATAACAGAGACGTGAGTTTGGAGAAATCTTTGGTTTATTTGCTATATTGATTCTTATTGTGTTCCAAGATTGTGTTGTATATCTTGATGTTGTTGATGGATGCCTCTAATATCTTGATGTTGTTGATGAATGCCTCTAATCTGAATTAGAGAGAACTCTTGGTTATACCCATTATTGATTATAGTGGAGATTAAGTGGCCTAAGGTCCCGTGGATGTTTCCTCCTTGTTAACGGAGGTTTTACCACGCTAAAATTGTTGTGCTGTCAATTTGTTCATTTGTTGCTTGTTTCGTTTTGATCTCTATTTATTTGTTTCCTAAAAGATTCACACAAAGAAGGAGAATGGTTGATTCCACTGTTTAGAGTTTGTTTAAATTTGCATTTAAATGGTGGATCTTCCAATAAAGTGGTATCAGAGCTGTGGTTATTATTGTTGAATTTCTTGTGTTGAATAATGGAAGCAAATTTGAGTAGAATGATCACTTTGAATGGTTCTAATTATCACACTTGGAAAGGAAAGATGGAAGATCTCCTTTATGTCAAACAGTTTCATTTACCGGTGTTTGCCTCTGAGAAGCCAGAAAATATGTCTGAAGAAGAATGGACTTTGTTGCATCGACAAGTCTGTGGGTATATAAGGCAGTGGGTAGATGATAATGTTTTGAATCATATTAGTGGGGAAATACATGCACGGTCACTCTGGAGTAAACTTGAGGAGTTGTATGCTCGGAAAACAGGAAATAATAAAATGTTTCTTATAAAGCAGTTGATGGCATTAAGGTATCAAGATGGAACTCCGTTGACAGATCACTTACTTGAATACGTTCCAAGGAATAATCAATCAGTTAGCTGGAATGGGTATCAAGTTTGATGATGAGATTCAGGGGTTATGTTTATTGGGTACGTTGCCGGACTCTTGGGAAACATTCAGAATGTCATTAAGTAACTCAGCTCCAAATGGTGTAATCAACATGGATCTGGCTAAGAGCAGTGTTTTAAATGAAGAAATGAGAAGAAAATCACATGGGTCTTCTCAGCAGTCAGAGATTTTGGTTACAGAAAGAAGAGGGAGAAGTAAAAGCAGAGGTTTCAAGAATAAAGAAAAAGGAAGAAGTAAGTCCAACAGGTTTGCTAATGTTGAGTGTCATCACTGTAGCATGAAAGGACACATCAAGAAATATTGTAGACAGTTGAAGCGGGATAACAAGAAGAAAGACAAAGAACAAGAAGGTGATGTTGTCAATGTTGCATGTCACGAGATCAGTTGGGTTATTGATAGTGGAGCCTCCATTCATGCTACATCTCAAGAGGACTTCTTTACATCCTATACAGCAGGTGATTTTGGGACGGTGAAGTTGGGTAATGATGGTTTGGTTAAAGTCATTGGTATCGGAGATGTGTGTTTGGAGATGAACAATGGCACGAGACTACTTCTTAGAGGGGTAAAGCATATTCCTGAAATTCGTTTGAACTTGATCTCTGCAGGTAAACTTGATGATGAAGGATATTGCAATACCTTTAGTAATGGCCAGTGGAAACTTACTAAAGGTGCTATGGTTGTTGCTCGTGGGAACAAGCATTCTAGTTTGTATATACTGCAGGCAAGACTCTCCAAAGGTGTTATTAATGCTGTGACAGATGAGCTCACTGCGGAATTGTGGCATAAGAGACTTGCTCACATGAGTGAGAAAGGCTTGGCAGTATTGGCTAAAAAGAATCTTCTTTCTGGAATGAATAATGCTCATTTAAGAAGATGTACTCATTGTTTGGCAGGGAAGCAGAATAGAGTTTCTTTCAAGAGTTCCCCACCTTCAAGAAAACAAGACATACTTGATTTGGTACATTCAGATGTATGTGGTCCTATGAAGACAAGAACCTTGGGTGGTGCCAGCTATTTTGTGACCTTCATAGATGATTGTTCAAGAAAGTTATGGGTGTACACTTTGAAGAGCAAAGATCAGGTATTAGATGTGTTTAAACAGTTTCAAGCCTTAGTTGAGAGACAGTCTGGGAAGAAATTGCGGTGCATCAGAACAGATAATGGGGGAGAGTATTCAGGTCCTTTTGATGAGTATTGTAGGCGTCAGGGTATTCGACATCAAAAGACACCTCCCAAGACTCCTCAGTTAAATGGGTTGGCTGAGAGAATGAACAGAACATTGGTTGAAAGAGTAAGATGTCTTCTTTCACAGGCTCAGTTGCCGAGATCTTTCTGGGGTGAGGCTTTGAATACAGTTGTATATGTTCTTAATCTCACACCATGTGTTCCTCTTCAGTTTGATGTACCAAACAGAGTTTGGACTGGAAAAGATGTTTCTTATGATCATCTACGCGTTTTTGGTTGCAAGGCATTTGTGCATATACCAAAAGATGAGAGATCTAAGCTCGATGTGAAGACACGATAATGTATCTTCATTGGTTATGGTCTGGATGAATTTGGCTATAGATTTTATGATCCAGTTGAGAAGAAACTAGTAAGGAGTCGTGATGTTGTATTCATGGAAGATCAAACTGTACAAAATGTTGAGAAGAGAGAAAAAGGAGTCCATCAGTATAGTGATGATTTGATTGACCTAGATCCAGTTCCTTTATTAGTACAGATGGAACAGAATGTTCAAGATGACCAACAGGGTTCAGATGATGCAGATACTCCTTTGCAGGCTGAAACAGATCACCAGACTACTGATCAGTTGTCAGAATCAGAAATTCCACTCAGGAGGTCTACTAGAGATCGACGTCCTTCCACACGGTATGATACAGATAAGTATGTGTTATTGACAGATGAGGGGGAACCTCAATGTTATGCAGAAGCGATGGAAGATGGAAACATGGCTCACTGGGTTGGTGCTATGGAAGATGAGATGCAGTCACTGTATGACAATCACACGTTTGAGCTGGTAAAGTTGCCTAAGGGTAAGAGAGCTCTGAAGAACAAGTGGGTCTACAAGGTGAAGCAAGAAGAACACAGTTCACAACCACGATACAAAGCTAGACTGGTCGTCAAGGGATTCAGTCAGAGAAAAGGTATTGATTTTGATGATATTTTCTCTCCTGTTGTGAAGATGTCTTCCATACGTGTTGTTCTAGGTCTAGCAGCAAGCTTAGATTTAGAAATTGAGCAAATGGATATGAAAACTGTTTTTCTTCATGGTGAGTTGGAGGAAGAAATTTATATGGAGCAGCCAGAGGGTTTTGAGGCAAAAGGAAAAGAGGATTATGTATGCCGGTTAAAGAAAAGCCTCTACGGGTTGAAGCAAGCACCTTGACAATGGTATAAGAAGTTTGAGTCAGTTATGGGGGAGCATGGTTACAAGAAGACTAATTCTGACCATTGTGTTTTTGTGCATAAATTCTCTGATGATGATTTTATCATTTTATTGCTCTATGTTGATGACATGTTGATTGTTGGCAAAAATTCTTTAAGGATTGATAATTTGAAGAAGCAGTTGAGTAAGTCCTTTGCCATGAAGGATTTGGGGCCAGCAAAACAAATTCTTGGTATTCGAATTTGTCGAGACAGGAAAGGGAAGAAGTTGTACATGTCACAGGAACGGTACATTAACAAGGTACTTGAAAGGTTCCGTATGGATAAAGCTAAAGTGGTTTCTTCTCCTTTATCTAACCACTTTAAGTTGAGATCGAGTCAAGGCCCTTCAACAGATAAAGAGAAGGAAGATATGAAAAAGGTTCCATATGCCTCAGCAGTAGGAAGCTTAATGTATGCAATGGTGTGTACGAGGCCAGACATAGCTCATGCAGTTGGAGTTGTTAGTCGTTTCCTTTCGAATCCAGGAAGAGAGCATTGGGATGCAGTAAAGTGGATTATGAGATATCTTCGAGGTACTTCCAAGTTAACACTTAGCTTTGGAAGTGGAAAACCAGTGTTAGTTGGATACACTGATTCAGATTTGGCAAGAGATGAAGACTCTCGTAAGTCTACTTCAGGTTATCTAATTACTTTCTCTGGTGGAGCAGTCTCTTGGCAGTCAAGATTGCAAAAGTGTGTAGCACTCTCTACAGCAGAGGCAGAGTTTATTGCAGCAACGGAAGCTTGTAAAGAGTTGTTGTGGATGAAGCAGTTCTTGAGAGAACTTGGTCTCAAGCAGCAGAAATATGTATTGTTCTGTGACAATCAGAGTTCTATTCATCTGGCGAAGAACTCGGCGTTTCACTCAAGATCAAAGCATATTGATGTGAGGTATCATTGGATAAGGGATACTCTTAACAATAAGTTACTTGAACTTCAGAAAATCCATACAGATGAGAATGGATCTGACATGTTGACAAAAGCAGTATCAAAGGAAAAACTTGAAGTTTGTTGTTCAATTGCCGGGATGGCGGATCCCTCCACCTAATCGGGAAAGGGGGAGATTTGTTGGGCTTTCCCTCATATTTGGAGGAGCCCAAAATGAGGCCCATTAAGCTGTTTTTTATTAACCCTTTCTTTGAGGTTTTTGGTGGGCAGAGCGGGTGAGGAGGCGGCAGCACAGCACAAAAGAAAGCAGCAAGAGAAAAACCGCAGCATTTTTCCCCTGCCAGGACCAGTTCAGTTAAAACGGAGATTTCTCAGCGATCAACCGTTGGATTGCCCTGAAACTTTGCCACAATGTTCACCACACGTAGAGGTATGTTTTGAACGGTGGAGATCTGGTTTTGAGCATTTTAAGTCCGTCTGCTGTGCGTATAACAGAGACGTGAGTTTGGAGAAATCTTTGGTTTATTTGCTATATTGATTCTTATTGTGTTCCAAGATTATGTTGTATATCTTGATGTTGTTGATGGATGCCTCTAATATCTTGATGTTGTTGATGAATGCCTCTAATCTGAATTAGAGAGAACTCTTGGTTGTACTCATTATTGATTATAGTGGAGATTAAGTGGCCTAAGGTCCCGTGGATGTTTCCTCCTTGTTAACGGAGGTTTTACCACGCTAAAATTGTTGTGCCGTCAATTTGTTCATTTGTTGCTTGTTTCGTTTTGATCTCTATTTATTTGTTTCCTAAAAGATTCACACAAAGAAGGAGAATGGTTGATTCCACTGTTTAGAGTTTGTTTAAGTTTGCATTTAAATAGTGGATCTTCCAATAAGAACAAGAAATCATAGTCATTAATTAATTTGCAGAAATCCCCAATAAAGAATTGAAAATTAAAGCGCCATGAATGAGTAAAAGGTGCTGATTTTGTGTGAACAAATCTGACTATATATATACTACTGCTACTGTAATCACACATTTTGTGAACAAATGCTCCATGCCATACTGTGTACGTACGGTCTAATTCTTTTTCAAGCCTTGGGGTTATCACATATGAAGATCAATGCCATTCTTCACTGCAAAACAAGCCTTTCAATCAGAAACAAAATAATATACAGACAAAAATTATGTTTCACAGTTTTGAAGACCTATCCCTGCAAGCAGGGATTTTTTTTGTTACAGTAAACCATAGACCAAAGTGCAAAAACCAACCATGTAAAATTACCAATACTTCGTACTTGAGGAGATACAAAAGCAGAAGAATTAGCAAATGGACAGAAACTATGAACTGAGATGAAAAATGCAGAAGAACTCAGAAAAGAGAGAATTAAGAGGAGAGAACTTTGTGGAATGAAATTTTCATATATTGAAATTACTTACTTTACAATGAACGTGAAGCCTACTTATATACTGCTAATAATCTGCTAGCCACATCTAGTCTAAATAACTAAGCTAATTGGTTACAATGACAGTTGTATAAAGAAAATAACTAACTTAGCTAACTAGAGTTAAATGTTGACTTTTGAGTCATGCAAGTGGAGTGAGGACCGCGTGATCTTCACCAATCAGTTGCTTGCTCATCAACCATTGATCCAGCTCAGCTTCAGCTCATGTTAGCATATAAATATCTCGCGAGCTCAATTTAGCAAGATTCAGTGATGCTCAATTTAGGATCAAAAAGAGCTTAAGACAGTAATGGCATCAGAAGGGCCATGCGGATGATACAGATGGTTCATTCAGAAAGTTGCTGTTATTTTACAAACCAGAAACTACAGGTCCATATCTAGTGTGTATCAGCTGCATAAAAAATCTATCACAATTTAGTAATTTTCTCTATTCCCCACTTGAATCGCAACCTGGCTGTGAAGCAAGTAGTGTTGTGGCTGCGACTGGTGCAGTCATCACTCCACCAACAAAATGAAAACAAAAAATAAAAAGCAAGCAGTTCAGTTGACATTTTTCAATACTTGTTAATTATGAAACCATTTCTCTTTTCATGGTTGATTATAATTATGGTCTTTCCTTCAGGAAGTTGAAGAAGAGGATAAAGGGGTTCATGCTAGGACAAAGATGAAGTACACCATAACAGTTAGTGTAACTTTCATTTTGAAGAAGTACTTAAGAGCCAGTGACAGACCCCGAACCATTTCAATCAGAAATAATGTGTTGGTGCTCTTTTCAAAGTCTGAAGACGGTTATGCATAAGATAAGCATGCAATAACCAAAACAAATCGAGATACCTCACAAAGATTTTACCAGGATTCCAATATTTGGATATTTTCCTAGCAAGCTTCTCTCTTTCTTCATCATCTGCATTTTTAATCATGCAAAATGTTCAAGGATTACAGCACTAAGAGGAAGCACTAATGCACAAATACCAATAATCAACTTCCTCAAAGAAAAAAAAAGCAAATGAACCTACAACTAAATTTAGTAAGAGAATAAAAAGGCTTAATAAGCATCCATATACAGTAATGCAAAACCTCTAAAATGGAATATACCTTCACGTAGTACCTCAATACCACAAGAATATAGGCAGCTACTAAATAAGCTTCTGTACAACGATATTCTGACTTCAAGTTCAACTACGTACTATTAGAGAAAAGAAAAACCCTTTCATATGCACTCAACCCAAAGATCAAGAAAGTAGATGTATTGTCAATAACTATCTCAACACAAAGATTTTCTTCAATAAAATGAAGGATAGAAGATCAAATTAACCTAAAAAGGAAAGATAAATACCAGTGTTCTACTATTAGTAAGAGATTCAGTAGACAATAGACAAAAATAGCTGCAACATGCAGAAGTAGATAAGAAATAAGAAACAGTAAAAAAATCACAAAATTTAAGCAAGAACAATTACCTACATGAAGGATGAACCCAGTTGACTAAAGATCAAAGCATATGCAAAGTTTTGGTTTGTAGTACTGTGAAGTTTTGGTTAGAATAAATTAAAGAGAACTGCAAGAAAAGTTTATATATCTAAATTAACAAAGTGTGAGAGTTTGTGATCTGATCAAGAAAATCGGGTAGCCTATAAACAGATAACACAAAAATCAAACCTGATCGAATACAAAAAAATTACTTAATTAGGGAAAGTAATCTGCAGTTCAAAAGCTCACCTCGCCAAACAAAAACTAACTACAGTTCTCTCTTTTATCCTCCCTCCCTGCATTACTATACAAAAATCGAAACTTTTTTTCCCAATCAAAACATTTCACCAGAAAATAAAACCATTTTTTTGCACATTTAGAAATTATAAAAGTCCACCAAGGGAAATTTACATGGATGAACGGAAAGAGGTGAAACCGTAGCAGTGAAGCGTGGAAGTGACGAAAGGTTTTGTAACTTTTGGTTTGGATGAAATTGCTGAAGACAATAGTAAGAACAATCTAGAAGTTCTTGATTTTCCAAAACACCCCTCTAAATCCTTCTTGATCAGACGATTCAGAATTGGTCGCAAACCCTTCTCCAAAAGAAGCCATATGATAAGCGACTTTGTCGTGTCGTACAAAATACAGTAAAAATCACTGTTTTTATACCTGCAAATTACTAACTGTGAATAGTATATGAAAGCACAAGATCAATCCACAGAGACGGAGAAATCACTTCTAATTCTAGATTAATGCAATAAAACACACACTTTTGACGAGTCGTCACCTATGGCGCCTCTCAAGAGACCTTAGAGTTGGTTCAATTTATAACTATTAGAAAAAGATAACAATCAACAAATAAACAATTGATTAAAAGATTCCAGTATTATGCAATTAATTCTCCTCGCATGCATGTAATCATAAACACATTGTGGTCTAATTTAATCTACACCTGTTAGTTCTAGGTACCGTGGGTCCCCTCAGACGTACCCAATCCCTTATGTAATTCGGTGATCCTCTGTGAGGTCTCTCACAAAGATCACTGCCCGAAGAGCTTTTAAGAATTAAGGAACCTAACACTTTTTATTCTTTATTAGCCGTAACCGTTAAAGGTAAACACTAATCTATCCGGAACTACCTAACCGAAAGCCTTGTTACTTGATAACAATTACCAATGCAGTACTAAGGTGATCAAACTTAATACATAATCAGCAATGAAATGGATTCTCAAGATACAATAGAATATAGCCAATTAGACGCAATGTTAATTCGGTTTCATACATGCATGGATTCAAATATCTTACATAATACCAGAATTAAGAATTTAGCTACTCATGCTTTCGATAGTAAAACACATAATCATAGAATATGACATAGCAAGAATGAAAGAAAGAGATAAAAGGAATTATAGAATTAATGCTAAAATAATGCGGAAGTCACCCCGTCCGTTTCACCAAATGGTCGACGGCCTTGCGTACAGATGCAGAAAAATCCGAACAGAGCTAAAACTTAGCACTAAAATAATGTCTCGTGACTAGTAAACTCTATCAAAAACTGAATAGGAAAAACTATCCCCTTCCTCCTACGAAAATATCCCTATTTATAGAGATGGTTATCTCTCAGCAAAAGAAAAATAAATCAAATCTCCATCCCTTAAGAAAAATAAATCCAAATCTCAAAAAGGCAATAGATCACTCCAGAAAAGGAAGTAATAAATCCTTTTTGCTTCTTGAGATTCCCTCTTATCTCCAATTGCTCAAAGAAAATAGCAACCAATTTTTTACTTATCTCATTCAAATTTGAATTTCACACTTTGAGATGATTTCTACTTCTTCCATGATTGCTGGACAGAATATTCCTTCTGGATCCTCCTTCTAGAAGGTTCTGGATTAAACCGCAACTCTGTGGTTACTTTCTGTTGGATCCCAACTTAGCCGAGCTCGCGTGACATCGGCTTTTGGGATACCCTGCGTGCTATAGAGAAATACTTCATATCCGCACCCTTTGTCGCGCACTTAGGACACTGTAGCCCAGGTCGTCACGGATGAGGTCGACTTATCTTCACCCAGTCCGTGGAGGACGGGGTCAACCTTAGTTCACGTCGTACTCAATCCAATATCCACTTCACGTCGTCCCGGATGAGGCCGGCCCAGGTCGTCACGGATGAGGTCTGCCCAGGTCTTCACTTAGTTCCATATTGCCTTCTTTCCTTCTTTCAATAACAGCTTTCTTATCCTGCACATAACCATGCAATACCTGGGCAAAAGCCCATCAAATCTGCGGGATAAGACTCTAAAATTAGGCAACTAAAAGGTGTCGATAACCATAATTTCCTCCCCTTTCAAAATTGTGGAGAGGATAAAAGAAGGCAATAGGCGAAAGAGTTGGTATAGAAGAATAGAGGGACTTGAGTGTTAAAAATCAGCTTGAGTGGAGGTGTAACCTTCAAAAAAACCTGAGTTATAAGAAACCTGCTTGCTAATATGCAACATTTTCAGGAAAAATACAGTAATTCTCAACCCATAATCAAAAAATGAACAGGAAGATTTAGATCTTTCATCAACTAATGAGTCATACTTTTTCGCTAATTCGGAAATCAAAACAGTCCACCAAGAAAATATAGCTCGATGAAGTACTATTGGAAAGATGAGAAAACGCTGTGGTTAAGATTGATTTTCTACGTACACCCCTCCAAATCCTTCTTCATCGGACCTAGTCACATACCCTTCTCCTATAAAAGCCATATTTGCCTCTCTTAGATGCTTAATTTGCAATTGGGATGGATCAAAATTGTTCTCAGCTGTCGTGCGCTCAAAATTACTGAGAGGGGAAGAGAATTGGGATGGATCGAAATTGTTCTTAGCTATCGTGCGTTCAAAATTGCTGAGAGGGGAAAAGAAGAAAAGTGGCGAAAGAGTCAAAGAAAAGAATCTGGAAAGGGGTGTCAAAATCAGGATGAATACAAAACACAAAGAGGGTAGGATTTGGAGGAATCATGGGCTAAACAGTAAAAAAATCACCTCCTTCGTAGCGGAGAAGATAGTGGAAATTAGAAAATGAAGAAAATCGCCACGCGTGAAGAGAGACGTGTGTTTTTCCGCTCCAAAGTAACAAATTCGCCACCGGTAAAGGAGTTTGATTCAGTTATGATTTTTTCAATGATTCAGGATTAATGGAGAGAAAATTTGTATATAGCAACTGTGTGAATTGTGAATGTCAAGGTAGTTAGGAACAGAGTATATGATGAGTGCCTTTTAGTTATTTTATTTTAGCGTCTCTTAGGTACTTTTCACGGGTATATTTGTTGTTTTTATAGAATTACGTATGTTTATAATAACAGAATGAGAGAATAATTATGAACTATATTATAATTGTGTTATAATAATATTGCTACAATATGGAGAGATAGCAAGCCTTTATATAAAAGGCTAGACCTAGAGACATAGTAGGAAACATAGTGATACTAGGGAAGTAAAGGAGTGATTGTAGGAGAGTAATAGTAGGGGAGTGATGCTAGGGGGAGTGATAGTAGGGAAGTGATAATGGGAGATTGATAGTAGGGGAGTGATACTAATGGGAGAGTGATAGTAGGGGAGTGATACTAATAGAATCATGACTAAGGTAATTACTCTAATATCCTCCCGCAAACTCAAGGTGGATTTTAAGGCTCACGTGGAGTCCGAGGCTGAGGTGTATTGGGTTCCCATATGCGTTGTAGTGGAGTTGACTGGTTGTCTGCCATCTGTAAGGATATCTGATGGTGGATGTTGGACTGATATCCACTATGCACTTGACCGATGAGGTGTTTGTGAGATAATAGATTAATGCAGAGGTGACATGGGGGCTAACCACATCTGTGAACGACCTGGGGGTTGACCTCATCAGGGGATGACCTAGGGGCTGACTTCATCCATGGCTGACTTCATCCGTGGATGACCTGGGGTCCAGATTCACGAATACGCGATAGGTGTTACAAGAGGAGAGGATAGTAGAGGATTGGTCTGAAGCTGGGGTCGAGGCCGAGGCTTCTAGCGTGACCAAATCTATTGGATTAGTAAATCGGTTGGTTTGATCAGTGGCGGATAGGATTTTGACCAATCTACATGGTTCACTGGTGTGTTGAATTGACACATGTCTGAGGCTGAGGTAGATGAATGGGTTGGAGCTAAGGTCGAGAGGTGGAGAGGAGAGGAGAAGACTGATCTAAAGCTGAGGTCAAGGCCAAGGCTTCTGGCACGACCAAATATGTTGGATTAGTAAACTGGTTAGTTTGACCAGTGGTGGATAGGATTTTGACCTTGAGAGGGTATAACCACTTGAGTTTGGACATCTGGGACTCGTTCCCAAAGTACTTGCAAGTAAGCCATCCAAATCAATGAAACTAAACAAAGGCAAACTTATAAGCCAAAGCTTGTGTTAGAATGAAGTAAGCCGCTGCATTAAAGAAAAATGTCATTTGATTCCTCATACAGTGCACAAGAAGACCAACCCTGGCATTGAAAATGCAAGTAGAACCCGCCATAAAATATGGGAAAAAAATACAAAAAGCTTTAAAAATTACACATAGAGACCATTATCCCTAGTAGGATAAAACTTGAAATAAAGGTCAGCTTAGAAGCCAAAAATATAGTTTGACAGAGACTATTTTATGTCATTTGGGATCAATAAGTAATCCCATAGCAATTTTATCGCATCTATCATGTATGCAAAAAATGCAGTAAAAATTTAACCAACATCCTGAAAAAGTTATAACAGGAGGCGATAAAGGATTTCGTTACAGTATTCATCAGTCAGCTTCTCATTCATGTACAATCATGTACATTCATAAAAGTATCACGTATAACCAAAATGAAGATTTCATAGATGCCAAAAAATGATTCCAGATGCAAACTAGCTTGCTAGAATCTGTTCCAACTCACAACAATCACCATGAACAAAAGATTCACAATACAATTTGTTCGTTTGAAGCAAGTTTCTTAAACTTCTTTGAGCTAATTAGGACTTCCTTTAGTTCCCTTTCCCAAAACCTAAAAAAGCAAACAATCAATTGAAGAGCAAGAATAAAAGGTGGAATAGGTACCTCTAATTGTATTCAATTTTGTTCCTAAAAGTACCAATTTTCCCCGAATTGTACAATCCACGGCTCGAAGAAATATCCAATGGACGGACTCAAAAACTTAAATGCTTCCAACCCAAAATATTCCCCGAATTGTATTCAATTTTGTATCTAAAAGTACCAATTTTTCTGATTTCAAAGACCCAGTCATCGCAGATTTTGCAGCCTAGACTGGATCGGTAATTTTGCTGAAGCCCTCGATCCCCTTCAACGATTTCAATCATCCAACTTTTATCAGTAATGAGACTGTTGTACTTAATTTGGGGGTCAGAGTTATTGAACGGAATTACAGATGAGCAAGTTTTCTAACCATTTTTGTCGCTGAGTTTTTGTTCTTGGCGGTGTTGATCGGTGATGAGAGGGACCCGTGAACAATGTCGAGAAGAGAAGAGTGGGAGGTGTAGGTCGGAGATGAATAGGAGAGTTTTTGTACTTGGAAATATGCGAGTTTTCAGAACATCAAAGTCAGGTGACGAGGGTATTTTAGGCAGTTAAGGAGAGAAAAGGCTATAATAAAATCAATCGACAGAAAATTTTGGGAAAATTTTGATTAAGGGCGGTACAACTTTTGTTATTATTAAAGAGGGTATAACTTTTGCATAATTATTATTAAGAGCGGTGATTAATTTATTTAAAAATAAAAAATTAGAAGTTTATCTGAAAGACACAACTACCCTTAATTGTGATAAAATCATATCTCATGTTTGTAAAACGGGAAAGGATCATCTCCTTTGTAAAACACTTTTAAGTTTAATGAAAGATAGGCTATTATTGCCATCATCTTCTCCGTATTCCGAAAATAACATCCACAGAATTCACGAGGCTATTCGTGCAAACAGATGAAGAGGACTAAGAAGGCCGAAATAGAGAAGAAGTATGGTTTTTTGTCGGCCAAAAATCCATTGCAACAAAGAAAAAATGTTGATTTAGCAAACTACATATCATAAGGGGTTCTGGCTCATAAAAAGCATATATATATATATATATTTATATATATACTCTTGAATTCCTTTCGTAAGTCTTTTTCAAGTTTTTTCCTTGTCAAGAGAGGATTCTAGTAAAAGACGATTTCCTTCCATGGCTATGCTTTCACTAGATGCAGCCTCGTCAGAAACAATTCTTAAAAAATCCCCGCCCTTGAGACATAGGAGCCCTTTTTGTAATGTCTTCTTTTATGGTACTGATGAAACAGAAATAAAATAAAAGACACAAACCATCTCTAGGGAGAACGTCTGTATGAAAAAGAAAATCTTTCACTAAATAGTTCTGCACACCCTGCTAATCAAAAACCATGAGGCACTTCCTTCAATCTCCAGTGCCATGGATTGGGTCCAATATATGAATCATCAGTATATATTATATATGAACAAAACTCAACATCGATCATCTCCTTCATATTTCCGTTTTCGAAATACCCAGAAAGCTGAACTTGTTCCCCTCCAGCAATTTTTGTTGTCGTCGTTGTTGAATTTTTTAATTTTTTTTTTCGGTCGATTGGGCGTGGGTTAGAAAAGAAAGAAAAGAAAAAGAGTTTTAGTTAAGGGTGGTTATGTCTTTCAAATAAACTTCTAATTTTTTATTTTTAAAAAAATTAATCACCTCCCTTAATAATAATTATGCAAAAGTTACATCCTTTATAATAATAATGAAAGTTGTACTGCCCTTAATCAAAATTTTCCCGAAGATTTTTAACTCTCATCAGCTAATGTGAAATGTCTAAAATAGACACCTATTTGAGGTTTTTTTTTTTGGACGACACGGACGTTAACAAACGGTGATCCGCGCATTTTGAAGGGGTGAAATGTCTTATTTATTTGAGCCAACTATCCAGTGCGATTCCCACGACCTTGCCAGGAATTTAATGGAGTAGAATTTGTAATTTAAGGACCTAATGTGATCTAGCTCAGAGATGGACTACAATACAATGAAAACGACCGTTATAAGAATTGCTCCGTTGGGTGGTGAAGATCTCAACCTAGACTCATGATTGTGCAATACGTTGAGAACCTTGGTATAGAAACGCCACAAACAATTCACTACAATTGTTTGATAAGTTTTTGAATGCTACGAGACGAAATTTTAATAAGTTCGAAAGTTCTTAAAGAACGAAGAGTTGAGAAAAACTCACAAAATCGTATTATCCAAGTTGTTTTCAAATGATTACATAGGTATCCTTTTATAGACAAATAAGACTATTCTAGAAATGAAGGGTATGTTCTCTTTGATGGATTTGAGACTTGTTTTAAAAATAAGTTTTGGAAAAATAATTTTATAATGCAAAAAGCGTATTGAAAATGTAAAAATGTATCATTGAAAAGTAAAAAGTTTGAAATAATGAAAACTGATTATAATATATTAAAGTTACTGTTGAAACTAAATCTCAAACCAAAATCAAAACTTAAATAACAAGCCCGAAGTCTAATTACTTGAATAAAAATCGATGAATTTTGACTTACCTAAAACATAAATTAACAAGATAAATATTGATTAAAATTCAGTGCTTGAGTCCTTGTCTTGAATTGAATCAAAGAATTGACCTCCTTTAACTAACCTTTTACTAGCTTTCTCACAAAAACTCTTCATATTTCAGAACTTGAAAGATTGTATTGTTTCAATAAATGTGATAAACTCTTGACTGATTTTACCCCTTCATCTTCAGCAATTAAACTTCACAATTAACCTTGGACTCTTGACTTCCTTAGGTACATGCATGACCAAACTCAAAGCTCCATTTGTGGTCATGAATCTGATTTTAATCAGCCCTTAATTTGCATGCATCACTACTACAAAATGGACTTTCTACGGCGGTGCTTTAAAGGCGGAAAGACCAAAACCGCCATTAAAAAGAAAGTACGGACTTTCTACAGAGGTTCTATATAAAACCGCCGTAGAAAGTCCTTTCTACGGCGGTTAGAAATAAAACCGCAGTAGAAAGTCCCCTTTTTACGGCGGTTTTTGAAAACCGCCGTAGAAAGTAGGTTTGAAGGGGACTTTCTACGGCGGTTTTATTTCTAACCGCCGTAGAAAGTCCCCTTTCTACTGCGGTTTTAGAAAACCACCGTAGAAAGTCCCTTTCTAGAAAGTTGTAGTTCTAACCGCCGTATAATTAATAAATATGATGAATTTTTCTATAAAAATTGATAAATAGTAAAATACATATTTATTATTAAATTTAAAAAAATTTGGGGGTTAATTTACAAAAATAGAAAAACTAAAAATTAATAGAAATAGAGGAACGGGCGGGAATTCACAATTACGGGCTTTCTACGGCGGATTTGTTAAAACCGCCGTAGAAATGGACTTTCTACGGCGGTTGTAATAAAAACTGCCATAGAAAGTAACTTTCTATGGCGGTTGTAATTATAACCGCCATAGAAAGTTATTTCTATGGCGGTTAAAATTACAACCGCCATAGAAAGTTACTTTCTATGGCGGTTTTAATAAAAACCGCCATAGAAACTTGATTTTGTTTCGATTTTAAGGGTTTCCCTTTGTTTCCATCTCCAGCCAGCCGCGGCTTCCCCCTGTTTCCATCTCCAGCAAACCGAAGCATTCTCTCGTTACCGACACCCATCCTCTTTCCGTTGGTTTTTTCTCTTGTCTTCCCCCAAAATCGTTCTTCCGATAGTGTTGATAACAAGATCCGCTATCACCCAACTCCGGATATGGTTTCTTAATCGGCCATCACCCACCACTTGGAGTTAATCCCCCATCATAATTTCACCACAATCGATCCTTGTTGTGGGCTTCAAATCATAAAAAAGGTAATATAAAATAGTTTCAACTTTATTTAAGCTTTACAAATTTTATTGTTACTTGATTATTGTGATTGGCCTAGGGTTTATTATTAGTGTTAAATTCGGGTTTGGTGAGATGATGAATGATTAAATTCGGGTTTGATTAGTGTTCTATCGGTGATTATTGTATTGTTCTTACTGTTAATGATTAAATTAATTAGAATTTGATGGATGCACGGAAAGATTTTGTGAAGTTTGGTGGTTGTTCGGTTTATTAGCATGGAAGTTTTTTATATATATATTTTGAATAAAGTTGAAATATATATATATATATATATATCAAAACCTTTCTAAGGTTGTTCCTGCTGTTTTTGATATATATTTTTTGAATGTAGAGAAAAAAATGAAATATTAAATTTTTTTTTTTACAAATTTGGTACTTTCTACGGCGGTTATCTTCAAAACCGCCGTAGAAAGTTAACTTTCTACAGCAGTTCGCTTAGGAACCGCCGTAGAAAGTTCGGACTTTCTACGGCGGTTTTGAAAAAAACCACTGTAGAAAGACCGAACTTTCTATGGCGGTTCACAACCGCCGTAGAAAGTCCGTAAACTTTCTACGGCTGCCGGATAGATGGCGGTTCAAAATGCCAAAAACCGATGTTAAAAGCCCTAAAAACCGCCATTAAAAGTCATTTTTGTAGTAGTGCATTCATGCTATGTTCTTTTTCATTCTATTCTGAAAAAATCATCAATTTTTCCTGCAAAATTTTACACAAATAAACAACCTCATTTTTTACTTAATTTAAATTTCAAAATTATCTCTTAATTTTCACTTACAAAAATTCAAAAAATAACATAGTCATTACACTTTTTCTTCTCTTTCCTGCACAAATTCCCAACAAAAAAAAATCTTCCATACAAATATTTAGGGAAAATGACATTTTTGGTACTAAAAGTTTGGGTTATTTGCAACTTTGTTACTAAAAGTTTACTTAGTTCCAAACTTGTGTTTTATGTTTATACTTTGTTGCATTTTTAGTACTAATACCTCCTATAACAGGTTTTATATAGTCAAACCGAAGTCAAAGGTAATTTGGGGGTATTTTACAATTTTGTAGGGGTTGAAAAGATATTTTTCTAATATTATTTCCAAAACATTTTCGCAGTTTTTTTTTTTTCTCCTCAGCCAACTCGCAAGTTTTCTTCCAACAAAGGAGAAAGAAAACTGTGAAAATGTTTTGGAAATTATATTATAAAATTTATAATTTCAACCCCCACAAAATTGTAGAATTGTAAAACACCCTCAAATTACCGTTGATTTCGGTTTAACTACGTAAAACCTGCTATAGCAGGTACTGGTACTCAAAATGCTACAAAGTATAAACATAAAGCATAAGTTTGGAACTGAGTAAACTTTTAGTACCAAAGTTGCAAACAGTCCAAATTTTAAGTACCAAAAATGTCATTCTTCCCAAATATTTATTCCTTAAAACTAAGGCCATGTTCGGTATAGGTTTTGAAAGGTGTTTTTGAAGTGTTTTGGAATGTGTTTTAAAAGATATTTTGAGATATTGTTTGGTATGCCTTTCAAGATGTGTTTTTGAAATGTGTTTTAAAATAGGGTGAATTCAAAAATTGGTCACCTTACTTTGAGTTTGTTAACGTTTTGGTCACCTTACTTTTTTTATTATTTTTTTAGTCACCTTACTTTTGTTTTTGCCTTATTCTAGTCATTCTGTCAAATTGGGGCGTTAACCCTGTAATATCCCGTACTTTTAACACTAAATTTAAAATTAAGTTTTGAATTTTTAGGAGTAATTTCAAGATTTTAGGATATAGAAAACTAGTTAAATGTGTAGTAGAGAAAATAAAATAACTCTTATTGTTGTGTAAGATTCGATACGACAAATGTTAAAAATTAAATAGATAAAATTATAATTAAATATTTAAGAAAAGACAAAAGAAGAAGATAAACATAATAATTAAATAAGATAAAAATAAATAAATAAATAAACATGACTCACCATGTTACACACATGTAGAAGAAGGGGAAGAATGACAATTATTGGGCTGAAAAAAAAAAAGAGAAGATAAGTGTTGGAAAAATAAATAAATAAATAAATAAAATAGTCAAAGAAAGGGGCTATCTTATCTCTAAACTAATTGATTAACTAATTGATTGACTAATTAAGTAAATAAAATTTAAATATAAATAATAAAAAAAAAAAAAAGAGAAAGGAAGAGGCGGTGGAGGTTTCTCCACCTAGCCACCATTCCTATATATACCTATAACTATATTGAATCAAATGAAAAGAAAGAAAAGAGAACAACAAAACAGCAAAACCGTGAGAAGAGGAGAAGAGAGAAAGAAAGAAGGGAAATAGAGAGGAAAGAGTGAAGAAGTAGGAAAGAAGGGAAATACAAAGCTTTTAAGAAGGTATTATTTCTTTAGCTTTTCTTGTAAAATTTGAGGAATTATTTATAATAATTATGTATTTAACAAGCTTTAGTTAGATTTAATTTTGTTTAGTTAATGATAATATGAAATAAAGAGAAATAGAAGTTTTGGCCAAATACATGCTTTATTGAAAAAAGGAAAAAAATAGTTATTGCATGCATGTTCTTGTAAGAAGAATAAAAAAATAAACAAAACAAGAAAAATAGATCATGGGCAGAATGAAGAAAAAGGACTCCGGTAGGTTAAAAGAAAAATAATAAAGAAAAGATAAAACTAAATATTAATGGGAATTTAGAAATATATATATGTATATATAATATATATACACCCACGTGTATATATATTTTTATATACATACATGCATGTATTATTAATTGAATAGCATTAGTAATTAAAGAAAATAATCATTTAAAGTTAAGTTGTCATTTCTATAGTATTAATTACTATTGAAATTACTTTATTAAAATAAACTTAATTTAATGCAGATTTGCTCCAAAAGTATTAGAGACTCACGGTGAGTGTTCTCACTAAAGGGGTTAAATATTTTAATTGAGTAAATAAATGAGTTGTCATGTTTTATTGATTTAATTGATATGTTTAGTGAAATGCATGCTTTATAAATAAAATGTATGATTATGATATTTATATGTGAAAGTGAGATATTTATATATGTGCTATGTTTACATGATTGTTCATAAATACCGAGTTACGGTATAAGTGAGATATATGTAAAATTTTATAGTGTACCCTTAATTACATGTCAAGCATGAAATGTTAGTGTCTCGTGCACCTGTATTTGTGCATCGTGTTACGTGCTATTTGCGTGTTTCCTATTACGTGTTACGTGAATGTCATATTTGGGGTCCCTAAAGCCTGTTTAGTTGTTGGGATCGAGCATGTCGGCAACAGGCTTGAGTGCTTGACTCAATGATTGAAGAAGTCGAGTTCCGGTATTATCTCGAGGTATACCATTTTGTTCCGTGCACCCGTGTATGTGCACAAGTTTGCTGGCGTAGTTGACGAGGCGACACACCGTGTATTATGTCCACCGCCCTTTCCATTTCAGCACAGGTAAAGTATAATTAGTAATGCTTAACAAAAGATCACATAGATCCTCTTTAGAGCTTGCTGATTATGCTATTTTATCCCTTACGTGTTTCCCCTTGCTTGCCTAGGAAATATTTGCTACGTGCCGATAACTATTTATTCGGTAATGTTTTAATAGTGCGACCTTACTGAGCTTATGGAAGCTCACCCCCTAGACCTTTTGCATGTAACAGGAATTAAGGACAGCGTTATGAAAAGTGTCGGAATTATAGGACAAACTCTCGTATTAAGAAAGTAAGGAAAAAATATGGTAATAGTTATAGAAATACTCTTATATAGTTTGTATTAGTAAAATAAAATGTATTTTATTTGAGTGTATAATTAATTAGTGCTCTTGTATCCTGAATGAGTTCTGGTGCGAACCAGGCAGACAGTTCGGCCGCGTCTCTCGCCCAAACAGGGAGGTCGAAGGCCGAGCTGTTACAAACCCATTAACGCAGCCCTTTTTAACAAGGGTATTTTCGTCAAAACATAAATTTTTTCCTTTTCCAAGCCGTCAGTTTTTCTCTCCCTTTCGTCATCATCTTCTTCATCGCGTTCAAAATTTACGCGAGTTGCTTGCTGATTGAAAACCCACCAGATTCAAACACACAAATTAGTATTTGTGCAAATTCATAATCTGATTGCATAGGAACCAAAGAAGCAAAAACTTTTTAATTTCTTGATTCTGAATTCAGGAACCCACCCGAGCCAAATAAGCAATTCAATCCAACAATAAAATAATGATCCATGAGTATGAATTAATCAGAAATAACACGAAACGAAGAGGAATTTTACTCTCTCACCATGGGAAGAGGAAAACAGAGAAAGAAAAATCCAAACTAGATAAAACTCTAAATCCAATGCTCCAAATTTCAAACCCAAACAGAAACTCCAATAGATTGTATAGAAACCCAGATAAAATCTCTAAACCCATAAAATGCCTCAAAAGTGTATTGAATTTGGTCTCAGGGTTTTGAGAGGATTCTCTCTCTAGGAATTTTCTCCCAAAAGAGGGAATTTCTAGCGCCCAAATTCTGAGCCAACCACCGGATTTCTTCTTGAAATCTGAAGACTACCCACTAAATTTCGAGTTCATTGTGATCATTTGAAGCATTAACAACTGGAAAAAAGAATTTTTTTTTTTTTGAGCCAAAATTCAGTTTGGCCGTTCGGGTGGGTTCTCGTTCTTGGGGAGTTTCGGCCTTGGCCGAAATTCAGCCATACCCAACCCGATTTGTTGAGTTCTTTCTGCAAATTTGTAGCTATATCCTACCTATTTGGAAGATTCAAGCTTGAAGAGAAGCAAAATTTCTGTTTTGACCGAGATTGGTGGTGGGTCGCAACTTGATTGAAGTTCGGCCTTAGGCTGAATTTCTGCCATACTCTCACCAGTTTGTTGAGTGTTCTGAAGAATTTGAGCTTCATCTAACCTAGTTGGAGTGGATTAAGCTTGGAGGGAAGCAGCATTTTCGGATTTCAAAATTTTACCAGTTCTGGGTTTCAGTTTCGGTTTCACTATTCACCAAATTGGGGAATTGCAAAATTCATCGTTGCTGAATTGAAATTGGGACACAAAAGCTTGTGGACAGAGGGTTAGCAAGAAACGTCCATTCAAGGTGGTGTTTCTCCAAAAATCGGAGCTCCAATCTGCCAAGAATTTCGGCCAACCGCGGGCTCACCGGCGCCGCTGTGCACTGCCCTGTGCTGCCGGAGATGAAGAGGACTGAAATGATTCTAAAGTCGCAGCCGATTGTCGATGCATTCGCTAGAGAAAAAGATGGCAAAAGAGAGAGAAAGGAGTGACAGCGGGAAAAAGAAAGATGATGAAGTTTTAGGTTTTGTCAAAAATACCCTCAAACAAAGTCCTCCGTTAGGTATTTAACGGAACAATTTAACAGAGTGACTAAAAAAAATACAAAAATGAAAGTATGGTGACTAAGAAAACAATTAAAAAAGTAAGGTGACTAAAACGTGAACTTTTGCAAAGTAAGGTGACCAAAATTTCAATTCACCCTTTAAAATATGTTTTGAGATATTGTTTAGCATTGGAACATTTTCATTTTTTCATGTTGAAATCATTTTTCTATCAAATTATTACTGATACCCATGAATAGTACCACATAATTACTTTTCACAAGTGAATTTTTTAAAAAAATTTTGTTTTAAAACTTCAAAGATACTTTTATATTCCTAACATCATTAGTGACTATACGAAATTGAGATTTTTTTTCTTATAAATTAATTATTTATTTCTAAAGCTGAATTAATTAATTCCAATACTTGTAAATAGTATCGTATAATTACTGTTCACGAGTGAATTTTTTTTTTTTTTAAACACCTCAAAGATACTATTATATTCTTGACATCATTGGTAATTATATGAAATTGAGATTTTTTTTCCTTCTAAGTTAATTATTTATTTCTAAACCTAAATTAATTAATTTCAAAACTCGTGAATAGTACCACATATTACTATTTGCAAAATAAATTTTTTTTTTTTTTTGGTTTTTAAAACACATCAAAAATAATTTTAAATTCCTAGCTACCAATAAAGTTGAGATTTTTGCCTTGTAAGTTAATTATTATTTCTAAACCTAAATTAATTAATTATGATACTCATGTACCACACAATTACTGTTCACGAAATTATTTTTTTTAGGATTTTTTAAAACACATCAAAGATACTTTTACAATCCACACATCAGCGCAGAACTCTTTTGGGTTGTTCGAAAATTGATTTTGGGCCTTTTTACTTCATCTCTATGCCAAACAAATCCCAAAATGCGTTTTTGAAAGGAGATAAAATGAGAGGTTTGCCAAATAGATTTTTGTTGTTGGGCCCACCAATTAGAGCCCAAAATCACATTTCAAAACCTATACCAAACCCGGCCTAAAATTTTCCAAATGGATCAGTTCCCAAACTTGATCAACCAAAATTCACTCTACCAGGGCTAGTTCATGCCCACTTTGTTAATGGTCCAAATCATAGTTGTTAGTATAGTACGATACTTATCGTATCGTATCGTAGGATACGTATCATGAAA
Source organism: Leptodermis oblonga (assembly GCA_016801395.1). NCBI lineage: Eukaryota > Viridiplantae > Streptophyta > Magnoliopsida > Gentianales > Rubiaceae > Leptodermis > Leptodermis oblonga. The sequence continues at coordinate 31,577,761 of CM028757.1, read as the reverse complement.
GACAATTTTCGATACGTATTGCGCATGCGTATCATAATTGGTAGTGAATTGTGCAATTTATGTACGATTCGTGCGATACGATATGTTAAATATATTTAAAATTCAATTTTAAATGTCTAATTTTAATTCTTTTCACTTATAAAAGTAACTTTTACTCTATATTAAATATAATATACTTATTTAAATGTCTTATTTAAATTATAAAAATGTTATTTTTATTTAAATTTTTTTCTTTTGCCTGTGTTTTCTAAAATATAATTAAAAATTTGTAATTATTTTCATCATTTTTAATACATTTGTTACCTCTCAAATACACATTTTACATTTTAATACACTTTCAAATTTTAAAAATTCATTTTCAAAGCATATTTTCATCCCAAATACATTTTCGACATAGTTATACCACACTATTCATCTTTATATTTGTTTAGCGATTTAAAATATATATATATGTCAAGTCTATTTATTTTGATGAGAATATTAATTAATTATTTAATTTTAAATAATAAATAAAATTGTGTATAAGAGAAATATGTAATATAATATGTTTTTAATTTGACTTAATAAAGATTGTGGACTTTATTATAAATTTCTAATATGCTTCAAATAATATTATTTAGGGCAAATTCCTAAAAAACCCCTTGTTGTTTACGAAAATTATTAAGAACCCCCATGTGGTTTAAAAAGCTCGAATAATCCTCATGTGATTTTCCGGATATGGGGGGTTATTCGAACTTTTTAAGCCACATGGGGTTTTAATAACTTTCGTAAACCACAGGGGGATTTTAAAGAATTTGGCATACTATTTAACTTCAAGTTTTACTTATAACTTTTATGATTTTCACATAAATATTTATTTTTATAAACTAATGAAAGTTATTTGAAACTTGATATTTATTCTTATATGTAATCCATAATATATAATGGAAAAATATATAATTTCTTTTAAAAAATTAATAATATATAAAATTTATATTATATTATTATATATAAACGTATCTTACAATACGATACACGATACGCATGTCATAAAATTTAATTTTTGATACACAATACGTATGCCGATCGACAACTATGCTCCAAATCATTGTCCTTCATCAGTTTAATTCCTTTGTTAGATGGACATCTCCTAAGTACATGCTTTCTCACTTGATAAATTCTCCTCCACCTTCCGTTTGGGCAAACCGTCGGGTGGGGTGCCTGATCCGAATCGCATCACGATCTGCTCTTAAAGTAATATCATTACCATGACAAGGAAAACCAAAATTTTGGATATAAACAACGTTGCCGTACGATCGCACCGACCCAAAAAGAGCACAGCCCGTAAAAAGTCCACACCTCTCAGCTGCTATTAAAGTAGACATCACTTCAACCCAACCAAGCGCCTGCGAGAACAACCAAGGTTGAATGTCAGTTCAAAGCTCCGATGAGGAAGCAGAAGACACATGTAATAGAAGGATGAGCGATTTTTTTTTTCCCATCCATACCCTCCAAACACAATGCGCACGACTCCAACCCGGGAGGGAACAAAACGACGTCGTTTTGTAGGCTAGACGGGTAAGTGGTTAACGAAACCTGTTCATCTGGTTGCAAAGCTCAAAAGTCTTCCATGAAACCTCATGCCCGACTACATTCCCATGTGACCTTCTGAGCCACATGGTGCCCACGCAAAAACCGGACGATTCTAACCCTGATTGGCGAAGAAAAGTACACATTTCAAGCGGCATTAAAGTTCTATAGTAGATAGATACGATATAAAGTGGGTGGATGTGAAGTTTGTTTTGCATTCCATCTGTCAATATATTGTGATAAATATGCATCAACCATGACTATGGCATATATGGCCATGCAATGCAGCTTACCTAAGAATAGGATGATATTGTTTGTTACAAACCATTTACTATTTACACTTGTCTACGCCCTGGATTGAAACTTTTAAGTTGATCTTTCTTTCTTTCTTCCTCGCCCTGCATTTGATAGGGCACAACGTTCGATCCTCAAGATGAGCATGATCATTATATACATCCCCAAATATTAACTTCAACTTAACAGCATAATACAAGGAAAGTGACACCAACTTAACAATGAAATGCACACACAATGCACACACAAGGCAAAGACAATGCACACACAATGCACACACAGAGGGGAACTAATACCAACACTGGATACATCTATTAATCCTAAACCATAAAGCTGCTGGCCAAGAGCAACCAGCCCATAAGCATATTGAGGCACATTTGTGTGATCCAAGCAGTCTACGCAATTTGTTCTCAGGACACCACTTTGGAACATCAAAGGCTTCTGATGATGATATCCACCTGCACTACTCCTGCTGCTATAGAAGTTGAATAATTTAGAATGGAAAAACAAAAAAAAAGCAGTACAAATGGGGAGTACATGAGAGTTATAAAATAATAATGATGACTTTGCTTTATAAATAAATAAATTAAAACTTGTGTAAATCCTGTTTTGAACATATGATCACATTGTTAATCATTGAGAAAGCAAAAGGAAGTTGATGAACTTCAAAAGTACACCAAAACTGTAAAACTTCAACTTCACAATGAAATGCACAGACAATGCACAAACAATGCACAAACAATGCACAAGCAATGCACAAACAATGCACAGACAACTCCCACTCTGCCATTTATCAGTTCAGTTCGTTCAGCCAATTCCATTCTATTCTGATTACTATCCAGGCAATCAATGTAGGTTTCCGATACGGATACAACATGTGGAATAAGTTACTACATGTTTTCCCTAGCAATGACAAACATAACTCCATACAAAGAAGTAAACCAAAAGGAAATTGCAGGCTTTAAATATATGTATAAAAAAGAAGGTTTGATAGGTTCAGGTCCACCTAAGTTAGCAAAAGGACCTAATGTTAACCCTCAGTAGCTGTATCAATTAGTTTCCAATCTTGACACTGCCATAATTGTCCATCACATTGGTAAAGCCAAAGTAATGAAATGGTAGAAATTTGAGTCTCGTTATACAAAGATTCAAGAAAGAGGTGGATTGCATTTGATGTATCAGACAAAATCTTCAGGTAAATTGTCAAATGCAAGCTTAAACTAAAAATTTCTAAATTAGGGCTTGTTCACTAAATTGAGTCCACTCTTCAGCTTAAAGTTTATCATGAATAAAAAGACAATCCACAGTTAAGCATTGCTCAATAAGTACAGCATGACAACAGAGCTCAGTAATCTAGCCCATCAATGTCAGATCAGAACATATCTTCTACAATTGTTGCTACATCTTTAAACTGCATAACAGTCCATTTTCTATCCTCCCTTGGATCATAATATAGTAGCTTAATCATGATCAGACATTGAACACAAACTTCATCAAGATCTTTACTAGTATTTAAAACAACAAAAATAAAGATCTATACACTGAGATATGTTCTTACCATAGTTGCACCAGTTGGATCTGATTAAAGATGCTTTATGAGGCTTAAGCCCCCGCCAACCCCCTAATTTTGCCTGAGTAGTATGTTTGATGCGTGCTTCTGCCACTGCCACAGTCCCTTGAGCTCCGCCACCGCTGCTGTGCTGTAGTACTGCTGGGAGAAGACGTTGGCAAGGGAAGAAGAGGGAGGAAACATTTTAGGTTAAAAAAGGAAAAATGAAAAACTAACTCATAATCAGCAACACCACCAGGTTACCTCCTTCTCATTTTCCCACGACCTAATAATCTGAAAATATGTAGAAGTTGTTGCAGTTCAGATCACCAAGGAGAAGGGTTGCTTAATTGGTGAAAAGTTCCGCAAATATGCAAGCCACGGACCACTTGTCCACTGCTGTGTATGAAGAACCCAAAGGAACTTCTGGAGCAAATACGCAAACAGCATCATATCCAATGTTCATACAACTTTTGAAGTTCCAAAACAGCAGCATTCCAAAAAACATGAGCAATACAAACATACCTTATGAGTAAAGGTTGATAGGCACATTATAGCTTCTGGCAAGGCCAAGATCTGCAATCTGAGGTGTATTTGTGGCTGAATCATGCAACTCTAAGATCAAATTCCCAACAAGGCCAAAAGATTCAATCCTTACACTGACTTTACATGAATGTCATCATGTCAGTGTTTTACTCAAACACAAAGTATAAAACAGTCTTCCCGTACTTATTCTGGCCTTGTTTAACATCCAACAGCCTGCTTGTCAAAAGGCCAGTATGAATTTAATGGAAAGAAAAAACAATCGAAATCATCAATTAATAAACCAACAAATCAACTATCTAAACCCAAAATAACAATAATAATAATAATAGTCGCTCCCGAAAACTGTAAAACTCGAAATCAATTTACAAATTAATAACCCATAAACCTAATTGTACAAAATAAAACCACCGCATTCAATCTATCTATGTTAACAAGAAGAGCCAAAAAGCACTAAAAGCTTCAAGATAAATTTTCAAGAAAGGGGAAAAAAAAAAAAAAAAAAACCTGAAGACATGGGGTTCTGTCTAGAGCATTCGGAGGGAAACTTCATTATGGGTTCTTCATCCTCGTGAAGCCGGGTCTTAATCAGGGCAACAATTTTGCTGGTCGCCTTCACTATTGCTCGATAACTTTCCCGTAAGTCCCTTCTCCAACTTTCTCAAGCTTCTTGATTTCTCCGATCGTTTCTGGACTTCACTCAGTGTGTGACTATGTTTTTCCGATTGATTGAGAAAATGGAGTTTAGTTTGAGGGTCTGATTTACTAGTTTAACATTAAGGATAAATTAGTCTTTTGCTAATTGTATAATTATTAAAGTATTTTAATATAGCAAATATAAAAAAAGTGATAGGACCGAGTAAGAATTTACTTTAGAAACTTTAAAAATTAAAACTAATTAAGATTTTATAGATTAAAATTAGAAATCTATTATTTTAAAATTTAACATTAGGGTTTGTTTGTTTTCCGTGATAGTGAAGTCTGTATTATTAACGCATTCAAACTTGCAAAAACATAATTGATACCAATGCCAACCAAATTAAATCTTTTTTTTTTAACCCAAAAAAAGGTTAAAGTGTATTAATGACACTAGAAATCGTTAGTAACAATTGAGAAATAAACTCAGGAGCATTGGCCCATAAACATTCTACACCAGGGCACGTGGCCCCAAACTTAGCCAGAGTGTGCGCAATGGTGTTCTTTGCCCTCTCTACCCAAAATATCACACGGACCTTGTGTGTTTCCATGCCCTGCACCACATGGTCCACTAACCCGTTGCCCCCAAGGGCAGCAAAACCTCTCCATGCATCGCAAGAACAACTGAAATAATATCCCCAAGGAAGGAACATGGTGCCCAATTCTAACCTGCCAACTAGCTCCTCAGTTAGCAAAGATACAGCTACCTTCGCTTCCTCCGGAGATAACACATACGGGGTCTTCCTTGACACACCATACAACCACTTGCCCTTCGCATCAGCACAGGACCCCTGGCCTTTGCTTGTCGTGTGGCAGGGTGGTAAGTTGCATCAAAAAACACTCTTAAGTCCCAGAAGCACAGTCTACAAAAAGTGTGTAAGGGCGGTGCTACCCTCTTCGGTCAAGTCACAACAGCTCTAAAATTTTGCAAGGTCATAGACGCCAACTGCACAACCCCTGGTGAGTCTTGACGGGGTTCATTATGTAGTAATTTGTTCCTCTGGAACCAAACCAAGTCATAAACAAAATCATATTAATTATGGTATCAAGGTCATACATTTTCTTTGGGAAATTTTTACATGCAGTTGTTGCCCAATCAGACACAGTACATAAATCATTGTGCCCTTCAAATGTTATTGTCGTGCTCACTTCCATGGAGACTAATTTCCAATTCAGCAGAACCCATTTGCAAGAAACTAAAATCAACATTCCATCAAAGGTTGCTTCCCACCCCTTTATAAAAAGATATGACATTAACAGTACAAAATTGAAAAAGCCTCAAAAGCAACTCAAAGTCCAGATCTAGTTTCAAAAAGAAAAAAATAAAAATAAAAATGTTCAGCCATCAATGGTTGAATTGTCGTATGAAAAACAATATATAGTTACTGTTCTAGATTGCTGCAAAATCGGTCACAGCTGCCACCTTCAAATTTTTACTCGCCGGAATGCTAGGCCCCACTCTAAACAGCCGCCGGAGTTCTGCTGTCGGCCTGAACCATGCCGTAACCCTTAGTCGCTGGAACCAAACCTTTCGGTAACCTTTTTCTACGTTACTCACAAAGACAAGCAAATGTTATTTGAGAAAGAGGAATGAATTAGACGAGATCAAGGTTATGTTTGGAATGAAAAGTGTAATGCCAAAAGTTTTGGTCAAGCACTTGTAGAATTAAGCGCTAATTGCCAAGCGTCGTTAGTTCTGCATCTCCCCGTTAGAGTGATATATTAATCCACATAAACAGAGGAAGGTAATTATGTATTTCAATAACAAAAAGGGAAAACCGTCATCTGCCTTGAGAAAATTTTATTTTAGGGAAAGAATAATTTTAATAATTTTTTTTGGTAATTTGTGTAGAAATTTAAAAAAAAAATTAAAGGCGTTTGTATTGAGTTTTTTTTTTTTAGAAAAAAAAAAAAAATTTCCTCAAAAGGTTAAAAAAGAAAAACAGACCCACTTCTAAATTTGTTCACTCGTCTTGAAATCTATAGTTTCCTTTTTCTTTGCAAATGCGCAATAATCCTAATCCATACACCGGTCGGAGACGAATCCAGTTCCAGCCCTGAAAAGAAAAACGCAAACTACATCATCATCTATTATAAATAGGCATAAACTTCTCTGGAAATCTCTATAATCAATACACATCAATTACTTCATATTTATTACCCTGGATTTCTGAATCAAGAACTAACAATGGAGCGTCAAGCGATGAAGGATCGTTTGCTGAAGCCCTGGGAATGCGTCGCTGGAGCCGATTACCGATTTATTCAATACTACAGGTGCTTGCCTTTCTCCGATTCCCAAAGATCGGAACTTGACAACACCAACAAAGTCATAATGCCATTCTCAGCCTTGGACCGCCTTACTTTCCTCAACACCTCTTATCCCATGATGTTTTCCGTCCACAACCCCGGCGATACTCTGTTCTTCGACGCTTTCGGAGGTGGCCGGTGCTGTCACTGCGGGGTCTTGGAGTTTACCACCGAGGAGGGTTTCGTCCACATGCCCCAGTGGATGATGGAAAAACTGGAACTGAGCCCCGGGGACCTCGTGTTCTTCCAGAGTACCACTCTGCGTAAAGGGACTTACGTGAAATTGCAGCCGCACGCGACTGATTTTATTAATCTTTCCGTTCCGATAGCTTTGTGAATGTGATTTTGTATTTCGACAATTAAGAGAGTGAAAATGAGTTTTTTTTTCAGAAATTTTCCTTCTGTGACTGAAGCTATGAGAAATTCTTTGAACAGGTGAATACAGACACTTTTGTTCTGTTCCACTAGAAATTTCTGTCCGCCATTTTTGGTCTGTTCGTCTACTAATATCTTTGGAATCTTTCACTTCAACATTGTATTTTTTTTTTTTTTTGTGTTTTATTTAAGGTTAAGGTGATAAACGTTAATAAAACAGAGGATTTCGATTCAAACACAGTTCTGAAATTAACATTAACGCCAGATACAGCTAAAACATGAACCAAGATCATCCCAATTAAGGAAATTAAACATTCTCAATTCTAGCTGGACCAACATAGCATCATCATCCCATTTGAGAAAACCCAGAAAAACACTACCAAACACAAACGAAAGAGCAAATTTATTCACTACTAGAGTAGAGAACTAGCTATTAGAGGTTTTTCTTCACTAAATTCAAGCAATCTTGACCTCAATAGTCTTGGGCTTCTTGGGCTCAGGAGGGGGCAGCTTCTGAACAGTTACAGTCAAAACTCCGTCCTGACAAACTGCGGTGATGGAATCAATATTAGCATTCTCCGGCAGCACGAACTTCCTCATGAACTTTCCGACCCTCCTCTCCATCCTCACATACTTAGCCCCTTCTTTCTCCTCTTCCCTTTTCCTCTCGCCGCTGATCACCAGCACATTGTCTTCCTCCACCTGCACTTTGATGTCCCCGGATTTCAGCCCCGGCATGTCCACGATGAAGACGTACGAATTGGGATACTCCTTCACGTCGGCAGGCGTCGCAGCCATCGCCTTGGCGTCCCGGACGTAGGTCCTCGACGGCGCGTTGACTGACTTGTTGTCGGACTGCTCATCCGCCGCGTCCATCACGTGGTGGAGAGCGTGGAGGAGCGGCGCGTCGATTCCCATCAGCCTCAAGTCCATTTTTCTCGCTTTCTTCTTGATGATTTTCTCTGCTAATGTTTGTTTGCTGTTGATGTAATTTATTCACTACTAGAGTAGAGAACTAGCTATTAGAGGTTTTTCTTCACTAAATTCAAGCAATCTTGACCTCAATAGTCTTGGGCTTCTTGGGCTCAGAGGGGGCAGCTTCTGAACAGTTACACAGTCAAAACTCCGTCCTGACAAACTGCGGTGATGGAATCATATTAGCATTCTCCCTCCGCAGCACGAACTTCCTCATGAACTTTCCGACCCTCCCTCCATCCTCACATACTTAGCCCTTCTTTCTCCTCTTCCCTTTTCCTCTCGCCGCTGATCACCAGCACATTGTCTTCCTCCACCTGCACTTGATGTCCCCGGATTTCAGCCCCGGCATGTCCACGATGAAGACGTACGAATTGGGATACTCCTTCACGTCGGCAGCGTCGCAGCCATCGCCTTGGCGTCCCGGACGTAGGTCCTCGACGGCGCGTTGACTGACTTGTTGTCGGACTGCTCATCCGCCGCGTCCATCACGTGGTGGAGAGCGTGGAGGAGCGGCGCGTCGATTCCCATCAGCCTCAAGTCCATTTTTCTCGCTTTCTTCTTGATGATTTTCTCTGCTAATGTTTGTTTGCTGTTGATGTCAAAGGGCAACTGAGTGTGAATTTATATGGTGATGGAGGGAAGCCATGGGAATGATTGGGAAGGTTCTGGAAATGGGTGGAAGAAGAAGAAGAAGAAGGTAGGGGAAAGTTTCTAGGAGGGTCGAATTGCGTTCATTTCGGTTGCGAATTGCCACGTTTTAGAATTAGGATACTTCTACAAAGGTCCAGAACAAAATACGGGTCAATTTAATGCTTTTGACTTTTCTCACTTTACAAAAATACAATTATCTTATTTTGTCATTTTAATTTATTTAAATGAAAACTAGAACTAGAAAGTCACTTTTATTACCAAAAGAAAACACAAAAATTTTGGAAGTACCCATTTTAAACTACTAATTAAAGGGTGAATTACAGAATTACAAATTCCAGTGAAATTTAGTTACATTATTCATCAATTTTAATTTATAGTTTAACACAATTAAAAATTAAGTCCACTAACTGAAATTTATACACATTCCCTTTCACTTAGAGAATTTGATTTTGATAGTAGAGTGCTATTTCTATTTCTTACTTTTATACCCCTTATACAATCAATATGTGTACACAATTAACTTAATTTTAAAAAATAATAATATGTGTAAAAAAAATTGTGTCAAATTATTATTTTTAATTATTGTGCTTTATAACATATAAAAATTTATTTTCATCTGGTACTTGCTCTATAACATAAACGAAAAATACCACATAAATAATCTTTTTGTGTTTGTACGGGTTCTGGTTCGAAGTCCTACATAAATATTAGGGGGATGGGGGGTTGGTTAGTCATAGATCGAATATATAATTTTATATATGCTAAAGAGTGAAACTCATAACTATTTTGTGACTTAATAGTTAATATTAGGATTGAGACATATAAAGAGATTTGTTAAAATGTGAAATGTAGTTGTGTCAATGAGCATGACATTCTATATTAAACCTAAAATAATGTAAACAACAAATAGCCTAAACAATGGTGTTTTGATGGATCAGATCATTTATTTAATTTAACCCTATATAATTTATCCAACTAAAATAAAATAATGTTATTCTTTCATTCACCCATAATGAAACAACAAATAAATGATCAAATAATGCTCCTTTACTCTAGTTGAACACAAAATATAGAATAAGATTAAACAAAAGATCTCACTTGGTAATTTGGGCTGCGGGCTCTACCGCTTCCCTGGGTTAAAAAATGAAAATTCAGGAGCGTATTTCATTCATGGGCCATGCCCATTTATATCATGAATCTAATGAACTAAAAAGCTTGCGTCCAACACAAATTTTTGTTACCTTTTTTTTTTTTTTTTAAATTGATTATAAATAAAATGATAAATTTTATACGTGTATATATGAAATATTGTGTTTAGCATATATTGCCTATAACCTCTAATATATTATCACCTATTAGCATGTATTGAATTTTCTTTTTGACATATGGCATGTTTCTAAAATAAATTTTTGAAAAATTGAAAAAAAAATTATGCAGGTGGTGACAATAGACTCAACTTCTAATGATCTCGTTGATACGGACTTTACATTTCTGATTGGATTTCCTGAAACAAATGTCGTCTCGTCAGACAAGGTAAGGAAACTGCATAAGTAAAGAACGAAATTGTTATTCGCAGTAACCATTTCGATATTTGCAATAACATTCCCCTGTGAAAAGTCTGAATTGCCCATTAGGTTTTTGAAAAAATAAAAGAAATTATTTTCACTCTAATTATGACCGATAGTAACGAGGACAATCTATATTACACGGTAAGTAAACAATCTATACTTTTTTTTTTTACGTAAAATTGGTTTTTTAACGAAAAAAAAATAATCTATACATTATTCATGTTCTTTTCTTCTTTTCTCAAATTCTAACATTTCTAACGTGGTATCAAAGACAACTTAATCAAAGTACAACTTTCGCAGTATTTTTGAGAAGAAAACACCACCAGGCGCCGGTGGTATTTTGGCCCAAAATACCACCGGCGCCCGGTGGTATTTTCTTCTCAAAATACCACCCAAAGTGGGCGGTATTTTGGCCACTTTGGGTGGTATTTTTAAAATATTACTGTAAATAGTAATTTAGTTATTTTGGAAAAATTTTGTTTATTTTGTGATTTTTTGGGCAAAATTTCGGGCCAGACAGGGTTTTTTTTTTTTAACAAAGAAACTTTATGTAAAAAAAAATGTATACATACACGTGTGAGTGAAAAACGAATCACTGTAAATAAATAGAGTGTAAATGGATTTTTTTTTTTTAGCTAAAGGGCAAAATAAACTTTTCACAGAAAAATGTTACTACAAATATCGAAATAGTTACTGCGAATAATATGCCACATAAAGAACTGTGGAAACCAACCAACTCTTCTGAGAGAAGTTGCCATCAAGATCAAGGGCAAAGTAAGTTTTCGTTGGGGGTGTAGGTCTTTTTTCAAATCCTAAGACTACATTTTGGGGTTGCAAGTAACGAAAATTGTGCAATTAATCATTTAACTGTTATACAGTTTGGTGTCGAGAATCTCATGCGAAACTTGAAACTTTCATTGATAACTTAGACAATAAAGGAATCCTCTCTATCTCTAAAATTTTTCTCCTCTTCTCTCTACACCAAGCCCAACTTACCTAAAGAAAAAGTGTCCTTTCTTCCCCATTCTTCTTGCCGGAAGAATGGGGGAGTCAATTTCTTTTCCTTTCTGTTTCTTTTTCTTCTTTTATTCCCCTGTGTGGGACTTATTGTCTCCTCTGTGTGGGACTTTGGATCCCTCTTTATGAGGGTTTGTAGTCTCTCTGTGTGAGAGTTTTTTTTTCATTGTTAATATATAGATCTATGGTTTCTTTGTGTTGTTTTAGTGCAGATCTGCCCTTTTCTTCTCCAGATCTAGAAGATATATCTATTCATATAGTTATGGTTACAAAGGGGAGAGGGGCAAGAACTATTCTGGTGTTTGGCTGATCATAAGAATGGTGCTCAAGTGGTGGCTACAGAAGACAATCGGCCGTGGAGTTGGATCTGATGCTCAAAGTACAGCCATGGAATTGTTGCTGCAGATGTAAAATTGATAGCCATATTGATGGAGTTTTAGTTTCATCTCATTGTAGTGGTACTTCATGTATTTATCCTTCAACTCTTGTATATTTTCTTCTAATTTTTGTCTCTGAAATTAGCAATGAAGATTATAAACCAACATAGTGAAACTCCCATAATCCAAATAGCTTCAGTAGTTAGGGATGGTTCACACCAGATAGTCAGTGTGTGTATTGTGTCTTTCTTTGTATTGTGTTTTTTTAATTTATAAAATTTTTATTATTTGGAAAAAAAAAAAAAAAAAAAAAAAAAAGAAACTCTCATTTGTTATTATTTAAAGTAAATGTCAAACCCATGCCATGCATGCAGATATATAGAAAACGCTTACTACTTCGCGTACACACACACATAAAAAGTACAAGACTGGTTTCAGTTTGAAGTCTCTCATCATTCTTGCTGATTTGTGGCTGCGGCGGCGGCGGCGGTGGCGCTACTACCACCACCTCCGACGTCAGCCTTAACTTCCTGCCCTCCTTGTTATGCCTCTGCTCATCCGCATTGACCAACTTTGACTTCAATCACCTTCGGCTTCTTCGGCCCCGGCGGCGGAATTTTCTCCACCGTCACACTCAGCACCCCGTCTCTATAAACAGCGTCGATTTTCTCCGTGTTCACATTTTCCGGCAAGACGAACTTCTTCATCAACTTCCCCACCTTCCTCTCCATCTTCACGTACTTGGCGCTCTCGTCTTTCTCCCGCCTCCGCTCTCCGGCCACCACCAGAACGTTCCCGTCCTCCAAATGGACTTTTATTTGGTCGGACTTAACTCCGGGCATGTCCACCACGAAATGGTACGAGTTCGGGTACTCGATCACGTCCGCCGGAGTAGCCCTCATCGCTTTCGTGTCGCGGATATAGGCCTTCGACGGGTGGGGCTGCTGGCCGGGCTTGTCGGCTGCGTCGGCGTCGGCGGAATCCAGCATGTCATGAATAGCGGAAATCATGGAGGTATCGAAACCCATATCCCTGAATGCTATGTCCATTTTTGAATTTCGGAGATTTTGAAAAATTCTCTGTCTAGCGAAGAAAGATCGTACTCTTACGTTGTACAAAAGGTGATCTGGAAAGGGGATATAAATAATAAAGAATGGATGCTTCGATCGAGTTTGACGTGGAATCTGGAATGTGCGAGCAAGTGACGTTATTTTTTCTAGTGAGGTCGACGTGGACCTTCATGTTTGTTCTGGATTGTATATATGAATAATGAAAGGAAACAACATTAATTTAAGCTTTAAATGGTTTATGGAAATTAACTATCGACTCCCCCCTAAGATTTTATAAAACTGTCATCATCTTTCGAGGTTTTTGTCAAAGAAAGGTAGTATAAGTTCATGGGATAAATTGCGTGATATTACGATGCAGTTATCTCTTGTCAATGTAATTGATCTATTGGAAATCTTACGATTACAATATACTGCATTTTAACGTACCCTTTGATTACTCAGTACATGTAAGATACAATACAAGACACTTTTGATTTGATTGCCGAGCTACTTACATAAAGCATAAGTTCATATGTTATAAAACAATAATATGTCCAAATTATAACATTTTATTATGTTCAAACTAATTAAATGCGTATCGTTAATTAAAATGGTTTTGTTTCGTTTAACTTTTAAATACACTACCCGAAAATTGGTTACTGGAGGCGGGTGCATGCCTCCAATACTCCCCCAGTACAAAAATTTAATTTTCCTTTTTCAATTTATGGCTTCAATAGGAATTGAATTCGCACCTGCAGAATTATTTGACTCTTGCATATTAAATTTACCACTAGGCTACAATATATACTCATGCTTTTAAAGTTAAAATCGAAAGTATATATTTATATATTTCCTTCTAAAACTTGTGATTTTTATTACCTACTAATTTATCTACTTGCTCGAATCTTGACAAAATTTCAAAATTATTTTTAACAGTCCAAAACAAAAAGAATTTTCGAAACCCTATTTGAAAATTTGCGAAAATGCACCCGCCTTCTTTTGTTTTTTTGGATGCAAAAGCTTTTGAAGGCGGGTGCATGTTAATAGATATCTATTGGACATGCACCCGCCTCCAAAAGCTTTGCCGCCCCTTTGGAGGCGGGTGTTTGGAAACCCGCCTCCAAAGGGGCGGCCTCCATTGATTAATTCTGTAGTAGTGATATTAGCATATTAAAATTCCTTTGTGTATGTATGTTATCCCATCTCAAACCAATATTTAAAATATGGAAGAATGACACTTTTGGTCCCTAATATTTGGAGGGTGTGACATTTTTGGTCCCTAATGTATCAACTTTGACACTTTTAGTCCCTAAATTTTTGTTCTAGTGATACTTTTGGTCCATTTACATGCTATTACTTGTTTTATAAGTAATTTGGGGCCAAAATATAAATTCTCTAAAATATTGGGTTCAATCAAAAATTTTAAAAAATTCACCACTTATTAAAACAAAAAAATAGCGAGTATTTTCTAGAATGAAACTGTTGTTATATCTGGATAATGAAATTTAGTATACTAGTACTGTAGCTATAGCTATAAAATGTTTTGATGTTATATGGGAATAGGGAAACCAGTATCCAAGTTCTGCTGGATTTTTTTTTTATCAAAGTGGGCATAATTTTTATGTGTGCTTGTGAATGCAATGATAATCAATCAAATTCTGTTGGGAATATATATATATATATATATATTTAATTCTAGCAGTATAATTTTTGATGTGTTTGCAATTTTTCTTTGTTAAAAGGAGATTTTAGTTAATATGACACTTTCTTCTCTAGCATCGCACAAAACTCACATGTCATTCACTTTCCTCTCAAGACTCCAAAGTTATTCACCAACCAATCATGTAACTTTGATTAAAAAAATCTCGGCATAACTTTGGTACTGGTTTCCCTATTCCCATACAACATCAAAGCATTTTATAGCTATAACTACAATACTAGTATACTAAATTCCACTATCCTGAGACAACACGAGTTTCATTCTAAAAAATACTCACTATTTTTTTGTTTTAATAAGTGGTGATTTTTTCAAAATTTTTTATTGAACTCAATATTTTAGAAAATTTATATTTTGACCCCAAGTTACCTATAAAGCAGGTAAATGGACCATAAGTATCACTGAAACAAAATTTTAGAGACCAAAAATCTAAGTTGATACACTAGGGACCAAAAGTGTCACACCCCCAAACATTAGGGGCCAAAAATGTCACACCCCTAAACATTAGGGATAAAAAGTGTCATTCTTCCTTTAAAATATTATTTGAAAAATTAGTTAATCATATATTGAATTATTGTTTGGGACTCATCTATTTTAGTTCAAAACACAATTCTAACTTTACTCACCAAACAACAGTTTATCATAGGAACCAGATTGATTTAATCCAAATAGTGATTTCAGATGGAATAAGGCACGGTGCCGTTTTCCCACATAGGTATGCAAAATAACTCCACAAAGACCAGACAAGTTAAATTATGAGAGGAATTTCCTATATTTGTAAGGATTCGAAGGTAAGGTTAATTATGTCCACCTCGATTTTGTCAATTACAAAAACACGAGAGAAATGCCCAGTTCGATGGGTTGGAATCATTCCTAGCAGGCTAGCCTCAGTTATTTCCAAGGATTAATTAACACTTGACATTAAAAACAACAATGATTTGGCACAGGATCGAATTTCTAACTGTTCCCTAACTCACACAGTTGTGTCATCCTCGGCTGAGATCACCATCAAACTGACCTAAATTTCTCCGAACCTGCTTCGTAATATCCCAATTCCTTCCCCTTCACCGGAAAATACTTGCCGGCTAGCAGTGTTTGATATGAAATTTTTTACCTCTCTTTGTAGCCTGTCACTTGATCAAGTTTAAAATAAATTTCGATGAAGTCAAAGTTAAATTAAACCAGTTTGGCGGATCCATTATGGCTCAAATACATATATATAATTGGTTCTGAGTTCTGAAAACAGAGAAGAAGAAATTAAGGAGATGGAGCTGGAAAAAGAAATGGAGAGAAAGCTTTCTGATTCTGCTGTTGAAAACAATGTTCAAACTCTTCGTGAGTTGCTCCAGCAGGATCCGCTGATTCTCGACAAACCCAATTCGAATTCTCAAGGTATGAATCCTCTGCACATTGCAGCAATGTTTGGAAACGTCGAATTCGTAAAAGAAATTCTCGGAGTTCGTCCTGATTTGTGTTTGGACGGAGATCGATTCGGGAGAATTCCTTTACACCTCGCGGTCATCAAAGGCAGATTGGCTGTTCTCCAAGAGTTAATTCATGCCAGGCCACTCGCAGCTCGAGTGAAAACCGAAGGCGGAGGGAACGTTCTGCATTTGTGCGTCATGTATAATCAGCTTGAAGCTCTAAAGTTCTTGGTTCAGACTATAAGGGATGAGGATTTCGCTAATCGGAAAGATGACGATGGGATGACCATATTACATCTGGCCATTTGCGATAAGCAAATTAAGGTAGATTGCTACTTAAATCTCAAAGCCCTGTTCTTATTTTGAGTTTCAGGTGTATTTATTTATATGTTAAATATATTTATTTACTAGAGTGAAATTTTTTTTCCTTATAATACCCGAATATATTTTTTCCTGCCTACGCCACCGCAGACTATCAAATACTTGCTGTTTGGAAACATAGTAAAAGTGAATGTGGAAAATGCAAATGGCAGCACGGCATTAGACCTTGTCGAAGGAGACAGTAACGATTCGGAACTCGCGCGAATTCTTGAATCTGTAGGAGCCAAAAGAGGCAAAGACATCGGCCCTGCGGCACAAGCTGGCAAGGAATGGCTCTGCAGGAAAAGGGATGCATTAATGGTAGTCGCTTCGCTCATCGCAACAATGGCTTTTCAGGCCGGGGTGACTCCTCCGGGGGGTGTTTGGGGAGATGACAAATTGGACGGTCTGAATCCACACGAGGCGGGAATAGCAGTGATGGCACACAAGCACCCGAATTATTACAAAAACTTCATTCGGGTGAACACGGTGGCCTTCGTTTCATCCCTGAGCACAATTTTGTTCCTCATCAGTGGTTTGCCGTTCAGAAACAGATTTCTTTTGTGGGCTTTGATGGTGATTATGTGGCTAACAGTCACGGCCATAGCTTTAACTTATGGTATATCTGTTGTCATTGTGACTCCACCATATAACACCAAACATTTGAGCCGGTTAACCAGGACTGGCGTCTCGGTTTGGTGCGGCGTGATGTCGCTGTTGCTGTTGGGGAACACGATTCGGTTGATTAGGTGGTTCAAGCTGCGCTACGGCCTTGATCTGTTGAACGGGGTGCGACGCGGCCGTGGAAATTCTGGTGCCCAAGTGCAGAGCAAGGATGAACAGGGAAGTCTTCGATTGTGTTAACGACTGGAGGCAGGCAGCTGGAATTGATGAAACTTTACAATGTTTTTGTTTGGTGTTTTCAGGAAGTTAGACACCCAACAATGTGAAAGAAATCTTCCTAACTTCTCGAATTAGTACTTGCAATCATAGTTCGTCCAATCCGGTTTAGGATAGTAGGATCTCACTATTCTACCGTTTTAAAATATAAAATTAATCATACTTTCGATTTTATTTTACTAGAAAATTAAAATTTTTATTACTGGCGTTGGAAATGGTGATCGACAAAAAAAACAATAAACAATTAATGCAACTGATTACATAAAAATTGATGTGATCATTATCAGATCGATCTGAACCCTTACACTATACCTAGTCTATAAAACTGTAAATCTATAACTGATATAAATCTAGGTATAATATATATATAAAACTTCCAATTGCACTGAACAAATATTTTATTGACAGTTACGGATTTGCCACTAGTTATGTATGAAGTTTCAAGACTGACTTTTCGACCAAGTCTTCATACACCATGCCATTAATTGTGTAAGTTAATCAATCTATAAACTACGGAATGAAACTATAGATTGACATGCTAGAAATCTTTGCAATTTATGAATAATAAAGTATTTGTTCAGAAACATATCTCAGCTACAGAAGATGTTCAGAGATAAACCGACGAGGTGTGTATGATCACAAGACTTTATTTATAGTTATCTTATAAACCTATTACCAGTAGGAAACCTAATCTAATAGGAAACCATTATAAGATATTTATTAATAAGTCCCTAGAGTTAATTTATATAATAAATTAATCTATAATTAATTATTTTAATCTAATCAGTTATTGTTATGTGTGTAACCTAAACAAGTTGACAAATAAATATAAATTATAATTTCATAATTTAATTAGCTTTAGGACATAAAATCAACAAATTGTACTTCTTTGCTTTCACATCGCCTCAATGTGAGCGATTCGTGGCAGCCATCTTGCAAGCTGTTCTTGATGTTATCACATGGGTTTGGCCCGGGATCGAGACGGCAGAAACCCTGTACATCTTGCTGCGATTTACGCCAAGTTGAACGTGTTGAATTTGGTGCTGGTTCAGCATCACGAGCTCCTGATTCAGGCGGCTCTGGAGAAGACAGACAGAGGAGAAGACATTCTACATTTGTGCGTCAAGCACAACCAGCTTGAGGCGTTGAAGTTTTTACTTAGCGTATTCACCTCACCCGATTAACGGCACCAGTCAAACTTTATTTTGACGACATCATTACATTTATTATTATCAGAATTATATATATATTTTTTTTTCTAGAATAATTGGTCAATTCATAAATTACAAAATAATGCACAATGGAAACTCTATTTATTTGTTTCATGTAAAAGAACTGTGTGTTTAATTTTCTTTTCATCTCAGTAAATAAGTTTGATTTGTATTTTCTTTATACCATTACTAATATAATACGGAATTGTTATTTGCAAGAATATTTTTACTATTCACAGGAACATTTTCATGTGAATAATCTAAAATACCCCTTAGGCCTAAAAAAAATGTTCCTGCAAACAAAAGGGAAGCGCAAAATACAGCCCAGCATGGGCGGTATTTTGCCAATACCCCTTAGGAAAAAGAAAAAAAAAAAGCAAAATACCGTCTCCTAGTACCCCTTAGGGAAAAAAAAAAAAATCCTATAAATGTTCGTGCAAACAAAAGGGAAGCACAAAATAATGCCCCTAGGAGGCGGTATTTTGGCATTTTTTTGGCTTCCTGTTGGTTGCATAGTATTTTTTTTTAATACCTAAAGGGCAAAATAGACTATTCACAGGATAATGTTCATGTGAATAGTAAATTTGTTCTTGCAAATGGTATGCCCCATATAATATTACGTTCTATATTAATATACACTTATTTACGTGAAAAAGACAGTGACATGATTAAGAAAAAACAAAAAACAAAATAGTAAGAAAATTTAAAGTTGAACTATATATGGAATTTTAATCTTAGGTAGAATAATATACAATAATTTGAGTAGAGGTTTATCTAAATTATTGTGTCTTATTTTACCCCATGATTAAAACTATTTTTTTTTTTAGACGAAAATAAGTGCATTGTATTTATGGCGCTGAAAATAGTACAAAGTTGGGACAATGCAGGCCACGTGGCTTCAAACTTGGTCAGCAAATGCGCCACCTCATTCCTATCCCACTTCACCCAAAAGATCCCTTTAATCCCACTTTCCCTCATCTAGCCAGTTGAGAGATGAGATATACGCTCCAACTGATGAGAGAAGCTCGCCTCGGGCCCCTAACACCACAGTCGCTGCATCCCCAGTTGGTGAGCACGAGCCCCAACCATGTTGACGCACCAAAAGCACCGCCTCTAACGCCGCCCTTGCATCTGCCTCCTCTGATGAGTAGACACCGGCTACCTTCTTGGCGCTGCCTGCTAACCAACGAGTATCCCCATCACACCCGTATACTCCTATTGCCGCCCTCTTAGTCGCTGGTTGGAAAGCCGCATCAAAAAATATGGGATCAAAACTACCTAATTTCACTTTGAAAGAGATGGGAGCAATTTGAAAATTCTTGAATAGTTACAATAATTTGGGTAGGGTAGGGGTATACCACATTATCCGTAGATCGGATCGAACTATGAATCCGATCCTAATCTCAATAAAAAAATTAAAAAAAAAAACGAAACAGATCCTACTTGATCTTATCCTCTCTACTGGAGTTTCCAGGTGATGATATATATTGGGCATTCTTCTTTTTCTGGATCTTATCCTCTCTCACCATTTTTACAGCTATGTTTCTTCAACATCAACTTTCACTTCTTTCTTCTTCAATTACGGAAGACCGAGAATGTAAAGACAGATGCAGAAAATTAGAAATGAGATTAATCAAGGAGTGACAGATTTTAGTAAACCAGATCAAATAAGGAAAGATTAATTCGTAGGCTCTATTTGACAATAGTGCTTAATGCTTCAAATTATTTGATTAAGAGATAATAAATTTTGTGGAATTTGATAACGAAAACTCAAACATCTTAATTAGTTAAGCACCATTTATTTCCTTTACAAAAAGCAGCAAAAGTTAGCTTATTGCATATCACTTAATCCTCCACCGAATATTTTTCAAAATAATTTAGCTTTGATTTCCGAAACTGTCGTTTTCATTTTATTTATAGTAATTTAACTATAAATAATTGTATTTGAATAAATTATTATTTTAAAAATATTAATTAACATACCACACATTTTATTTATTTTTATCATTAAATGTTGTCAAAAAAATTCAATTGATTAATTTATAATCTATTTTAGATTAAAAAATTATACGAGAAGTTATATATTTTATCTACTTTTATAAACATCATTAAATGATATATTTATATATTTATATATTTAATATTCATCATAAATGAAATTTTATTATAAAATAAAGATTTTGGATGTGTAGTTATTAAAAGTTAATGTAAGGGAAAATTTGTATATTTTAAACATTTCAACATTCACATAAGTGTATTTATCAAACAATAATAAGTAATTAAGCATTATGATTTAGATGTTAAGAACTGAATTTTTAGCATTAAAATATAAATTACTTAATCAATTCAGCATTATGATTTTAAGATTAAAATTTCAAAAATAAGCATTAATTTCAAACGAACCCTTAATCACTCATCTAAACCCATTGATTCGAGAGGCGTAGCTTTCTTTTTGTCATTCATCATCAATGTTTTAATGTGAGAAATAGAAAGAATTTGAATACACTAAAAAATTCAAAACAAACTTGTTTTTCAAATTAAAACAAAGCAACAAAACAGAGAAAAGTCTTAGAAGTAAAAAAAAAAAAAAAGAAAAAAAATGAAGATAGCGCAGGGATAAGGAAGAAGAAAAATCTGAAATTGCCAAAATTAATGGGAAGGTTTACGGGGAAAAAGAAAGTTAAAGGAAAAGTGTAATGGTAAATTGTCTCATATTGAATAAGTCGTGCAAATTAGAGCTACTGAAGTTCTATAAAATAAGACAGATGGACTCAAGGCTTAAGAAAGAGAACCATCTGTGAAGGAGTTTTTACGGGAGAAATTATTTCACGCAATTAATAACTAATGTATACACACCAGTGAAAATTCCAGGTGTGAGTGCTAATTTGTGAAAGAAAATTTAATTTAAATCCTAAAAATCAGGATATGATAACCATTAATCACTGCATAGCATTTTCTTGACCATGCCTTTCAAATTTTTTAAAAGAGTCAACTGAATTTTAAATAATATAATCTGAAAAGAAAAAGTTAAAAAAATTTATAAAACCTGGGTGGGGTGGGTTGCGTTGGGTTTCGTGCCGGCCCGAGTGTTGAAAACATCCGATTTATACCTTTGCTCGGACCGAATATAGCACCAATTTCCGACTAAATCGGTTCGCCCGGTCTGGTTGGTCCCGGCTTAACAACTATGAAGAATCATACCAGCTAAGGTAACGCCAAAAATGTATCAATTTGGGGATTTGAACTCTTGCACCCCATTGAACTTTTCTAAAGCCGCCTTCACTTGAATTTCTACTCCCTACGCCCTAGCATCCACAAAAGATCCATAATAATAATAGTTTAAAATTTGACAAAGACTATGGCCCTGTTTATTTTGATTATCAAAACATGGTTTTGAAAAAAGTTTTAATTTTATAATAATTTTTTATTATTTTTAATACACCTTTTTACATTTTTCAATACACATTTTTACATTTCAATACATTTTAAATATTATAAAATCAAAATAAATCTCAAAATCATGTTTTGGAAATCATACCACACAGGGCCTATATTTCTCCTTAAAGGAAATAGATGAGAAAATGTTGATAACAATTGGAAGGACAAAAATGATAATAATCCAAATACATTGTTAAGTCCTCCAAAGACACCCAAGTGCTTTAGTTTTGAAAATACAATTTTAATTGTAAAAAATGTATTATTAGGGCATTCAGGGGTCTTCTACGTCAGTGGCAGAACTAGAAATTTTTCTAGTTGGAGGCTTAGTTATAAATGTATTTAACATCTAAAATTTAAAATTCATAATTATAAAAGCAAGAAAAATAATAAATCTGCACAACTATTGGTTGAAACATTTTTAAATATCAGTATTGTTCATTCTTTTTGTGACGAAGATGATGAAACTATATCCTACGAGTACATACCTTACTAATATAATCATGAATGGTTCACAATTGTTATTAATTTTAATAAGAAATAATATAAATGGAATAAAATGTGTCAAATTAACTATTCAGGTATTGTACCTTAATATTAATAATAAATTATACATTAGTCAAAGTAAACTTTCTAATGAAATGGGAAGTAATAAAAACTAATTTGCTAATAAATCTTCAAAGAGAACAAATGAGCATAAAATTATAAGTGGCGGGGCTATTATAAATTAATGAATCTTATAGACGTCCCCAAAAAAAAAAAAAATAATAATAATAATTGAAGGTTATTATGCAAAAGACCAATTGGACTTGGTGGGGGGCTGGAGCCCACACCAGCCCACACCTAAGTCCGCCACTGTCCTACGTACATATCTAAACCATCTTAGAGGTGTTTCGCTTATTTGCCATCTATTGGAACTACTCATATTTTATTCTAATACTTGCATTACTTATTTTATCTAACCTAGTATACCACACATCCATCTCAAGATTCTTATTTTTGCTATCTCATTTTTTGTTCATGTTCATATTTTGTCGCTCAATACTCCGAACTGTAAAGAATCGTCGGTCTTATAGCCGCTCTATAAAATTTTCCTTTTAGTATTTGTTGTACTTTACAGTCACAAAGTAGAGATGATGCGCTTCCCCATTTATTATGTGTAAATAATATGATTAAGTTTGACAAATATTTGTATGCGGAATGTCAACTTAACACACCCTTCCTCATTTTTCATAACTTGTCACAAGCTATTTATGTGCAAACGAATTGCAAATAGGCGGAATTTTAGCTCCACGACAAATTTTTAAAGACACATCATAAAACTATATGAAACTTCATAAATATAAATTAGTAATGAATAAAAAAAATTACAATAATTAATAAATAATGGAGAATGATACACACAATGTCTTTTTTTTTTTTTTTTTTGGGAATTCACACTATTTCAAAGTCCTATAATCTATTACACTGAAGGTAGGAATCGAACCCAGACCTCTGGGTGGCTCACTATGCGCCACAACCGCTAGATCACTTGCTCGTTCCTTATACACACAGTGTCAATATCACCACTCATTAATAAAAGTCAAAATGGAACAAAAATGTCATTAGAAGCTCAACATCAACGCAAATGCATACTAGATCTGAAACAATTAATTTCAAAAGTCGAAAATAAAAGAAAAAGAAAAGCAACCACTACTACAAAAAGGGCTTTTAATGGCGGTTTTTAAGGGCTTTTAATGGCGGTTCTTGGCATTTTTGAACCGCCATCTATTTGGCAGCCGTAGTAAGTTAGCGGACTTTCTACGGCGGTTAGAACCACCGTAGAAAGTGTAGACTTTCTACGGCGGTTCAAGGTTGTACCACCGTAGAAAGTGACACATTTTCTACGGCGGTTCAACCTTGAACCGCTGTAGAAAGTCTACACTTTCTACGGCGGTCCATTGTTGAACGGCCGTAGAAAGTGTAGACTTTCTACAACGGTTCAACCATGAACCGCCTTAGAAAGTGTAGACTTTCTACAGCGGTTCAAGGTTGAACTGCCGTAGAAAGTCTACACTTTCTACGGCTGTTTAGTTCTAAACTGCCGTAGAAAGTGGCCACTTTTCAGACCCAAAACGCGTTAAAAAGAGAAAATTAATCTGATTTAAAGCAAAACCTGCTGCTAAAAGTTGAAATTTAATACAAATATCACCAATATACAAATTGAAATCGCTATTATATTACAGGGGCATATCCAAAAATATTTGTACAACTATAATATGAACAAGTTTAATTAGTATCCTTCAACTACGGCTAATGCTCCAAAATATAACTAGCGCATATTTTTCTCACTGCATCTATATCCACATTGCTTAATGGAGTGTGGTCGGACTTGAAGTGCTGCAACAGAGTTTTTGAAATTAAAAAGTAACTAAGTAGCAAAATGAAATACAGTCAATTAAGTAAGTTATGAGAAATCAAATACCTTTTCGAGTGCCAATGTGTCAGATTTCATTGCTATTTGGTACATGTAGTGCATTACATAGTACCCACACTCCCAGTTAGACGTTTGCTTTTTATGCTAATGAATATTAATATACGAGTTAGAATATCATACAATTAATTGTATACAACACAACGTTGAGTAAAAAATTTAATAAGAACCAATTTTACCTTAACTACTATCCACTCAGGTTGCATATGCACATTTCTGGGCAATCCTAAGAAAGCTTGATAATTAAACATCACCCTATAAAAATGAAAGCGGAACGAAAATAATTAGCAACATATGTATATATATATGATTGGCATTAGAAATTAATTAGGCATTCTAACAGTAGTTAATATATATAACTCACTCGTCTATAAGCACCACTGCCTCCTCTTTCTGTGGGTTTTGTAAAAAATCAAGCCAGTAGACAACCTTTTCAATCGGTCTAATGGCTATAAGCATCCAATGTTCACTGCAAACGAAAAATTTAATGACGTCAGATCTTTAAATCAGTGTTTCTTAAATATTAGAGAAGCGCTTACAGCGTCACTTACCCCTGAAGATACGGCACCAGATAAATTTCTTTATTCCGATCCTTCAAGTTTCATGCAATGTAGTGTACCCTATCTTCATATGTATTTCCTAGGGCTGTGACATGATCAGCTGAGAGGAAACCTATCCCCTTTCTCCCATTCCTTTCAACTAAATCATGTAAAGCTCTAAAGAATTTACATTATCATGCATCATTGGTTAGTCTAGTCACATGGAATGCATACTATATATAACAATAATCAGAAATAGGTTATAAAATTAAATGGAAACTCACTTGGTGAACAATTGCATCAAACAGTTTGTGACCATGCTTTCTCTCTTTAATAATTCTCCGACATCCTCTCGATCCATCACAATAGGAAGCTCCACACCTATGACATCTCTTGTCATTTGAAACAAGAAGCCATTGAAGTCCAAATCTTTCTCCATTCGGAGCTATAACTCTTGCAGTGGATCAGATGTCGATGAGGATGACATCTCAATCGGAACCGTCACCGAAGGAGATTTTATATCATCCATAGAATTCATCCGGCCTTTTTTTCTTTTTCACACTTTTATCCACCTAACAACATTTGAAATAACATTAAATATACAAAACGGTATTAAGTAATTCACAAATAAATGTAAGAATATACCTGTGTTACCGGATCAGGCCGAATAATTTCAATCAACTGTATAGGCCATTCCACGAAAAAGGATCGGGCCATTCCCACAGTTACAGCCTCTTCCTCAGGAAATGGTAGCGGGGCAAAGTCATCATATGAAATTTTAATTGTAACCCTCGCGCAACCTTTCCTAACCTCGCGGCCGTGGTGCTTTCTTTGCTTATAAACATTTCCCTTGGCCACAAGCTTACGCTGCTTTTGCGTATCCTCAGAGATAAACAGATGACATTCACACCCGTCCTGAGATAATAGGCAAGCGAATGAACATTAATCAACTATTAAGTCTAACTTAACAAAGCAAGTGTAATCATGAAACCAAAGTCAAGCGTCTTTAATTAGAAGTGACAATATGAAAGAAATTATACATTCAAATTTAATAATTAAATAAAAACCAAAATATAAATGTAAAATTTCATTATTGTAAAATAAAAATAAAAGAAAGATGTTTAATATATTAAAAAAATTGATAGTTTTTTTAATTGCAGTATTATATTTTTAAAAGGAAAATATAAACTTCATTTTAAAAAAAATTTAAAGTGTTTGAATACTTGAATACATATGCAAAAAAATAAATAATAAAAAGAATTTAAAAGAAAAATAGAAAAATAAAAGTCTACCCAAGAAGAATAGCAGTGATACTCTATAGAAAAAATGAAAGACATAAATGTATTTTAAGTACCTTGTATTCGCCTAAAGAACCCCCATCTTCCAAGTTTGTTGCAATAGGGCTAGTTTGAACCTCAGAGGCTTTGATTGGGTCCGTAGATGAAACAGGAGTCATATCTAACTCAGGCAAACTTGTAGGGATAAGAGGAGAAAAATCTTGCCTACGAGTTTCTTTAGGGTGTAGCGTCGGACTCACAGGGGAAACAGGGCTACCATGAACCTCAAACATCTCTGGGGCCATTCCGGAGGTCTCTGGGTGCAAGCTCTGAGCTTTGGCAATTTTGATGACAGTGGCTCTTAATTTATCATAGTCAGTCCCCATCTTACCACATATAAACCCAACCATCATCTTCAGATATGTTTGACATTCATCGAGCTGGGCAGTGGTTTTCTGAAGCTGTCTCTTAGTTAAATCAAGTTCATCTTTAAGCGACGACCTTGTTTTCGGGAAAACCTCTGTGATACGTGCCCTGGTAGAATGGCCACGATAACGACCGGGGTGATCTGTCTTTCCCGTTGCAATGACAAGAATGTCATTCCTACCCTCTGCAACTTTCTCCCCTTGGGACTCGCGGGAACATAGATTTTCCTAAACATTTTGCCAAAAATATGAAATGTAAATAGATCAATTATATATAGTTTTAAATATATGCGTAGCTTAAAGAACTGAAACATAAGAAAATGTATGGTGCAAAACTTACAATTCACCATACCCATTGGACACAATATTTTTTTCGCCTCGTAAATTCGATCTGAAAGTTCATTATCTTCTGGGAGCATATCTTTCAATACCTTCAATAAGGCTGTAAAACTAGTATCTGACCACCCATTTGCCGCTTTCAAATTAAACAACTTCAAAACACTAGACAAGCGTGTATATTTAGTGCAACCCTTGTATAGAGACTTCTCATTGTCACCCAAAATGGAAGCAAGAACTTCCGGTTTATCAGCAAAATCCTCGGCCACATCCTCAATCATGTCATCTAATCGATCTCTAGTAATCGCATCATCTCCTTTTGCATGAGATTTTCTTTGCTCAGGTAAACCATCAATATTTTCACCATGCCAAATCCACAGTTTATAAGAAGGATCAAATCCGTTCCGATATAAATGGAATCTTATTGTATCTGAGTTATCAAACCGCGCACCATTTTTACAAGCTTTACACGGACAATGGACGTACTTTGTATTCTTATAAGCGAATTCAATGAAATTCTCAACTTCTCTCGCATAAGAATCGGAGGTCCGATCACCATACAACAAGATATTTCGATCCATGTGTAACTAACACCTTGAAATAATTAAAAATACCAAATAATAATTCAACAAACAATGTACAAAGTATCAAGTTGCATGCTTGTCTTAGCACATGTCATACTAATGTTACTCATATAATCAAAACTACTATAATACCTCAATGAAAAAAATAATGCATAAACAACACATGCGCAATAGACATAATCAAATGAAGAAGAACCCATAAGTTTTTCATTTATGCATTTCGTCAAACACATGAAATGCATAAAAAAATAATACACACTCTAAGTAGTGCTAATTATATGAACATCCTCCATTAAAAATCAAACACTATAAATCAAATCACATCACCAAGAAACTACATAGTATAACTAAATAGGGTTCCACAATACTAAGGTTCACCATATACATGGAATATATGCAACTTTAATTTTCAGCCCTCTACCATAAATAAAAATAAATTCTATAGAATGACATATCTAAAGTACAAGCATAAGCAATTACTAAGAAATTTTAGAAGTTTCTAACCTTAAGGTGGTAAATTTTAGCTGCAAATGACGATTCTTTACATCAAACGTGCAAAACCGTAGTTGAAATTTGGAGAAGAACACTTTCGGCCGCGATATGGAGATACACGTTGTTATTTACGGTTAAATACGTCAATATAACGGCGGTTATAATTAAACCGCCGTAGAAAGGACCTTCTACAGCTGTTAATTTTTAAACCGCCGTAGAAAGGGACTTTCTACGGCGGTTGGGACGAACCGCCGTAGAAAGTGGGCTTTCTACGGCGGTTGGAAGGCAACCGCCGTAGAAAGTATGGACTTTCTACGGCGGTTACCTTCCAACCGCCGTAGAAAGTCCGCTTTCTACGGCGGTTACCTTCCAACCGCCGTAGAAAGTCCGCTTTCTACGGCGGTTACCTTCCAACCGCAGTAGAAAGCCCCCTTTCTACGGCGGTTTATTTTAAAACCGCAGTAGAAAGTCCCGTTCTACGGCGGTTTATTTTTAGACCGCCGTAAAAAGTCCGTATTTCTTTTATAACGGCGGTTTTCTATTTTCCGCCGTTAATCCGCAACCGTTAAAGCTCTATTTTGTAGTAGTGAACGTTCCAAAAGTTGAGACAAAAAACACTTAATTCTAATATGTTAAGGGGGTGAGGATGAGTTTTTTTTTTTTTTCCCCTTTGAATTTAGGGTCTACTGGGCTCTACCCTTACATTTTCCCAGCCGACATGCGGAAAGTCCTCAGCGGAAATTTTCCGTTAAGCTAGTCTCAACTTCAAGGAGGAGGAGTTAAACTGCCGATCTGATCCTCCTATCTGTGCCTTTCAACTTCAACACATGAATAATAAGTGTCTTTAGCGCAGCCAACATACCCATCCCAAGCCATCGTCTGGTCTGATCCGCCTGTTTATTAATCGAATTATGTTTCCCACGAGAAAAAGCGACACCGCACCGAACCAAACGTAGACCCTCATGAACGCTGCTAGTATTCCTGTATCACCCAACTGGTCATAACCATTCGGTGCAAGAATTACAATTGATACAGCATAAGTGAAACCTATGGCTATTATTGTGATCCACAAAATCCCCAGCAAAGCCCACACAAAGAATTTGTGCCTGAATGGAAAACCACTGATAAGGAACAAGATTGTGCTCAGAGATGAAATAAAGGCCACTGTGTTAGCCATAGTGAAAATGCCATATTGCGGATGGTTTTCCATCGCAGCTTGTCCTGCCAAATGATCACCTGAAAGTGGATATATTGCTACCGTCTTCCGGCCACACGCCACCAGGTGAATTTACGCCGGCCTTCTGGGAAGCCATTGTTGGAGATGGAGAATTTTTCCGGTCATCCTGCCATATGCCACCAGGTGGACTTATGCCGACCTGGAAAGCCATTGTTGCAACAAGTGAGGTGACTACCAATAGTGTCCCCCTTTGCTTGGATAACATATGTAGCCTTCGTCTAGAGTGTTACCTGATCACTTGAGTCCACCCTTTTGAAGACTCCTTACTATTTTTGGATCAATGTCTTTATGACAAAGGTCTAATGCGGTGCTCCCAATAGCACTTTTTGCTTCACGTCCACTATGTTGTTCTTCGTCAAGTATTTGATCATCTGCATACATGCAACATTAGTAGCCTTCGTCCTTTATCGTACCAACGAGCAACTTCAATGCCTCCGGCTGATCATACTTGGCGCACAAATGCAGGACATTCCCTCCTCCTTCCGCCTTTGCTCGAGCTGCCTGCGGCCTAGCTTTTATCAGCTCTTCCAAGACATCCATTCTGCCTTTGATGACTGCAACATGTAAAGGGTTCTCCCACATTGATCAACAGCCAAACACATATCAGGACTAACTCGTAAAATCTCTTTCACAAATTCCACATTGCCTAACGCAGCAGCAACGTGAAGTGGGTTCATATCATCCTGAGAATTCAGAGTGGCTTTCTCAAGAATAAGTGGATCTTCTTCAAGTAACTTATGAAGTGTGGTAACATCATTGTACACTGCAGCATCATCAAGTGTTTTCATATCCATCTCACTGGCCGGAAACTGGAAAGCCAAGACTGCCTTAATTTATAAAGCATAACAACGCGGGTTAATTTGGAAGAGTGTAAGTAGCTTGTATGGTGATTACAAATTGAAAGGACAAAAATGGTAATAATCCAAATACAAATACACTGTTAACTCGTCCAAACACCGGCCTGTATGGTACTTTGCTTTCAAAAATGTGTTTTGAAAATATATTTCGTAAATACAATTTTAAATGTAAAAGGTGCATGTATCTTAAATGTAAAAAATGTGTGTTGAAATATAGAAAATTTTAAAAACGCATGAAAGTAAAACATACTTCCATATTAAGGTAGAATATTTTGGGTTAATTTCAAACTACACATAATTAAGGATAAGAAGAGTAAAATTTTTGAAAGTAGACTCTTCTAATGGAACCAATAAGTAATTATTAAAAATGGCGTAATTATTTCATATTTTTATTATGGACAACTTTGTTATTTTTTTAACTTGTACTCCCTCCATTTCCATTAGAAGAGTCTAGTAAAAAAATATCTTTTGTTCCAATTGAAAATTCAACTTTTAAATTTTTTTTATTGTTCTTACCCAAACTAATATAATTATCTGCTTTCCATAATTAACCTTTGCTTAAAAAGAATATTCTATTTTTATTCCTCCACACACATAATTTTAAATTTAATTTTATTACCTTTGTATTATTTAGGTTATTTACACAACGACCCCAAATAGTTGTGTATTTTTGCATTTTTGTCTAATATAATAAATTCAATAGCTCAATAGTGAAACGATATTTATAATAGTGTGTGTGTGTGTGTGTGGTTTTTTTTTTTTTTTAGCATCTTAATCTTCTTTACTTTTATGGAATGTCTTTTATTATTATTTTTTTATGTAATTTATTTTAATATTAAGTAATATTTAAGTGATCATATAAATATGAGTGTTTTAATTAGTGTATTTATAATTTTGAATACTTTGATATATCATTTTTCATATTTATAATAATTAATTTTTTTAATTAATTAGAGTTGGTTAATAATTATTTCTCTTTTTATTACATGTGAAATAACAATTAAATGATTAAACTCTTAAAATTATACTAATGTCAAAATTTATGTTTTAATCAATCAATTGAAATAAGAAATAAAAACTAATTTAGAGACTAACATGTAAATAAATAAAATAATTTTAAAAAATGTTAAGATAAAGGGTAGAGGTGTGAACAATGCACCTCTATACCTCTAACAAAACCTCCAAAATTGAGGTGGGTGTCTAAACCTTCAAATATGAAAGTTTAGAGGTCTGCAGAAGATGCTCTAAATAGATATTCAAAAAAAAAATTTATCCATTTATGAAACTGAACTTTTATAATAAAACAGAATAAATATAAGACTATTTTATCCTTTCTTATTTATTTTTATGGGCTTTCTATTTGCTCTCAACTTATTTGACGGATCCATACAGCGTTCGTGGACCTCATCACCTCCTTAGAACTTTCAGTTGGGCTTGGGTTCTCCCCAATGAGCATGGCCCAAACCCACTTAAGCCCACTTACATTTGACTGACCGTTAGCCAAACTAATGAATCAATTTGATTCAATTGTTTGTGTGTGCACCGTGGGTGTGTTGGACGGCCGAGAGAAGAAAACGACGGGGAAAGATAAATAGATAAAAGTGAAAATATCTAGAGGTCTTGCGAGGTGAAGAAGATTTTTTTAAGCTGAGGTTGGAAGATCATTTCAAACTCAATCTTTATGAAATTGCACTTCTAGGTTTCTCTTGTCTAACCCTTCAATTCTATTAAAACAATTTCTCATTTTTTCTATTTTGATGAGATTTTTTAAATTTTATTTTGAGTTTTGAAGTAAATATTAGAAAATGTATTGTTGATGATAGGATTGTGTATTCACCTATTTGGTAAATACTCTCGTGTGCCTATTATTGATATAGTGGAGATTTGATTTGCCCTTAGTTTTTTCTCTCTCTGGGTTTTCACATTAAAATTTCAGTGTCTCATTCTTGTTATTTTCATACTTATTGTGCTGTGTTATGTGTTACTCCTATGGTGTTGGGAAAGATGAATTTGACCTGCAATTTATGACTATGCTTTCGTTGTAATTCCAAAAATCCTTTCTTCTTGCACAACAATCTCTAATAACAACTTCACGCGCTTAGCTCAAGCAATTGAGAAGTTGTAGTACTAAGGATTTTTTCTCAAGCAATTTGCTTGAGAAGTTGTAGTACTAAGGATTTTTTTCTCAAGCAATGGAAACATGAATCCTCTGTCCTCACCTAAATTAACCAAAGACTTCTTCACTATCACAGAGAGCTTTACTATCCCCGCTGAATCCTCACCTAAATTAACAAAAGACTTCTTCACTATCACAGGAAGCTTTATTAACACCACTGAATATTCGTCACTGTTTGAAGAGAAAAAGGTGGGCAAATCTAAACGTGGGTCATGCTCACCTTCTTTATAAATTCGGTGACGATGATCGATAACCATCACAGTATGCCAAAACAACGGTGAGATTGTGAGGTTGAATTTAACTGCTAAAATATATCATATTGAGTTTAGCCTAAAATATATTGTATATTCAGTTTAACTGTTGATGTATTATGTTAAAACAATAAGTATTGAAAACACATTTATCGAGTTAATTGTTGAAATATCACATATCATACTGTCAGACGATGGGTATAAAACTTCCTCTTTGTGGAATATGGCAAAGAGAAATATTCTTAGAAGTTTTTAGTAAACCAATCATTGGAATGACATCATAAACTAAAGGACATAATTGTAACAATTGTATTTATTATTATGAGAAAGTTTAATGTTTGATCGCCTTACAGTTTAATTTGAATATTTCATCAGTTAAATTTGATACATGATAATTCAATAGTTAAGTGTAACACAAATGTCCTGCCATTGTTTAGCCAATATAATACAAACGTTCATGCCTTCAACAACAATAATGACAATATGTATTAATTATATAGATAATATTTTGTTATTAATATCAACATTAACACTGTGATATCCATATTCATATTTAGTCGACCAACAACATTTTAGAATTTGAACACATAAGATAATGAAGATTACAAACTTGAGTTGTAATGCAGAGTGTTCCATTTTTCTTTACAATGAGTGCGAAAAAAAAAATCCAATTAAGATGATAGGCCAAAGGATTAATAACATCAATGTACTACACTTAATTATAAATACATTGGAAAATTAATAGTTCAACTCTCAGTTACCGGTCCAACCTCTACTTTGACCAGATTTAACTGAATTCGATTTTTTTTGAATAAAATCGAACCGTCTTTATCACTAGTTTGAGGTCCAACCGGGCTGGGTCGAACCGAATCTCACAACACCATGTGAAGTTGCAGCTGCATACATTCTCCTGTTTCGTCAACACATTTGAAGACTGACTTCTTTGTTTATACATTGCTCCTCACTTGAGCATCCGAACTCCAAAGCGTCCTCAGCTTCTTCAACAGATCAAATCCATGGCGTCGTTTGAGCCACGTGTTTATCAACCGAATCGTGTTTCCCAAGAGCAAGAGCGACATCACGCCGCACCAGACCGTGACACCCGTCTTAATCACCTGGCTCAACTGTTTTTTGTCGTCCCGCGGCGTTACAATGACGATAGCAATACCATAAGTTAAAGCTATGGCCGTCACCGTTAGCCACATAATCATCATCAAAGCCCACATAAACAACCTGTTCTTGAACGGCAAACCACTGATGAGGAACAAAATTGTGCTCAGAGATGAAACGAAGGCCACGGTGTTTACCCGAATGAAGTTTTTGTAATACTTCGGGTGCTTGTGTGCCATCACTGCTACTCCTGCAACATGTGGATCTGGTGCACTCAAATTGTCATCTTGCCAAACGCCGCCCGGAGGAGTTACCCCGGCCTGAAAAGCCATTGTTGCGATGAGTGAGGCAACTACCATTATTGAATCCCTTTTCCTGGATAGCCAGTCCCTGCTGTGTTCTACTTTGCTTCTTTTGGCTCCCGCGTGCTCGAGAATTCGCGCGATTTCTGAATCGTTACTGTCTCCTTCAACGAGGTCTAATGCTGTTCTTCCGTTTGCATTCTCTGCATTCACTTTTACTACATTTTCATTGAGCAAGAATTCGACGGTCTGCAATGCAAATGCATATATAATCAGGGGAACTAGACCTAATCACGGGCAGAGGGTAGGATATAAGATATATATATCCTAATAAGACTGAGATTGAAACAGCGAAAATAAAACTTTATTTAGCCAAACAAATCAATCCAACGAAGTTTGTAGGCTTAAAAGAAAAAGAAATCAAAACAGTAGAGAGAGAATTTGTATTTTGTCGGTAATGACTTTGCCCGTGAATTCAAGGAGTAATTTGTATTTTTGCAAAGGTTTCGTAGTTATACCTCAAAGTTCAGGAAGTTAAATGAACCAGATACAAAACTAAAACACAAACAAAACCAATAAAAACTCGAAGGCCTTGATTAATATTCAACATAGAGTACTCCTGAAATTCTGATCAAGAACAGGGCTTACCTCAGGTTTCTTATCACAAACGGCAAGGTGTAAAATGGTCATCCCATCATCATCTTTCCGATTAATGAAATCCTCATCTCTTATAGTCTGAACCAAAAACCTGAGAGCCTCGAGCTGATTATGCTTGACACACAAATGCAGAACATTCCCCCCGCCTTCGGTTTTTTCTCGAGCCGAGAGTGGCCTGGCACGAATCAACTCTTGGAGAACAGCCACTCTGCCTTTGATGACAGCGAGGTGTAAAGGGATTCTCCCGAATCGATCCGCTTCCAAACCCAAATCGGGACGAACTCCCAGAACTTCTCTTACGAAATCCACTCCGCCAAACCTCGCCCCAATATGCAGAGCATTCATTCCTTGACAATTCGAAGTGGGCTTGTCGAGAACCAGCGGATCTCGCTGGAGTAACTCACGAAGAGTTCGAACATCGTTTTCCATGGCAGCTTCACAAAGCTTTTTCTCCATTTCTTTTTCCAGCTCCATCTTGTCAGAAGAAGTCAGAACCAATTGTGTATGAGCCACAACGGAGCTGCACTAGTGGTTTAATTTAAATGCATAAACAAACACACGTTGACTTGACTTGGTCGGAATTCGTTAGTGCCTGTTTGGTAAGTGAATTTAAGTAATGATTTGAAATTATTTTAAATTTTATAATATTAAAAATGTGTTAAAAATGTTAAAAAATTTATTAAAAATATAAAAAAATATGTTAAGAATAATAAAAAATTATTATAAAATCAAAAGTAGTTTCAAATCACATTTTGAACCCTCTTACCAAACATGCCTTAAAGACTTGATGGAGTATTTTACATTGTGGCTTTCTATTGGCAATTTCGGAGTTGACTAAGTCAAGGGTCACTCTGCTTTTTAACAGAGGAGGTAATATTTGTCAAATCAGACGCGGCCGAACGCGGAAGAAGGGTTTTTTCCGGTGGACGACTAGGAGATTACCAAGCAGCTTCGGAGAATTTGATGATGTCAGTTGAGGATGACGTCATGGGAAGAGTTTGAAGTTTCTGGGAAAGACAGACATGATGCTGGGAATAATCATTGTTTTCTCTGATGTGAATGTGAACACGAGTTAATAATACCTAGAGACTAGAGTTGGAAATAACTCAGGCCGGGAATCCAACTACATGTCATTGTCCTTGCACAACTTCAGTATAATTATTGGTTGGAGCTTGAATATAATTATTGGAGGGGATCTCGGGAATAAAATATTACTTTTTAATTTTACGAAATTGTTATTCGTAGTAACCGTTTTATTATTTGCAGTAACATTTCTTTGTGAAAAATCTGAATTGCCCCTTAGGTTTTTAAAAAAATAAAAGAAATTCTTTTCAATCTAATTATGGCCGATAGTAATTAGGACAATCCATATTATACGGTAAGTAAACAATCTATACATTTTTTTTTAATGTAAAATTGGTTTTTTAACAAAAAAAAAAAAAAATCTATACATTATTCATGTTCTTTTCTTCTCTTTTCAAATTTTAACATTTCTAACGTGGTATTAAAGACAACTTAATCCAAATACAGCTTTTGGGAATCCAACTTTGCGGTGAGTTGGCGGGGTTCCCCCGAAAAAAAATTGTTGAGAAAAAAATACAGCCGGGCACACCGGCAGTATTTTGACTCAAAATACCGCCCAGGAGTGTTTGGGCGGTATTTTCTTCCAAAATACTGCCGGCGTTGGGTGGTATCTTGACCCAAAAGGGGCGCCTTTTGGGTTAAGATACCACCCAACGCCGGCAGTATTTTGGAAGAAAATACCACCCAAACACTCCCGGGCAGTATTTTGGGTCAAAATACCGCCCACAACAATTACTATTTGTTGTAACCAAATTACTATTTTTCGTTTTTTTAGCTAAAGGACAAAATAAACTATTCACAGTAAAATATTATTGTAAATAGTAATTTAGTTACTGCAAATAGTATGCCCTTAATTTTATATGTGTTGTTCCATATTACACATAATAACGAGAGATTGTATTTATTATTTATTAATTATATTTTTACTATTAATTCTTATTTTTAAAATAATAATTTTTTATCTATTATCAAGAGTCTATACTTATTTTAAAATTTTATGGATAACAAAAAGTCACTTTATTGTTTTGAAAGTTAATAAGTGCTCTGTCCTCCCCCAACCTAGTGTTCAATTATCCAATAGGCAAAAAAGCTTTAAAATGATATTGATTTTAAAACTTGAAAATATGTTTCATTTGTACTTTAAAAATTGTAGTTCAGGTACACATTTTTTAGAAAAGTTTTTAAAAACATTTCATAAATTTATCGGTCAAACATATTTTTAATTTTTTTTATACATATAATACACTAAAAACATTTTTCCAAATACTTGATCATCCCACATTGGATCCATTGTGTACTATTTTTTATTTTTAATCATGATCTTTTATCTAGTCTAACTTAGTCTATCTTTGTACTCTTTTAAATTGAGAGGTGGAGCCTACATGTCATATTTAGGAGCCAACAAACTTATCGTGAGAGAATAGACATTTATTGTATTGGATAGACATACTCTTTGATAAAAACATTCAAATCATGATTTGAGTTTTATTTTGATTTTATAATATTAAAATTTCATTGGGAATGTAAAAATGTGTGTTGAAAATGTAAAAAGGTTTATTAAAAATATAAAACGAATTATTGAAAATGGCGAAAAACTATCATAAAATCAAAACGAGATTTGAGTCTCTTTACCAAACAGGGCCATAATTTTATGTGGTGGTCCTCTCGATATATATATTTTTTTCAGTGATACTTTTTTTCTTAAAACTACAAGTGGTTTCTTATTATTACTTAGAAATAGACGACACATCAATAACTAACCTCGATACATTAGAAGCCATACATAATTTTTTAACCTTTAAAATCAATTTTTTTTCACTACAAGTGATACTTATTTATGTATTTATCTTTTGAAAACAGGTAATACATCAGCATTAAACTCGATAAATTAGATATTATAAGCTATACGCCATATATTAGAACCTATAGGTGATGCACAATACCTTATGACATACCCACGATACTTTTAAGACTATACTCAATACTTGCGTCTTGAAAAAAATATATGGTTTGATTCTAATGATAGAAGAAAAAAAAAAAATACCCGGGTCAGATAGTCTGATAAGTTTGATACAAGTTTTTGCAATACAAAAATTGGGCCCTTAAAATAAAAAATGTATACTTAATGAAGTTGAAATTTGATAATTCATTTCATACATATAGGGCCTGTTTTTTGACTTAAGTTTCAAACCAAGTTTGAAACTTAGTTTTGGAAAAATAATTTTATAATCAGTTTTCATCATTTTCAATAAAAATTTTTACTATTCACCTACACCTTTTTATATTTTCAATACACTTTTACATTATAAAATTATTTTTCCAAAACTAAATTTCAAACTTGGTTTGAAACCTAAGTTAAAGAACATGCCCATAATATGAAATTAGAGAAACAAAAACCAAAAAACATAAAATTATCTTTTTGTTTACCTAAACATAATTTTCTTAAATTTTTTTTGGACCATCCAAAATTGAGGCACAAGGCTTAGGCCGGCCTGATAATGTGATGTGACATATATATATATATATATATTTAAAATTGCTTCTCTTGCTATTTTTTTCTGATTATGGAAATGGTTGTAAAATTGCTAAATAGTCTTCCAAATGAACACGCGTTGTTAATTGTTATGCTTTATAAATTAAAGCAGTGGAGCTTGGCTTTCCAGTTTCCGGCCAGTGTGTCTCAGTGGAGAAGAAGGTTATGGAAATGGATTTAAAAACACTTGATGATGCTGCAGTGCGCAATGATGTCACCACACTTCATAAGTTACTTGAAGAAGATCCACTTATTCTTAAGAAAGCCACTCTGAATTGTGAGGATGATATGAATCCTCTTCACATTGCTGCTATGTTCGGCAATGTGGAATTTGTAAAAGAAATTTTACATGTTAGTCCGGACATGTGTTTGGCTGTTGATCGACGTGGGAAAACCCCTTTACATCTTGCTGTCATCAATGGCAGAATGGATGTCTTGGAAGATGAAGAAAACTAACAACTACATAAGAACAATGAAAAACCAGCAAAGCTCAAAGGAAAAGAGAGAGTTTGAGAGAAATTTTATGTATTGAATAACTGAGGAATGCTGTGATTATGCATATATATAGTCATCTCTTGGTGTCACTAACAAGCTAGCTACCTATAGTTTAATTAACTAAACTAATGAGTTAAAATCACAGCTGTACAGTGAAACTATTAACTCAGAAATATAGCTGTACACATATTTATAATTAGCTAATTAACTTGAGTTAAGTATTAACTTATTTAGACATCCAAGTGGGAGCCAGCTGTACCGTGGGGCTCCTTTGAGCAGTAGAGCATTAAAACAGCACAAAGTAGCAACACAAACAACACAGCAGCAACACAAACAACACATCATATAGTTGCTGCTGCTACCTTTTCCTTTTTATTTTTCAGACCCCCCTCAAGCTGGATGGGGGAAGACACCAATCCAAGCTTGGAACAAAGAAATGAGAACTGAGGAAAAGACAGACTCTTAGTGAAAATGTCAGCAAGTTGGAGTCTGGATGGAACATACAGAGGAACAATGAGGCCAGCTTTATACTGATTTCTCACTATTTGGCAATCAATCTCCAAGTGTTTGGTTATTTCATGAAAAACCGAATTGGCAGTGATATAGAGAGCAGCTTGATTGTCACAGTGAAAAGGAATGGGGAGTTCAATGGGAACTTGCAGAGACTTGAACACATAGGTAAGCCATTGGAGTTCACAAACAGTGGTAGCCATACTTCTGTATTCTGCTTATGCAGATGATTTAGATACTGTTGCTTGCTTCTTAGTCTTCCAAGAGATCAGTGAATTCCCAAGAAAGATACAGAACCCAGTAGTTGATCTCCGAGTAATTTTGCAGGAGGCCCAGTCAGCATCACAAAAAGCCTTTAAGGAGGTTGAAGGCTGAGAAGGATAAAATAAGCCTTGACTCGGACAACCTGCAAGACATTTGAGGATATGGACAGCTGCCAGCCAATGATTGTGACGAGGGACATTAACATACTGTTGTTCCCAACAGCCCAAGTGTCCTGCAAAAAAAAAAAAAAAAAAAAAAAACACACACACACACACACAAAGAACAAACAGTTAATCGTTAGTACACGGCTGAGGCGCGGATCTTTAGCTTTCTTTAAATGATTCAAGCCCTGTACAAATTATCAACTTTGGTGCAGCAGAGGAACGCGACTTGTCATTCCATAATGCAACAGCCCAACACACAAGTTGTGTTTCCTAACAATCTGCACACTATTGGGAATTGTCAACTCTTACTAACACATTTTTTCTATCTTGCCAAAGCTATATTTTTAGAGAGAGTTGTAAAGAACATAAAAATCAATCTCACTGTTTTCCATTCTTCTGTTTCCTGCCTTGTTCCTTATATATATATAACTCTATACATATCTATAGACTTAAATTGTCTTTAATTTTAAATTAGCAAAACAAAAGCTAAAAGAGTGGTGGAAACAGTTTTAATCAATGAGTAATATTACAAATTGAATGATGGATTAGACACCATAAGTTACAATGCTAAATGGATGCAGAAACGGATTTAAAGGTTTACTAAACTGATGCATATTTTTTAGCATTATATTAAAGATAAGAAATTCATGATATGAATTGATACAAACGGCAGCTCCTTTGTAGCCAAATTAAATTGATTTAAATTAATAAAATTGAATTTTATTAAAATGCTCCAACACATACTGACTGAGCTGTTGAGTAGAATGAGCTAGATCAGGCCGAGTAAATCCTAAATACATAAGTCTTCCAATCAATCTTCTCTATTTGTTAGGTTCTAAGAAAAGAAGGATGATTCATCATCCAGTAAAAGGCCTGGTATCATGGGAGTAGAAACAGCTTTAGCTTCTTGTAAATCAACATCCTGCAAATTTTCCATAGCATATTGGCTAATTAAGAAAAAGGCCAGCAGGAGATCTAGCTAGCTCAATACCAAGAAAGTACTTGGCATATCCCAGATCCTTAATGGTGAACTTCTGATACAGAAATCGTTTAACATCAAGAATTCCTTCTTCTGAGGATCCTGAAATTAGAAGATCATCTACATAGACAAGCAACATCAAGAACATGGTATGTGTGGATAGAGTGAACAAGCAGTGATTATACTCACACTACTTGAAACCATAGCTAAGCAAGCTATCATTTAACTCTAAGTTCCAGTGCCTGGAAGCCTCTTTTAGGCCATAAAGGGATTTTTGTAACTTGCAGACTTGGCCAGTTGAAGCCTGAGTGTAGCCTGGAGGAAGTACCATGTAAACTTCTTCATTCAAATGGCCATGCAGGAAGGCATTATTGACATCAAGCTGATGTAGAGGCCAAAGCTAGGAACAACCTAACAGTGACAGTTTTGACTACAGGTGAGAAGACCTCAAAATAATCTTCACCCTCAACTTGTGTGTAGCCTTTTGGAGCCAATCTGGCTTTAAAACGATCCACAAAGCCATTAAGTTTATGTTTGACCTTATACATCGATCTGCACCCTACAACCTTCTTGCCTTGAGGAAGGTTGGTAATTATCCAAGTTTTGTTGTCCTCCAAGGTTTTCAATTCCTGATTCATTGCTTCTTCCTACTGAGGTTGTCCCTTTATCTAATTATAAGAATGAGGCTCATAGCAAGTAGAGATATTAGCCATAAAACACAAATAAGCATGAGACATACCAGTGGGTATAGAGGTAAAAATCTGGTTACATTTTGGCAGAACAAAATCTTGCAACTACTGAGGAGGCTATTTGGTTCTGGTACTTTTTCTGACAGGTAAAGTCTCTGTGGACCTGAGTGGGCTTGCAACAGAACTAGGACTAGAATATGAATCAGAGTGATGAGTCTCAAGAATGAGAGAAAGTTGAGGTTCAAAGAGTGAGATGGATCTCTGGAGGAAAGGGAAATTCGAACTTGGTTTAGAAGCTGAACCAGATTTATCAAACAAAGGAGAGTCTGAGGGAGATGTAGTGTGAGCTGGGAATTCTGGGAGAGAATGCAAATGCTACATGTTAGGTAATGGGATTTGGGGAGAGGAAGGATGGTAAGGGTGTGAATTATTCTTTTCAGCATACGGGAATAGGCTCTCATGAAACAATATATCCCTAGAAATAAAGACTCTGTGATGGAGTAGACTATACAACTTGTAGCCTTTCTGATTTGGGGGGTAACCTATGAAAATGGACTTATCTGCTATAGACTCAAACTTATCTTTTTGAGGGAGTGCATTGGAAGCATAACATAGGCAACCAAAGGTCCTGAGATGTTTTATATCAGGAACTGATTTGTGCAATATTTCAAAAGGGGACTTCTAATTAAGAATCATAGAAGATAATCTATTAATCAAATATGTTGCAGTAATAATAGAATTTGCCCAGAAAGTTTTTGGTAAATTTGACTGAAACATCAAAGCTCTAGCAATTTGTAATAAGTGCTTATGTTTTCTTTCAATAACTCCATTCTGTTGAGGAGTGTAGACACAACTTTTTTGGTGGATAATACCAAATTGGGAGAAAAGTGATTGGCAATTCTCATTTGTGAATTTAGTTCCATTATCAGTTCTGATAATTTTAATAGATGCATTAAATTGATTTTTGACTAACAAGATGAACTGCCCAATGACTTTGTGAACTACATATTTGCTTGAAATGAAAAATGTCCAAGTCACTTTACTGAAATCATCAACAATTGTAATAAAGGAATAACAACCGTTCAAAGAAGGCTTTGAATAGGGCCCCCAAACATCCATATGCAGTAACTGAAAACAATCTAAAGTACTCTTAACATGTTTAGGAAAGGACCATATTTGTTGTTTGGCTAATGGACAGATGCTACAAGATGCAATCTGACCAGCCTTCACTGAACATCCTATACTCAATTTGTTTATTACATCAGTAGATGCATGACCTAGCCTATAATGCCAAAGAAATGCTTTCTGTCTTATTTGATCCTCAACTCTGACAGAAGAAACAAAAGTATGCTGAATGTGTGTGGTAATTGCTAATTGACCAAATGAGTACTGATTTAAAACATAGAGACCTCTGACTACTTTGCCAACTCCAAGAATTTGACTAGTGTGAAGGCCCTGCACCACACAATGTTCAGGATAAAAGATAAAATAAACTGAGGCTGCTTTTGCACATTTTTTGACTGATAAGAGATTAAAATGAAATGATGGAATATGCAAGCAGTCATGCAGCCTCAAATTCTTACTTAGAGCAATATACCAAAGTGAGAGACCTTCTTAAAGGATCCATCAGGCAGATATACAGGAGGTAAATTGGAAGTTGGTTTATGAGTGGTAAAACTGGAAAGTCTTATGTATATATGGTTGGTGGCACCAGTATCTACTATCCATGTGTTATCACTAGTTTAATCAAAAAAGTTCAAAGGAGTGGAAGAACTCATACCTGCAAACCCCTCATGCATACAAAGTTGACTGAATCTGAGTTGCTGCTACTAGCTCCAATTGAGGAAGCATTCTACATCATCTTAGAGAGCTCCTTTTGTACAACACTAGCAAGCATTGTTTCAAGATATAATCTTGAATCTCCAAGTCTCGAGCTGCTAAGAGGGACATCAAGAGGACTTTTCACCGTAGTCACAGCATTTAAATTTACAGATCCTCTTTGCAATCCTTTGCCTTTTGGACCTTTCCACAAGTCAGGATAGCTAACAATTTTGAAGCAGGATTCCTTCAGATGACCTTCTGAGTTACAAAACTCACACTTAAGCCCCGACTTCTTTATAGAGGATTCTTTCTCCTTGAAGCCTGCCTTTCCTTGGAAATTTTTGATCATTAAAGAAGCATTCTCAAACATAGTCTTCTCAAGTGTACTAATCATCATAGCACTGTGCTCATTAGAGTTCAGATAGTTGGTACTGAGTTGTCCTTTGCGCTCCACAGATTGAATCATGGAGTATGCCTTGCTTACAAGAGGCTAAGGTTCCATAACAAGAATTTGATTCTTAGTGCCATCAAACACATCACTCAGTCCCAGCAGAAATTGCATAAGTCTACTGTTTGTGGCCATAACATGCATAGCTTGGTTCTGTTGGTATGAGTAGCCAAGGATACATGTGGATGGAGGCAGAGGTATGATGTTAGCCTTGTGGCATCAATCCAAGTTTTGATGATTAATAAACAAATATATGATTTCGTTTAATGCTTCGCATGGAAGTTATTTGTAGAAAATATGTATAAAACATGTAGCAAAGCAAAGCTCAAATCAAGCCAAAGGAAGAAAAGACAGAGTTGAAAAATAGTCTCGAAGCCGAGTGTCGACAGCCTCTCGAAATCGAAGCAAAACCCAGAAACCTTCGAGCTCCAGTATCGACATCTAAGGATTGCCCAGAAAGCTTCAAAGTTGAAGCTCGACATGCAGTCAACATCATTCATGCTCTCGGGTCGAAAATCATTAAAGGGACGAAGTCGACCTCTACAGGGTATCAACGTCGAAGGTCTTCAGGAAGTATCGACGGCGCCAACGTCGACATGCAGTCGACAACATTCATGCTCTTGGGTTGGAAATTATCAAAGCCATGAACCCTAGCTCGACAGGCTCTCGACGTCGAAGCCTGCGAAGCAGAAAAGTGCGAAGAACAATTCAACGGAAATAAACCCGAATCCCAAGCAAAGAGCCATTGAAGTCAAGAGCTTCCGAATTCCAATCTTAGTCTTTCAGATTTGTGTAATGAATAAGACCACATCGAAATGATGGCAATGCTAAGAAAGACAGAATCTCGAGACATGTGTTAAGATTGGATAATGGAACAAATCTTGGGCAAGCCAAGAAAAGCTGAGGAATTACAAAGGCTTGAAGTCGAGCTTCAAAGTCGAACCCCGGGTTCGAACTT
This sequence comes from Leptodermis oblonga, assembly GCA_016801395.1. Lineage (NCBI taxonomy): Eukaryota > Viridiplantae > Streptophyta > Magnoliopsida > Gentianales > Rubiaceae > Leptodermis > Leptodermis oblonga. The sequence goes on along the minus strand of CM028757.1, from coordinate 31,533,081 downwards.
GAAAAGCGGGAAGCAGAAAAACCAGCATGGAGCTCCATACTGCAATGGGCAAAATAGAGACGTGTGATAGGACTTGTCGTGGTTCTACCAAATACAGTAAAAATACTGCTTAAACCTGCAATTAAGATGTTAATAAAATATAGCACAGTAGTAGACATGGTCGATCCACAGAGACGTCAATTTAATTCAAATTACAATTAATGTGCAAATAAAACCAAACTATGACTAGTAGTCACCTTTGTGTCTCTTAAGAGACCTTAGAGTTGTCACTTAAATATAGCAAAATAATAATTAAACTAATATTAAATAAAAGACTTAAACAATTATCAATTAATGAGAGCAAATTTCGGTATTATGTAAATCCACCTTAATCTCATGCATGCAATCATAAACCTCTTAACTTGTCTAATTACTTATGTCGTTTCAGTTATAGTATTATCGCGAGTCCCCGCAAATAATCCCAATTCTCCCATAGATTCTCGATAATCCCCCATGAGTCCCCGCAAAGGAATTATTCTCTAACTACGTTAACTAACAGACCGCGAGTCCCCGCAAACCTTATTAATTAACAAATAAAAGCATTAAGAACAAGAACCCGAAACTAATAATTCCTACTGACGATGCATTAGAAATTATTACCCAATTAATCCCGTACTACTCGGCCGGTAGTTGTGCCACTCACTGACTCTACCAGATTAAACTAAGTTGATCAGGCTTAATAGAATCTTAGTAATTAGACATATAAACACAGGCAATTTAGAAACATAATTCATTAGACCTTAGATTAATTCTTGGGTTTCATACATGCATGGATTATGGCTTCTTACATAATACCAGAACTAATAAATTAGCTACTCATTATAAAACACGAAAAACACATAATTATAAAAGAAGACATTAAAAGAGAAAATAGAATACTGTACTGGAAATTAAGAAGTCGCGATCTGACAACCGCCGGTTTGGCCAAACGGTAGACTGCCCGTCGGGAAAATCCAAAGTTGCGATCGAAACAGAGCAAAACAGAACAAAACAGAGAAAAAACAGAGGAAAACTACACTACGCGAAACTGTATCCTGTGCGAGAATTATTTGTAAACTAAGAAACTATTCTATATAAAATTTATCTAATAAAACTTCTATATAAAAGCTTGTCTCTAAAAAGCTGTCCTCTAAAATAAGCTATATATCAAAAGTGCAGGAATAATCCCATATATATAGGGATACAAATCAGCAATTAATCAATCTCTTAATTGAATAAGGAAACCTTCTTATACTTGGAAAGAGAATTAATTGAGCACATGGAATCTTTTCACTTTTTGGTAACTCCCAACTTCTCTCTTTAATTCCTTCTTGGATTGGTAATTTGCCCAAAATTTCATTGCTTCCCTTTTAAGCTTCTCCGCATCAACTTTGCGCCTGCCCACGTTCATCCTGCCGATTGGATTCAATTCCAATTGAATTAGACTAAATTCCAACTGGAATCAATTAATTGGAATCGGCCCCATGCATTGGTTTTTGAATTGGATTAAACTCCAATTGGAATTGGATTAAATTCCAAATATAGTAAGGCCCACGTGCAATTGTTGTTGGATTAAATTCCAATTGAAATTGGCCCACTTGAAACTGATTTCGGGTGCAGCAACATGGAGTCCAATTTGCAGGCCGATATTGTGGTGCAGCCCACAAATCATGTGGGTTTTTTAGGCCTTGACTTGTCTGCTCCAATTCTTTCACTTTTTTGTACATTCTTTTTTGCTTAGGCCCGATCTCTAAAATTGCAAATAAACATTAAAATCTTGGGCAAAAGCCCGTGAGAACTGTCATAACAAGTGCTAAAATAAAACACCTAAAATGTGCAGATCAACGTGCTATGCTTTTCCCTTAGCCATAAAAGCAAGCTTTGAAGACTGTCAACACAACTTGAATAGCTTAACTTCAGATTGTCAACTCATATCAAAGTGTCAAGTTCATATTTCATACTTGTAATTGTTAGCTAGTTCACTAGCATATCCTTTCAGTTTGTAAACTCCATTGTGGAGTATTTGTCATTGTAAACTGCATTAGAAAAGTCCTAACTCAAGAGTTTGAGTGTAGTATTAGGGATAGTCCAGCTCTTGTTTGAGAGTTAGGCATGAAGTAAAGGGGAGCAAGAAGGAAGGAGAGTCTTTACCATGAGTGTGGTTGAGGCAATTGTAAAAGTCCTATCCAAGAGGTTGGATTAGGCAAAGGGGTAGAAGTCCTAGCTTAGAGTTAAGATAGGAAAATTGTTAAAGTCCTAGTTTAGAGCTAAATTAGGCAATGGGGGGAAGTCCTTTGGAGTGAGCATTTGGAGTCTTGAGTAAGACCTGAATTCCTTGAGGAAGGAAAGGGGCAAAAGAACTGATTGCTAGCCATTGGCAAAGGAGTCTTAGTCTAGAGTTAGATTAAGCATTAGGATAAGTCTTGAGATTAAGAGTTTGGTCTTAAGCAATTGTAAGGGATTGGACCACTCCTTTAAGTGTTTCATAGAATAGAAAACAAGTTGTAGAACTTATGAAGTGGACTAGGATTCACGGGGAATCTGAACCACTATAAATTTGGTGTATGCTTGTTTTGATTGTTTACTTTGCTTTCATAATTTGCAAAACACTAATCACACACATCATATTGTAAAACTGTTTTTACACGTGTCTTTGAAAAATGTTTTTCAAAGTTGTTCTTATTGTGAAAACTGTTTTTATACTTGTCTTTGAAAAAGTTTTTTTAAAGTTGTTTATCTTGTTAAAACAGTTTGTACTTTTATCTTTGAAGAAGGTTTTTCAAAGTGTTCTATTTTTTCTAAGTGTTCTTCTTTGTAGAAGAAATATTTTAAAAGGGTTAAGAACCTAATTCACCCCCTCCCCCTCTTAGGTTGCTATTCATTGAACTGGGATTTCACATAAGTTCATCCATCTTGTCCCGTAGCCTTTTTAGTTTTGAAAAATAGGTAGAAATAGATAAGGAGCCTTGATTCATTCCTGCAATGTCTCTTTGTAGTTAATAAATCAGAGGACCATTGGTACCACCATACCTCTGCTGTAAATCCTCCCACAACTACTTTGCACTTGAAGAGAACATGAATCCTTCAACAATTGGCTTGGAAATTGTGTTCACAATCCATGAGGAAACCATACAATTAGTTTGTTTCCACAGATCATAGTGAGGTGAGGAATTGTGGCTCTCTGAACCTACCATCAATGAAACCAAGCTTCTGTTTGGCTCCAAGTGCTAGCTTCATTGCCCTTTCTCCAGACAATATAGTTCCTTTCAGTGAGTGGTACAATAACTAGGATAAGTCCTGGATGATCTGATTCATGGAGTAGTACTCCACTTGGAAGTCCAGATTCATCAGCTCCAGTGATACTTCGAATGCTATCAGTAGTGTCTTCCTCATTTGATCTCTCAAAATTGGCCGCCATTTTGATGATTCTTCTGCAGAAATGCAAGCTTTGACCTTCAATAATGCTCTGATACCATGAAGAAAACTAACAACTACAAAAGAACAATGAAAAACCAGCAAAGCTCAAAGGACAAGAGAGAGTTTAAGAGAAATTTTTGGTATTGAATAACTGAGGAACTCAGCATCAAAATGCTGTGATTATACATATATAGTCATCTCTTGGCGTCACTAACAAGCTAGCTACCTAACTAAACTAATGAGTTAAAATCACAGCTCTACAGTGAAACTATTAACTCAGAAATACAGTTGTACGCAAATTTATAACTAGCTAATTAACTTGAGTTAAGTGTTGACTTATTTGGACATCCAAGTGGAGCCAGCTGTACCGTGGGGCTCCTTTGAGCAGCAGATGCATTAAAACAGCACAAAGTAGCAACAGAAACAACACAGAGCAGCAACATAAACAACACATCATATAGTTGCTACTGCCGCCTTTTCCTCTTTATTTTTCAGAAGAGCTAATCAAAGCTAGGCCGCATGCAGCTCAAGAAAAGGCTCAAGGAGAAGGGAATGCCCTGCATTTGTGTGTCAAGTATGATCAGCCGGAGGCGTTGAAGTTGCTCGTTGGTACAATAAAGTACAAGGATTTTGCTAATCAGAAGGATGATGAGGGTATCACTGTGCTGCATCTGGCTGTTTGCTATGGCCAAACTCAGGCTATAACTTGCACCGTATTTCATTTACTACCATTTATTTTTTGCCTTTAATACGGTTTACGTGGAGTTCTGTTTCAAAAAATGTTTTGTTCATCATACAGATGATTAAATACTTGGCGAAGAACAAAATAGTAGACGTGAATGCAAAGAGTTCAGTTGGAAGCACCGCATTAGACCTTTGTCATGAAGACATTGATCCAAAAATAGTAAAGTCTTCAAAAGGTTGGAGCCAAAAGAGGTAGCACTCTAGAAGACGGCGACAAATGGTTATCCAAGAAAAGGGGGACACTACTAGTAGTTGCCTCACTTGTTGCAACAATGGCTTTCCAGGCCGGCGTAAATCCACCTGGCGGCGTGTGGCAGGAAGACAGTAACAACAATATTTCTCCATCTCCAACAATGTCTTTCCAGGCTGCCGGCGTAAATCCACTTCATTTTGCAGGAAAAGCTTTGATGGCAAACTATCCTGAATTATATCAATCTTTCACTATGTCTAACACGGTGGCCTTTATTTGATCTCTGGGCACAATCTTATCCCTTATCAGTGGTTCCCCACTGAGACTACACAAATTCTTTGTGTTGGCTTTGTTGGTGATTTTGTGGGTGACAATAGCAGCCACAGGTTTCACTCATGCTTTATCACTTGTAATGCTCGCACCGGATTATTATTTCCAGGCGGATGGAGCTACAGCAATAGAAGTAGCGTCCATGAGTGTCGTAGTTTGGTTCGGTTTATTGGCGCTTTTGCTCGCCGGAAGCATATTTTGGTTCATAAACAGTGGGCACAAACGATGGCTTGGGACTGATACGTTGGCAGGGGTAAGGAAGTGATTCATGTAGTGTTGGTAAAGCTAGGGAAATGTATTCAAGTCCAGGTTTTGAAGTTGAAAGGCAAAGTAATGAAAAAGCTAGGATATGATGATCAGATCCGCAGTTTAACTCCTCCTCCTCGCCCCTGATCATATTGAAATTGAAAGTGTTTGTCTTTCTTTACCTAAGTGTTTAAAATCAATTTTTGGAACGTTAATTCTTTTTTTCCACTTTTGAAATTATTTGTTTCATATCTACAACAAGCATATGGAAGAAATCATCGATGATCAAAATGAGGGTGGACAATAAGCAAGAGAAATACACGATCAAGTAAAGGTGGATCGACCTAGTACGCATTTGCATTGATGATGACAATAGCATAAAGCTTCTAAGGACATTTTGTTGGGTTTTGACTTTTATTAATAAGTGGTGATCATGACACTGAAAATATTTAGGCAATTCTCTTGAGAATAATGGTGCGGCAATCACTTGGAGGAAAGTTATTGAATAATTACAACTCAAATTGCCTACTCTAAATGTTGTCATTGGAGAGGATTTTCTCAATTTTTTCTCTGTATTTATCATTTTTCTTTATTTATTAATTATTGTAATTTTTCATGCATTAGTAATTTATATATTTGTGGACTTTGATAATATATCTTTCCATTTGTTGAGGAACTAAGCTGAAGTTTTTTCTTTTAAAATAAAAATAAAAAGAAATCAAAACCAGTGGTTTACATTTTGTGGCATATTTTGTTTAATTTTCTATAATCTACTTTAGGCTGTTTTACGAAGTCAATACTCAAAGTAAATGTTTGCTGGCTTCTGTTTTTTAGGCCCTATGATGTAGTTATCTGTGTTGTCCTCTTGGTGAGTGCGGCACAGATGATGTAGTTGGAATGTGTTGCTTCATTTGGCTTGTGATTGATGAACTGAGTATATGTAGGCATCCTATGTGCTTCAACGGGAGTGAAAATCATCTGTAGTGGCTTCAATTTAGGTATTGGGAGGGACTTGTGGGCTTTTGAAGAATTATGTTGAGTCACTTTAAGTGCTCATTGGACTACAGAGGAGTGGACCGTGTGGTAGCTATTTTAGTAATTTATTCTACAACACGTTTTATCGTGGTTTGGATTGTTTCTGGAGATGGGATTGAAAGCGGCGGAGTATTAATCAGTTCACTATTATTGTCCGAGATCTGTTGTTCCGATGGTTGTTGGAGATACTAGGTTCAATTCCCCAATGTTGCAATCCATTAACAAGGCTGTTTGAGACATATGTTCCCGGTTTGCAGCAGCTGAAATAAATTTTTTTTCATGCATTTTTAAAGAAAATTGTAAGAATTGTAATGGTAAATTCAATCAATTTGTAAGATCTTTTAATCCATCATATTTTACCATTTAATATAATCTACTTTTTTCAAAATTTAAAAAGAAATTAAAGAACTTTAAGTGATAAACTAAAAGAGTAATAAAGTTGTATGATTTTTAATTTAATGTTAGATTAGCTTTAATATGAGGATTGGTCTGAGCAAGTTTAATATAAGTAATAAATACTCATGTTTTGTTTTTAAAAATATATGTTTTCTATGATAATTTTTCACTATTTTTTAGATATTCACTTATATTTCAATACATATTTTTAGACATTTTTTACATTTAAAATTGTACTGACAAAAATATTCAAAACTAAAGTACCATATATACAGGCTGGTGTTTGGAGGAGTTAACGATGATCATTTTTGGCCTTTCCAATTGTAATCAACATTTCTCACATTTTTCTTTAAATTTAAAATTGTCTTTGTCAAATATCAAATTATAATTGTGGATCTTCCGTGGATGAAACTTTTGAGTTCCCAAGTTAATTGGAAAAATTGCAATTTTAATCCCTAACCTTTACTTAAATGAAAATTATGGTTCACATACTTAAAAAAAATCCTAATTAGTCCACATCCTTCCAATTTTCTGACAATTTTAGTCACTTCAATTAACAGAAATTTAGAAAAACTACAACTTTCACTACAAGAAAAATGGGCTTTAGTGACGAAATTATTATAGTCGTCAGTGGAAGTCGTCAGTAGAGACCCTTAATAGTGACGAAAATCGGAGTCGTCATTAAAATTTCGCCAAAATGGGGAGTTTTAGTGACGAGATTCAAAAGTCGTCAGTAAGTCGTCACTATATGGGTGGCGCGAACCTTTCCCGCCTATTTCATGACATTTAGTGACGAAACTAGTGACGAAAATGAGGTTCGTCAGTAGTTTGAAGACATTTAGTGACGAAAATTTATGACGAAATTTTATTTTCGTCAGTAAAGGCATGGGGATAGCAATATTGTGGCAACAATTTGTCGTCACTAAAACAGTTATTTATAGTGACGACAAATTATGGTCAGTAAAAGTATGTTGTGTTGTTAGAGAAAAATAGAGGCATCAAAATTGGTTGAAGTGAGGCTCGAAACCATGTCCTCAAGAAAAGTTACACATTGTTTTACCAACCCATCACTATCCATTTTTCGTCTATTAAATGTTTCAATTATCCTTAACTACATTTCAGTTTGATTTAATATTCCAAAAAATGGCTTAGATAAGTTCACATAATTCCTTAGCAAGACAACCCAAAATTTGATGAATACATTTCAATTAAGTAAAGGGTGAAATGCATGAAACAATCATTTAAATATTAACTTTTGCAAAAAATGACACTTTAAAAAAAAAATTCTCTTTTTTAGACACTCAACTTCAAAAACGCTCAAAAAATGACATTCTGTCTGGTTTTGCCGTTATCTCACTAATAGAGAAAAAAGTCAGGGGTATTTTCGTCATTTTGCATGTCTCGTGCACTGTTCATCTGACAAAAAAAATTATCTTTTTTTTTAAAAAAACTAAAGGTCTGCACTATTTGAAGAAATGTTTGAAAATTTTTTTTTTGGGAAGTTGAACAGTACCCCCAGATGGCAAAAGGACCGAAATGGCCCTATTTTTTTGCTGATTCACCACTAAAGGAGCAAAAAATTAAGGGGTAATTTCGTAATTTCACACATTGCAGGTACTGTTCATCTTGCTAAAATTTTTTTTTTTAAAACAGTTATGATTTTTTTAAAATTTTGGTATAATTTTGAATAAACGACCAATTAGAACTAAAAAATGATATCAATTACACAAATATGCCTAAACTCTACTTCTCAGTTAATATTAACAAATTAAATAACCATATTTTTGTATCAAATAAAAATGTGAAAATACACAAAGAGATGGGATCAGTCAAGAAACTGATATTTACCAAGTCAATGAGCTCTTTATTCCCAAAAAAAAAAAACTTCAAAAGTTTTTAAAAAAAAAGTCATAAATGTTTTAAAGAAAAATTAAAATTTTCTTTTGGAAAGATGTCAGTACCGGAGATGTGCGAAATGATGAAATTGCCCCTGAATTTTTTGCTCATTTGGTGAGGGGCAAAAAACTCAGGGGCAATTTCGTTATTTCGCCATCAAGGGTACTGTTAATCTTCCCAAATTTTTTTTTATAAATTGCACTATTTTTTTTTTAAAAAAAAAGAAAATTTTATTCTGGAAGATGAACAGTGCCGGAGACGTGCAAAATGACAAAAATACCCCTGACTTTTTTGCTCCGTTAGTGAGATAACGGCAGAACCAGACATAGTGTCATTTTTTGAGTGTTTTTGAAGTTGAGTGTATAAAAAAGAGGAATTTTTTTTAAAGTGTCATTTTTTGCAAAAGTTCATAGGTTAATTGATGTTTCATGCATTTCATCCTTAATTAAAAGTATTGATCTATAATAATATATATAATATTCTTTTTAGTCCATAACTTTTAGAAATGCCACTAAGACACCCTTATAGTGTTCTTTTAGCCCATAACTTTTAAAAATGTCAGTAAGACGCCCTTTTATTTCGTTTAGTCCATAAATTTTAATAATGTCACTATGGCACCCTTATATTTTTCTTTTTGCTCATAAGTTTGAACAATGTTACTAACGTATCCTTTTTTTTTTCTTTTAGTCTATAACTTTTAAGAATGTTACTAAGGCACTCTTATATTTTTCTTTTAACTCATAACTTTTAACAATATACACTTTATATTTTTTTGTTAGCCCATAGCTTTTACACTAATTCTTACTAAGACACACTTATATTTCTATTTGAGCCCATAACTTTTAACAGTGTCACTAAGGCACTCTTATTTTTTTCTTATAGTCCATAACTTTTAATAATGTGAATAAAACACCCTTATATTTTCCTATAGCATATAGCTTTTAATAATATCACTAAGACATCATTATAATCCATAACTATAAACAATATTATTAAGACACTCATATATTTCTCGTTTAGTCCATTAATTTTTGTCAATATCATTGAACACTCTTATTTTTTTATATAGTCCACAAATTTTACCATTGCCACTAAGACACCCTAATAGTTATTTTGTGTCCACATCTCTTAATATATACTCCCTCTGTTCCCAAATAAGTGGTTTTTATAGAAAAAATACACAAATGAAGGAGATGAGTGAATTTATCTTTTTTTACCCCTATTTATGTTTTCTGGCTTGACTACATTTCAAATGGGAATGTGTCAATGTATGTGCATTTAAAATAATATCATTAAATGTAATCAATTAATTAAGGGGTAATATTGGAACTATTTAAATTTTTTTTTCTTGTAATGTGCAAAGGGACATTTATTTGGAAACAAAATAATTATCTACAATGGCCACTTATTTGGAAACGGGGAGGGGGGGGTATATTTGGAAAATAATTCCATATGAACATCCAAACTAGTTGTATCTACTGAAATTATTTTAGTCTAAAAACTTTTAACTTTTCCACCAAAACACCCTACGATTTTTGTTTTTGCTCATAAATATTTAACAATGTCATTAAGACACTTTTATATTTTTCCTACTGTATAACTTTTAACAACATCACAAAGACACCTTTATATTTTGCGTTTAATCTATAAATTTTAACAATACTACTAAGACACCTTTATATTTTATTTCCAATCTCACTAAGACACCCTTATATTTTTTTAATCGATAACTTTTAACAATACTTCTAAGACACCCTTATATTTTCCATCCAATCCATAACTTTTGGCAATGACACTAAGATTCCCTTATATTTCTCTTTTAGCCCTTATTTTTTAACAATATTAGTAAAGCACCCTTCTATTTTTTCTTTTAGTCCATAACTATTAGCAATGCCACTAAAACACCCTAACATTTATCTTTCGGTCATAACATTTAATATTCTCACTAGGACACCCTACTATTTTTATTTTAGTCCATAACATTTAACAATGTTAGTAGGACACCTTTATATTTTTCTAAGTATACAACTTTTAACAATGTCACTAAAACACTTTTATATTTTTCTATAACTTTTAACAATGCCTCTAAAACTATATTTTCCTTCCAGCCTATAATTTTTAACAATATCACTAAGGCAGTATTTGTATTTCTCTTTTAATCTATATTTAACAATATTACTAAAACACCTTTATAATTTTCTCCGAATCCATATTTCTTGATATATATTTGAGAAACAATTCCGTATGAACTACAAAACTAAGTAAATAAAATTCCAGTAAACTTCCGCAAGCGTATGGCAACAAAAACATTAAACTTTTTTTGGAGCTGGTAATAAAACTGAAATATATTTTTAATTTAAAAAAAAAAATTTCCTAAAAGATTACCTATCGTATTAAAAAGGAAAAAATGATGACTCAAATAATATTTTTCCCACCCCAAAACCACCCTAAAATACTATATAGGAAATTTGGAGAATTTTTTAGGCTACAGTAAACTTTGCATTATTCATTAAAAAAATAAATTAATCACACTTCCCAACTTTCATTTTCAAATCATGTTATTTTCTTTTTCTTCTTTCTAACAGTAGTTTTGTTCAATTGAACGTTCATATTTTTTAAAAATATAAAGATTTTTTAAAATACATTCTTACAAAAACATTTTGAGAAAAACAAGGAAAGAAAAGTGGGTTAGATACATTTTGAAGTCAACATTTTGCTTTCTTCTCTTCCGTCAAAAGAAGAAGAAAAATGAGGGCTTGATTTTGGGCAAAGAAGTTTCTGCAGTGAGGGCTTTCACTCAAGAGTAAGAACCTCCTTTATTGTGTGTCTTCAAGCTAGATCTGCTACCTCCGGCAATGAAGTTCATCCCAACTGTTGGCGATTGAAGCTCATCATCTTAGGTAAGCTTTCATTCAATGATTTTTCCTTATTTATTGTGGTCAGAAGTTGTGGGTCAATTGTTTGGCTTAAGGATGTGTGTTTAAAGTTTGGATCTTTGAGGTTGGAGATGGGGAAATTCAGCTTGCTGGTTGTCAAAGTTAATTTACTCGTTTTATGATTTTCTTGAACTTCGAGGGTAGAAATCTAGTTGCATTCATTATCTGTGTGTGGATTAGTGGAAGATGAGTTCTTTGACTTCTAATTTGTGCCATAGAAGACTTTCTGGTTTGAATTAATGCTATTAGCCAATGAAATCTTAAGGCTGCTTTTTTAGTGTAGAACTTGATAGTCAACACCTCTGTTTGTTGCTTGGGCTGAATGAGTACTGTTTTGTAAGCTACCAACTCTGTTTGTTGCTTGGGCTGAATGAGTTCTTGGTCTCTGATAATAGGGGAACAGATGTTATTAGTCAAAATAAGGAGGGAATATTCAGTATGTTTGGTAAGCTACTGAACATTTTTGTGCCATTTCATTATCTCATGTTGCTTCTATTTTCTTGATCTTTTGTTGCAGCATCCAATTACCATACAAACTTGAGGAACCTTTGCTATAAATCTGCTGTATTTATGCTCTTCTTGTTGTTGGTTCATCTATGTTTCCTTTACGTTGTGTTTGAGGTCATAGACAAGCGACAACCAAATATTTTGAAACAGAGCTTCCACCCTATTAGTTTTAGCAGGCAGATTTAGCTCAGACTTGATAGTATATCCTACTTATCGAAAGATAAGTTTGCATGTTTTTCTTTTTACAAGTGCATATTGATGTTAAAATGCTCATACTTACCAGCTGATGCACAGTGGAATAAGTTACAATATGCATTTCAAAATGACCATTGATGGTTGCCTCATGATGCCATATACAATCATTTGAGTGCATAACAAAGTATTAAGTTTGTACAAGATGTCCGGAGGTTTGGATTGGTGCTGGATGTTCGATTTTATCTCATCCATTTCAACCCCGTGCAAGATAATAGGGAGCACTAAGTTTGAAATGTAGTCTTTTCAATTTCTTTATGTCATGCAAGTTAGTAGAGGTAGAACATGTTGTATGTAATTAGTGTCTGATCTTGGATAACTAGTTTGTGAACTGATGTAGTTAGTGCACGTTGGGAAGATTTCACGACTGTTACAAGTTGTGGAGTTCTAGTTGCTAACAACGTATGTGTATGAGCATTCGGTTAAATCAAGGTTGATCTTTTTTAGTATCTTCTACTATTTGATGAGGCAATGTGTTTTATGTTTGCTCTTATTCTTATTCTCATTCTCATTCCCCAATAACCCTCTTCTTGTTTAAAAAACTATGAATAATCTCCCAACGTACTGTTTTGTAGCTTCTTGTTTAACGTCATGCTCTTTTTCATTCTCTGTTCGTTAAAAAAGGTGAAAAGAAAAAGAGAAAATGTTGGGATTATAAGGGGAAAATGAAAAGGAAAAAGAAAAATTTAAGCTTTACTTACTCATTTAGGTTACTTGGATGACTGTCAAAAGAAATTGTGAAAGCTTTACTTCTCTTCCAATCTGCCAACCCGTTGACATAAAACTATGTGCATGTAATTTTCTATGCTGTCTTTTGCCTTTAATTAGCTGAAAGCTCGATCGGGGCTATACAGAGTAAGTTAAAGTTTTGTGAATTAATTTGAAGCACCTGATAATTAGTTTTGAGGAAATTGTCATTGTTGTTTACTACTTGCTCATTTCCTGATAACTGATCCCATTTCTTCCAATTTTCACCTCTGGATTTATGTATACATAGTTTTGATCATATATCTCAGACAATTATAATGCAGAAGAGTTTCTTTAGAAGTACGAGTCTGAGAGCCATTTTACTTCTGGCCATGCTGATAAATTTTAAGGAACACAATCACTTCATGAACAATTCAGGGATGTAAACATTCTTTTCATTACTAGATCTAATCATGGAAAGAAGATATAGGGTTCAGGCATAACTGGAATACCTTAAGGTGTTGTTTAAAGTCTGTTATATCTCATGGTACGTAACCTTTGCCTACAAGGTAACCTTTGCCTTTCAAATTCAAAATCTGTTTACGAGAAGGAAATCACCTGAGACTTGGATTAGTTTACTACAATCATTGAATGTTGCAAAAGAATACATACAAATTAGCTTTTTTTTTCTGTAAATCTATATGTACTTCTGTGTTTCCTTTTCTTTGACTTATTCCTTTAGGAGGCTTTAACGGGTAATGTTTCCCCTTCATTCGGCACAACTACTTCTTACGTTTCTTTCCTCTTCTTCCTTTTTGGTGGCTGGAAAAATGGATATTTCCGGGGTTGAGAATGTTTGATATGATTGGCAAAGTTTTATATGATGGTAGTATGAATGTGGAACATCATCCAATGTATAAATTTAATTCAAAGCCTTCCCAGGAGATCTTATGCGTGATTGTCTTACTTTGTCTTCTTTTCTATTTAGAGTGGGTTTCTGGTATGCGAAGAGGAAATATAGCTTCAAAACTCCTGCTCCATTTTTTAACTTTACCTTGCTCATAGTCAATGAGGTTTTTGTCATCTTGCATGTTTTGATGTGGAAACTGGCAAGTCCCAAATATTTGTGGGTTATGGCTTATAATTCTTTGAAGTGTGAAGTTGAAGAAACTAAATTTTTTTTGGGTTACAAACCTTGGAAATGGGCAGAAGGGGGTGCATATCTAACATAGATATTCACTAATGGTTGCTTTATTTTCCTTTCTTGAACATGTGTATCCCCAATTGAAATCCAAAGAGTTAATGTTGCTGTTCAAAGAGAGCTACACACACCTGAATCTGAGCGCTCTTGCATCCACATAGAATTTGATATATCTGGCACAGGCATTGCGTAAGTCATACTTTGTCTTTGTATTATGCTGGTAGCTTAAATATGGGCTTGTATTAGTGCAAGATTTCTGTTTTTGGATTTGCTTTGTAGTAAATATTGGGGTTATTTGATTATCTTCATTTGCATGATACAATATGAAAATTCGTGACTAATCGAGGACAAATTAGAATTCAGTTTTTGATATGTAAGTTACAATACGGAATTCCGTGACTAAAGGACAGGTTAGAATTCAGTTTCTGATGTTAACGCATTGCTGATCTTCAAATCTTTGATAACCTGAGGAGAAGTATTTTCTGTCTATCAATATCAAATGATATGAGTAATACAGGGCTGAGGAAAATTTATTTTCAAGGTTTCCTGTTTAGTAGGCTATCCTATATTTGGCTGCTGGATTCATGTTAACAGCCCTTACTGATTCTGGAATTAGAATCATTAAATTTACTGTCAATATCCACAATCCAAGTGTCTTATATAAGCTCATGTATAGTCTTGCTTTATTTTGCATTATTTATTTACATTCTTCTATAAAATGTCTTGCTTCTCTATTTACAGGATTAATTTCGGGTTTATAGAAGTAGTACAGTGCTCAAGTTGACTACAATTAAAGAAATTGATCTGCCAAGCGTACTGAAACTGTAAGTACCTGAAAATTTATTTCATGTGTTGTTGAGCATCATTTGATGACTTTGTAGCCATATATACTGCTATGCATTGATTCTAACCATACTAAAAAAAAAAAATATTTCTGAACGCTAGGAGTGGTCTATTTTTGAACTTTTTTAAAGTTTCCTTCATCTCTAGACATTATAGGCTGAAATATACTTAAACTTGCATGATATGGACCTATTCTTTCTTGCTTAAACAATACAGACTTTATCTAATTAGTTATAATTTTGTTGACTAATTAGGAAATGGATAAGACTTGGATGGAATTAAAGAATAGGTTGGATGAACGTTATCAAATAGGTGTGGAGAACTTTTTGAAATTTGCATACACGAATAGGGATGAGTCATCTAAAATCGCATGCCCTTGCAAGAAATGCAACAATTTTCGAGATCAGTTCAAAGATACGGTTGATTTACACTTGAAGATAAATGGAATACGTTCAAGTTATGTTAGGTGGATATACCATGGTGAATTGTCTGAAGATGATTGCAGTGATGATGATCTATTAAATGATGATTATGATGATAATGAGGATGATGAATTAGAAGAAATGTTAAATGATTTTGGTAATGCTAATTGGGGGGATAATTGGAAGGATGGTTTTGCAGATGAAGTTGATGGGGGTAGTGAGATAGATAAATTTTTTCGATTATTGGATAATGCTAAGCAAGACCTGTATCCTGGGTGTGAGAATTACACCAAATTATCATTCATTGTAACTCTACTTCATTTGAAGACAATGAGTAGATGGACGGTTAAGTCGTTTGATAATTTGCTTGTAGTACTCAAAAAATCTCACCCAAAAGAGGCTTCCATTCCTAAATCATATTATGAAGCTAAAAAGATCATCCGAGACTTGGGGTTCACATATAAGAAGATTGATGCTTGCGTTAATGATTGTGTCCTTTACCGGAATGAGAATGAGGCTTACTCTATTTGTCCAAACCATAGGTGCAAAGAACCTAGGTATACATCGGAGGGAACAAAAGTGGCACGCAAAGTTCTTCGCTATTTTCCCTTGAAGCCAAGACTTCGTAGATTGTTCATGCATAAGGAAATAGCATGTGATATGAGGTGGCATAAAGAAAAACGCAACAATGAGAGTGATGTCATGTGCCACCCTGCTGATAGTGAAGAATGGAAAAACTTTGATACCATTTATAGTCAATTCGCTAAAGACCCTCGTAGTGTGAGGTTAGGACTTGCCACAGATGGATTTAATCCATTTGGTAACCTAAGCAATTCCTACACTATATGGCCTGTCTTTCTTGTCCCTTACAATTTGCCACCTTGGAAATGCATGAAAGATCCATTTTTTCTTATGTCGATGTTAATTCCAGGATCCAAATCACCGGGAAATGCAATTGATGTATACTTACAGCCGTTAATTGATGAGTTGAATGAGTTGTGGAATGGTGTTGAAGCGTACGACGCATACAAAAATGAAAAATTTACTTTGCGTGCTTCTTTGCTTTGGACAATTAATGATTTCCCAGCTTATGCCATGCTTTCTGGGTGGAGCACAAAAGGCTATTATGCTTGTCCTGTGTGTTTGAAAGATATAACTTGTCAAAACTTAACACATAGCCAAAAGATATGTTATATGGGACATCGTAGGTTTTTGCCGGCCAACCATGAATGGCGTAATGATGCTGATTCATTTGATGGAACAGTAGAATTACGTGATCCAGTTATTCCCAAATCAGGTCATGAAATCTTAGGAGAATTACAAATGTTCAACTCTAGAGACTTTTCATTGGGGAAGGTGGATGAAAAAATTAGACAAAAAAAGCGGAAACGAACTGATAATAATTGGAGGAAAAAAAGTGTATTCTTTCAGCTCCCTTATTGGGTAGATTTGAAATTACGCCACAATCTTGATATTATGCATGTTGTGAAAAATGTGGCAGAAAGTTTGGTTGGCACAATCATGGATGTGAAAGGTAAAACAAAGGACACATGGAAGTCTCGCAAGGATTTGGAGAATTTGGGACTGAAAACAGATTTGCACCTAAGGTCAAATGGGAATTCCTTGGTAATGCCCATGGCTTGTTACCATTTTACAAAAGCGGAGAAGAAGAAGTTCGTTGATTTCCTATCAACAATCAAGTATCCTGATGGTTTTGCTTCCAATATATCGCGATGCATAAAAGGTGGGGAATTTCAAATGTCTAACATGAAAAGTCATGATTTTTACATCTTAATACAGAGGATACTGCCTATTGCAGTCAGGGGTAGTTTGACAAAAGAAGTTCGACAAGTTTTGTTGGAACTTAGTTCATTTGTCCAGAAGTTATGTTCAAGAACTTCCATTATTCGTGTTTTAGAAGAGGAAGAGAATAACATTGCAAAATTACTTTGCAAGATGGAGACAATTTTCCCTCATTCTTTTTTTGATGTCATGGTGCATCTAATGGTTCACCTACCATATGAAGCAAGAATTGCAGGTCCACCTCAATATCGATGGATGTTTCCATTTGAAAGGTACATCATGACCTGCTAATTGTAGAGCATTTTTTTAATTAAATTTTTTTTAATACAATCCATTGCTCAATACCTAGGAAAATGGGTGTGTTGAAGGGATACGTCAACAATAATGCTCGCCCAGAAGGCTGCATTGCTGAACGCTACATAGATAAGGAGTGCCTTACTTTTTGCTCCATGTATTTAAATAATGTTGACACCGTGTTTAATCGAGTTGATCGCAATGATTCTAGGACACAACCAGCGGGAGAACTTTCTGTATTTTCTTGCACAGGACGTCCTTTTGGCAAACCAAACTTAGGAGCACTAAGTTCAGCGGAATTGGATAAAATTCATATTTTTGTGCTGAACAACTGCGATGAAATTCAGGATTACATAATGTAAGTACCTTAATTTGAGAGCTGAACATCACATGTTGTACATTACAAATACTTAGTTAAATTTTACCTTAAATATGATTTTCATTTCAATTACTGTTTGGCATTTAGTGAGCATAAACAAAAACTTGAGGCTGATGGTTGTGGACAAATCGATCAAGTGCATGATAAACAATTCCCCTCGTGGTTTCGAGATCGTGTAAGGGATCTTTTTTTTTATATGCTCAAAATTATAATCATACAATTAACATTAACATGATGTCGATTTCTTTTATATAGGTCATGTTTAGTTCTAATACATGCCATGATGAAATTCGATCTTTAGCAGTAGGGCCAGATAATCGAATTAGTCGCTATGCTGGTTGCATGGTAAATGGGTATAGATTTCACACAGAATGGCGCGAGAGAGATCGAAAAACACAAAATAGTGGTGTTGTAGTTAAAGGAGATCATGAAACTAATACCATAGACTTTTTTGGTGTTGTTCAGGATATTATTGAGGTTGAGTACTTAGTGGGAAAGAAGAAAATATTGTTATTTAAGTGCGATTGGTGGTTCATTGGGGATGATTCTGGTATGAAGGTTGATCCAGAAAGTGGCTTAAAGAGTGTAAGTTTTAGTAGAAAATGGTATGAGGATCAACCATATGTTCTTGCATACCAAGCACACCAAGTGTTCTATTTAAAGGATGTTCAATTGGGTAATAATTGGCATGTGGTTCAGAGTTTTAGTCCGCGTAGTACCTATGATGTTCTACAATGTGGCGATGATAGTTCACGTGAGGAAGTTTTTCAAGAAGCTGAACCAGAAATGTTGTTTGTTATAGACTTAAATATTGAAGCGACTACACTAGTTAGGGGCAGTGTGCCACTACAATTAGTTGATTCCTCAGCCATTAATGATAGCTCACCAAAAAATGATGCTTCTTTCGTGAATGATGACGATGACATTGATTGGAACGACGAAGACGATGAAGAGGTTTTCTGTCCATCGGACTATACTGATTCAGAATAGGTGAGCTTTTCAGTTGAGCTATTGAATGACATTTTAGAGATTAGAGACAGTATCGATTGAATCTTGAATATCCTTTGTTTCATTGGCTGAAATTAAAGATCCGATGCACAATACTTTCTCTTTATTTTCTGTGTGAATTTAGTATCCAATGTATGCTTCCAGATTTTTGTTAAAGATGAAATTTTTAGTGCATTTGAATTTTATCTTTGGTTCCATTGGTACTGGAGTAGAATTAACATGTTTTACCTTTGCATTTATTATCTTTTTCTCTCAGATATAGCTTAGCAACTGTATTCTCTCATTTTATTTATTGATATGTTGAAATTTAATGTATATAACCAAGTGATTTCTGGAATTTTTAAGACTTATTTTGCCTTTCTATTATATGTAGATGGCGCCAGGAGGACAAAAGTTACGAAAAAAACAAGTTCCAAATCCCTTAACTACACAATCATCACCTAGAAGAAGCCCTCGCTTACCTACTACTCACGCCACTCCAAAGTTTCGCTTACGAGATGAGGAAGAGGAGCATTCGCATGAATTTACACCAAGGAGAAGCACACGTCTAGTGCAAGCTAAGAGAACTCTTGAGCTAACAAATGAGTCTAGTGCTGCATGTCAACAACTTAGAGAAGAATCCAGCCCCCATGTTGGAAGAGAAATCAGCAGCAATGAAGTGCATAATACTCAAGATCAATCGCAGAGTGAGCAAGAGCAAACTCCTACAGGTAAAACACATTACATACCTTTCAATGCTTACACTTAATTGGTTGCCCCTATTTGATTCTACCTACCTTTAAGCCAAATTGGAGAGTTTTATATCTCATTATATTTCCATATGAATAAATCATACGATAACTTTTTATTATCATTTCTTCATTTGTTTTTTGACAAAACAAAATGCATAGGGAGTGCTCGAAAGAGAGGTCGAACCAGAAATATTGGGTTGGCAAATAAAAGGCATGCGGGAAATCATTTGGTGGTCAAATTTAACCTAGATTCTGAGCGCATTGTTGGTGAAAATGCAAAAGAATTCATATCTGAGTTGGGTTGCGTGATGCGCAAGATGGCTAGATTCAACAAGCCCAACTTTGAATCTCAAGATGAAAAATTGAAAGATGCGATCATCAGGAATGCTTCGGTATATCTAACTAATATTTACAACCTAAATTGTAGTTGTTTCTAATTGATAATGATATAATTATTTTTTGAACTTGTAGGATGGGTTCATTTATGAGGATAGTTCAGCTGTTAGAACAATTATTCACACACAGCTGGTCAATCAATTCAAAACTGCAAAGCATGCTTACCATATGCATTTTAAAAAATTTCCATCTAAAGACGAGGCACTCAAAACTAAGCCCCATGAAGATGTTTCTGATGATGACTGGAAATTTTTGTGCAATCACTTTGACAATCCTGATTATAAGGTTTACAATTCCACTGTACTAAATATTATGCTTATTTTGGCCTTTATGAATTTTGTTTTAAATCACTATCTCACTTCTTGGGTTTTGGTAGGCAATGTGTGAGAGAAATGCTGCGAATCGTGCAATGAGTACGACCTTAACAACTGTGGGAACAAAATCTATTGCAAGAGCGTGTGAGGAAAAGGTTTGGAAAGTATATTTTCTTAAGAGTATTTGATTCTTAGATCGTTATTCCTTTTAACTAAGTTTCTTATATAGCTGGAAAGAGGGGAGGATGTGGACCCAATCAAAGCTTTTCAGGATTCACGGTTTTCAAAGAAGAAATTGGCACTGGTTAATGATAAAGCTGAGGACAAACTGGTATCTATTATATTGTTATCCACATATTTGGGCAATTTGTAGTTTGTATATGCTTATTCTATAGTCATTTAACTCTTACAAAATTGAAGATTAAATTTGTGCTTTCTTTTCTTGAAATTACCTTTACTGATCATATTACATTATAAAGTAAATTTTATAGTTGGACTAGTTTTTGTTATGAGTTGTTCTTATGGCTGGCAACCTGTGTGTTGCCTATTGTACCTGTTGCTGCATGTTTAACTTATAGTCTTTTACTGTGAATTTATTTTAGCTTCATTAGAGTTTTATTGTGAATGACTAGTTTAAAGGTTCTCACCAATTTATTTTGGTTTCATGTTTTTAAAGATTCTCCTTAATCAAAAATAGACATTCATTACAAGATGTGAATCATGAACCTGAAATTTCCATTTTGGTTGTACTTCTGGCTGCACCTTCGATTTTCTTTTTTACTTTCGGCTGCAACTTTAATCAGAATGCTTTATTTTCTTTTTATTTTTTTAATTCTGGCTGCATCTTGCCAAATTTCTTTTTGATGAAAGAAACACTGTTGCATTGCTTTTTCTCCCAAGTGTGCGTGTCTTCTGTTTCTGATTTCCAGTGATACTTTGTAGGCTGCTTTGGTTCTTTCAGTCATTTATTTGTTAAATCAAATTGAAGTTAAAGTTGACAAATTCCTAAGTACCTTCAGGTTTATACAGACTGCTGCTTAGTCATGAGCTGTATGTCAATAATTCACATTATATAACGCGGCCCCTCTCATAAAAGGATAAGCCAGTTTGTGAGTTAATTGGAAAATTTACTTGAAAAGTATATGGTGTTGTGCCATCTCCTGTCTAGTTGTGCTTCCCTTTTAGTTTTTTGCCTTTCAAGTTTTAAAATCTGTAACGCTGCTTGTACTTCCTTCACTGTGTTTTGCCTTGATGTGGGATTGAACATCAGATTCAATGTTAAATGTCTTGTTGCAACTCTTGCATGCATGAGATATTACTGCAACAAAGTAATACCTAGCAATTCAGAACCTTAACTTTACACCAGTATACAAAATAGCCTTGGCAGTCTATTCCATCCCATTAGATAATTTAGACCCCTTCATTTTCAGTATAATACTTTACTTTCCCGCAGAGTGCTTTGCCTTGTTGTGAGGTTCAAAACCAGCTTCAAAATTAAATGTCTTTTGGCGACTCTTGCATACATGGGATCCAATAGATTTAGGAGTCTGCTAACTTTTGTTACCCTTCTTTCAATCAGTTTTTTGAGGAGTGGCCAGTTTTGCTTTCTTTATCCTGCCCAGGTATTTTAATAGATGAATTTCCAGCGCCCGTTTTGCCAGTCTCAAAACCTTTTTTGGTGTTTCTTCTTCATCACTTTCCTCAGAGTCATCGTATCCTTCAGAATCACTCTCATCCCAATCCTCATCCATCGAAACAACCCCATCATCAGAAACTAAATCATCTTCATCCTTTTTTGGGCTTGTTTTTACAAAAAGTTACCTTTGCCTTATCCGCAACATTGTCCTTCTCAGCATTAGTAGCCTTTTTAGCTTCAGTATAATTTTCTTCCTTTAGCTTGATCTCAGGTTTACCATTGTCAGCACGAGTAAGTTGGTTGATATCTTCCCCAAAAACAGAATAAAAAACATCTATTTCATCATCCTCATCTTCAAAAGGACTTCAGGCCTTGTATCCAAAAAAATAGACCTTTCAATTTTTTCGACTGTGCGAACGGTCAAACTCCTATCAAAAAGAAAGTTTTCTTGTTGCGGCAGCTTATCAGAACAAAGTGTTCTAAGAACAAGCTTCTTCCCATCAACATTCAAGAACAAGCAAACAGATTAATTACCTTTTTGCTTTTACAATATTTAGCCACTTCATCAATGCTCATGAATACTTGATATGTTATTTTTTGTTAAAATCCATTCTAATTTTCCTAAAATTGATTTAAGACTTCTAATTCATATGGTGCATAATTGTTTCTATTTTTCAGGAGAGGTTGACGACATTAAAGGCTACTACATCACTGACTCCTACTGAGATTTGTGAACAAGAACTTGGTCGCCTTCCTGGACATCGTAAGCGTTCTTCATCCAAGAGAAAGCGTTCTTCTACTGAAAATTTGAGGGCTGAGGTGGCGCGACATTCCCAAAGAGCTGATGATGCTGAAAAAAAATCTATTTCTCTTGCTGAAGAGTTAGATGCCCAAAAGGAAGAGAGGTGAAACAATTGAAAGAGAAACAAAGGCAGTCAGATGAGCGGATGAATTCTCTATCGAGTGAAGTTGCTTTACTCATTCAAACTTTGCAATCTCAAAAAGATGTAAGTTCACACATTTTCAAAATTTCAAGTATGTTAGCTTTCTGTAATATCTTGATTTCTTATTCTGATTATGAAGTATTGATTGTGTTTTTAAGTGGTAAGAACACAAGTAAGTTCACATATTGGATGTGTTTCTTTTTTTGTTTCCTTTGTTTCTTTCAAATAGAATTTACATTGTGAGTGTTTAAATATGGTTTGCATAAGATAATGGTTGTTCTATTTTTCCCTTTTTGCAGTGACTTGATTTCAAGAAGGATGTTTTGACGGAATTGTCAGACGTATTTCATGGTGGGAAACTATTTTGGATATATTGTCAATATTATGACCTTTTGCTCTTGTCAATATCTTGACATAGTATTAGTCAATGCCTTTTGGACATACTTTGACATAGTATTAGTCAATGCCTTTTGCTCTTGTCCATATCTTGACATAGTATTAGTCAATGTCTTCAGCACTTGTCAATATTTTGACATAGTATTAGTCAATGCCTTTTGGACATATTGTGATTTAGTAGCTGCTAATTGTTAGTTGTTAGTTCTTTGGAACAATCGTTTAGTAACTCATATGTAGGAATTGATCATTTTGGATTGTTCCAAACCACTAATAGGATCATATGCTTAAGAGAATTTAGTGTAGATTGATCCTTTTGTAGCCTTTATATGGATATGGCAATGCTAAAAATTCTACTGTCTTTTAGATCATTTTGCCTTACCTTTATGGGAATCTATGGTATTATGATCATTTTCTTTAAGGAAAAGCTTATGTGATGCCTCTTGTAGTTCTTAAATCAATTGTTTGTCGTAATGAATGTTTCCCCTTAGATTGATGTGAGAGTAATATTTCTTTGCTCAATTGGCGTTGAATATTGATATTCAATGTGTAAAGTGTTTTTTGGCTGATTCAATTTTGAAATGGTTTGGGAATCGATTCTATTTTCTACTGTGATGAAATGAGACAATTTCTCTTGTTTATTTCTTACTTTGTATGTCATAAGGATTTTTATAAATTGGTTGTGACGAATGTTTCCGTCACTAATATTTATTGCTCATAATTCATAATGTTGACGTGCGTATGTAAATTTTTCGGTTAAGTCGTTGGATATTGAGAAAAATTTGTTGCCATTTTGTCAACACAAATGGATTTTCAGTGACGACCAATCTGCTAATGTTCGTCACTCACTTC